>OX637401.1:7375937-8014375 GCA_951799425.1 Ilex aquifolium | reverse complement strand
AAGAGCTGCAAACTACAAACGTTATAAGCCAACCTAAATTAGTTCTAGAACCTTGATCAAGCCTCTCCGTTATCGCTCCAATTCCATAAGTTGTTATCAAGTAATGAAGAGTACCTACATAAAATTATAGACAAAAAATATAAATCAATAGTGACCTAGTATTTATGAAATACATTAAAGTATTATGATTTTGCGCAAAAAAAAAAAAAAGAAGAAAAAAGATTTCTTACTTTGTTTTAGGCTACGTACTCAGGAATATCTACAATTGCAATTTCTCGATTATTTTTCAATAAAATCTTGAATTTTTCTATCTGCATCAAATGTGGAGTAATCCACCATTTAGCGAGTTCATAGTGATACTTGTGTTACATAGTTGACATGGGGGGTAAGGAAGAGTTTAGAGTGAACTCATGTAAAACCCGGGTAAATTTGAACTTTTTCTGAAAAAGGGCAAAACGGTAATTTGTCACTATAATGCGTATTTAAAATACTCATGTTTCTAGAGCTTGGATGACACAACAGACTTCGTCATTAGATTCGTATCGCGAAATCTAGTTACCCTGTCAAATTTCATCAAATTCCGAGATAGTCAGATTTTGCACGTATTTCAAGGCGACTGGGTGGCGGCTGACCTCACAAAGTTCCCCACAAATAAATTTTATAGAATTTTCTTATAATTGAATTAAAGTTCAAATAAAATTAATTTGAACTTAAACCGAGATGAATTTAATCGTTTCGGGGCGAAAACGGACCCGAACAAGTGGGGGGGCGTGTGGCGTGATCTGAGCCAAGCCTTGGAAATTATAAATAGGGTTAAAAATCAAATATTTGGCACAAATATCTCTGATTTTCTGCTGGCTTGAACGTTGGAGAGAAAGAGGGAGAGAAAGAGAGAAATCCAAGATTTCTTTCGTCGATTCCCGGAGTTCCGTCGGTCGGAATCCGTCGAGTCAATAGTTAAAGTTGATTTACTCGACGAGGGCTACACAACCACACCAAGAATGAAGGATTTCACTGAAGATCCAAAGAGAAGATTTTGGGAAACCAAGATTTTGAGGTTGGTGTTGGTGTTCTTGGAGGTTCTACCATTTCTATTACGCTCCAAGAGGTAGGGTTCCCTCTTACTTTGGTTTATTTCCATCTTATGGTGTCCATAGGAAATGTGGGTTGTATATAGGCTGTTTTGTGGGCTGTATATGAGCTGTTTTATGGGCTGTTATATGAGTTGTTATGTGGGCTGTTTTGGGCTGTTATGTGGGCTATTATGGGGGCTATTTTGTGCTTATATGTGCCTTTGTAATAAAGTGTGTTATTGACATAATTATGAAATAGCATGCTTATGATTGTGTTAAGTATGAAATATTGATATATGTGTATTAATATATTGACATTGTGATGAATTTCTTTTTGGAGATTATATGCATATGATATAATTGTCCATGATACATGTTGAAATATATGGTTAAATTGATCCATGACATTCATTACATATGAGACATGGTATGTGGT
Source organism: Ilex aquifolium (assembly GCA_951799425.1). Classification (NCBI taxonomy): domain Eukaryota; kingdom Viridiplantae; phylum Streptophyta; class Magnoliopsida; order Aquifoliales; family Aquifoliaceae; genus Ilex; species Ilex aquifolium. Next base: position 8,012,866 of record OX637401.1, on the reverse strand, counting down.
TAAATTTGCTCATATGACACTCATTACATATGGAGCATGACGTTGGTAGTGCAATTGTTCATTACATTGCATATGTATGGAGGCATCACATTCATGGCTTTGTACATGAGTGTGTGTGTGTGGGTGCATGGTTTAATCAAACACCATACTTGGTGGTTGATGGTGGGCTCGGGAAAGTTGGGTAGAAGATCCGACTGAGTCGCACGGTTGCATGCATGGAAAACTTGTGTCGGGTATAACAAGAAGAGCTAGAATCTCCCTCGGGTGCAAAACCTAGCTACTTGGTTCACACACTCCCCTGAGGTGAAATTCCGGAAAAGTGTGATGGTGTACGGAACCGGCGGTTGTGATACCAAAATCCGTTGCCCAACAAAGACACAAGATTTTGTTTATAAAACACCCATTCAATGGGTAACATCCACAATGATTTGGTTTTATAAATACATAACTTTTATTTCACACAATCATTGGATGTATTTTCGTCAATTGACGGATTCATTACATATGTGCATTGCATTGTGTTGTGGGAGTCGGTGAGGACTCGGGTCGAAGTTGCGTGAGTGAGTCTCATCTCATTTCATGGCATGACATAAGATTCCTATCATTGAATGCATATTCTTGATTGAAATGTTTTGAATGATTGATTGTTGCATGTGACATTTCATATGCATCTAGGATGGGGAGTAGCATTTGTAGGAGATACTCTATTGAGCGTTGTTCACCCTATACGGGAAAATATTTTAGGTGCGGGTTATACACCGATGGACGACACTCACTCGGGCACTTAAGGAGGAAGAAAAGCCGAGATGTGACTTTATTTTGAGTTCTTGTAAAATCATTGTGAAAATTATGATTTTGGGCATGTAAATATTTGGAAATAGTCGTAATGAGACTCACATGGACTGTTTTGAATGTAAATTTCATGATGTATGAGTTTGATACGAGTTTAGGTAGGTTTTCTCAAAACTCCATATTTCTGGACTATTTTTAATATAACCTTGCAGGTTTTTATATGAGTACGGACTTATAAATGGACCCGGTGTGGTCAATGTTGAATATTGGACCTCGGATGGGTCTTGTGATTGTATGATGCACATGTTGTGTTTTTGGATAGAGCTCCTCGTACAAATGAGACTCTGCCCGAATTTTTGTTCAACTATGGACCCCGGTAAATGGGGCATAACGGCACGATATTGAGTTACTCGGTATCTACGGGTATTCCGCTGGTTGATGGGTAATCAACGGACCCCCGGATTTTGGGGCGTCACAGCTTGGTATCAGAACTTAGGTTATACGATTTATCTAGGGTTTGATGGGCATGAGTCTAGACCATTGCATTCATTGTGCATTTCATGTTATGTGATTTATGCTACATGTTTTGCGCTATTGTTCTGTGAATTATATACATGGTAAAATGTATATGGAAGGAGAAATACTAGGGTTAGAAAACATAACCTTGGGTTTCGGGAAAATGATGAACGGAATGGTTCAGGGTTTAAATGTCTACTAGTGGGGGACATACGCTCTACTAGTGAGACCGTGAGAGAAATCTCAAATGTTGAATTTTGATCCCTATCTTGGGACATAAAGTAAATACTCTATTGCTATTTGACTTGTGTTAGGGATTTGGCTTAGAGGTTGGAACCTTGGAAGAGCCATTGCATGTGAGTTCTCCCTTAGGAACTAGGGTGCGTATTGATCAGATATGTCAAGGTTGTGAGCTAGAGATCTCGGGGATTCTACTCACCGTGGACCTTAGGGTCATGGATTTGTCAGAGTTTGATGTCATCCTTGGGATGGACTGGTTGACGGCACACCGAGTCATCATTGATTGTGATCGTAAGAGGGTCACTACCTACACACCGGAAGGTGTTTGTTTCAAATTCTACGGGGAAAAGCATGACGCTTTACCCCAAGTAGTGTATGACTCCCGTTGGCACGAGCAGTTGATGGGTTGGCTAGCAAGCCTTACACTGGAGGATGAGGTGAGACAGGAGTTGGGTCTACCTCGGGTAGTTTGTGAGTATGAGGATGTTTTTCCAGATGAACTACCGGGATTACCTCCATATAGGGATGTAGACTTCACTATTGAGTGGCACCCAGATACATCGCCCATTTCTATGATTCCATATAGGATGACGCCTGCTGAGTTGCAAGAACTCAAGGTCCAATTGCAGGAATTGTTGGACAGGGGTTTTATTAGACCGAGCACCTCACCTTGGGGCACTCCGGTGCTGTTTGCCAAGAAGAAGGACAAGACCCTTCGGCTATGTATAGACTATCGGCAGTTGAATAAGGTTACTATCAAGAATAGATACCCTTTGCTGAGGATTGACGAGTTGTTTGATCAACTGAGAGGGGCGCGGGTCTACTCCAAGATAGATCTCCGCACCGGTTACCATCAGTTGAGGGTTAGGGAGGCGGATATCCCTAAGATGGCGTTTAGGATGCGATATGGACATTTTGAGTTCACAGTGATGCCACTCGGATTGACGAATGCTCCAGCGGCATTCATGGATCTCATGCATAGGGTGTTCCAACCCTACCTATATTAGTTCGTTGACGACATTTTGATCTACTCCAAGTCTGAGGAGGAGCATGAGGGTCACTTGAGGATTGTTCTCCAGACCTTGAGGGACCATCAGTTGTACGCCAAGTTCAGCAAGTGTGAATTTTGGCTGACTGAGGTGAAATTCTTGGGGGATGTGGTGTCGGCTTCGAGTGTATCCGTGGACCCGGAGAAGGTTGAGGCAGTTATGAGTTGGGAGAGACCGAAGTCAGTTTTCGAGATACGCAGTTTTTTGGGATTGGCGGGGTATTACAGGAGGTTCATTGAGGACTTCTCCCGACTAGCTGCACTTATGATGAGATTGACCCGGAAGGAGGTCAAGTTTCAGTGGGATGATTCGTGCGAGAAGGCATTCCAGGAGTTGAAGAGGAGGCTTACTTCAGCTCCTATTTTGATAGTCCCAGAAAGGGGACAGAGGTACATAGTGTATTGTGATGCCTCTAAGGACGGACTTGGATGTGTTTTGATGCAGTCTGGGAGGGTAGTGGCTTATGGTTTTCGACAGTTAAAGAACCACGAGCAGGGTTACCCTACACATGACATGGAGTTGGCAGCCATTGTCTTTGCCTTGAAGGCTTGGCGCCACTATCTATATGGTGAGCAGTTCGAGGTGTTTTCGGACCACAAAAGTCAGAAGTACATCTTTACACAGCGGGACTTCAACATGAGGCAACACAGGTGGATGGAGTACTTGGAGGACTATGATTTCACTTTGCACTACCATCCCGATAAGGCAAATGTGGTGGCTGATACACTTAGTCAGAAGTCACGAGGAGTTGTGGCTAGTGTAGCTTCCAGGGAGTGGCAGATGCTAGAGACTGTGGGACAGTTCGGGCTACACTATATGAGGCAGGCTCAGGGTACTTTGGGAAGTTTGGTGGCTACGCCTTCCCTACTGTGCAAAGTGATTGAGTCTCAGGGGCAAGACTCAGAGATATTGTCTATTAAGGACCGAGTACGGTCGGGTACCGGTGACGAGGGCTGGGCCATTCACACGGATGGTAGTCTTCGGTTTAGGGGAAGGGTTGTGGTTCCCCAGTTAGCAAAGCTGAGAGAGGAGATCCTTAGGGAGTTCCATTGCTCCCGTTTTGCTGTACACCCCGGTGGCACGAAGATGTATCAAGACCTTCATCGCCAGTATTATTGGAGCGGGATGAAGAAACACGTTGGGGATTTTGTTAGCCGATGTCTCACGCGTCAGCGGGTGGAGGCTGAACGCCAGAGATCAGCAGGGTTACTCTAGCCCTTGGAGGTAGCTGAGTGGAAGTGGGAGCATGTCACGATGGATTTTGTGACCCACTTGCCATGAACATCGCGAGGGCATGACGCGGTATGGGTGATAGTGGACCGGCTTACGAAGTCGGCACACTTTTTGGCGGTGCGGATGACCTTCACACTGGAGAAATTCTGCAGGTTGTATATACGGAAGATTGTTCGGTTGCATGGGGTGCCCGTATCTATAGTATCGGATCGGGATCCCAGGTTTACGGCTCATTTTTGAGAGAGTTTCCAACGAGCCATGAGGACACAGTTGATGATGAACACTGCTTTTCATCCTCAGACGGACGGTCAGTCGGAGAGGACCATCCAAACTTTAGAGGACATGCTACGGGCATGCGTCCTAGATCTCAAGGGTAGTTGGGAAGAGCACCTACCCTTAGTGGAGTTCACCTACAACAACAGTTATCAGGCGAGCATACAGATGACACTCTATGAGGCACTATATGAGAGGCCTTGTCGATCTCCGGTTTGTTGGACGGAGGTAGGAGAGAGACCCTCTACGGGTCCGGATTTGGTTAGGGACACCTCTGAGAAGGTGGACTTGATACAGAAGCGTCTTCTCACGTCTCAGAGCCGGCAGAAGAGCTACGCCGACAGACGGCGACAACCTCTAGAGTTTGAGGTGGGAGATCATGTCTTCTTGAAGGTGATGCCTAAGAGAGGAGTGGTCAGGTTCGGCAAGCGGGGAAAGCTGTCACCGAGGTATATCGGGCCCTTCGAGGTACTCGAGAGGGTAGGTATAGATGCTTACCAGTTGGCGTTACTGCCAAATCTATCGGGTGTTCATGTGGTATTCCATGTCTCTATGCTCCGGAAGTATACTCCAGATCCGACACATGTGGTGGATTGGAGTGAGTTGATTGTTGATGCGGATGGGACTTTCGAGGAGGGACCGATACGTATCATAGATAGTCAGGATCAGGTTTTGCGAGGCAAGACCGTGAGGCTAGTGAATGTGTTGTGGCAGCACCGAGGAGTGGAGGATGCGACATGGGAGTGCGATGACACTATCCGTACCAATTATCCTTTCTTATTCGAGGATGGAGGTACATTTTTTTATAGTTATAAGTCTGATATACTTGTCACATATGCATGTGGTTGAATGTGTATGTGTGTGTGAATTTCGGGGACGAAATTCTTTTAAGGGGGGAAGAATGTAAAACCCGGGTAAATTTGAACTTTTTCTGAAAAAGGGCAAAACGTTAATTTGCCACTATAATGCGTATTTAAAATACTCATGTTTCTAGAGCTCGGATGACACAACGGACTTCGCCGTTAGATTCGTATCGCGAAATCTAGTTACCTTGTCAATTTCATCGAATTCCGAGATAATCGGATTTTGTACGTATTTCGAGGCGACTGGGTGGTGGCTTACCTCACAAAAGTCTCCACAAATAAATTTTATAAAATTTCCTTATAATTGAATTAAAGTTCAAATAAAATTAATTTGAACTTAAACCGAGATGAATTTAATCGTTTCGGGGCGAAAACGGACTCGAACAAGTGGGGGGCATATGGTGTGATCTGAGCCAAGCCTTGGAAATTATAAATAGGGTTAAAAATCAGATATTTGGCACAAATATCTCTGATTTTCTGCTGGCTTGAACGTTGGAGAGAAAAAGGGAGAGAAAGAGAGAAATCCAAGATTTCTTTCGTCGATTCCCGGAATTCCGTCGGTCAGAATCCGTCAAGTGAAGAGTTAAAGTTGATCTACTCGACGAGGGCTACGCAACCACACCAAGAACGAAAGATTTCACCGAAGATCCAAATAGAAGATTTTGATAAACCAAGACTTTGAGGTTGGTGTTGGTGTTCTTGGAGGTTCTACCACTTCTATTACGCTCCAAGAGGTAGGGTTCCCTCCTACTTTGGTTTATTTCCATCTTATGGTGTCCATAGGAAATGTGGGCTATATATGGGCTATTTTGTGGGCTGTTTTATGGGCTGTTTTGGGCTGTTATGTGGGCTATTATGGGGGCTGTTATGTGCTTATATGTGCCTTTGTAATAAGGTGTGTTATTGGCATAATTATGAAATAGTATGATTGTGATTGTGTTAAGTATGAAATGTTGATATATGTGTATTAATATATTGACATTGTGATGAATTTTTTTTTGGAGATTATGTACATATGATATAATTGTCCATGATACATGTTGAAATGTATGGTTAAATTGATACATGACATTCATTACATATGAGACATGGTATGTGGTTAAATTTGCTCATATGACACTCATTACATATGGAGCATGACGTTGGTAGTGCAATGGTTCATTACATTGCATATGTATGGAGGCATCACATTCATGGCTTTGTATATGAGTGTGGGTGTGTGGGTGCATGGTTTAATCAAACACCATATTTGGTGGTTGATGGTGGGCTTGAGAAAGTTGGGTTGAAGATCCGACTGAGTCGCATGGTTGATTGAGCAAAAACAATCCTATTCCTAACCCTTTAAATACTATCCCCCAAAAGTGTATGTATGATGCATATTCAGCCGGGAAGGGAGGTCATGCTCCCTTGGGATAGTGTGAAAAGAAAGGGCAATAGGAAAGGGAATAAGTCAGTGGGAATGTGATAAATGAATGCACAAAAATGCTCCCCAATCGCAAGGAGACTTTCGTGGGTTGTCTTTTACTTGGTGGTATTCCAAGGTCGTTTCCACGGGGAAGGAAGTAAACCAATTTGAAAGTGATTTGGGAAAAGAAAGTGTAAAATTCTTGTTGTTGGAAATTGTTTGGTGAAGTGTGTTTTGGTGAAATTGGAATGAGAAAACAAGTGTTGGCAATTCCAAGAGGTCCCTCCAATGGGTATACTATCTCAACTCAAATCACTCCTCCGATTGAGCAAGAATGAACGGTTGATTCTCGGAGAGCCGAGGATGATGTTGGTGAGTGCCTAAGCATAAACCGTGACTAGGCCTACGGATTATCAAAGACTCAAAAAATCATCCACCTTCAATCCGGTCAAACCGAACCATGGGACTCTAAAGGGAGGGTGTAGGAAGAGTTGAAATGGTATACCCAAATGAGGATTTCCCTTGGTCTTGCCAACAAAAAGTGTTTAGCTACTCATACTCAAAATAGAAATGACAATGTAAAGATAATGCATTGCAAGGATATGGAGTTTTGAAGTAACTAATGTGCAAGAAATCATAGACTAGAAGTGAATGAAATGAAAAGCTATTTTATATCTATGAGCAAGATTAACTTTGAAAGCATTAATGGTAGAACGTAAATGGAAGTATTAAACTAGCAATGGCATAGGGAAAATGACATTAATGACATTCATTGAAGATATAAAGGTTCCTACCATTGATTACAAGACAATGCAGCAAAAGAAATGCAAAAATCACCACTTTCTCTCTCTAAAATTACTATTCATCGTCTTCCTCGCCCAGAGCTTCTCTCTCTATATCCCTCTATCTGCTCTGTGTGAATGCCCCTCATTCGAGAGTTTCTCTTTTCCAAAACCGTGCCCTCTCTGCTGTTGTACCTCCCTGAGGTGACCCCCATCAATAGGGTGTAGCTTGGATAGGGGATGACAGAGGTGTGCAGAGCAGGTCTGCACACCCAGCAGCTCCCATTTTCTCTTTCTTCAATTAATGCCATGGCTTCAAAGTCCAAGAGCAAAGACATGGAGGGATGTTCTGTATGTTGGACGAGTCAGAGGAGTGAGGGGGACTAGATGGTGGGGCCCTTGAAGCAACAGGAACAATCCAGCATAAATTGGGATGAAACAGCCTCGGCTACCGGTAGCTCGTGCGGTAGCAGCAACTCCAGAAGCAATCAGCTACCGGTAGTCATGCGGTAGCAGCAACTCCAGAAGCAATCAGCTACCGGTAGCTCGTGCGGTAGCAGCAACTCCAGAAGCAATCAGCTACCGGTAGCTCGTGCGGTAGCAGCAACTCCAGAAGCAATCGGCTACCGGTAGTCATGCGGTAGCTGTCTGATTTTGATTCCTTCTTGCTTCCTTCTTCTTTTAATCCAAAATCAAGGCTAGCCCTTATCTCCATTCATCAAAGCTTTGTTTTAGAGTGCTTGAAAAAGTCGACATTTGCATTGTTTAACTGCAAAAATCACAAATTACCAATAAGTGCTCAATTAACGCAACTCACATCAATATAATCTCCAAAAATCAATTAAACCGAGATGATTTGCACAACAAAAATGTACAAAGTTTGGTGTGAATCACACCCCCCAACTTGAGCTTTGCTAGTCCCTAGCAAAGTTTTAGCACGCAACATTATAATACAAAAAAAATTCATTCACACAATCTATTCTTTGATCAATCAATACACAAGAAATCACATTGCAATTTTAGAAATGAACAAGGGCAAACTAAGTTCAAACTGTGGTTTTCTTTCATAAATCAAATTTAAACTTGGAGTACATGGGGTTAGGTTTCAAAAAGAGACAAAACAACCTAACATTCCTAAGGGCTTCTTCTACTGACCCAATGACTCCGTCAAGACAAACAACCTAAGAACACAAAACAAGGGAACCCAATGGACCCTAAACCTCATCTTCATTCCCATCATCACCACTTCCGTCCTCCCCAGAATCATCCCCAAACACATCATCATCATCACCCTCCTTGTTCTTATCGGATTCATCTTCATGAGGTGCAAGCCCTCCCGGTATAGACCTCCCGGGAAAGGTATGCACATAAAGGTCTTTCATCATCACTGCCATCCCCTGCATAACAGCATCCATTCCAAGCACAGTACCCTCCAGTGAATCCAGACGACGAGCAATGAGGCTTTCCGGCATAGCAGTGGATGGCCTCGACTTAGATGGGCCCTCATCAGGCGGTCCAGCACTAGACGACCCTGGACCTGAAGGTTTAGCACGCTCGGCTCGAGTCATGGCAGTCCTCTTCATGCTACTAGCCTGACCAATGGCTCCAGCATCCGGAGGGGTGATTTTATCAGAAACAAATCCTTTTACCTTGAAATGGCTACACATGCGAGTTACCAAATTCCCATAAGGGAGATTCGCCCTTGGATAGTCAGTCGTGGCGAAATCCTTCATTACCTCCCAGATGAAAAGTGCGATATTTAACTTCTTTCCCGTCATCACTGCATCCAAGAGACCCAACTTCTCCACCTTTGGTGTCTTTTCTGATCCCTTTGGAAACAAATTGTAATGAAGGATTTTATTCATCAAACCAAATTCATGCTTAAGGCCCCCAGAATGGACTGTTCCCTTAAACTGTGTTGGGTCAACATACATTGAATTCACATAGTCCTGAATAGGTATGACATTTTCGACATTGTCCGGATAAATCGAAGTGGAGGGAGGTGGCTGTTGATACTCCAACAGAGTAGCAATCACCTCGGGAGTCACTTCAAAACTCTTCCCTCGCACGTTTGTTTTCAAAATATTCTCATCCTCATTCACCACCTTGAGTCCTTGGTAAAACTCTCGGCATTGAGACAAATTGAAACCACTCACCTCTTCGAACCAAAATTCCATTCCAAGAGCTTCAATGGTCTTCACCACCACATGATCCACACCCAAAGATCTCCTATGCACAGCCCTCTCACAAGTCACATTTTTCTCGTCAATAAACTGATATCTAGCCTCATTCCTTGCCTTTTTTCTTTGCTCCGCCCTTTGAGCACTTGAACCTTCCCCACTTCTCTTTCGATTGGGTGCCTCTGAGGGTTGTGGGGACTTTAGTCCTGCACGTGTGGTACGAACCATTGGGATGATTCTGTGAGTCTGCAACTGAGAAGAGAGGGTTGGGTTTGAGAGATTTTCGGCTGGCCCAAGGTTTCGGAAAAACAGAGGCTTTGAATCTTGAAGGGGAAACGCCAATTTCGCAGTTCTAGGGTTAGAAATTTATAGATGAATGGGGAAGGGGAACGGTTTTGGTATCTAGGGGGGTTATGGGTGAGAGGGATTTGGAATAGGTTCAATGTATTGTGAGGATACTAAAGAGTTTCTCCGAAAAAAAAACCAATTAAAAGCCCTAATTTCAGGCGTTCTGACCATCAGCTACCGGTAGCTCGTGCACTGACTACCGGTATCTGCTACACCAGAAGCCAGTGACTACCGGTAGTCATGCAGTAGCTGCTGCCTTAATTCCAAAATACCCCTACAGTCATTTCACTTCCATTCCACTCTCTCTTAGGACCTCCCTTATACATTCTAACACTCTTTTCATGACCTCCACTCCACCCTAAACATCTAATCCACTTGCAAACCACAGTTCGAATAATTATGCCCAATTCATTACCGAAATTGCAATGTGATTTACAACTTTGATGCCTTCAATGAATAGTGGGTGAATTTCTAATTTTAATTATCAAAATAAATACCCAACATGCAAATCACTAATTAACATTTGAGCAATACCAAATCTTTCCAAATATCCAAAATTTGAGAAATATTCCCTCATTCTTGCAAGCATGGCGCTTCTAACACATTCCTTATATGACTAGAACTAAGTAAACATGAACAAAAGTATAGTCTTAGATGCTAGACTAAAGTATGCATTTACCATATTAATTTCCAACTTGTGTGCAAATGAATTAAACAAGTAATTTGGGAATTTACAAATAGAATTCATATTCGAAAAGCTAGACAACTCAGTTTCAATGCAAAACTCACCAAGGAACACTCTTAAACAATAAATGTACTCACGCTATCCTGGTATGCACTCCATGTGTACATGTGACGTAGAATCTTGTATTCAAAAACAAGGTGTTCACATGTAATCCAAAAATGAAGTTCATATGTAGAAATAAAGCGACCTTGGCATAGTCTCATGAATAGGATGCTAGTGCATTAGGTAGTAAGACACAACTTATCATTTTCTTTGAATTTATGCGCCTCCCATGCTTCTCTAGATCTCCTAGGACTTTTAAAGGTTATAATGGGGCCTTGGGGTGATATATATAGGTGAAAGAAATGAAGGATCCGGGGTACAAAAAGAGTTGTTCCGAGTGAGAGACTTTAAATCTTGAGAAAAAAAACTTCTCTTTTCATGGGGTTTTGATTCTCATATCATCACTGCTCCCTTGGCTTTCTTTCTTTCTTTTTCCTTCGCATTTCCTTTCTCTTTTTCTCTTTCTTTTCTTAATTCACCCATGTTTCTCCTTTTCTTGTATTTATCATTCTTTCCTATTCAGCAAATTGATTTTCAATCCTCATTCATCCCTTTTGTTTGCATTTTCACACCACAATTCCTTCTTTAGCAGTCTCTCATTTCCGCTTTAGGAACAACCAAGGTAGAGTAAGTATTTCTTATTTTCTTTGGCTATGTTGAATGTGTGGCATAGAAACAAATTTTAAAAAGGGCTCAATCACGGCACTAGAGATAAAATTTGCACAAGAAAAAGGCTAAGGCTCAAAATATTCAACAATGGCCTAAGATCACTTCCAGGTCCGCATGGGAATGCATTATATGATCATGACAAATTGGTCTACTAACCAAATGCAACTAACCAAAGCGAGCATAATGAGACTATTGAACAAACTTGATATCAAAAATTGTTCTTTGAGTAGACGTAAGTTCCCTCCAAAAAGGTTTGGCACTAAATCTCTCATGGTTCCTTACTCATCTCCACTACTTATGTCAAGCTTAAAACATGAATCCAACCCGTAAATCACTGAAATTACAAATTCAAAAATCACGTACAGATGAGTTCGAAAATCAATACATATGTGATACTTATGCATAGGATCCATTTCTATAGTAAGCTCATGTACACAAGGTTCACAACAACAATCAACATGTCATCCAAATCATACTCGCTTCATAAGGGAATACAGATCAACTTAAAGGTATTTTTCATCAAAAATTTTCAAAATTTTCACATATTTTGTACTAATGCAACACAAAATTGGAATACACAAAAAAAAAATTCTGGTGCATCTAACAAATGGTGCACCTCACCCCCCAACTAGAATCATGCAGTGTCCTCAATGCAACAAAAAGATAGCATATGCAATGAAAGACAATAAAAGATGAGAAGGGTAAGAAAACACCTCGCATTCGAGCTTTTGACGAACACACTAAGATCCGGATCAAGAAGAAACAATACTATCAAACGATAAAGGGTAAGTGACATAAAATAAAGTATGACATAAGCAAAGTAAAAGAACTGTACATGCGAACAAGTAACCAATTGTTATTCCTCAATCACCTCCGGATACACCAGGTCGGTTAACTCCTCCTCCACCACTTGGTTTTCAAAGCCCTCAAAGAATGGCTTAAGTCTTTGGCCATTGACTTTGAATGTTTGGCCATCTTTGAGGTTGGTGATCTCAACAGCTCCATTGGGGTAGGCCACCTTGACAAGATAGGGGCCTTCCCAACGGGATCTTAGCTTTCCGGGAAAAATGGAGAGGCGGGAATTATACAAGAGTACCTTTTGCCCGGGCTCGAATGATTTCCTCACTATGGAGTTATATGAAAGATTTTCGCCCGTTCCTTTGAAATTTTTGAACTCTCGTATGCATCCCGCCGAATCTCTTCCAATTCATTCATTTCTAACATCCTATGTTTACCAGCCATTCTCATATTGAAATTTAAAGTCTTGATGGCCCAATAGGCCCTGTGTTCCATTTCTACCGGCAGATGGCAAGCCTTTCCATAGACAAGTCGATAGGGAGACATGCCCAAAACTGTCTTGTAGGCAGTACGATATGCCCACAGGGCATCAATCAATCTCTCAGACCAATCCTTCCTATTGGGGTTAACTGTTTTTTCAAGGATGGTTTTGATCTCCCTATTGGCTAGCTCGGCTTGGCCATTTGTTTGTGGGTGATAAGCAGTGGATACTTTGTGTGTAACGCTATATTTAAACATTAACGATGCAAATGGCCTGTTACAAAAGTGTGATCCACCATCACTAATCATCGCACGAGGAGTCCCGAACCTTGAAAAAATGTTCTCTTTCAAGAACTTGACTACAACCCGGTGGTCATTAGTCTTTGTCGGGATAGCCTCCACCCATTTGGACACGTAGTCCACTGCCAGCAGAATGTATAGATAGCCAAACGCCATAGGGAAGGGACCCATGAAATCGATGCCCCAACAATCGAATATTTCTATCACAAGTACAGGGGAGAGGGGCATCATATTCCTTCGGGTCATGCCACCCAAACGTTGGCATCTATCACATTCTTTACAAAATGAAATGCAATCCTTAATCAGAGAAGGCCAGTAGAAACCTGATTGTAGAATCTTGGCTGAGGTCTTCTTGGCAGAGAAATGCCCACCACAGGCTTGGGAATGACAGAAGGCCAGGACGTTCCGCTGTTCGGTTTCAGGCACGCATCGCCTCATGATCTGGTCCGGACAATACTTGAACAGATACGGATTATCGAAGTAGAAGTACTTCACGTCGGCCATAAATCTCCTTTTATCCTCAGGGCTCTAGTGTGGTGGGATTTGTCCTGTTGCAAGATAATTGCAAATGTCAGCATACCAAGGACAATGAGAATGAATGGACAATAACTGCTCATCAGGGAAAGAGTCTGGGATAGGGATGTGCTCATTTGTCTCTTGTGCCACCAGCCGGGATAAGTGATCCGCCACGACATTCTCAACTCCTTTTTTGTCTTTAATTGTCAAATCAAACTCTTGTAGGAGGAGGATCCACCTAATGAGTCTTGGCTTCGCATCCTGCTTAGATAACAAGTACTTTAAGGCAGAATGGTCAGTGAAGATAACAATAGGTGAACCAATGATATATGAACGGAATTTATCAAGAGCAAACACTACAGCTAGCAATTCGTTTTCAGTGGTAGTGTAATTCATTTGAGCCTCATTAAGTGTTTTGCTAGCGTAGTGTATAACATGCGGTCGATTGTCCTTCCTCTGACCAAGCACTGCGCCAACCGCGTAGTCACTCGCGTCGCACATAAGCTCGAAAGGTAGATCCCAATTGGGTGGTCGCATAATAGGAGGCGTGACAAGCATGCTTTTTAGTTTTTTAAATGATGCCTCACACTCATTTGACCACTCAAAAGGAATCTCCTTAGACAGTAAATTGGTCAGGGGTCGGGCCAATGCGCTAAAATTTTGAATGAATCGGCGATAGAAACCTGCATGGCCCAAAAATGACCGGATTCCCTTGATAGTTGTCGGCGTGGGAAGGTTGGAGATGGCCTCCACCTTGGATTTGTCAACTTCAATGCCCCTTGCCGATACTATGTGCCCCAATACAATTCCTTCCGTCACCATGAAGTGACACTTCTCCCAATTGAGCACAAGATCCTTTTCCTCACATCGCTCCAATACTCTCTCAAAGTTCTCTAGGCATCCATCAAAGGAATCACCAAACACAGAAAAATCGTCCATGAAGACCTCCAAAATTTTCTCCACCATATCGCTAAAAATCCCCATCATGCACCGCTGAAAGGTTCCCGGGGCATTGCATAATCCGAAAGGCATCCGGCGATAGGCAAAGGTACCATATGGGCAGGTGAAGGTAGTCTTCTCTTGGTCTTCCAATGCGATCTCGATTTGGTTGTAGCCAGAGTACCCGTCTAAGAAACAATAAAACAGGTGCCCTGCTACCCTTTCCAAGACTTGATCGAGAAACGGCATTGGAAAATGATCTTTCCGTGTGCACGCGTTGAGCTTCCGGTAGTCGATGTAAACTCTCCATCCGGTAATGACTCTTGTAGGTATGAGTTCATTTTCCTCATTTTCAATCACTGTGACTCCGGATTTCTTTGGGACGACTTGTGTGGGGCTTACCCATTTGCTATCCGCGATTGGAAAGATAATGCCCACATCAAGTAGCTTTAACACCTCCTCCTTCACTACTTCTTCCATGCTTGGATTCAATCTCCTTTGAGGTTGTCGGGAGGTTTTAGCATCTTCCTCAAGATAGATGCGATGGGTGCAAATTATAGGGCTGATTCCCTTGATATCTGCAATAGTCCACCCTATCGCTCCCTTATGCTTTCTCAATAACCCCAAAAGTTTTTCTTCTTGTTCCATGGTTAGGGTAGAGCTAATGACTACCGGAAAAGTATCTCCCTCGCCAAGATAGGCGTACTTCAAGTGTGAGGGTAACGGCTTCAACTCCAAATTTGGCTTTTGTTCCTCCGACCGGAAAATCTTCTTTTCTTGCTTGGGCAACTCCTCAAATGTGGGAATCCATTTTGTTACCCCTTTCAACTCTTCCATGCTCTCTTCCTCATCTATCTTTACAAGTTCAACAAAGTCCTCCTCCATGCAGTCCAACATCCCTTCTAACTCCACATGCTCCTCAATCAAAGTGTCGATTCTATTGATCTCGTTCACCTCCACATCATCCCCGGGTTGTTTTGCTAAATTGAATACATTTAGCTCCATGGTCATGTTCCCAAAAGCCAACTTCATTAGACCATTCTTGCAATTAATCACAGCGTTAGCGGTAGCAAGGAAAGGTCTTCCAAGAATAACGGGGATTTGGGAAATAAGGTTAGCAACCGGGTGTGTATCTAATACAATAAAATCGACTGGAAAGTAAAAATTGTCAACTTGGACAAGCACATCTTCCACTACTCCCCTTGGCGTGCGTATGCTCCGATCCGCCAGTTGAAGTGTAACTGGGGTGGGCTTCAACTCTTCAAGCTTGAGTTGTTGATATACGGAGTAGGGAAGGAGGTTGACACTTGCTCCCAAATCAAGCAATGCTTGTTCAACCCGGCAATCTCCTATAGTGATGGCAATTGTTGGGCAACCGGGATCTTTAAATTTGGGGGGAGTGTTGGTCCTCAGGATGGAGCTCACTTGTTCCGTCAAGAATGCCTTTTTCCGGACATTTAGCCTCCGCTTTACCGTGCATAGATCTTTCAAAATTTTGGCACATGACGGTATTTGCTTGATGGCATCAAGGAGCGGGATATTGATCTTTACCTGCTTAAACAAATCCAAAATATCAGAATAATTAGCCACCTTGACAGGTGGCTTCAACCGATGGGGAAAAGGGGCGGGCATAGAAGGAAAGCATAAACCATCATCAATCCCATGTTCTTTATCAACCCCATCTCTTTCACTCTTTTCACTCGACTCACCCTTATCGACCACACTTTCTTTGGCCTTATGATTCGCACTTTTTAGTGTGTCTGAATTATATTATTATATTACACCCAAGTATAAGTGGTCGAATTGTAGTTTTCTTGGTTTTTGAGTCCAAGTATCGATCCCACAGAGAGTTTTAGTAATTAAAATAAAATAAAATAAATAAAATAAAAATAAAGCAATAAAAAGGTTGTTTGGAGTAGTTTGATGTTTGATTGCTTGTGGTGTGAGCTTAGTCTAATGACGGTGTTAAAAACTTGATTCTAAAACAACAGGTGGAATAAAGGTGCAGAAATAAAATGCGTAAGTAAAACAGATTAATGACAGGAATATAAAAGATATCCTTCAGTTCAAGGATCCCACATGCTTTACATCGGTCTTGTTACGGAATTGCTACCTCACATCAGTTAACTTCCATTTTACTGGCAAGCTAACCGGCAGGTCTGATGTATATATATATTATAACACAGCTGCTTCTTAGGCTACACTGGGTATATTTATGTCAAATGATTAACCCAAGCAAACCAGAAGGACAAGCCATTCATGAGGAATACTTGAGTTATTCACTTGATCTCATGATTGCAAATACGTATATATATATAATAAACCATAACACAGCTGCTTCTTAGGCTACACCGGTGGTAATATATAGCACAGTTGCTTCTTAGGCTACACTGGGCTTAGATGTTCCAATTGATTAATTCAAGTAAAATCCGCAGGTGGTACATACTATCTTCCGGCGACTTGTCAGGTCAACCGGTGGTAGTTAATCATAATACAGCTGCTTCTTAGGCTACACTGTATTTAGATATATCACCCAGAAAGTGAAGTTACTTGAGCGGCATACTTGAATTATTCAATAGGTTATCTTGTAATATTTATATATATATATATATAGACAGTAGAACTTCCTCAGCGTTCCAGTGTAGGACTAGCCATACTGAGAGGATCACCGGGGTTATTCCAGCAGGCAATATTATTATATATATAGTAATACCAGGCGTCAGTGGAACTTCCTCAGCATTTCGGTGGAAACGCCGGGGTCATTCTAGCTGGCCCGTCTTGTATATACATAATACTACCAGGCGTCAGTGGAACTTCCTCAGCATTCCAGTGGAGGATTAACCATACCGGTAGGAACGCCGGGGTCATTCTAGCTGGCCCGTCTTGTATATATAATAAACGTATACATAAAACATCAGCAATTCCAAAAACAGATCAATATTATACATGTGTTCCCCTCGAACCGGAGGATATACGGAACTACTCACGCTCCATTGCTATAGACAAGCAAGGAGAGCTAGCAGTTGTCATTACAGCAAAAAGGAAAGTGCGGAATTTAAATGTCTTTCGCAGGGAACGATTGAAACACAGCCACTCTTATAATCAGTTAAGATGAAAAAGTGGCGGCAGTTCAACTATTCGAATTGAAAGCTATACAAAAACTATAAAGGTACAGGACTTAGGACTGAAGTATAACACGGACCGGAGTGTATTTTCTCTTCTCTTTTCTTTCTCTCTTTTTCTCTCTTCAGAACTTCAGAACTTCAGAATCTCTCTCAGATCTCTCTGTTTCTCTCTTCTTTTCTGCCTCAGTCCGGCCGTAGGAAATGCAGAAGAAGCTGCAGTATTTATAGGCAAATGAAGGCAAGTGGGGGAAGAGATGAGGCTGAGTCTGACAAGGGTGACCGTCCGGACGGCAGTCCCACCGTCCGGACGGTGGTGCTTTGCTGGAAACGGCCACTTGCATGCATGCTGAGTCTTCACGTTGGGTAATTACACTTTGGCCTTCATTCTTTACATTCCCTTGACATTGCTCCCTTGGTCTTGCGTTATTTCAGCATTTGTCCTGCAACTTTGAGATAAAATGTTATAACTAGTATTATTCCCGCACAAACCCTAATTCACTCTAAGTACTAATTCTTAGTGCATTTGTTATACTAATTCAAGTTTTTTGATTTTTGAATTTACACACAATTTAGGGTTAATCACCTTACTTTCTTTGGCCTCACTCTCAATTTCTTTTTCTGTTGGCAATGCGGCCTTTGGTGTCAACTTTGGCACCACCATCTTTTCAATTTGTTTACCACTCCTAAGTGTGGTGACAGCTTTGAGTTGCTCACAACTCTTCTGGGAAGTCTCGGCCAACTCAACCACATTTTGACCTTTGGGATTTTGTTGGGGTTGAGAGAGAAATTTTCCCTTCTCTTGTTGAGATAACCCAATGGCATTGGTGATTTTGGTGAGTTGGGCCGAAATGTCCTTATTGAAGGCGGTTTGGCTTTGAATGAAGGCGTGGAGCACATCTTCTACACTCCTTTTATGAGGTGGTTGGTAGCTAGAAGAGCTAGATGGGCCTTGTTGGGAAAAATTCTGTTGGGGGGGGTTGGATTGGTACCCTTGCGGATTGGCCCATGGGTATTGGGAGCTAGAAGCTTGCCCTTGACCTTGGGATTGAAATTGGCTTTGCCTAGGAGGTGTGGGAGGTGTATATGTGTTTGAGCCATAAGGAATGGGGTTCTCATTCCTCCAACTGAAATTAGGGTGATCACGATACCCTGAATTGTAAGTGTTGGAATTTTGAGGAAATGATTGCCTCGGTTGGTTGAAGGCATTGACCTGTTCATGGTATGTCTCTTTAAGTGCCGGAATGCTCGGACACTCCAACGTGGAATGATCGACACCCCCACAAATAGAACAAGCCTCCTCGGTTTTTGACACATGAGACACCTCTCGTCTCCTTTCCACCTCAAGGCTATCTACTTTCCTAGACAATTTGGAAATTTGTGAAAGTAGGTCCTCCCGGTCTTTCAAATCATATATCCCTCCCCTTTGAGATTGACCACTCACTGGCAAAGTCCTAGGTACATCACTTGGGTCCCTAACATCCCACGATTGTGCATTTTCAGCCAAGGTACCAAAGTAGTCAAGGGCCTCGTCAGGGTCTTTGTTCAAAAATTCACCATTGCACATCATGTCAATGAATTGCCTATGGTTTGGTGAGATTCCTTCGTAGAAGAAACTCACCAATTGCCACGATTTAAAACCATGATATGGTATGGATTGAATCAAATCTTTATAGCGATCCCAACACTGATAGAATTGTTCATTGGGTTTTTCAGAAAAGTTTTGAATGTCTTTTTTCAAAGAAGTGGTTCTATGAACCGGAAAAAACTTTTTCAAAAAGAATGAAACTATATGGTCCCAAGATAGCATGGTCCGAGGCCCCATAGAATCAAACCAAATCTTTGCCTTACCCTCCAACGAAAAGGAGAAAAGTTTCATCCTTGCTATCTCTTCCATGTTGTAATTTGGGATAAAGGTTGCAACTATTTCCTCATAAGACTTTAGATGACTATAAGGGTTTTCCTTCTCGACCCCATGAAATTTAGGGAGTAGTTGCAACATCCATGGTTTGATTACAAAGAGATGTGCTTGGACGGGAAGGACAAGGCATGATGGTGTGGAGCTACGGGTCGGCTGAAGGAACTCCCGCATTGTCCTTGGTGGAGGGTCAAGTTGGATGTTCCCTTCATTCCTAGGTGGGGGAAATTGCACTCGTGGATTGGGCATCCTAGGTGGTTGAAATCCCCCACCCATTTGCCTATTCGGGTTAGCATCCTCATTATCAAAAGCATCGGGAGGGGGATATTGCATTCTTGGGTTAGGCATCCTATTTTCGGGTAACCCCCCACCCCTTTGAGCATTTGGATTCACCCCGACATTGTCAAAATTTCCACCCCCTTGGATGTTTGGGTTGACATCCACATTTTCGAAATTGTCACCCGCATCCTCGGGTGGGTCTTGGTCGATGTTCATGTTGGGGCCTAAGGGTTGTCTAACTAATCGGTGATAGTCGTCCCTTCCCCACATGCAACAAGATATCTATACAAATGAAATTGTAAACAAACAAGAATATATACACGAAACAACGTACCTCAGCCCGTGATGAAGATCATGGGACTTACCTCCATTGTTCGGAAATCACTCTCTTGGTTTGACACTTGCCTTCCCCGGCAACGGCGCCAAAATGATTGAGCAAAAACAATCCTATTCCTAACCCTTTAAATACTATCCCCCAAAGTGTATGTATGATGCATATTCAGCCGGGAAGGGAGGTCATGCTCCCTTGGGATAGTGTGAAAAGAAAGGGCAATAGGAAATGGAATAAGTCAGTGGGAATGTGATAAATGAATGCACAAAAATGCTCCCCAATCGCAAGGAGACTTTCGTGGGTCGTCTTTTACTTGGTGGTATTCCAAGGTCGTTTCCACGGGGAAGGAAGTAAACCAATTTGAAAGTGATTTGGGAAAAGAAAGTGTAAAATTCTTGTT
Source organism: Ilex aquifolium (assembly GCA_951799425.1). NCBI lineage: Eukaryota > Viridiplantae > Streptophyta > Magnoliopsida > Aquifoliales > Aquifoliaceae > Ilex > Ilex aquifolium. Next base: position 7,992,646 of record OX637401.1, on the reverse strand, counting down.
GTTGGAAATTGTTTGGTGAAGTGTGTTTTGGTGAAATTGGAATGAGAAAACAAGTGTTGGCAATTCCAAGAGGTCCCTCCAATAGGTATACTATCTCAACTCAAATCACTCCTCCGATTGAGCAAGAATGAACGGTTGATTCTCGGAGAGCCGAGGATGATGTTGGTGAGTGCCTAAGCATAAACCGTGACTAGGCCTACGGATTATCAAAGACTCAACAAATCATCCACCTTCAATCCGGTCAAACCGAACCATGGGACTCTAAAGGGAGGGTGTAGGAAGAGTTGAAATGGTATACCCAAATGAGGATTTCCCTTGGTCTTGCCAACAAAAAGTGTTTAGCTACTCATACTCAAAATAGAAATGACAATGTAAAGATAATGCATTGCAAGGATATGGAGTTTTGAAGTAACTAATGTGCAAGAAATCATAGACTAGAAGTGAATGAAATGAAAAGCTATTTTATATCTATGAGCAAGATTAACTTTGAAAGCATTAATGGTAGAACGTAAATGGAAGTATTAAACTAGCAATGGCATAGGGAAAATGACATTAATGACATTCATTGAAGATATAAAGGTTCCTACCATTGATTACAAGACAATGCAGCAAAAGAAATGCAAAAATCACCACTTTCTCTCTCTAAAATTACTATTCATCATCTTCCTCGCCCAGAGCTTCTCTCTCTATATCCCTCTATCTGCTCTGTGTGAATGCCCCTCATTCGAGAGTTTCTCTTTTCCAAAACCGTGCCCTCTCTGCTGCTGTACCTCCCTGAGGTGACCCCCATCAATAGGGTGTAGCTTGGATAGGGGATGACAGAGGTGTGCAGAGTAGGTCTGCACACCCAGCAGCTCCCATTTTCTCTTTCTTCAATTAATGCCAAGGCTTCAAAGTCCAAGAGGAAAGACATGGAGGGATGTTCTGTATGTTGGACGAGTCAGAGGAGTGAGGGGGACTAGATGGTGGGGCCCTTGAAGCAACAGGAACAATCCAGCAGAAATTGGGATGAAACAGCCTCGGCTACCGGTAGCTCGTGCGGTAGCAGCAACTCCAGAAGCAATCAGCTACCGGTAGTCATGCGGTAGCAGCAACTCCAGAAGCAAACAGCTACCGGTAGCTCGTGCGGTAGCAGCAACTCCAGAAGCAATCACCTACCGGTAGCTCGTGCAGTAGCAGCAACTCCAGAAGCAATCAGCTACCGGTAGCTCGTGCGGTAGCAGCAACTCCAGAAGCAATCAGCTACCGGTAGCTCGTGCGGTAGCAGCAACTCCAGAAGCAATCGGCTACCGGTAGTCATGCGGTAGCTGTCTGATTTTGATTCCTTCTTGCTTCCTTCTTCTTTTAATCCAAAATCAAGGCTAGCCCTTATCTCCATTCATCAAAGCTTTGTTTTAGAGTGCTTGAAAAAGTCGACATTTGCATTGTTTAACTGCAAAAATCACAAATTACCAATAAGTGCTCAATTAACGCAACTCACATCAATATAATCTCCAAAAATCAATTAAACCGAGATGATTTGCACAACAAAAATGTACAAAGTTTGGTGCGAATCAACGGTTGCATGCATGGAAAACTTGTGTCGGGTATAGCAAGAAGGGCTAGACTCTCCCTCGGGTGCAAAACCCGGCTACTTGGTTCACACACTCCCCTGAGATGAAATTCTGGAAAAGTGTGATGGTGTACGGAACCGGCGGTTGTGATACCAAAATCTGTTGTCCAACAAAGACACAAGATTTTGTTTATAAAACATTCATTCAATGGGTAACATCCACAATGATTTGGTTTTATAAATACATAACTTTTATTTCACACAATCATTGGATGTATTTTCGTCAATTGACGGATTCATTACATATGTGCATTGCATTGTGTTGTGGGAGTCGGTGAGGACTCGGGTTGAAGTTGCGTGAGTGAGTCTCGTCTCATTTCATGGCATGACATAAGATTCTTATCATTGAATGCATATTCTTGATTGGAATGTTTTGAATGATTGATTGTTGCATGTGACATTTCATATGCATCTAGGATGAGGAGTAGCATCTGTAGGAGATACTCTATTAAGCGTTGTTCACCCTATACGGGAAAACATTTCAGGTGCGGGTTATACGCCGATGGACGGCACTCACTCGGGCACTTAAGGAGGAAGAAAAGCCGAGATGTGGCTTTATTTTGAGTTCTTGTAAAATCATTTTGAAAATTATGATTTGGGCATGTAAATATTTGGAAATAGTCGTAATAGGACTCACATGGACTGTTTTGAATGTAAATTTCATGATGTATGAGTTTGATATAAGTTTGGGTAGGTTTTCTCAAAACTCCATATTTTTGGACTATTTTTAATATAACCTTGCACGTTTTTATTTGAGTAGGGACTTATAAATGGACCCGGCGTGGTCAATGTTTACTTATAAATGGACCCGGTGTGGTCAATGTTGAATATTGGACCTCGGATGGGTCTTGTGATTGTATGATGCACATGTTGTGTTTTTGGGTAGAGCTCCCCGTACAAAGGAGACTCTGCCCGAATTTTTGTTCAACTATGGACCCCGGTAAATGGGGCATAACGGCGCGATATCGAGTTACTCGGTATCCACGGGTATTTCGCGGGTTGATGGGTAATCAATGGACCCCCGAATTTTGAGGCGTCACAACTCAAGTTTAAAAAAGAGACTTGAGTTGATATAACCACATCCGAGAATCCTATGAATTGGTTTGTGAGGTGCTTGTTGACGAAAAGAAATATGAGACACTGTTGACATGATATATGGACTAGAACAATGTTGTAGTATGACACAATCACGTTCCCCATATCTAGCATTATCATCCAGTGTTTGATCCAACATTGTTATCCTAACAATAAATGAATTCATTTAACTCAGCCACACACTCTTCACCACCCAATACTTGAATGTAGTTAGTGTCAAATGTCTTTAACTCGTTTAATAAGTCTTTCCTCACTTGTTTCCAACCATAATCCACCATCTCCAAGAATCTGACAAGTACCCGAAACCCGCAGTGTCCATTTGCTAGGACATCTATGAGATTAGCAATAAAAGGAGTTATTGAATCTGAGAATTGTGTTACATTCCTCATAGTATTAGAATTTCTAGTCTAATGCACAATCAAATTTGGTCTTTCTGCGTTCCCAATCGGAGTACACTAGAGGCCCTTGTACAGATGGCTATGAAGACAGGTTCATGATTAGCTCTATTTTACTTTCCTCAAGCAATGCAAGAAGATACTCAAATGTAGATGGATTGGGCTTAGTTGATTCTTCTAGTATCACAATGCTCTTCTTCACTCTCTTTTTCTTCATCCTACCTTTTAGATTCACTTTTGTTATCGACTCAAGGAGGGACATTGAACTAGGATCTTTCAATACTTGTAGGCACTTCTTTATTTCCACTTTTTGTGTCTCACTAGACTTCAAAATATATCCATAAGCATGTCAAGCTCCAATTCAATCCCAATCTTATGTGTGTTTTCCTCTACATAGGGACTAATAGTTAACTTCTTCCAATAATCGTGCACGTCCGAGAATGGAATATGCTGACCCTCTCTCCTATAAGTCAACATAAGGTGAGCACATGTAAACTCAGCTAACTTTGTTGGCCCTTACCTCAATCTTATCAAGTGCAGTTGTGGGGAGAATCTCAATGAGGTCTTTGTACAATGGAGCTCTAAATCGGTGTGGAGTCGTCGTCAGGCTATCCTCAAATGATGACTTGATCTCTGTAATTTGTAGTTCTAGCAATAAATGAATGACATTGAAGGAATTGACAAAGCCTTGGACTGATGAATTTAGGTGCTTATTCAACTTGGAATGACTACTCTCAGCTCGATTATTTGAAATGTTCTCCAAAAGAAATTATTGATCAATCAATGTTGACACAAACTGATGCTTATGATTTACAAGCCCTATTTCTCGAAGATAATTGAATGCATTTGGACAATCTGTGAATTTAATCTCCATTTGTTGTACATTTTCTTTATATTCCTCCTCCGTTGATGCTCGCATGACATCAGACCATGCTGCGTTGAATTTATTTCACGTATCCTTCTTCAAAATTGAATTTATTCAATTTTCAGGACATTCTTCTCTATATGAACATGACATAATAAATTGGCTCCATTTTGGAAAGTCCTTCTGAAATTGCATTCATGAGGGCAAAGTCACGATTAGTCACAAGTACCCCTAGCTGTGACATATCCCCAACAATTGATCAAAAACACTCAAGTGCCCAACAATAATTTTCTTCTTTCTCTGTTTTCATATAAATGAATACGGAGACAATTTTTTTTTCCATAGAAGTCACACTCACTATTTCTAATAGTGGCAGTCGATATTTATTTGTTTTGTACGTGCTATCTATCATGAAAACAAAAAGGAAAGCCTTTATGAGTTGGATTGATGTTGGATGTGCCCAAAAGAGATCTTTCATTATCTTAGTCACTGGTTCACTACAACGACGCTCCACATAATCATACTCATGAATTTTTTAAACAACTGTTGCTTGTGTGTACGCCTAACCGTTTCAGCTATTCTCAATTTCAACTGAGTATTGCAAATGGTTTTTAGTGGTGTTGCATTAATTGCATCCATCTTCTTTATTTGGCATAATATGTCACGTGGACGAACAACGCTCTTCTACATTCCCTCAAAATCTTCAAGTTCATAATTTGGCAATCTACTAATGTATGAGTGACCCACCAAATATTTAATCGATTGGTGGTTATGAATCCCATTCATCGCTTCTAACCCCCACCGTATATCTCCATAGCTTAATTGTGTTGCCTTTAATTTAAATGGACAACCATATATCTTTTTTCCCAGTCCTTCATTTTTTTTTTGTTTCAATCTCTTTCTGTTGCTTACATTTTCTAATATCATTCAATCCACCCCTCTCAAATCCTAGAATCACAAGAGATATCTTTCTCGCATTAGAGACATCTAACCTTGCTACTACCGATTCCACTCCATTTTCATGACCAATTTTTTTCACCCATTCCAATAGTTTATCTCGACTATTAAATGCCTACAAGGTCACCAAAAATAAAAAAACATATAAGCCACATATTGGAATGAAGCTTAATCAAATGAATAACTAAATAAAATTCTCTATTTGATGGTGAATCATAGTCCTATATAACCACAAACAACTTAGTATAGTTATCCTTGTGACAATTAAGCATAGTATTATGCACAATGCAAGTAATGTATAACATTCTACAATGGAATTTTTTTTGACACTAATTGTATTAACCACAATCAAATAGCAAGAAAGAGAAACAGATTAATGAGGAGTAGAATTTCTAAAACATGATCTTTATGGTTATTTTCTAAATAAAATAAACAAAATTCTTTGTTTTTTCTTATAAAACAAAAAAAAGGTGTAACTAGTGTGTAGGCTATTGCCTAATGGGGTAAGTTACGTTTCCCAGAAAAATATTGATACGACCAAACTCTAACTTTTGGGGTCAAGTTATAATTTTTTGGGGTCTTTGGGATCAACACTAATATTTTAGAATCGATCCCAACCACCCCAAAACATTTTAATTTGACCCTAAAAGTTATAACTTAATCCTAAATGTTGTAACATGACCCCAAATAATTGTATGTTTTAGAATCGATCCTAAAATCTTAGCATGGATCCTAACATTTTGTATTATAACTTGACCTTAAAAAAATTATATGCTAACCCACAAAAGTTATAACCTTTGATACTGTTTCGCATTCGATACGGAAAGCAAACCCTTACCAAACGTATTACCAAATATTTAACTCACAAGAGTTATCTTAAGAAATGACATATAAAGTATAACGATGTCCAGCCTATTATTGTTTCAACATCCAATTGCTTTTCTATGCATGATAATTTAGATGCTAAGTAGCAGCTCACATTAAACAACTCACTTAAGCATCACTTTAACTATTCTTTGGGAAATAAAAGTTTACCAAAACAATTTTAATAGTATAATCCAATGATGAAGAATCCTAGTTTTTTGATTTACAATCCTATCTATGTGATAGATTTTTAAAGTTTCTACATTCCTTTTTAATATGTGTTACAATTTGTGAATAAAGCTATGATTTAAATCCAATTACATGTTTTATATCCAAAAAGTATGTGTTCTTGGTTAAAACCCTTGATTTTGAATATTGTAAACATGAAGGTTTCTTGTTCTAGTCTCTTGCATGTTTTACTCCGATTATTCTTTTATTTTAGAATTGTGGAATTATGGATTTTGGAGTATGTGGTTTTGTGGCAAAAGTGTTGTTCCATTTTTCCTTTTTGTTGCAAGCTTGTAATAACTAATACACACACACACACACACACACATATAAACCCTAAATAAAACTTGATAGAGATATCAAACCACAACAAAAAATAATGAAAATCCACACAACACCCATGAAATCAAACATAGAATTAAATTGAGAACTAATACTAACCTGTGTTTCACTAGAGAAATCCATACTGAAAAAGATCTTTTCGTGTAAAACCCGGGAAAATTTTGAATTTTTATGAAAAAGGGCAAAACGGTAATTTACCGTTACGGTACGGGTTAAAACTCAAATTTTTCTAGAACTTGGGTGATGAAACGGACCTCACCATTGGATTCGTCTCGCGAAATCTAGTTACCCAGTCAATTTTCGTTGAATTCTGAGATAGTCGAATTTTTTGCATTTTACGAGGCGATTGGGTATTGCATGACCAAAATAAATGCGATTGAAAATAAATTGCGAAATGTGAAAAATAATTTAAAATTAGTTCAAATAAAAATATATTGAACTTGAAACGGGACGAAATTTAACTGATTCGTGACGAAATCGGATCTGGGAAAGGTGGACGTGTAGCACATCTCTCTCTCACCCTCGATATGATTTTGCTGCATTTCAACAACAAATATTCATGCATTGATTATACTCCATTCCATTTTCTTTTGAAATCTCATTCCTTTGTGGTTTCCATTGTCTTTTTTTTTTTCCCCATTGTTCTTGGTTCTCCCATGCAAGCCATAAGCTTCTCGTAAATCATAGATGATGAAATTTCACCATGGGTAAGAACATGATGTCATCCATGTATAATACAAGAGATAGTTTCATAACTTCCACATAAAATCACGAGTCACTATTCCACAATTGCTAAAATATAAAAATTTCAAGAAAATATGCAAGAGATCCCCAAAAAACACTTGTACATTGGACATCACCAAGAACTAGGGCTTTTGAAATCAAGAATATGATATTTATGAATTAAAAACATATAATTCTTCAAATAAATTGAACATGTTCTCACCAAGAGTACAAAACATTATTCATATATCATATGATCGAATTGTAATTCAAGACCTAGGGTTTCATCATCAAAATGACCAAATCTTGTAACAAATCATGTATTTTGTTTACTAAACGAAACATAGAATCAAATCAACGTTCAAAAATCTTAGAACTAATATTTATTTCATAAGAGAAATGAAAAGATACATATATACATCACTAATCCTCAATGAGTGAACTTGAGAAAGAATCCTACCTTTAATCCATAATTTGATGCAACCCTAGCGTGCTCGATCTGTTCCCGACATGAAAATCCCTTCGAATCTTGTGTTTTCTACTTCTCCCTCACTCTCTAGGTGTTTCTAAAGCCAAAGACTGATGAAACTCACCTAATGGACGTCCTTAGGGTATTTATAGGATCAGAATCTAAACAGTCGATGCGAGCTTGATCGTAGTAAAAATCACACCAACGTTTGAATGGAGATTGGTGTTCAAATGTACCTCGTTCGAGCGTGACTTTCGTTCGAATTTTCCTTACTCCCAATATCTCATTTCTGTTAGACTTTCTGTTCAACACCAAAGTAATGTAGCTATGCTCTCGAACGAGGCATGACATTCAAACTTGACTCCCATTTCCTGTCAGAACTCCCAATACAATTTTGACCTATTTCAAAGTTGATTCATGAAGTCTTTATGAAACACACTTTTGCAGCTCTTAGAATCTAGTTTCTACTGTCCAAAAATTAGGTTATCTAATGTTAGAATAAAATGTTATAGGTAAAATACCAAGGCATCATCTAGTTATTCTCTTCTTAACTTATCCCCAAAGATGCTTCCCAAGATCAAAGCACCTCTAACACACCCTATATCACTATTCCTAAGCCATTTAGTATTCATGCAACACATGGTTCACAGTATGCATTATTATAAAAATATGGGGGTTTATAGGTCAACAATTAGGAAATACACTAATAGACTAACCCAGACTCCACTACTCCGATGTTTGAGATAAGCCATCATGTCACATAGAGGATTAGTGTATTACAGTCTCAGTAATATGATGTCCAACCTTACCATAGTTGTGAATGGATTTTTAGTTGCTAATTATCCGTATCTTTTGTATGTATGTTAACAGCATTAACATGTATGAGCCATACCTTGCAGCAATTTAAGGACTAATTATCTTGTGATGCAAAATAACATCAAATATATAAGTATTTTTACTCAACTTTGTTAGACATATGTTTGTAATTAGCTAATTTCATGGAGTCCATTGTAAATATCAATCTATTCTGTGGTGATGATGTTACAACGATTGAAGATCTGAAAGCATCATTGAAGGGAGGAGATCAAGCGCCAAAACTACATCATTTCCACTTCGAATGCACCTTCAAGCTTAGGACAAATGTAATGACTTAAAGAACTAAGATAATCCCTTGGTTTAATAGACTTAGGAGGATTATATTTAAAATAGAATTGGATTAATCTGTGTATGACTCCTAGATGTTTTTCAACAAAAAGATTTCCTAAGACCGTTTTGTGTTTTTAAAAACATAGTTTCAACCATTAGCGGATCCCTCTTGAGAAACACTCGTTAGTGCTCAAGGGGACAAATTTTTTGCTTGGTTTTAGACTTACAAAACTAGTAGGGACTGCCTTATGCTCACAAGCCTTCGCTAGAGTAATCTCTTTATGACATAGAGAAGAAATGGGAAAAAGGCCAAATGGAGGAGGAGCAGGGACCGCCCTTGAGGTCGCTCGAGTGGTCCCAAGGTCGCTCGAGCGGTATGCTCTTCCTAGGTCGGTTTGAAACATATTTTTCATTCCCGAGACCACCGCCCTCCCACTGATCGAGTGGTCGTTCACAAATTTGAGTTTCCTTGTCTACCAAGATTGCCCTTATTCCAGGCCTTAAATAGGAAGATTCTTTCCCAAGCTAGGGGATCTCTTTTGTGAGCTAAATTTTTGTCTCTTACACGTTAGAGATTGCACCACAACCCTAGATCCCTAAAACCAAGGCTACCATATAGAGATTCTACCCAACCTCATAACTTGGTGTTGAAGATCTTGATTGGTTGAAGACCAAACCCATTAGAGTATGCATACCGAGGATAGTTGGTGTGCCCAAGATCACTCGAGGCCTAAATGATCCCACGGAGCTGAATCCAAGTGAAGCTACATATATTGTCAAAAAGACATTTCGATGGAGAGGTTTATTGAAGGAAGATAGCATCTAACCATGACATTGGTTGAGATATAAGACTCGAGTACTTGCAAGCTGATTTTTGGGTAGTGGATTAGGTTTTGATGAACTAAGAAGGTTTCTCGCGATTTTTTCTGAGGAGGGTTTCTGCGCCAACAAATTGATTATGTTCCTTATCGTATTTTCATACACACTTACAATTTGAGCACACACACGCACTTTGTATTTGATTGAATAAGTGTTTGGTAAATAAATCATCCATTGTTGTGCATCCAAAGGTTTAGGTCATTAGGTTGAGATTACTGTGTGAGATTGCGTGTTAATCAACAAAAAGGGGGTTGTCACTATTAGTTTACTAATCATTATGAGAATAGGTAATTTTGGTTCTAATAGGTTTTAATTTATGATTATTCAAGTTTAAAATTGAAAAACCTATTCACCCCGTCTAGCTTCAGAGTGTGGTTGTCCTAAGTTGCACGTTGACACTTGTAGGCATGTTTTTGTAATTTATTTACATACCTAGTTTGTTTGCCTTTTAGAGATCTTTTTTTACTACTAGTTGGTTTCAAATGGAGTCTCAGACAGAAGGAGGTTCAATTGCACGACCACCACTCCTCCATAGGTGTAATTTCGCTTATAGAAAGCTTGCATGAGAACATTTCTTAAATGTATAGATGAGAGAGTATGGTTAACTGTGCAAGAGGGCTGGATCCCTCCCATCGCCACCACACCGGTACAAGGTGGAGAAGCATTGGTTGAAGTGAAATCCCTGAAGACTTGTTCCAGATTCGAAATCAAGTCAGCGGGGTGGAAGGCATGAATGCTATATTTAATGCCATGAGTTATAGAAGATTGCTAATTGTGAGTTCTCGAAAGAAGCATGAGACATCTTGACTGTTTTCCACGAAAAGACTTCCATGGTGAAGATGTCTAGACTCCAAAGGTACACCTCTCAGTTTGAGACTTTGAGGATGTAAGAAGATGAAATGTTTAGTGAATTTTACGCTAAATTGTGCGACATTGTAAATTCATCTTTTGCACTACATACCAAAGTTGATGACACTTTTATAAAATGGAAAATCTTGAAATCTTTACCCGATAGGTTTCATGCAAATGTTACATCCTTAGATACAAGCGTCAACATGGAGTCGGTTTTGGTTGACTTTTGAGATGGACTTCCATCCCTTAAGAAAGCAAAAGGCATTGCTTTGAGCTCAACGAGATAAAAGGGAGGTAAATCCGAATCACCCTGATTAGGAGAGGAGGATGTAGCCTTAATTGCAAGGAAATTCAGAAAGTACTTCAAGGCTAGAAACATAGAGTCCTCAAGGTTGACAAGAAATCCTAGTAAACCTACTACTCCTAAAGAGGGAAGAGAGAAAGGGGGAAGAAGCTCTTGATAAGAGGTTGAGAGAAAGGGGTAAGGCTTCCAATGCTTTGAGTGTCAAGGATTTGGACAGATGGTTTCAGAATGCCCAAATCGAACAAAGAAAGATTCCCCCAAAGAAAATAGGAGTGAAAGTGAGTCTACATCGAGTGATGACTCCTCTTCTCAAGATGATGAAGAGAATTTCACGATCTTCGTAGGTCTCTCCTATCCCCCTAGAGAAACTTCAACTAGTCAGGTTGCAGCAAGTCCTACCATGATGGTAGAAGAATTGGAAGAAGAAATCCCCACAAGTGTGGAGGATGAAGAGTGTTTTGAGGATATACATGATATGTATGATCAATTGTATGAGCAATTTCTCAAACAACAAGAGGAAGTGCTTACCTTGAGTGGAAGGGTAAACTCGAGTGAAGAAGATATAAAGCACTACATATGGACTTAGTGAAGTCCAAAGCTCAAATTTGTGGGCTTGAAGGGGAGAAGAAGTCTCTTCTTGATAGAGTGAGCATCCTTGAGCGGAAGCGTCATGAGATTGTCAAGTCAAAGAAGAATCTTGAGTCTAAATAACTTAAAATAGATAAAAGATCTTCATGAATCAAATGAACTCTCTAAAAGACTTCTCGTAAGTAACGAAAAGTTTGATGGAATGATAACTATGGGAAAAAAATGTGGGTGACAAGCATGGTCTTGGCTATACACATGAACACACCACCAACATTTCCTGCAAGGCAGTTTTTGTGAAGGGTAATCACAACCCATCCGCCCACGAGTGAACAATAGTCCATCAAAGACTAAAAAAGGTAAAGGTAAGAACTTAAAGAAGCTAGTTATTAAGAAATCCAAGTCAATCATGATTTGTGTTTCACTTATGGAGAACATGGTTATCATAGTAGACATTGCATGAAAGATATGAATGTTTTAAATAAGAAGGTCTTGCGTCTAGTCAACCAATCCAAATCTTTGAATAATCAAGTTTTAAATTTTTCTCAGCTTTTGGGTAGGTAAAGTAAGTCCAAACATAGTCATGCTTCATCTTCTATAGGCTCACATTCTAGAGTGCATAAAACTCCTATCCCCAAGGTCAAGATTGATTTGCACACTTCAAGAGAGAAGAGAGTTAGTCCTCCACCCATTCTCTAGCGTGCTTTAAAAAAAATTAACCTTTGAAAAATTCATAAACCGTACATGCCGACCATTCACCTTCATACTTAGGAGTCTATTTAGTTTAATTGATTAATGATCTTCCATGAATTTAAGTGCTGGTGATAGGTGAACACATGACTAAAGATTAGTTGAACCCCAATCCCTTAAAAGATGTCAAAGCCCAAATGTGAGAAAAGGCCCCAATACGGCCAATCTTTAAAAGGTGAGACATAAATAAATGACTAAAAATAATTATAATTGAATTGTTGAGAGCACTTATGCTTAAATTTTATTGCACTTTTTTAAAGCTCATAACTAAACATGTTTAAAAGCATATTGATAAATTACGAAATTCACAATCGTGTAAATTGAAGCCATAAGAGAAGAATGGAGAAAAGAAAGGGGGAGTTGTCTAAAAAGAAAAATGATTAGGACACTCACTAACCAGTTATATATTCACTTAGACGGTGCATTAAAATTTCATGTAGAGTTTATTAATGATTTGAACTAAACAGAATCCTAATTGTGTCAGAGTTTGATTTCACACACGTTGCACTTGTATTAGTCAAAGTTGAACAAAATTTGAAACCGTGTAAATGAAATTGAACTAAGTGAGAGAATATTGTTCTAGGATGCATAAAATTGAGTTCAATATTTTTGAATATGCCATAGAGTAATGTATTGCATTACAGTTTGCTCCAATTTCATCAATGCATGTGTATTTAGTTGCATTTTGGTTGTATATACAACATGCATGCATTTCAGGGTTAAAGGATGCCTTGGAGGAGTGGATGAAGGGTCGAGATCGTATGTGGAAGCATGGAAGCTGAGTTGTCAAAATAGAGAAAAAACACAAAGACTGCTCGAGTGACATTGCGTTAAGTCGGCACCCAGGGTTGTAAAAAAGAATTTGATGGCCCCTTCTTATTCTTAGCACTACTATACGCGTCCCAAGCCTCATGAATTCTAAGACCCTTAGCCATAAACACTATCAAACTTGTGTTACAAGCCTTCTAGGGTTGATTCACTACCTGACCTTCATACATGAGACCTAGATTCTTAGAGAGTTTGTTGAGATGGTTTCACATAGAGAGAAAAGGCATAGGGTTGAGGAACTACATGAAGAAGTCGATGCGAAGTTTGATGAAAGCACTAGATTTCAAGATCCGGATTTCGCAAGGGGATACATGACATAGTATGCTCTTAGGCTAGTGATCGTAGAACAAGGGTAAACTTTAGAGAGGTAACTTCTTCTATCCCTTTGAGCTTCGAGAATCGTGGGTGGACATAGTTGTTTAATGTCCATGTTTCTGTGAATGTTAGAATAGTGAGAGAGTTCTACACTCATACTCGTGATGCCAATCCCCAAGTAGACCACTTTGTCACATATGTTTGAGGGATTGAGCTCACATTTTCAGAAGATCTCATTGCTAGCACAGTTGGCCTAACTAGAGTAGAGATAATTAGCCTGAGCGACGTTCTGGTTGAGTAGTTGCCTCGTCTCCATGAGTTGGCTACTGAACGCTATGGTATAGTCCATCCTGAACACTGAGTTACACTAAATTATTTGCCAAAGTTTCTAACCTTAGATTATAAGATGTTAAACCTGATAGCCAACTGCAACAATGATCCGAAGTCCCATATTTTTGAATTCCCAGTTCATAGAGTTCGCATGTTATGTAATGCCCCAAAAATCCACCTTGGACGGCATTTCAATTTAAAACCATTCACATCCTGAGAGCCACTAATAAGATCCATAATTCAAAAAAAATTTCATTCATCATCCATAATATCTACAACATCATCCCAAAAGAATAAGTCAAACCATGACCATTACATCCAAAAGAATATGCCCAACTATGGCAATTACATCCAAAAAATCAACTATTAATTTGCAGCGGAATAACAAAAATATTAATATGAACATTAATTCTCAAAAGGAATCTCTTAGTCTAGAACGTAAAAAGAACAATCCTAGACAGTTCCCTCCGGATCTACATGCCCATCACCTTGAGCTTCCCAAAGCACCTGCACGTCAACTCCGAGCTCTTCTTCTAAACCATAATCTGAAAATATATTATTTGTAGGGGGTGAGCACTAAGCTCTGTAGCAACATCCTCCCAAACTCGAACAAGGTTTAGAAAACATATAAAACAAGTCGGTCTCATTTTAAAAATATCATATATAACTTTTGAAAGAAAACCGTGACAATTCATCCGATCTCAAGTGTAAGCAATAACAATAATTTAAATGAAGAGATAAAATCAATTCCCAACAATAAACCATTTGCAACACTTGTATCTTTCCAACAATAAACAATAATCCATCATTTGTACCATATCCCACAATGTATCTCAAATCACAAATTGTATCTGTAACCACATTATGTATCTCAGGTATGATGTATGACATCGCATGAATAAACACATTGAGAATATCCTGGCCCACACACACACATCCAATCCTCGCAAGGATACACAACTTTATGAAGGGCGTATACCGACGCATCGGCAGTGACGAATCCAACCCAGGAATAGTATACTAACCCTCAGCCTCTATAACACGTGAGCGAATAGTGGTTTGGTCCTCGCAAGACACCAACCCCACTACGAGTGATAGGGAACCTTCAAACCCACACGGAGTAAGAAACGCATCTAACCCACTTTACGATATCCGGTGAACGGCCACCCATGGTCATCCAAACATCCACAAGAGATACAATACCCAACAATTTCTCAAATCACAAGCAAATCCAAAAATCCCCAAATTTCACATGTATTATTTCAATATAACAATTTAACAAAATATGCAAGAGATCATCAAAAATAACATTTTATTGTTCAATACAAAGCACTAGAGTTTGAAATCAAGAACAAAGGAAAAATCAAGAGAAAAATCCATTTCTCTTGAAAACTAGGGTGTTAAGACAAGAAAAAGAGATTTCATGGTTATCCAACCATAACTTTGTTTAAAACATGGTAATAGATGCAAGAACATGAAGAAACAAGGATTTCATAGCATATATCTAAGATTTAGAAGCAAAACATACATAGATATATACCCTAGCCTCAATGAACAAGAGTGGGAAGAAACCCCTACCTTGATCCTTAGTTTTTGTGTGAAGAACTAGAAGATTTGATCCTCCCCAGCTTAAATCAACACTTCAATTTCTTGTTTTCCCTTCCTTCTTATCCTCCAAGGCTCTCTTGTGGTTAGAAGGGATGAAATGGGTTGCAAATGGGAGAGAAAACACCCAAAACAAGTCTGGGACGTGAAGCCCCAGGTTTGGCGCGTCCGGATGCGTGTTTTGTGCTGTCCGGACGCGTGTTTTTTCGTCCAAGTTTCTGCCATACGCGTCCGGATGCGTGTCTATTCCCGTCCGGACGCGGGTGACAGTATACCATCATCTTCCAGATCGATTTTGACCTATTTAGAAGCCGATTCAGAAAATGTTCGTGAAATACACTTTTTTCTCTAAAGTGTGCTTTCACTCTTGAATACTTTCTAGCTTCCAATACATACCCTATTACCTCGTCTAACAATTTTATTTCTACTCTTACAATCTACATAGTTCATACATACATCATCATATATATTAGCATTTCAAAACATAATTATATTACTATATAAAGATACGAATGTGGGGGTTTACAATCCACCCCCCTTAAAGAAAGTTTTGTCCTCGAAACTTACCTTAAGTAGCGAACAAATGAGGGTAATTCTCTCGCATCTCCAGCTCTGGTTCCCAGGTGGCTTCCTCCACCCCATGATGTTGCCACAAGATTTTCACCAGTTGAATGACTTTATTGCGAAGCACCTTCTCCTTGGTATCAAGAATCTTCACCGGTTGTTCTTCATATGTTGCTCCATCTTGAACTTCAATATCCTCCAAATCCAAGACATGCGTTGTATCCGATTGACATTTTCTTAACATTGAAACATGGAACACGTCGTGTACCCCTGACAACTGGTCTGGTAACCGAAGTTGGTACGTCATTTTGCCTACCGTTTTGATCACTTCAAATGGTCCGATGTACCTTGGAGCTAATTTTCCTTTCTTGCCAAATCTAAACACTCCCTTCTTGGGTGACACCTTGAGGAACACATAGTCCCCCTCTTGGAATTCCAATGGTCTTCTTCTTCTATCCGCATAGCTTTTCTGTCTACTTTGTGCCGTGCGTAGTCTTTCCCGAATGAGTTGAATTTTCTCCGTAGTCTCCCGAACAATCTCTGGCCCAAACAGACTACTCTCTCCAGCTTCTAACCAACAAGTTGGGGACCTACATGGTCTCCCATGCAATGCCTCATAAGGTGCCATGCCAATGCTAGATTGAAAACTAGTATTATACGCAAATTCCACCAACGACAAATGATCACTCCAACTTCCTTTGATGTCTAACACACAAGCTCATAACATGTCCTCCAAAATCTGTATCACCCTCTCGGATTGGCCATCCGTTTGAGGATGAAAGGCGGTGCTAAAGTGCAATTCTGTCCCCATAGCTCGTTGTAGACTTTGCCAAAATTGTGCCACAAAATGAGAATCGCGATCCGACACAATGGAGAGTGGAACTCCATGTAATCTAACAATCTCCTGGATATAAAGCTTGCTCAAGGTCTTTAAAGTGTCAGTGGTCTTCATACTCAAGAAATGAGCGGACTTAGTGAGTCTGTCTACAATGACCCATACGACATTATGCCTGCTTGAAGTCCGTGGAAAGCCAGACACGAAATCCATGGTGATGTGATCACACTGCCACTCTGAAATAGGCAAGGAATGTAGTAATCCTCCGGGTTTTTGATGCTTGATCTTCACTTGCTGGCACACCGCCCACTTTGCAACATACTTAGCCATGTCTTGTTTCATCCCTTTCCACCAATATTGACACTTCATGTCCCTATACATCTTAGTACTACCCGGATGTATGGAGAATTTTGAACGATGGCACTCACCCAACATTTCTTCCCTTAATTGGTCATTGTTTGGTACACTTAGTCTTCCACGAAATAGTAACTCATCATTATGTATAGACCAATTCTTAACAACCTCATTCCTCTCCAATCTACCCCGGATAGTTCCCAACTCTGTATCTAATTGTTGCAACTCAACAATCATTTGTCGGAGAATTGGTTGAGCTACAAGGTTAAACAAGCATGGTCGATCCTCCTGTCTATCCACCAATAGATTAAATTCCTCCAAAGCATCAATCATCTTCCACCTATTAACTGCAAGAACATTGATTTCACCCCGAGACTTTCTGCTAAGTGCATCTGTTACTACATTCGCCTTCCCCGGATGGTAGTTGAGTGTGAAATCGTAGTCTCCTAGATATTCAATCCACCTTCTTTGCCGAAGATTCAAGTCTTTCTGTGTGAATATATACTTGAGGCTCTTATGGTCAGAAAACACTTGAAACTTTTCTCCATACAGGTAACACCTCCAAACCTTAAGAGCAAAAACCACAGTGGCAAGCTCCAAATCATGAGTAGGATAGTTCTGCTCATGAATCTTTAGTTGCCTCGAGCCATAAGCAACTACCTTACCTCCCTGCATTAGCACACATCCCAAGCCTCGTAACGAAGCATCGGTATACACCTCGTATCCTTCCCCACTACTCAGAATAATGAGGACAAGAGATGTTGTCAACCTCTCCTTTAAGGTACGAAAGGCTAGTTCACAATCTTGAGTCCACAAGAATCTTTCCCCTTTCTTCGTAAAACGGGTCATCGGCATCGCTAGTTTTGAGAACCCTTCCACAAACCTCCGGTAATAGCCTGCTAAGCCCAGGAAACTACGTACTTCGGTCACATTCCTCGGTGGTTCCCATTTCATCACGGCTTCAATCTTTGCGGGATCAACGGTTACACCCTGTTCTGACACCACATGGCCAAGGAATTTCACTTCCTTCATCCAGAACTCGCATTTACTCATCTTAGCATACAACTTATGCTCTCTCAATGTCTGTAGTACAATCGAGAGATGGCGTTCATGTTCCCCTTGTGTCCGTGAATAAATCAATATGTCATCAATAAACACGATAACAAACTGATCTAGATACGGCCGGAATACCCTGTGCATCAAATCCATGAAGGCTGCAGGGGCATTCGTCAGTCCGAACGGCATTACCGTATATTCGAAATGACCATACCGGGTATGAAAAATTGTCTTAGGAATATCCTCTTCCTTCTCTTCACCGAGTCCCACCAATGGTCTGCCTCCCCCTCTAACAGATATGTAACAAAGCCGACCCGAAGATCCTCGGCAACTCCCATGCCATCACACATTTTCTTCACTCGGCGAATCCACCTATCCGCATCCAAAGGGTGTGGGCTTCCTTGGAAAGTAGGCGGACGTTGCCTCAAAAATTCTCGAAGAACTATCATCCTTCGGTTTTCGTCCCCGTTGCCCGGTTCTTAAACTAAGGGATGAACCCCACCGTTGTGGTTGTTGTTCCCATTTTGGTGTTTTACCAAAGTGGTTAGCTCCCTTAGGCATTGATAAATGCTATTCATGGCATCAGGAGGTGGCGGTGGTGGTGGGTTTGCTTGACCTCCACGACCACGCCCACGTCCACGTCCACGTCCACGTCCAAGTCCACATTCACCGTCCATCCTGTACATCAATTTACAATTTAGTTTCTTTGATGTGTAAGACATCCTAACTATCACTTTAATCCAAAGCATAAGACTTGTACAAGATTTAAGACAATAATTCATTCAACCTAATCCTACTTCACTAGTGGTGATCCATAACCTACAACTCCCATGTAAGACCTAAAGCCTAGGCTCTGATATCAAACCTGTAACACCCCAAAAATCCACCTTGGACGACATTACAATTTAAAACCATTCACATCCTAAGAGCAACTAATAAGATCCATAATTCAAAAAAAATTTCATTCTTCATCCATAATATCTACAACATCATCCCAAAAGAATAAGCCAAACCATGACCATTACATCCAAAAGAATATGCCCAACTATGACAATTACATCCCAAAAATCAACTATTAATTTGCAGCGGAATAACAAAAATATTAATATGAACAATATTCTCAAAAGGAATCTCCTAGTCTAGAACGTAAAAAGAACAATCCTAGACAGTTCCCTCCGGATCAACATGCCTATCACCTTGAGCTTCCCAAAGCACCTGCTCGTCAACTTCGAGCTCTTCTTCTAAACCATAATCTGAAAATATATTATTTGTAGAGGGTGAGCACTAAGCTCTGTAGCAACATCCTCCCAAACTCGAACAAGGTTTAGAAAACATATAAAAC
Source organism: Ilex aquifolium (assembly GCA_951799425.1). Taxonomy (NCBI): domain Eukaryota; kingdom Viridiplantae; phylum Streptophyta; class Magnoliopsida; order Aquifoliales; family Aquifoliaceae; genus Ilex; species Ilex aquifolium. The sequence continues at coordinate 7,973,351 of OX637401.1, read as the reverse complement.
AAGTCGGTCTCATTTTAAAAATATCATATATAACTTTTGAAAGAAAATCGTGACAATTCATCCGATCTCAAGTGTAAGCAATAACAATAATTTAAATGAAGAGATAAAATCAATTCCCAACAATAAACCATTTGCAACACTTGTATCTTTCCAACAATAAACAATAATCCATCATTTGTACCATATCCCACAATGTATCTCAAATCACAAATTGTATCTGTAACCACATTATGTATCTCAGGTATGATGTAAGACATCGCATGAATAATAACATTGAGAATATCCTGGCCCACACACACACATCCAATCCTCGCAAGGATACACAACTTTAGGAAGGGCGTATACCGACGCATCAGCAGTGACGAATCCAACCCAGGAATACTAAACTAACCCTCAGCCTCGATAACACGTGAGCGAATAGTGGTTTGGTCCTCGCAAGGCACCAACCGCACTAAGAGTGATAGGGAACCTTCAAACCCACACGGAGTAAGAAACGCATCTAACCCACTCTACGATATTCGGTGAACGGCCACCCATGGTCATCCAAACATCCACAAGAGATACAATACCCAACAATTTCTCAAATCACAAGCAAATCCAAAAATCCCCAAATTTCACATGTATTATTTCAATATAACAATTTAACAAAATATGCAAGAGATCATCAAAAATAACATTTTATTGTTCAATACAAAGCACTAGAGTTTGAAATCAAGAACAAAGAAAAAATCAAGAGAAAAATCCATTTCTCTTGAAAACTAGGGTGTTAAGACAAGAAAAAGAGATTTCATGGTTATCCAACCATAACTTTGTTTAAAAAATTGTAATAGATGCAAGAACATGAAGAAACAAGGATTTCATAGCATATATCTAAGATTTAGAAGCAAAACATACATAGATATATACCCTAGCCTCAATGAACAAGAGTGGGAAGAAACCCCTACCTTGATCCTTAGTTTTTGTGTGAAGAACTAGAAGATTTGATCCTCCCCAACTTAAATCAACACTTCAATTTCTTGTTTTCCCTTCCTTCTTATCCTCCAAGGCTCTCTAGTGGTTAGAAGGGATGAAATGGGTTGCAAATGGGAGAGAAAACACCCAAAACAAGTCTGGGACGTGAAGCCCCCGGTTTGGCGCGTCCAGACGCGTGTTTTATGCTGTCCGGACGCGTGGCTTTTTGTCCAAGTTTCTGCCATACGCGTCCGGACGTGTGTCTATTCCCGTCCAGACGCGGGTGAAAGTATACCCTCATCTTCCAGATCGATTTTGACCTATTTAGAAGACGACTCAGAAAATTTTCATGAAATACACTTTTGTAGCCCTTGAAGTCTAGTTTCTACTGTCCAAAATTGAGATCAATTAGATTTAGGAGTAAAAATTTAAGGCTAAAATAGTATGGAAGTGTCTAAAATTCTTCTACCCAATTTTTCTCTAAAGTGTGCTTTCACTCCGGAATACTTCCTAACTTCCAATACATACCCTATTACCTCGCCTAACATTTTTATTTCTACTCTTACAATCTACATAGTTCATGCATACATCATCACATATATTAGCATTTCAAAACATAATTATATTACTATATAAAGATACGAATGTGGGGGTTTACATGTTATATGTTATAGGGAGGGAGGGTTAGATATAGATCTACCATTGATGATTTTGAGGACCATTCAGAGAGTCTTTTTGGAATTGAGAGTATTAGATAGTTTGCCTTTTGGATCACTGATCACTCGTATCCGTAAGGGAAAAGGAGCTATATGCTTGCCCTATGAAGCCTTTGAACAAGAGTTCATTCAAGCAAAGTGTTGAGTGCTCAATATTGCATCATTTTATAGCTTAACATATTCGTTGTATACTTGCTAACAAACTAACTTGCTTCACTTAGTGCATATTGCATTTTTTGCTTTGATTTCTATGTTTGTAGGTAGTTTAGGTGTAAAGGTGGAGATTAAGCATTGATAGGATGACAAGAGACAAGTTGGGATTGAGTTTGATCGGGAAAAGATGAAGCTAGGAGCCTTGGAAGTTATTTTGAAGAAAAGAGAAGATCTACCGGTATCAAGGTAGAAAAATGAAGATTCTACTGGTAGGAAGTTAATTCTACCGGCAACTTGAAGTATAGAAGATTAGTGCAGAAGTCCTACCAATAGGTGCTACATGTTCTACTGGTAGGAAAACTTACAGAAGTTTATACTTTTTGATCAGAGAAGTCCTACATGTAGGTGGTATATATTATATCGTTAGGAAATGTCCTAGTACTTTTTCATAAGAAATCTTACCAGTAAGTGAAGGATGTTCTACCAGTAGGAAAAGCCATAGAAGTTTAAGAGATTTTGTCAGACAAAGTTCTACTGGTAGTTTTCACTGTTTTACCGATAGATTGTGCTGCAGAAGGAGTTACTACCAATAGGTAAAGGTAGATTCCAAAGGGAAACACAATTAAAGATCAGATTTTACTAAATCTTTTGGGGCTTCTCAACCAATCAGAGAATGAGATAATTTTGGGAAGGATATATATCAAAGATCTGAAGATTCTCCCTCCAATCACAATAAATAGAAGGCCCTATGGGGAATACAAGAATGCTTCTTCAACATTTTCTCTATTTTTTTTTATGTTTTAGAGAGTGTTAGGTTATTCTTTAGAGTTTTGCTATTGTTATTTCTTTTAAGTTTCTATTCTTTCAATTGTTCAAAAGATATACATTCGTTTGCCTTTAATTTCACAGCTTTTTTATTTAAATTTAGTTTTTCAATACAAGCAATTACTTTCAAATTAATCTTTACTTCTTTCAATTTAATTATGTCTTCTTTGTTTACGTTATCATTAGTGAGTAGTCTTTCTCTAGATAATCTGAAGAAGGAGTCCCAACCTATGAACAAGGGTTTATGCTCTAAAATAGGGTTTTAATGTTTATATGATTGTTCGAATAAGTTATGCTTTTGAAAACCTAATTAGTTTGCATACTTCCCGATTATCTATATACAACTGGCTTTGGTATGATAATTAGTGGTGTTTTCTACAACCTTTAAAATACTGATTCTTTCGTCATAGACTGTCTTTCAATTGCTATTTTCGATTCTTTTCAAAATGTTTAGTTGAAAATCGTTCTTCTGTACTAGCAGATGAGTTATAGATTTAGAGTAGAAATTCTTATTCATAGGTAGGATGAATTCTGAAGATTATCTAGCTTTCCAATTATTGGATTTCGTTTTCATTAGTAATTAATTTTCAAACTCTCAAATTTCAAAGAATTTTTCCTTTTCATTTTTTAGCACCTTGGATTCCAATTCCTTTCCTGAGAAGATAACCTTGGACTCTGTTCAAGTTACTAAACGATACTATTCTCTTACAGTTGGGAGCACTCATGAAAATACAACCCTTTGGAGGGCAAGCACAGAGCAAGGCCCAGATTGAGTACATGGCTATAGTACCAGAGAGAGGAGAGGAGACAGAGGTGCCACAGACTGAAAGTACTTTTCCATCGATTCATTTCCCTTCTTGAGGGATTGTGTAAGGATATACGTTACCCTTTATGCGGAATGGATTGTCCCTCACGGTGAAACACGTAGGATTATGTAACACCCCGCATTTTCTTTTATATATGTATATAGATATATATTAAATAATTGTTGTAAAAATGGGGATATGTGTAGTAATAGTAGGAATAAATACTAGGGAGATAAATGGATTGAGAAGTTTGAGTTTCGAAGGTGTGTAAACTTGAGAAGAGGGATTATGGAAGTTTCTAAATATTTTTAGGTCAAAATAAGTTCTCCATTGAATCCGGAAGGTCGAAAAACATTGGGAGAGGTAAAATGGGGTGTATTGGAAGTTAGGAAGTATTCCGGAGTGAAAACACACTTAGAGAGAATTGGGTAAAAATGAGTTGGGACACCTTCTAATATTTTGGTCATAAATTTTTATCCTTATACCCAATTGATCTGAAATTTGGACGGTAGATAGTAGACATCTAGGGCTACAAAAGTGTATATCATGAAAATTTTCCAATTCGACCTCTAAATGGGTCAAAACTGCCCTGGAAGTCGGAGCAAAAAAAATTGTCAAACCGTACCGGTACAATACCGTACCGGTACGCCCGACTCCAGTAGCTTTGGAGTACCGGTACTGAGTACCGGTATGGTACTGTACCGGTACGATTTTCTCTGACACTCGCCGAACAGTTAAAAAGTCGGGATTTTTGGTTTTAAAACACCACCTTAAGCCCTCATTTGCCCCATTCTTCACTCCACTCTCATCCTAAACACTTTAGAACCCTAGGAGAGAAAGAAAGGAAGAGAGAAACTCAAGATCAAAGAGGAAAAACACAAGATTTAAGGGTGATTCAAGATTCAAGCCCTAGATTTCAAGAACACCATGGTAGGGGATTTCTTCTCTTTCTCTTACATTGAGGTTAGGGCTTATGTATATATGTATGTTTTGCTCTAAATGTTATATATATGATATGAAATCATCATCTCTTAGTCTTTTGGGCAAAGATTACATGTTTTTAACAAAGTTAGGGTTGAATACCCATGAAATCTCTTTTTGTGTTTCAAAACCCTAGTTATTGGAGAGTGACGGATTTCTTCTTAAATTCTTCCTTTATTATTGATTTTGAAACCATAGTGCTTGGTGTTGAGTAATAAAATGATGTTGTGGTGATCTCTTGTATTTTTGTAATTGTTTATTGAAACTGTCATGTGATAAATTTGGGAGTTTTTAAGATATACTTGTAAATTGTGAAATTGGGTTTGGTATTGTATCTCTTATGAGTGTGGGATGACCATGGGTGGCCTTTGACGAGATATCGTAGAGTGGGTAGGCGTGTTGCTTACTCCGTGTGGGTTGACATTTTTCCTACCACTCGTAGTGGGGTTAGTGCTTTGGTAAGACTAAACCGCTATTGCTCACGGGTGCCGTGTCAGAGGGTTAGTATACTAATACCTGGGTTGGATATGTCACTGCCATTGGTATGGCATACGCCCTTCCTAAAGGATGGATATCTTTGATAAGATTTGTGTGGGTGTGTGTGGGCTAGATATTACTCAATGTGTTGATTCATGGGGTTTGCCTACATCATGTTTGAGATACATATACATATGGTTGTGGAATATTCAATTTATGGATTATTGTATTATTGTGGTAAATGGTTACCTAAAAGAACTTGTGGGAGTATGGGATTCCACAAGGTCTTGTGGGAAAAATGGTTTATATTTTGGGAAATGGATATGTATGGGATCTTGGTTTCTTTTATTGTTCATTTAAATTACTGTTGCTACTTAAACTTGAGATCCATTCTAAAATGTCCCTGTTTTACTTCAAATATTATATATGCTATGTTGTAAAATGAGACCGACCATTTTATATATATTTTTTCTAAACCTTGTATGAGTTTGGGAAGATTTTGCTACAGAGCTTCGTACTCACCCCCTACAGTTAAACATTTTCAGATTTGGTGCTAGAGGAGAATCTCGGAGTTGACGAGCCGGGGTATTGGGAGGCCCCACCCGAGGGGAATCTAGATCCCGAGGTGGACCTGTAGAGACATAGCTTCTTTTGTATTAGACTTGAGAATTTATTTTGAAATCATGTGAAGTTTAGTTTTCTTTTGTTATTCCGCTGCTAAGTTAAGTTTGATCCTTGAGATGTAAATGCCATAGTGTGGCATATTCTTTTGATATTGTGGCCATAGCTTGACTTATTCTTTTGGGATGATATTATAAATTCTATGGATGATGAATGGAAAAATTTTCTTATTGATGGATTATCTTAGTGCTCTCATTATGTAAATGGTTTTAGAATGTAATGCCGTCCAGGGTGGTTTTTGGGGCGTTACAGAGTTGGTATCAGAGCTTAGGCTTTAGGTCTTACATGGGAGCTGTAGGTTATGGATTACCACTGGAAAGGTAGGACTAGGTTGAAGGAATCGTAGGCTTGCATTTGTTTGAAGTTATGTGCTTATTAGATAGGTTAGATTTATTGTATATTTAGGCTGAAGGTTAATTATTTGTTCGGATTCGATGAGTTGTCTCGCTACGCAATCAAGTTTGTGGTCACTGAGGAAAGGAGGGCTTAATGCTTTGAACAAGATTTGAGGCCTTCCATCCGCGAGAAGCTGGTTACACTCTGAATTCGAGAATACAAGATCTCGTGAACGTGGACGTGGACGTGGGCGTGTACGTGGACGTGGACGCGGTTGAGCAAAGACTTCAGACAGTTGGAGAAGATGGAGTTACTCAGACGAGAGCAGGCATGGACTCGCGCCAATTCTTTGCATGCGGAGAGTATGGGCACTTCAAACATAGATGCCCCTCGTTTCGCCCAATGACCAAGCAAGCACCCGAACAAGTACCAGCAAACAAGCCACCTCTACAAAGGCCAGCACAACAGAGACCTCAGATAGCTCGAGGAGCGGGAGGCGTACCAGAGAGAATAGGCACAGATGCACGTCGATGTTTTGCCTGTGGAGGTATTGGGCACTTCAAAGATAATTGTCCATTGCTTTCCACCAAGACTAACCAAGCAACTGGGTGAGTGAATGCAAACAGACCACTGCTACGACAACCACTACCACCACAGAGACTGTTACAAGCTCATGCCCCCGGCGGCGCCAATAAAGGAAGGGTTTTTGCTTTGACTCAACCGGAGGAAGATGCCTCCAACGCCGTTGTGGAAGGTATTGTTCTTCTCTACCATTCTTGGGCCCGAATTTTATTGGATTCCTATGCGACTCATTCTTTTATACGTACTACGGACGCTGGGGAATTGGGATTGGGTTCCGAGGAGCTAGAACATGCTTTATATGTTGATTTGCCTACGGGAGAACAGGGGGATACCATGCTGGTCTGTAAGGGTTACGTGCTAGCGGATTACATTTCAGTTACCAGTAGGTTTACTTATATGTATTTCTTTGACTCTAAATGTTATATGCATGCTATTCAATCCTTGATTCTTGCTATTCTTGAAATTAATGCCATGTGAAAAATAATGTGATGGTTGGGTAACCCTTAAATCGCCTTACTTGCTACCAAACCCTAGTTTTCAAGAGAAATGTGTTTTTCTCTTGATTTCTCCTTTGTTCTTGATTTCCACCCTTGATATTTGTTTGTTATTGATTTCAATACCTGATTGTTCCTTATTTTTAATTCTAAGCTTGATATTCGTTGTGATGGATTTCAAGAAGTGATTGTTCCTTTGTTCTTGATTTCCAAGCTTAATATTCATTTGTTCTTGATATCTAAATTTGATATGCACTTGGTAGTGACTATAACCCTTGTGATTCAATTATTCTCAATATTCAATACTTGATATTCCTTATTCTTGGTTCCAAGACTTGAGTGTTCTTTTGGTCTTGATTTCTAAGCTTCATAATCCTTTGTTCTTGATTTCACACCTTGATAGTCATTTGTTATTGATTTCCATACATGATTGTTCCGTTAAATCTTAATTTCTCCTTTGTTCATGACTTTCAAGCTTGATACGCCTTTATTCTTGAATTCCAAGCTTAATATTCATTTGCTCTTGATAGCCAAATTTGATATTCATTTGATTGATTCTAACTATTGTAATTCATGTATTCTTGATATTCAATACTTGACATTCTTTGGTTCTTGATTTCAAGACTTGGTTGTTCCTTTGTTTTTAATTTCCCCAAGCTTGATGATCCATTGGTTCTTGATAGCCAAATTTAATATTCATTTGTTATTGATTCTAACCCTTGTGATTCATTTATTCTTGATATTCAATACTTGATATTCATTGGTTCTTGATTTCAAGACTTGACATTCAACTGCTCTTGATTTCAATACTTTATTTCTCCTTGTCCTTGAGTTCAAAACTTGATACTCTTTAGCTCTTGGTTACAAAGCTTGATATGCATCTGTTATTGACTCCAAGACTCGATTGTTACTTTGTTCTTGATTCCAAAGCTTGATTATTTATTTGTTCCTTAATTCAGAATTATAACGATTGGTATTGACCAATAAAATGGTATTTTCGATGATATTATGTTAATTTTTCTTAAATTATTTCGTTGGAAAAATGTATGTGGATTTGGGTCGCCTAAGAAAGGAGTGTTTAGATTCGACAAGAAGGGGAAGTTAGCGCCAAGATATACCGGACTGTTTGAGGTAATCAAAGCGGTAGGCAAGGCGGCATATCAACTTCGACTACCAGCCCAGCTATCCGAAGTACATGACGTGTTCCACGTGTCCATGTTTAGAAGGTGTCACTCGGATGCAACTCCAGTCGTGAACTTGGAGGAGATTGAAATTCAAGACGGAGCAACCTACGAAGAGCAACCGGTAGAAATTCTCGATGCCAAGGAAAAAGTGCTTGCAACAAAGTTATCAGATTGGTGAAGGTTTTGTGGCAACACCATGGAGTGGAGGAAGCTACATGGGAACTAGAACAAGCAATGCGGGAGAAGTATCCATATTTGTTCGCTACTTGAGGTAAGTTTCGAGGACGAAACTTTCTTTAAGGGGGGTGGATTGTAACACCCCGCATTTTCTTTTATATATGTATATAGATATATAGTAAATAATTTTTGTAAAAATGGGGATATGTGTAGTAATAGTAGGAATAAATACTAGGGAGACAAATGGATTGGGAAGTTTGAGTTTCGAAGGTGTGTAAACTTGAGAAGAGGGATTATGGAAGTTTCTAAATATTTTTAGGTCAAAATAAGTTCTCCATTGAATCCGGAAGGTCGAAAAACATTGGGAGAGGTAATATGGGGTGTATTGGAAGTTAGGAAGTATTCCGGAGTGAAAACACACTTAGAGAGAATTGGGTAAAAAGGAGTTGGGACACCTTCTAGTATTGTGGTCATAAATTTTTATCCTTATATCCAATTGATCTAAAATTTGGACAATAGATAGTAGACATATAGGGCAACAAAAGTGTATATAATGAAAATTTTCCAATTCGACCTCTAAATGGGTCAAAAATGCCCTGGAAGTCGGAGCAAAAAAATCTGTCAAACCGTACCGGTACGCCCGACTCCAGTAGCTTTGGAGTACCGGTACGATTTTCTCTGACACTCGCCGAACAGTTAAAAAGTCGGGATTTTTGGGTTTAAAACACCACCTCAAGCCCTCATTTGCCCCATTCTTCACTCCAATCTCATCCTAAACACTTTAGAACCCTATGAGAGAAAGAAAGGAAGAGAGAAACTCAAGATCAAAGGGGAAAAACACAAGATTTAAGGGTGATTCAAGATTCAAGCACTAGATTTCAAGAACACCATGGTAGGGGATTTCTTCTCTTTCTCTTACATTGAGGTTAGGGCTTATGTATATAAGTATGTTTTGCTCTAAATGTTATATATATGATATGAAATCATCCTCTCTTAGTCTTTTGGGCAAAGATTACATGTTTTTAACAAAGTTAGGGTTGAATACCCATGAAATCTATTTTTGTGTTTCAAAACCCTAGTTATTGGAGAGTGATGGATTTCTTCTTAAATTCTTCCTTTATTATTGATTTTGAAACCATAGTGCTTGGTGTTGAGTAATAAAATGATGTTGTGGTGATCTCTTGTATTTTTTTATTGAATTGTCATGTGATAAATTTGGGGGTTTTTAAGATATACTTGTAAATTGTGAAATTGGGTTTGGTATTGTATCTCTTATGAGTGTGGGATGACCATGGGTGGCCTTTGACGAGATATCGTAGAGTGGGTAGGCGTGTTGCTTGCTCCGTGTGGGTTGGCATTTTTCCTACCACTCGTAGTGGGGTTAGTGCTTTGATAAGACTAAACCGCTATTGCTCACGGGTGCCGTGTCAGAGGGTTAATATACTAATACCTGGGTTGGATACGTCACTGCTATTGGTATGACATACGCCCTTCCTAAAGGATGGATATCTTTGATAAGATTTGTGTGGGTGTGTGTGGGCTAGATATTACTCAATGTGTTGATTCATGGGGTTTGCCTACATCATGTTTGAGATACATATACATATGGTTGTGGAATATTCAATTTATGGATTATTGTATTATTGTGGTAAATGGTTACCTAAAAGAACTTGTGGGAGTATGGAATTCCACAAGGTCTTGTGGGAAAAATGGTTTATATTTTGGGAAATGGATATGTATGGGATCTTGGTTTCTTTTACTGTTCATTTAAATTACTGTTGCTACTTAAACTTGAGATCCATTCTAAAATGTCCATGTTTTACTTCAAAGATTATGTATGCTATGTTGTAAAATGAGACCGACCATTTTATATATGTTTTTTCTAAACCTTGTATGAGTTTGAGAAGATTTTGCTACAGAGCTTCGTGCTCACCCCCTACAGTTAAACATTTTCAGATTTGGTGCTAGAGGAGAATCTCGGAGTTGACGAGCCGGGGTATTGGGAGGCCCCACCCGAGGGGAATCTAGATCCTGAGGTGGACCTGTAGAGACATAGCTTCTTTTGTACTAGACTTGAGAATTTATTTTGAAATCATGTGAAGTTTAGTTTTCTTTTGTTATTCCGCTGCTAAGTTAAGTTTGATCCTTGAGATGTAAATGCCATAGTGTGACATATTCTTTTGATATTGTGGTCATAGCTTGACTTATTCTTTTGTGATGATATTGTAAATTCTATGGATGATGAATAAATTTTTTTTCTTATTGATGGATTATCTTAGTGCTCTCATTATGTAAATAGTTTTAGAATTTAATGCCGTCCAGGGTGGTTTTTGGGGCGTTACAGATTAAGGCACTACCTAGATGGGGGTGAATAGAATAATTTTAATTTTATGCTCAAACATATACTAATTTACAACCTAATTTTACCACAATTACCTCTTCTCAATTAATTAAACAATCAAAATTGAGAAGTCCTATTAACAAGAGCAACCCTCAAAACCATGTAGATTGATGTTATAGACTTTTTGATTTTACTATTAACATTCAATCTCACACGGTGATCCAACCCAAGGCAACAAACAACCAACCAAACCACTATGAGTGGTATGTAGATTCAAATAATCATATCATCAAACACATATTGTTAGTGTTTGCATCAAATTGTAAGTGTGTACATTAAAAATAATAAAGAACACAAGCAATTTGTTGACGCGAAAACCCACATCAAGCAATTCTAGGACGCACCCAGTGGGTTTGGTTGATCTCCCAATCTAGATCTTCTTTCCCAAGGTGTGAAGTAAGATTAGAGAATCAATGTGGCTTTTGCCTTTGGATCTTAGGGATCCAAGTTTTTCTTGGATCTCTTAAGATTAGAGGCTGAAAATAAGCTCAAAAAAAAAAAAAAAATTTCATTAGCTTGGGAAGGCTCCCTCTACTTATAGACACATAATAGGATTAGTCTTGGGGACCAAGTAAACTAAAATTCAAGAGTGACCGTTCAAGCAGTGAGAGGGCGGTGGTTGCTCAAATGAGATTGGAATTGAAACCACAATAGAAGAGTAGGGACCCCCTGAGCAACCTGAGAATGACCTAGAGGGCGGTCTCCATTGCCCACTTGTGTTCAGCCTTTCCTAATTTTACCAGTAAATGTTCAGAGATCGCTCTAGCTGAAGGCAAGCAAACTGAAGGCGGCCCCTATTGGTTTTTAAGCTAGAAACCAAGTAAAAACTTGTCCCCTTGAGCACTAATGGGTTTTGCTCAAGCAGGGTTCAATTAATGACTCAAATCTATGTTTTCAAAATACAAAATGGTTTAAAAAAACTTTTCTTTGAAGAATGCCTAGGAGTCATTAACGGATAAATCACCAATTCCATTTTAACCTAACCAAATTAGGTCTAAAATTAAACCAAGGGTGCTAAGGTTTCTAAGGTCATTGCATTTGTTCTAAGCATGAAGGTGCATTCAAAGAGTCTTTGATGTGTCATTGTAGCTTGAACTCCTCCCTTCATTTTTTGCTTTCAAAACTTGACATTGTAGCATCATGAACGTGGAATTGGTTGAAATATACAAAAGACTTCACAAAATTAGCCAATTATAAATACAATCCTAGCAATCTTGCCTTTGGCAATTTTGTGAAAAAATACACAAGTAAGAAATTATACAATTACAACCCACAAACCATTGAACAAAATGAATTTTAAAGAAATCTTAACACTCATGTACAAGTTTCTAAATCTCAATATCTCTGTACAAGAACTATCTTCTAATGAATGTTTTGAAGATCATCGTCACGCACATCACATCTCGAACCAAAACCTTGTGAAAAAAATAATATGTATAAAAGACATAGATAATCACATATATGGTAAGCACCAAGGAAGCATAAGGAATTTTCATGTTATCATCACGCAAGTGTAAACATATAACATATATAAGCAATGCTAGCCCTACAGATATATCAAAGACAATTCATAACAAGTTCTCCCCTTTAGTTGCTCTTCACAAGTATAATAACAAGTGAAAAATGAACAAAAAAAAAATAGTTGATTTCATGTCAAGTTTGTTTATGTACTCCCCTATCTCTATTCCTATGCAAGCTAGCAAAAAAAAATTTCTCCAAAATTACCCCAAAATTCTCCCATTTTTTTGTCAAAAAAATGTCAATCCAATGACATATCATAACATATAAGGAAAAATATAATATAACAAAGACATAGCAATGCAATTCAACTAGCAAGAACATGCATATAGAACAAAGAAAAGGACAAACTTGACATTTAACTCAAAGTCTAAGTGATAGATCATCAAAGCATATGAATGGTTCAATACTAAGCCTCCTACAACTAGGCATGGTCTCAACTGAACAATGAAGTCTGTTTGACTGACCAACAGAGAGACCGCTTAAGCCATGTCCCAACTGCTTGGGCGATGGGTTTTGCAACTCATCCCTTATGGCTCTTAACTACTTCTCCAGCCTCAACAACCATGAATGGGTATATTCTAACGCCCCAAAACACACCCTGGACGGCATTACATTCTAAAACATTCATATCATGAGAGCACTAATATAATTCCTTAAGAAACGAGACTCCATTTGTCATCCACAGATATTTACAAAGTGATCCAAAAGAATAAGCCCAAATTATGGCTATTACATCTCAAAAATTAATTAAAGTAGCACAGCGGAATAAACAAAAGAAACTAGACTACACAATGTTCCAAAAGAAGGTCCTAGTCTAGTACAAAAGGAAAGGAGGTTGTTCTAGGCGTCCACCTCGGGGTCCACACTCCCGTCAAGTGGAGTCTCCCAAGTAGCAGGCTCCTCGACCCTTACGTCCTCCTCAAGCGGGTAATCTGAAAAATGTTAGCGGTAGGGGGTGAGCACGAAGCTCTGTAGAAAAATTCTCTCAAACCCATACAAGGTTTAGAAAAGCATTTAAAATAGTCGGTCTCATTTTTAACATAACATAGATACATAATTTGAACGAAAGCAGTGACATTTAAAGAAGATCTCACGTTTATGTAAAAACATTACTTAAATGAAGAAACGAGCACCACATACAAATAATCATTAATGGCCATAAACAATTCCTAACAATTCTTTCGGTAGGTGGCATACTTTGTGGTAACCTCCACCCCCCTTTAGGTCATCTCTGATTCTTTCGGTAGGTGGCATACTTTAGGGTAACCTCCACCCCCTTTTTTGGTCATCTTTGATTCTCAAGCATCCTTACAAGGAACCTCTTGAGAATGGGTGAGCATCCTTACAAGGAACCTCCCACCAATCACTTCATTGTTTCCCATTCCTTCGGTAGGTGGCATACTTTAGGGTAACCTCCACCCCCCTTTAGGTCATCTTTGATTCTCAAGCATCCTTACAAGGAACCTCTTGAGAATGGGTGAGCATCCTTACAAGGAACCTCCCACCAATCACTTCATTGTTTCCCATTCCTTCGGTATGTGGCATACTTTAGGGTAACCTCCACCCCCCTTTAGGTCATCTTTGATTCTCAAACATCCTTACAAGGAACCTCTTGAGAATGGGTGAGCATCCTTACAAGGAACCTCCCACCAATCACTTCATTGTTTCCCAAGCATCCTTACAAGGAACCTCTTGGGAAGGGGTGAGCATCCTTACAAGGAACCTTCCACCAATCTCTACATTGTTTCCCAAGCATCCTTACAAGGAACCTCTTGGGAAAGGGTGAACATCCTTACAAGGAACCTCCCACCAATCACTACATTGTTTCCCAAGCATCCTTACAAGGAACCTCTTGGGAAGGGGTGAGCATCCTTACAAGGAACCTCTCACTCATGTGCATCACAAACAACCCAACCAAGCATAAAATTCCAACATTTATCTCAATTTACAATCATCTATCCAAAATCCCCCAAAATATAACATGTAACAATTCCACAACCAACTAAGAAAAATACATGAGATCACAATAACTTCATTTTTCTAACCAACACAAAGCACTATGGGTTCGAAATCCATAATAAGGAAAGCATTTAGGAAGGAAATACATCACTCTCCAAAAACTAGGGTTTTAAAACTAGAAAGAGATTTCATGGGTATTAAACCCTAACTTTGTTCAAAACATGTAATCTTTGCAAAAAGCCTAAGAGAGGATGATTCCATAGCCTATATATACCATAGATAGCCAAAACACACACACACACACACACATATATATATATCCTAGCCTCAATGCAATTGAATGAGAGAAAACCCCTACCTTGGTGTTCTTGAAATCTAGGGTTTGATCTTGAATCACTCTTAAATCCTTTGTTTTTTCCTTTTGATCTTGTGTTTTCTCATTCTTTATTCTTTTCTAAGACTCTCTCTAGGAGTCCAAGAGGTGTGGGTAAGGGTGTAGTGAAAGTGTAGAAGAAGAGAGTAGAAGAATGGTATTCTTGAGGAATTTCGGTTTTGATCTCTATAAGGGGTAACTCTCTCAAGATCTTTGTGTTTTTCTCTTCTTTTCTCTTCTCTTAGGGCTCTAAGATGTTTGGGGTGAGAGTGAGATGGAAGAATGGGTCAAATGAGGCTTAAAAGGGTGTTTTAAAACACCAAAATCCTGAATTTTACTGTGCCAAACTTCGGCCGTACCGGTACGCTGTACCGGTACGGTTTAGCTACTGGTTCGGGCGTACCGGTACTGTGTTCCGGTACACTTTGGCTACTTCGACTTCCAGGGCAGTTTTGACTCATTTAGAGGTTGAATTGGAAAATTTTCATGAGATACACTTTTGTAGCCCTAGATGTCTACTATCTAATTTCCAAATTTCAGATCAATTGGATATAAGGATAAAAAGTTATGACCTAAATACTAGAAGGTGTCCCAACTCCTTTTTACCCAAATTCTCTCTAAGTGTGTTTTCACTCCGGAATACTTCCTAACTTCCAATACACCCCATATTACCTCTCCCAATGTTTTTCTACCTTCCGGATTCAATGGACAACTTATTTTGACCTAAAAATATTTAGAAACTTCCATAATCCCTCTTCTCAAGTTTACACACCTTCGAAACTCAAACTTCCCAATCCATTTGTCTCCCTAGTATTTATTCCTACTATTACTACACATATCCACATTTTTTTTTACAACAATTATTTACTATATATCTATATACATATATAAAAGAAAATGCGGGGTGTTACATATATATACAATTTAATTGCAACTAATGCACATGCATGGATGAAATAAGAATCAAATAGTATGATTCAATTTTCAATTTCAACAATTAAACGCAAAATGTCATTAATCATGAAAATCAAACACATTCTCAATATAGCATATCCATCTCTATTTCATCATTAAGTTCATTACTCTAAAACATATTAATGAATGTAGAACTTAATCATCATGAATCCTAGAGCAATGTCCTTTTAAATAGTTCAATTTCATTCACACGTGTTTGAATTACATATTTGATCAATTCAAGTGTGACGTGTGTGAAATCAATCTACAACACCATTAGAAATTCTTCTAGATTAATGAATTAACAAAGCTTTACATGAATTATTAATGCATTATCTAAGTGAATACATGACCAGTTAGTGAGTGTTCTAAATGCATCTTGTCTATTCTCTTTTAACACTCCCCCTTATTTTTATATCCTTTCTACTCATATGGTTTCAACTATCATGATTTTGAATTCCGCAATTTACATTTTATGCTTCTAAACATGTGTAGCTCTTTGAGCTTTATATGTGAGCAATGACATTATGCATATTAGTACTCTCAACAATTCAAGTGCAATTGATACTTAACTATTTATTTTATGTCTCACCTTTTTGTGTTTGGCCACATTGGGCTTTTTTCTCACATTTAGCTCTTTGGCAACTTGTAAGGGATATAGAGCTTTACTAAACTTTAGCCATGTGTTCACCAATCACTAACACTTAAGAGTCTTGCAAGGTCATTAATCAATTAAGTTAGCTAGAATCTTAAGTATGAAGGTGAATGGTTGGCATACTTTTTTTTGTTTTGGGGGGGGGGGGGGGGGGGGGGGGGAGGGAGGGAGACTTGAACTCTTGACCTCAAATAGACAAAGCCTTCACAAGGCAAGGAGTACCATTGGACCAAAGGCCCGTTGGTGAATGGTTGGCATACTTGATTTTTGAATGTACATAAATAACACATTATCCAAGCATGCTAGGGCAAAAGAGAATTGGTTCAAGGATGAAGAACTAAGACTTATAACCATCAAGTTGTTTATTCCCTAATATTTCTCATAGTAATACACTCAATTGAGAATTACTGATAGATACACTACAAATCAAAGAATGATTACCTTAATAAACAACGAGAAATAAACAAAAAAAAAATATTTTTGTTTTTTTCAATGTTTTTATATTTTTATTAGTAACATAAAATAGAAAAATATGCATAATCATGCAACAACAAGAAAAATAAAGCAATTACAATAAATACTAAAATGAAAATCCAACTAGGCATCTGATGCAGCATGTTTAGCACATGATTACATGGCGGATCAAGACCGTCGAAAGCAGCATTGATTGGATGTCAATCGAGGCTAATTTTGGACGACAGTGTCAGAAAATTCATTAAGACCTCATTTTGAAAGAATCTCGACGAGCCGAGCAAGATTAAAACTTATTTCTTTCAACCCGTTATTTTTAAGCCAAAAAATGATGTTTAGGCCACTTTCTAAGTACTTTTATTTTCTATCCCGTTGTTTGAGATGTTTATTTAATCTTTTGCATTAATGCTGGGGTTTTCCCATAATTTAGGACTATTAAGGTTTAGTATTTAAAAGATGTGTAAGACTGAATCAACAACTTGGATATTGTTTTAATAAACGTACAGAGATTTCTCTTTTCTTCCAATTGACTTGGTATTCTTCATGAATCAACAAGGCTTTTTGACGACTTTACTCTGTAATTGTTGTGATAATCAATCGATTATAGTTCTACAAGAATAAGGGCCTTTGGTGATAAATTTTTTACAGCAGCTGTGTTCGACATCACAAAAGACATATTTGAGACAATTTTTTGTGGCGGCTGTGTTTATCGTCATAAAAAGCGTGTTTGTATTAATATTTTGTTAATATTTGTGACAGCTATTTTTTCAGTCGTAAATAGTGTCATAAACTCAAAAGAAATTTTTATATTTGAGACAACTGTTTTTCCTACCTCAAATAATATTTCATAAACTCAAAAGAATTTTTTATATTTATGGCAGCTATTTTTCCCGTCGTATATAATATTTCATAAAACATTAAAATGTTGTTTTAGATTTAAAAAACAGTTTATAGTTTAAAGAAGAAAAACTCTAAAAAAATTTATATTGGCCACAACTATTTTTCATGTTACAAGTAATATTTTATAAAATTACGTAGTTTTACATCAAAATACAATTTTTAGTTCAAAGAAAAAAAAATTAAACTCTACAAAATCAAATTTTTATATCAAAACTAGGGGTGTCAAAATATGACACGACCCGTTAACACGACATAAAATTAGTGGGTTTGAGTCTTCCTTAAGCCACCTGTTTAGTAAACGAGTAGACCCGACACGATACGATTATAAACGAATCAGGTATTGGTAAAACCAATTAGAAGAAATTTATACGATATGACTCGTTTATATACCATTTACATAATTGGACAAGTCGTTCAAAGAAATATTGTGTGGCCCTCTATTGATGTATATTCTAACTTCTTTTAGTTCTTTATTGTATATATGTATATAAATATTATTTCAGTATAGTAACAATAATTTTATATTTTTTTTCAAATGTCACTGAGAGAGTAGATGGTTAGGAAAAGATGTTCAACTTTTTGCATAAATTTCTTGTACTCATAGATCGTTATGTTTTATAAAAATGCATATTTTACATTTTGTTTAACTCATGGAATTGTTTTTTTTTTTTTTTGATACGAAAATTATTGCTATGTTTTTGGAAATGTTGGTTATATTTACTTTTATGTTTATCTATATATTGAATTGGGTAGTTGTATGGATACTAATGTGTCTTTGGTCTAATGGTACTCCTTACATTGTAAAAACTTTGCATTCATGAGGTCAATTGTTCAAGCCCTCTTCCCCTCTCCAAAAAAAAAAAAAAAAAAGTTGTACGGAGTATATATATGCACCGGGTATATAACATTTGTTACCAACGGTCCATAATAATTAAATTTTTTTTTTTTGTGGCGGCATCGTTGCCGTCAAAAATATATTTTCTATTTTTTACGACAGTCAAATATGGTATTTGAGGCAACACTTTTGCCGCCGTGATAGAAACAAAAGTGTCGGATTTTTTTTGACAACTTATTTACGACAGGGTCTTACTGCCATAAATACTATTTGAGATAGACCGTTGCTGCCATAAAAACCTTTTGAGACCATACTTATTATGGCGAGGCAACGCCGCCACAAAAAGTATTTGTGACAACAAATAGACCTTTTATGACAACACTTCACTGCCGTAAAAACCCTCTTTTCTTGCAGTGAATTCCCTGTTATCTAATCTCGTTTTCTTCACCACACTGCCCTGTATTAGTTGGTATCAGAGCCGACACTTATTCCTACACCATGCTGGCTGGAAGATGTCCTGCTGTTGTACGAGATGCCACTGTCGGAGATGTGTATGAGCGTGAAAAGGTAGCCAGATTATCTCAACAGGTTGCGGCATTAACCCAACAGTTTGTTGCGTTCATGACCCAACAAGAATGGGTTCAGCCTTTGAATCCGCACCATGTGGTTGAGGAACCTACTAACGATGGTATTAATAACCTTTTTGTTGAAGACCAGCCCTGTAGGAGGGAGATGAGGCCTGTAGAAAACAATGGCGGTTCAAGACGATGGGAATCGGGTCTTAAAATTGATATCCTCGAATTTTGTGGTAGCTTGCAACCAGAAGAATTTTTGGAGGGTTGGTACTATGGAGGTTGTTCTAGAGTTTAAGGAGGTTCTTGATAATAAACATGTCCCATTCGTCACAACTCTGTTATGTGGATAGGCTATAGCCTGGTGGCAACAATCTAAATTGACACGAGTACGACAAGGGACAAGGAAGATTGACTCATGGGAGAAACTCAAGAAGCACATGTGTGCTACATTTTACCCCATAACTACACGCAGATGATGTATTAGAACCTGCAAAATTTACGTCAAGGGTCTCGCACATGTAAGAACCGCGATAGGAGTGGGAAGGGGTTGTTCGCTAACAAGGAGACCTCGTAGAGGATCTGATAGATGACTTTGAACCGAACCCATGTATGATGAGACTGAAGACAGTCAGTATCGAGAGGAGTATGTGCCAGGTGACAATGGGCCCCTACTTGTTGTCCGCAGGGCATGTTTTACACCTCGAGGAAGGGAAAGGGATGTGTGGCTACGCAACAATATTTTCCAGTCTACATGAACAATCGTTGGGAAAGTGTGCCACTTTGTCATTGATTCGGGTAGTTACAAGAATGTAATTTCTAATGAAGCTGTTCAAAAATTGGGGTTGGAGACGGAACAACACCCTACACCGTACAAATTATCATAACTGAAGAAAAGAAATGAGGTAACTGTTTCTAAGTGTTGCATGGTATCTTTTTGTATTGGCTCTCGATATAAGGATAAAGTATGGTGTGATGTTGTGACGATGGATGCCTGCCACCTTCTATTGGGGAGGCCATGGCAGTTTGATAGAGATGTGAGGCATGACGGCCGGAAGAACATGTATAGCTTTTTGTTTGATGATACAAAATTTATGGTTGTTCCCACCAAAGAGGCTGCCCCTAAACCACCAGTTGATGTGGGTTCCACCCTCTTATCTATAACTTAACTTTGAGGACGAGATGACAAACACGGGAATTGTTTATGTATTGATCTCTAAGGAGGTTGCAGAGGGCTCAATTATTCCCTAGCCAATACAGTGTTTGATTGAAGAGTTTCAGGATGTGTTTCCTGATGAGCTACTTGAAGGGTTACCCCCTCTACGAGACATTCAACATTAGATTGATTTAATTCATGGTGCTAGCCTTCCGAATAGACCACATTATCAAATGAGTCCAGAAGAGCATGAGGAACTCCGTCGTTAGGTGGAGGATCTCTTGAGCAGGGGTTATATTCACGACAGCCTCAACCCATGTGTTGTGCCAGCATTTATTACTCCAAAGAAGGATGGGTCATGGCGTATGTGTGTTAATAGTAGAGCTATCAACAAGATCACCGTTCGTTACAGATTTCCTATTCTCAGATTGGATGCTTTTCTTAATCAGTTAAGTGGAGCCACTATTTTCAGCAAGTTGGACCTTAAGGTGGGTTACCATCATATCCGAATTAAACTAGGGGATGAGTGGAAAACAACTTTTAAGACTCGTGAGGGTCTGTACCAGTGGCTGGTGACGCCCTTCAAATTATCAAATACTCCAAGCACTTTCATGCAATTTATGAATCAAGTGCTTTGTCCTTACGTTGGTAAATTCGTAGTTGTGTACTTTAATGATATTCTTATTTATAATGCTAATCCAACTGAACTCATACAACATCTTCGATAAGTCCTTTTGGTTTTGCGTAGGAAAAGTTTATTTGGTTCCTTCAGCAAGTGTGTGTTTATGACAGATCAGGTGCTTTTCCTTGGTTATGTAATTTTTGGAGCAGGTATCTCAGTCAACAATTCTAAGATTGAGGCAATCCGGCAGTGGCCTCAACCAAGGAGTATACATGATGTCTGTAGCTTTCATGGGCTAGCATCATTTTATCGGCATTTCATTCCCCACTTCAGCACCAACATGGCACCTATTATAGACTGTATGAAGGATAACAAATTCACTTGGACAGAAGCATCTATAGAGGCCTTTCAATTGATCAAGCAGCGACTCACATCTGTTCCTATCCTTATTCTTCCAGATTTTAATCAACCATTTGAGTTGCACTGTGACACGTCAACGGTTGGTATTGGGGCATTCCTTAGTTAGAATGTCAAGCCTATGGCCTTTTTCAGTCAGAAACTCATGGGGTCCAAGTTGAATTACACTACTTATGACGTGGAGTTTTATGCCATTGTGCAAGCCTTGTGGCATTGGCACTTCTACCTCGTTCACAATGAGTTTGTACTGTATTCTGATCATGATGCCTTGAAACACATTAACAACCAGGACAAACTGTCTCGACGACATGCCTATTGGGCAGCCTGCAACAATACACGTTAGTCATAAAGCACAAGTCTAGTGCTTTAAATCAAGTGGCAGATGCACTTAGTCGCTGGGCTTCTTTTCTTACAGTCATGCGAACTAAGGCACTTGGATTTGATTTTTTCCGTGAATTTTTATCTACTGATCCCTATTTTGCACCAATGATGGGTGATGTTCTAGCAGGGGGGCAACATTCAGATTTTCATATGCAAGATGATTTTCTCTTTAAAGGAAATTAGTTATGTGTTCCAGAATCTAGTTTTTGCCTGTAAGTTATCAAGGAGTTTCACAGTGAAGGTCATGTTGGAAGGAACAAGACTTTTTAACTTGTGGCATCTAGTTATTTATGGCCTTCAATGCGACGGGAGGTTTACAGATTTTTGAAAGGTTGTCAGATTTGTCAAGCGTCCAAGGGGAAAACCACTAATGCTGGGTTGTACATGCCATTGCCAATACCAACACAGCCTTGGACTCATGTGAGGATGGATTTTCTCTTGGAAATGTCGTGTACACAGTGGGAAAATAACTCAGTTTATGTGGTCATGGATCATTTTTCCAAGATGGCACACTTCATCCCATGTAAGAAAACTATAGATGCAGTCAATGTGGCGTAGCTTTATTTTTGAGGGGTCTACCGTCTTCATGGATTACCTCTCTCCATTGTTTTTGACAGGGACACTCTGGTTCTCTGTCACTTGTAGCATAGTTTGTGGAGATTGGCTAACACCAAACTTTGATTTTAGTACGCCTACTACCCCCGGACTAATGGAAAAATGGAGGTAGTTAATTGTTCTTTGGGGGATCTGCTATATAGTTTAGTTGGTGATCATTTGAAGGTTTGGGATTAGAAGGTGTACTTGGCAAAGTTTGCTTATAATTGTTTAGTTAATCATAGCATCAGGTTCTACTTATTTCACGTTGTTTAAGGCAACGTTCACCAATCTCCGCTAAGATTTACTCCCTCTCCCAGATTTGAAACGTGTTCATGGGAAGGCTCAAGATTTCATTAACACTCTGCAACAAGTTCACCAGGCTAAACAATGGACTCTCCTTGAAGTTACAACAAAATATAAGCAAGCAGCGAATAAGAAGAGGCGTTTGGTGGATTTTGAAGTTGTTGATTTTGTGTGGGACATTTTGACTAAGGATAGTTTTCCTGCTGGGGAATAAAATAAGAGCAATGCTACATGAACTTAAAAAGTAGACTTAAAAACTAGATTTGATAATTACAACCATTGATTTCACTGTGGGTCTCAGCATTTATTGGAACCCACTACCTATTCAATGGTTGAGATTATCAAGTCTAGTTTTTAAGTCCATCTAGTTTTACTCATAAAATAAAGTGGCAACATGAAAGATTGGACTATTGGAGATTCTTGACAAGATTAATTCTAATGTTTACAGGTTGAAACTACCAAGTCATATTCGTACCTCTGATGTTTTGAATGTCAAGCACCTCGTTCCTTACATAGGTGACAACTCCGACGATGAGACTTCTAATTTGAGGGCGAATTCTTTCCAGCCTTGGGAGGATGATGCATCACGTTTAGCAAATGATTACATGGCGGATTAAGACCGTCAAAAGCAACGCTGATCAGACGTCAATCGGGGCTAATTTTGGGCAACTATGTCAAAAAATTCATTAAGATCCCATTTCGAAAACCTCTCGACGAGCCGAGCAGGACTCAAACATGTTTCTTTCAACCCGTCATTTTTAAGCCAAAAAAACGATGTTTAGGCCAATTTTTAAGCACTTTTATTTTCTATCTACTGTTTGGGGTATTTATTTAATATTTTGCATTAATGGTTGAGTTTCCCCGTAATTTAGGACTTCTAGGGTTTAGTATTTAAATGATGTGTAAGACTGAATCAGCAGCTTGGGTATTGTTTCAATAAACGTAAAGATATTTCTCTTTTCTTCCAATTGACTTGGTATTTTTCGTGAATCAACAAAGCCTTTTTGATGACTTTAATCTAGAATTATTGCAATAATCAATAGATTATAGTTCTCTGTTATCTAATCTCGTTTTCTTCACTAGGCTGCCTTGCATCAGCATCAAAAATCTTTTTGGATTTCTAATTTTTTATTTTTTTTTGCATTTTTCATTTACAAAAACCAAAAAAAAAAAAAATAAATAAATAAAAATATGTACAAATAACTTAGTCCGTAATGCATGATATGTGATGGTATGCTCCTAGGACTAAGTTACTCAAGTACACAAATACCAATGAACTTCCTAAGATTGAAATCTAGGTGAATCCAAAGGTTTTGTGAGAAAATTGGTCAATTGATCTTGAGTTTAGACATATTCTAAAGCTATCAACTTGCTCTCAACAAACTCACGAATGAAGTGGTAATATATATCAATATGCTTAGTTTTAATTTAGAGTGAGGATTCTTGGAAATGTTTATTGCACTAGAATTATCGCAATCTATAGTCAATGTGGCATGTGAGATCCCATAATAATAATAAATAAAAAAAACATTTTCTTTAACCAGAGTGGGGATTCTTGGAAATGTTTATTGCACTAGAATTATCGCAATTTACAGTTAATGTGGCATGTGAGATCCCATAATAAAAAATAAAAATAAAAAACGTTTGCTTTAACCAAAGCAACTGTGTGCAACAACTCCTTGCTGAAATGCACTCAGCCTCGGCAATGGAAAGTGAGATGAAATTTGGCTTCTTACTTTGCCAAGATACTAAGTTGTTCCCAATATAAAAACACCCACCGAAAATGCTCTTACGATCATCCACATTTTCGCCCCAATCGACATCGGAATGACCATCAATCTCAACATTAGTCTCAAAGCTATACAAATACCAAACATTAAAAAAACACTCACATATTTGATAATTCTCTTGATAGCAAGTAAATGTTTCTCTTTGGGTCAGGACTGATATCATGCACATACACATACGCTAAAGGCAATGTCAGGTTGACTAAGAGTCAGATAGAGAAGACTATCTATCATTGAATGAAACACTTTCCAACAACCTTGGAGACATTCCCATCTCCAAATGTAATAGTCCCTCTATTGCATTTCTCTAGTACACAAAAATGCGACTTCTTTCCAGTCATATGTCTCAAGCAATCACTATCAAAATACCATTTAGTCCTTACTTGGGTTTTAATGTTGTGTGTACTACAAGACACTTCTCATGACTAGTGAATATGACCATCTCAATTGATAAACACAAAAACCAAGTAAGCAAATAAGCAATGAATGCCTACTAAGTGCCTAATACAATCTTATTAGAGACCCGTTCTGATACCAATTGTAAAGATAAACATTACCCTTATGCAGAATGGATCGTCCTTCACGATGAAACACGTGGGATTAAGTCACTACCTAGAGGGGGTGAATAGGTTAATTTTAATTTTACGCACAAACGTACACCAATTTATAACTTTATCACAATTACCACTTCTCAATTAATTAAACAATCAAAATTGAGAACACCTTTTAAACAAGAACAACCCTCAAAACTATGTAGATTGATGTTATAGATTTGTCGATTTTACGATGAACACTCAATCTCACATGGTGATCCAACACAAGGCAATAAACAACCAACTAAACCACTATGAGTAATGTGTAGATTCCAACAATTATATCATCAAATATATAGTGCCCTGTGTGCATCAAATTTAAATTGTTTACAACAAAAACAATAAAGAACACAAACAATTTGTTAACGTGAAAACTTAAGAAAAAAATTAGCTGAGGAAGGTGCCCGTATTTTGATCCTCGTCCCATTTTGAGTACTACTAAAAATACAGTTTCTTATGGTTAATCTTGTTACATGGTATATTTCATAGGACCTTCCGATGCTCCTGACATTGATGCCATGCCCTGGGCTGCCACTGGAAACACCTGAAATATCAATTTTTTGGCTTCCAGAAATCATTGATATGCAGTCATCACCAATGCCTATGACTAAACGAGAGATCCTGAGGCCACTTGAGGTGCTAATATGGATTCCATCATTTCTTGTTGTAGCTGAAGTTCCTTGACAAGTCTTCTAAGCTAAATAGCATGACAGAAACAAAAAGCTTCAACCAAGATTCATGTTGACAGTAATTCAACTATTGCATTGGCCAAAAATCCAGTCCATCATATAAGGTCCAAGCATATCAACGCCCACTTTCATTTTCTAAGGGAGCATGTTAAGAAGAAGGAACCTGAATTGGTGTATGTCAAGACAAATTAACAAGCTACTGATATATTCACCAAGCCTCTCAAAGCAGGAATTTTCCAAATCCTATGGAAGATGCTGGGAGTTAGAGCATATGGAGGAACAAGTTTAATGACGGAAAATGTAAGTTTGTAAACTTGTTCCAACTGATTTTTGGGTATGGTAAACGTCAGGTTCTAGTTTCTTCTATATTTACTTTGGGATACAGAGAGCCTTAAATACTAAATAGATTAGTAAATAAAGAAATGCCTAGAAGTTTTTGAGCAGTTTATATAACCATGTAAATTCTCTATTTTTAGCAGAGAGGAAATATGTGAAGTGAATTTTCAATCGATAAAGCATTTGTCCATTTGTATCATACTCAGATTTACTTTTACATATTCAACAAATTCTAAGTTTCAGATGTTTATTACATATTTTAGATGATATTTTCTGAAATAAAAAACAGAACAATTCTTAATGTGGGGAAATTCTATTTCTTGTGCTGTTTATTTACTTAATAGGTTCCCTTCAAAAAGGATTGGCAATATTACCCTAGAGGAGGCATGGAGCTTATAAAAGCTGAGGGTAGATCATTTGAGAATTTTTGGAAGTATTGCATATGATAAAGTACCAGATGAAAAGAAGACAAAGCTTGAAGATAAAGGCCAAAAGTGCATTCTTTTGGGCTATGGTGAAACTTCCAGTGGCTACAAGTTGTACAATCCAACCACAAAGAAGATTGCGATGTCAACAGATATTGATGAGGATTTCTATAGGCTATGTCTTTTTCAGGATAAAAAAAAAAAGTCTTTTTCAGGATGATCCAGTGACATATCAAGAAGCCTGAATAATAGATTTTTGTTAATGAAAACTAAAAAACATTGTAAAAGTTGGAATGGATATTACTTAAGGAATGGATAACCTGAATAATAGATTTTTATTTTTTTTTGTAAAAGTTGGAATGTTTAGAAAGCATTGTAAAAGTAAATTTAAGGTAAAACAATAATTAGATTTACGCAATATTAGATAACTCGATTAATTTTCAACGTTAGTTTGAAAAATATTTTTTTGAAGAACAATTGAATTGATTGATCTAAAAATAAGATTTAAAGAACTAATTTAAATACTTGCAGAGAATCATAAGCATTGTCTGTAACAAGAACTCAATATTGTTGATAAACAATCAAACAATTGTACAAAATACCAAACTACCAAACTTTACTTAAAACAGTCAATCAATTGGATAAAAGAAAGATATAACATTACAATTAAAATATAATTTTATAAACATAATCATCCGAATAAATAATCACATATATATTAACGCACCTAAACAATACAAAGGAAACTACTTAGAATTCATTGTAGACCTCCCAAGAATTGTGATGAAAAGAAAACTAGAAAAATAATGTAAAAGGCTACTAAAAGTGTAGTTGTACAAAGTCAAAGTAAGAAAGAACTCTGAATCTAGGCTGAATTTTGTCATCTGGATCGATTCTTGTAACATTGGGATCGATTCCAATTACAGATGCTGACTCAAACTCAAATTCTTAAATGCAATCGGATCGATTCCAATTAAATATGGATCGATACTTATTTTAATGGGATCGATCCCAATTAATTCTCTGTTCTTTTTTTGAACAAGGGATCGATTACAATAAATTTTGGATCGAGCCCTACTAATTCTTTAGCACTCTTTTTTTGTGCTTCACACAAATGGATCAATCCTTTCAACCATAGGATCAATCCCCATAATTTCTCTACTCTTGTTTTTTAGTTTTCATGAACAATGGATCTTATCGTTTCAGCCATTGGATCGATCCCTTTTGTTCTTCTGGCCTTCAAATCCACTTTTGGTCTATTCCCATGAAGCCATCCTTGCCATGCTATTTATCTGCAAAATAACAACACAAAATTAAATATGGAATGATATTATAATCGACATTATTGACATGGAATCAGTGCAAAGCATCAACAATAACATATCAGAATACCACACTTTCTATGACTAATCAATTGCTAATCTCTTTGGCAGCACACAAAAAGTGAAAATTGTTTCAAATTGACATAAAATTAGCTTTTCTATCTTGAAAAAGAAGTATATAGTGAATAACCATCTGGTTTGCTGTTGAGGAACAAGAAGACAAGGTAAAAAGAGCTCTTTATGAGCTCAACAAGCACCGCGAGCGTGAAATTCTAGAATTGATGCCTATTTCATTCGAAATTGTTTTTTTAAAGTGTCTATATTAACATTTATTATACATGGAAACTAAACCCTAGGGAGATGTTCTCTATGTTTTCCTTTACGTACATGATATTATATTCATAGTAGTTTATCCATTATCAAAGAGTTCAAGAAATCAATGGAGAAAGAGTTTGAGATGATAAATTTGGGTCTTATGGCATACATCTTTGCTATTGAGGTAATACAAAGTGATGAAGACATCTTTATTTCTCAAGAAAAATATGCAAAAGAAATATTGGAAAAATTCGCAATGGAGGCTTGTCAGCCTGTGGATACTCCAAGAGTCCTGTTGGAGGTATGTGTTACCTAACATGTACGCGACCTAATATATTGTTTGGAGTTGGTTTGATAAGTCGTTACATGGAGATCTCAAAGATGTTTGATTTGAAATTCTGCCAAAAGAATTTTGTGTTACATCAGAGGTACAAGTGACTATGGCCTATATTAATTAATGATGGGTCATTGGACCCATATCGAAATCCGCCAACATGAGCAAATGAATCCCCAACCTAGGTAGTTTGTAAAAGTTACAAGAGAAAACTACCCTCCTAAGTGGTGGTGATCATGGTACCACATGATTGGGTGGTTACAAGAAGGTTACCTTGGTGGTTACCTCCATCCATTTACATATAGAAAAATTCTCTGCAGAATTTTTAAAAAGGAATCAAATACTCTCCCTCTCCGCATACTCTCTATCTCTCTTTGCATTCTCTTTGGGTTAACATCATACACCCTTAGATTTATGAGTGTGGGAATTCAAGAAGGGACTCTAATAGCCACTTCTTCAACCGAGTACGAGATTCGGGTGTGTAAGGTGTTGAAATTTTGATAGCCTTGGTGGCCAATTGGATAGAAACTAGTAGACAGAGTAAAAATAAAGTGAAAGAAGGTAATGGGCACAAGGCTTGACAATGGTAAAGAAGAATAGGTTGCAGAATTTTTTTTCTGCCTTGTTTTTCACATTTTAGTCAGCTGCCCAATGACTTCTTAAATAGAGATGCCGACACAACATGTGGCAACATTACATGAGATGTATTAGCAACAACTCAAATTTAAACCTATTGACTCAAACAACTCTAATCTAAGTTTAACAACTAAAATCAGATTTATTTTAAAATTCAAACCATTCTAAAGAGACTTAGTTTGAATTATTTCTAACATACTCCCCCTTAATTCAAACTATAACAACTTGATCCTTCTTCATCATTGAATCAACACACGGAATCCAAGCTTGAGTGGCTTCATAATTTGCTAAGTTGTCAACCTGAATTTTCTTCTTTTCAAAATTTTGAGCACTTCTCTTTTGTGTAGGAACTTCTTTCTCCAGATGTTTCTTTACACCTATCGCTTCATTTTTCCTTGACCTGTCAAACTTTTTACTTGATGAATAAAGGATGAGCTCAGAAAAATCAAGACTACATAAAGGCCATTTTTCAATGACATTAAGATCTTTTTCTTTGCTTTTGTTGAATATATAGCATGCATCTTCCACCATCAAAGACTACATAAAGGCCATTTTTCATAAGTTGTCCCAAACTAATCAAATTTTATGTCAATCCGGAACATACATAACCTCTTGAATCAATTTCTTATTGAACTGGGTGTCAACAGAAACCACTTCTTTGCCTTGAACTTGAACTTTGCTATCATCTCCCATTCGGACCTGAGATCTTACAGATTCATCAATTTCAATAAACATAGATTTATTACCAGTTATGTGGTTGCTACAACCACTATCTAGGTAACCAAACATTCTTCGTCGTGGCAGCAAGACAAGTTACAAACAAGGTTTCCTCATTTTCCTTTGCATCAACAATCTTTTCTTCATGAAAATTTGCTTGATTCTCATGATTATGCCAACACTCTTTGTCTGCATGTCCATATTTCTTACAGAAGGAACAACAAGGGATGTTAGGATTTTCATTTTTGTACCAACAATCTTTTTCAATGTGACCTTTCTTCTTACAATGAAAGCATCTAGCAATACCTTTGTTGTAGTGACCTTGATTAGTGGACTGATTTCTTTCTTTACTTTGAAATCCTTGATTTCTCCTTTTTATAGTTATGCTTTAAATAAAAGGCTCGCTCCCCAACATCTTCAACAGATCTATTAAGCCTCTCTTCATGTATCTCTAAAGAGCCCTTTAAATGAGTGAAAGACAAAGCAGCCAAGTCTATTGATTCCTCAATTAATATCACATCAATAACACTATTAAACTTTGGGGTTAGACTTCTCAAAACCTTTTCAATCACTTTTTGATCCTTTAGATTTTCACCTTGAGATCTTGCTTGATTGACAATGGAAGTTACTCTAGTGAGATAATCATGAATAGACTCCGATTTTTTCATAAAAATAGTTTCAAATCCATGACGAAGAGTTTGTAGTCTTGAGTTGATTACCTGACTTGACCGTTTATATTCATTTTATAGCAACTCCCATGCTTCTTTGGATGTTTTTGCTCCCATTATCCATGGAAAAATCATATCATCCAATCCTTGCTGAATGAAAGATAAAGTTTAGCATCCTTTTTCTTGTTTTCTTTCATCTCTGCAGCTGTAATTCGTCCTTCTTGATTATTATATTGTGTGCAACCACTTTCAACTTGTTCCCATAGATTAAGTGAGATAAAAACAGTTTTCATTTTGATGCTCCAAAATTGATAATTTTCATCTTTGAAATGGAAATATTTGATTGTGAGTTGTTACCTAAAGCTGCCATTTTACTTTGGTTACATTATGAATAAAAGTTGCTTCAATCCCAGTTGATCGGAACTTGCTCTGATACCAAATGCTGAAATTTTGATAGCCTTGGTGGCCAAATGGATAGAAACAAGTAGACAAAGTAAGAAATAAAGTGAAAGAAGGTAATGGACACAAGGCTTGGCAACGGTAAAGAAGAATAGGTTGTACAATTTTTTTTTCCTGCCTTATTTTTCACATTTTAGTAGCTGCCCAATGGATACTGAAATAGAGATACCAACACAACTGTCGTAGAAAACAATATGATAAAACAATTTCAAATAGTAGAAAAACAATGAATCAAAGACCCAAGAAGATAGATCGCTAAGCAAGGCGTGACACTCGCTATTTTCTAGATATTAATTTCCCCACTTATAATTCAGACGGACTCTTGGAAATTCTACCCCTAGAATACAATGCCTAACTTTAAGATTATCAAAGACTGCACTCTTTAGTAATCTTGGAATCAAAACTCAACCCGAATAGAAAATCAGAAAATATAGAAGCTTTGAATCAAGGAGAAGAAGAAGGATTAAATTATTGATCCTTTGTTATTACACTTGAACCCTATTTATAGTGTTCTATGCATCTCTCAATAAAGGAGAATAACCCTTCAAAACTATGATAGAAGACACCACTTGAAAGGGTTACAATAATATAGTCGTTAGAGACTAATTTCAAACAGAATACATGTCACGTTCACTACAAGAATAAGGGCCTTTTGTGACAAATTTTTTACGGCGGCTGTGTTTGCCGTCACAAAAGACGTGTTTAAGACAATTTTTTGTGGCGACTGTGTTTGCCGTCACAAAAGCGTGTTTGTATTAATATTTTGTTAATATTTGTGGCAGCTATTTTTTCTGCCGTAAATAGTGTCATAAACTTAGAAGAAATTTTTGTATTTGAGACAGCTGTTTTTCCTGCCTTAAATAATATTTCATAAACTCAAAAGAATTTTTTTATATTTATAGCAGCTATTTTTCCCGTCGTATATAATATTTCATAAAACATTAAAATATTATTTTAGATTAAAAAACAGTTTATAGTTTAAAAAAGAAAAACTCTAAAAAAAATTTGTATTGGCCATAACTATTTTTCATGTTACAAGTAATATTTTATAAAAATACGTAGTTTTACATCAAAATACAATTTCTAGTTCAAAGAAAAAAAAATTAAACTCTACAAAGTCAATTTTTTATATCAAAATTAGGGGTTTCAAAATATGACACGACCCGTTAACACGACATAAAATTAGTGGGTTTGAGTTTTTCTTAAGCCACCTGTTTAGTAAACGAGTGGACCCGATACGATACGATTATAAACGAATCAGGTATTGGTGAAACCAATTAGAAGAAATATATGCGATATGACTCGTTTATATACCATTTACATAATTGGACAAGCCGTTCAGAGAAATATTGTGTGGCCTTCTGTTGATGTATATTCTAACTTCTTTTAGTTCGTTATTGTATATATGTATATAAATATTATTTCAGTATAGTAACAATAAATTTTTTTTTCAGATGTCATTGAAAGAGTAGATGGTTCGTGAAGGATGTTCAACTTTTTACATAAATTTCTTATAGTCATAGATCGTTATGTTTTATAAAAGTGCATATTTTACATTTTTTTTAACTCATGGGTTGTTTTTTTTTATATGAAAATATTGTTATGTTTTTGGAAATGTTGGTTATATTTACTTTTGTGTTTATCTATATATTGAATTTGGTAGTTGTATGGATACTAATGGGTCTTTGGTCTAATGGTACTCCTTACATTGTGAAAGTTTTGTCTTATTGAGGTCAAGGGTTCAATGTCCTTTCTTCCGGAGTGTATATATGCACAGGGTGTATAACATTGACTACTAACGATCCATAATAATTAATTTTTTTTTTTTGTGGTTACGGCATCGTTGCTGTCATAAATATATCTTCTATTTTTTACGACAGCCAAATGTGGTATTTGAGACAGCACTTTTGCCGCCATGATAAAAGCAAAAATGTCGGATTTTTTGTGACAACTTATTTACGACAGGGTCTTGCTGTCGTAAATATTATTTGAGACAGACCGTTGCTGCCGTAAAAATCTTTTGAGATCACACTTATTATGGCGAGGCAATGTCGCCATAAAAAAGTATTTCTGATGGCAAATAGACTTTTTATGACAACACTTTACCGCCGTAAAAACCTCTTTTTCTTGTAGTGGTTCGAACGAGATTGTCACGTTCGAACGTACTCAACTCTCAGTATCTTGAGATATTATGAGATTTCTGCCAAAGTGCTGGGAGCAAGTCACGTTCGAACGTGGATTGCGTTCGAATGAACCGAAGTTCCAGTATCTCAGTTTTTGTCAGAAACTGAGATTCTAAAAAAGTACTGGGAATAAAGCACGTTCGAAGCGATATTTGCACATTTGAACATCGCCTCCCTCATTTTATTTCTTCTTCTTTTTTATTTGATGGGACACTTCTGAGAAATGATAGGATCCCAACACGTGTCCTCGGCTCCGAAGGCACTTCCCCTCTCTGATGAAGCCACGTGTCCTCGGCACCGAGGTATATCCTTCCTTCTGATGGAACCACGTGTCCTCGGCACCGAGGGCACATCCTTCCCCCCGATACAACCACGTGTCATCGGGACCGAGGGCACATCCTGGGGGCTAGTTATGGACACGTCACCTCTTTTCTGGAAGAGTCACTGACAGGTGCAACACATCAGTCTCAGGGACATGTTATGAATCATTGGTTTACCTTCCCCAATGAAGTCAAAATGGTAGAGGAAACAAGACACTCAACCTAGGGGAGTTAGACACGTGGCATAAAAGGGATAAATGGACAATGATACCCCTACTGACATACGTCTATCTCAAGCAAGCATTTAATAAACTCTCAGTTGATGGGACATCCATGATGACTCAAGAAGCCGAGAAGAAGGAGCATTAAATGCTCCAGGATCCGAGCATTTAATGCTTCAACATTGAGGACAGAGCATTAACTGCTCAGGGGCCCGAGCAATTAATGGCGGGGTCTTCCCCATGCTGAATAGGAGGCACACTGCCCCATGTTTGGACACTACCTACTGTCTAGACTTTCGGTAATGATGAGCCTTTGGTGGGTATAAATAGCTCTCAAAAATACAATGCAAAGGTACGCAAATTCACCTCTCAAGAACACAAACAATGTTTCTTCTTCCCCTCTCTCAAAGAACTGACTTGATCGTCGGAGAGGATACGCCGAAAAACACTCCGGCACCCTTCTAACCCGTTTTTCTATGTACCAAGAACCCCATTTCACCGCCAGAATCAATCAGACAGCCCCTGAAGCAATTCATCACCACTCTTTAGGTCCCATTTGACCCTCTCAACCCTTTCCTTGCCACGGGATCTTTGACACTCGAGGCGAATACGAGTTCACCAAGGGAGAGATCTGTCTTTTTCAACTATTGTGCGAAAATCACCGCACACAATATTATACATATACAAAATTATAACTTGAAGTTCTCATTATGTAGGTCTCCTCTTTAAGAGGATTCATTGAGACCTTGAGTGGAGAATGAAGTTCTTCCTCTATTTATAGATGAAGATGAATTCGTGAAGAACCTTCAAGAACCAATTTGAGATTCATGTCTTTGCCCTCCAACTCATATACTCCAAATGTTTTGAAGGAAAGTGAAAGATTTCACTTTCCCACCACTCTCAATTTAGAAGTACTATTGTACTTTATGTATACTATATATATATATAGAACAACAACATGTGGTATTACATGAGATGTATTAGCAACAACTCAAATTTAAACTGATTGACTCAAACAACTCTAATTCAAGTCTAACCACTAAAATCAGATTTATTTTAAAATTCTAAACAGACTTAGTTTGAATTATTTCTAATATAAGGAGGTTTGCGGAAGTTCGGGTTTGACATCATTTGGCTCGTAACGACGGACAACGATCCGATTAATTTTTCGGTTCTTCAAAAGATATAACGAAAACCTATTGTGTTATGTACGATTATATGTGAACAACTTGTTTAATTTCAAACTTTTTTGTATATAGTGATAGTGATTGGGCTGGAAGTTATTATGATCGGAAGAGCATTACGGGTTTTGTATTTTTCTGTGGGGAAATTGCATTCACATGGTCCTAAAAGAAGCAATCAATTGTTGCATTAACTACTTGTGAGATAGAATATATTGCGTTGAGTTGGTGTATGTCGAGACAAATAAGCAAGTTGCTCATATACTCACCAAGCCTCTCAAAGCTGGAACTTTCCAAAGCCAAAGGAAGTTAGAGCATATGAAGGAACAAGTTTAAGGGGGGAAAATGTTAGTTTGTAAACTTGTTTCAACTGATTTTTGGATATACTAAAATTCAGATTCTAGTGTCTTCTATATTTACTTTGGGATTGGAGTCTTGAATACTAAATAGATTAGCAAATAAAGAAATGCATAGAAGTCTTGGAGAGTTTACATAAGCATGTAAAAATATGTGAAGTGAATTTTCAATTAATAAAATATTTGTCGATTTGTGTCATACTCAGATAGTTTTACATAATCAACAGTTGAGGCTATTCCTTGAGGCAGTTAGTCTAATGCGATTGATATTCATGTTGTTGCAATTAAAAAGGTTGGTGTGAGTGTTTTTGCTGTCAATTGATCATATACAATTTTTCCTTGAGTTGTTGACAAAATCGAATCTCAAGGATTGATTCAAGAAAAGAGTACCCTGAGAAACTAAATCTCATTATTAATACTATTAAGCTACCCTCATCGTTTATGATCCACGGCTCGGTCGATTAGAGCACTAACTACTTCAAAGGAATTCGTTCCAAAGGCAGCCTTTAATTGTCTGTTGTTGAGACGCTGTCCATCCATCTCGGTGAGGAATTTAGTGCTCTATTTTTTTTTCAGTTTAGGCAGTTGCAGAGCAGTTAAGAGTGTTCAGCATAAATTTATGCGTGTTTTCTTTGATCAAGATAGATCAATTTTAGTACTAACGTTGTTTGCTATGTTATTTCTCGTGGTGTTCTTGTACGAATTTTTACAACAAATGGTGGATTTTCAACTGAATATAAGTCAGTCCCAAATTTTTTGTAAGGGGTCATTTCTTCGACTAGTTCTGAGTTTCTTGAAAAAAGCCTGCTTAATCATTCCAGCGTCATGGATAAGGTTTTAGTGCTTCCAATAAAATTTATGATGAAAGTTCTTAAACTTACGTTCATCACTTGACCATTTTTACATCAAAAGAATGTATGAGACTCAACTGACTAACCCAACTTTGATCAAGAGTATAGAATTTACAAGAACAATGAATTAGCCAAGAAGTATGCAGTTATTTGCACAAAAAATGAGAGAAGCTGAAAGGGGAAGTACATGATCTTTTATATTAACCTTCAGAAACTCAGCAAAGTACCAAGGATATTTACAAAATGAGTTTTATTTTTATCACATCCATTCTAAAGTTTGTGCACAAGTAGCTAACAAACTGACATCTCCCACATCAGTCCTTCAGAAAATCTCACCTCAATGGATCCTGCAGGTGTACAAAATAAAAATTCATGAACCAAGTAAACAAAGTTTCTTGTTGGGTCATGTCATGTTAACGTGTTGTGTTGAAAATTACCACCCGTAGTAAACACAATTACTTACAAATCCTCGTTGAAAGGAAGAAGAAAAGAAGGCTCACCCATTGCAGTTTGTGCTCCGACTGAACGGGAAGGGCAGTGGAACACCACATTTTTTAGGAAGTGAAGAAAGTAGAGAGTCCTTCACATTTGGGTATTGAGGGGAAAATTGCTTGAGGCAATTGCATATTTGTTGCCGAGCTGCAGTTGTTCCGGCCATCCCATTGAGTCGGCTTATCCCCTGGCAGCACCCGGTAGACGGCTGAGGAACTGCACCTGTTGCATATGGGGCACACTGAACTGTCGCTGGAAGGATGTCCGAGCAGCTAAGGGCCTCTCCATGTTCAACCAGAAAATGTGCTGCGGCAAGCACAGCAATAACAAAGGTTATCGTGCCCTTCACCATTTTGTTGTTGTTGTTTGGCTGTGTACTTCGGAAGAGATTTTAGCAGATATATACAGGAGAATAGGCAAGTGAATCCAATTTTCGTATTGAACCAGCAGTTTTGGTTTGATGTATAACAAAATGATACTTCTTGACCATTGTTTTGGTATTTGACTGCTACATTTAAGACATTTTGTTCTCCTTTTCAAAAATAGCAATTTTTAGATTTCAAATCTTAATAGCCAAGCTTATTGAGGCGGCCAAATTTGGTTTTCTCTGAGTTTTTTCTTCCTTGCATTAAAGATGAATATATGGGTTTACTGCACAATTTGTCTCTTCGGCTCAAATTCAAGGTGACGTTGGAGAAATCTGCACCCAACGCCCACCAAGAATAAATACTTTAAAAAAGGACAAATCTTATTTTACCTTTGAAGTTGGTACTTTTTAATATTGTGTTTCTGATCCTAAGAAATACATACATAATCCTCACGTGATTTGTGAATTAAAGTGCGCCATTACACTTTTCATCCAATTTAAATGAACCGGATGGTGGTGATGAAGTTGGTCATGGAAACTCCATGCCTGATTGAAGTAGGCTCAAATACCAACTGGAATGGATGGGGAAGAAGAAGTTGGGGATGAAAAGAGAATATTAGTGGAAATGGATGAGAATTGAGAT
The DNA here is from genome assembly GCA_951799425.1 of Ilex aquifolium. NCBI lineage: Eukaryota > Viridiplantae > Streptophyta > Magnoliopsida > Aquifoliales > Aquifoliaceae > Ilex > Ilex aquifolium. The sequence continues at coordinate 7,935,976 of OX637401.1, read as the reverse complement.
TTGAGACGAACTAAATGAGAAATCAAAAAAACAAAAAAAAAAGGAGGAACATCAGTAATCAATATTCCAATCAACCAATAATCAAAAATCTTCAAAAACCTTATATTAGCCCCTTATATACAGGGAACTAGGATTTCATTATTAGGGGAACAGTGTCCTTAATGACAGACGCATGTCTTCAAAAAGTACAATCTAAAACAACACCAATATTTTTTAGAGATTTTGTTTCCAATTTAAAAGATATTTTAATAATGCTATATATTTTATGAAACTTTTTAAAAAATTGGAATTTAGAAGATTTTCAAATCTCATTGCTAATTAATGGATAAATGAGACTTGGTCTTGATTTGGAAAAAAAATTTAATCAATTAAGTGACGTAATTTAAAATTTAGAAAAAATTTATGATTAATCAATGGAATTTATTAGATCCAGTAACTTAATTAAGAAAACTAATTTGAATTGAGAATAAATTATGATTAATCAAGGGAGTTGACGGCTATTGGTGGTGTTGGTGTGGTGGTGGTGGAGGCGACGGTTGGTATCGGTGGTTCTGGGGGGTTGTGGTGATGATGGTGGCATATGGTCAGGGGTGGCTTAAGGCAATTGGAGGCCTAAAGCGAAAATACTAAATTAGGTCTTTTTTATTTTTAATATTAATTTTTTTAAAAAATTAATTTATTTTCAATTTATTATACGAGAGAGAGACCTAAGAAGGACGTGCTAGTGTTACTGAAAAAAATATTTTAATTTTAATTTTTGTTTATTTTATTAGAAAGAGAGTTTAATTTTAACTTTTTTTTTAATGTTTTGTACTAATTTTTACACAGAGAGAGAAGGGGTAAATATGAGTTGACTTTTGAGTACTTTTTATTTTTTTAACTTATGATTTTTAGATTTTTAATGTTATGAATTGAATCATGGACCCAAATTATTACAATAAAAATGTTGATTGTACTTAATATTTTGGGGCCTTTTTTTAGGGTTTAAAATTTAAAGGATTTAATTTTTTTATGGATTAGTAATGTACCTAAAAATTTGGGGCCTTCTAAAAATTTGGGGCCTAAAGCCCATGCTTTTTTTTTAATGATGTTGAGCCGGCCCTGCATATGGTGTTTGCAATTGTCGCGTCAAGTGTTGGTGGTGAAGACGAGTGGTGGGCCGTGGTGGTGCTGAGGACGGGTGGTAATGGTGACGATGGCGAGTGGTGCTCACGAAGACTTCATCTAATCTTTGGGCCTTAAGTCTTGTAGTTTGGCTTCTCTTTGCCTCCGTACACTCAAAGGTTATAGAAAGAGTGAAAGAAATAATGGGTAATAGGGCCAAGGTGACTACTTCTAAAGGGGAGGATTTGGATGTGAGAAAGAGTTTTGCAACACCAGTAATAATCTCTGATTATGAGGAGGAGAATGGTGGTTCGAGGTCGAATGGAGACGAAACTTAATAATTTGGGGGATGTCTTTACTTTTGAGTCAAAGCGACATAATTTGGAAGTTACTTTTTTCCTTGTTATAATAGTTAGTATATAAGGTCTAGTAGAACCTTAAGTGTTTCCTCGAATTGGTTGTTTTGATTAAAGCCTAGGTAGAAGAGTCTTTAGGAAGTTAGGCTTTACTTCTTTTTGGAGTCAGTATGTACTCAAAATCAATGACTTAAAATCAATGGATCATATCTTTTGGATATTATGTGCCTTGTGTTCTTTTCAATTTATGCTTTATGATTTAATTACTTGGTTTTGTTATTCATGCCTAGGATGTTTTGATTACTTGGTTTTGTTATTAATGCCTTGGATGTGAGTATTCATGCCTTGTATTTGGAGTAGAATTTTTTTTAGGGAAGTAGAAATTTCTCTTTTTTTTACTTCTATTTATTGATTTATTTAAGTGATAAAACTATTTTTGACTTATTTAGAAATAATTTAAATAAGTAATTCCTAGCACTATTTTTTTGTTTGAAAAATAAGTTTTAAAAAAAAACTAAAGCAGTTTAGCATCATAAATTAAATTTGAGGATGGTGTTGTGATGGCTTGATATAATGCTATATGACTAGGCCTGTCAATTTTTGACATGACACGTTAACACGACATGAATCGAACACAAAATTAATGGGTCGAACACGAAATTAAACGAGTTAATGGGTTAAAACAGACACTACAAGAAAATATATTTTTTGTGACGGCGAAAGGCTGCTGCAAAAAGTATATTTGCCGTCACAAATACTTTTTGCGGTGGCATTTAGTAGCCGCAATAGGCAGTGTCGCAAAAAGTATTTGAGGCGGCGCAAAAAGTATTTGAGGCGGCATTACGCCGTCGCAAAAAACATTAGTGGCAAAAATTGTCTGACGCAAATAGTGGTGGCGCAATTTTGCATAACATTTGTGATAGGGACTTTGTCATCACAAATGTTATGTATTTGTTGACAAAATACAATTGTGACAGCAACAATGCCCCCACAAAAAAAATGCCAATTTTTTTTAAATTTTTTTTATATTATCAATTTCTACCCTGTATATACAAATTAGGGGTGCAACTTGGGTTGGGCAACCCGATTTCAACCCGAGCCCAACCCGAAAAAATTAGGGCTTGGGCTAGGGTTTTTAATACTTGGGTTGGCTTGGGTCAAAAAATCTCAACCCGAATTCAATTTGGGCCGGGCTCGGGTTGAGGCATCGGCAACCCGATTTCAACCCGAACCCGACAAATTAAAAAATAATTTTATATATATAAAGCATTAGCACTTTTTTTTTTCATTTTTACTCCATCGTCCTCTGTTTCTTGTTGCTTGCTACTATGTTATGCGTGATTAGTGGTGATAGTGTGATGTTTTAAGTTTAATGTTTTTATGGGTCTAATTTCTATGTTTTCTGGGATTGTGCTTTGAGATCACTAGTTTTTTGGTGTGAAAGCAGATGATCAATAATCGTGCATTGTTATGAATGAAATATATGGATTGTTTTATGAATTTGTAATTATTCCCCCCTCTCTCTGTCTCTCTTGCAGTGAACCCGAATTCAACCCGAGCCCACCCGAATTAAACTCGGGCAATGCTCGGGTTGAGTTCCTCAACCCGAGGTAGGGTTAGGGTTAGGGTTAGGGTTGAAGATTATATACCTAGCATTGGGCTAGAGTTGACTGTCTAACCCGCCCAACCCGCCCGAGTTGCACCCCTAATACAAATACATCACACAAATAAAAAAGGCTTATCACAGTCAAATAATTCCACATACAATTCCATTCATGTATAAATCTAAACACCAAGTAAAAATATGTTCATATATATACATAAACAAATCATCAATTAGACAAAACAGTTTAAAATCTACCAAGTATAATGTTAATTCCCCAAGTACAGATAAAAAAGGTAAAATTAAAACAAAAGGTTCAATGTTGTATCCACATGCTTATAATAAAAATGTAAAAAAAAATCCTAAGGTCTTTCATAAATCTTCTGCAAATCACCTACCATTTCAATAGTACCTGAAAAAACAAATAAAACTTTTGTTATTATAATACCACTACAACATAGAAAAAAAAATGGATATATGTATTAAAGAATTAAAAGAAGTTGAACATACATCAATAGATGACCAAGCAACATTTCGTTGAACAACATTCCCAACTGTTTTGACTCGATGAGGTCTTGTCAAACATGCATTACTCTCAATTGCCTTTTCAATAAATACTTTCCAAAAATTTGATCCTAAGTGTATTCCATTCACTTCGGCCAATGGTTCTGTACTAACAAGAATACCCTCTGCTAATATGCACTTTGGAATTTTGGAACTTAACAAACCTACTTTAGTTCCAACCTACAATAATACGCACAATGCAATCAAAACAATAATCGTTATTTAAAATGTCTAATGCATGGTTATTCATAACAATTGAAAGACGTCATATGGTATACAAAATAAATATACCTATAGACTAACTTTTTCAAGAACCTCATTTCCTTTGTTATTTTTAGCAGTGTGCATCTGTACAAAAAATACACTCAAACCTAACAGATTAATCAAATGTCAAATACAAAAAATTCAAATACATTTCACCTCATCATTAGGCAAGGGAGATGGAGATGGTATGGACGACTTCTCAATTGACCGTAGAGGTATTTCTTCATCCGACTCCCTCAACAGTTGATGTGCACTAGACGTGTCTAGAACCTATAAGACATGTTATACCACATATTAAAATATTACATACATAGAGTTTAAAGTTGATCAAATAAAAATATAATATTTCTAATACAACACCTAATTGGCATTAACCCTAGATCCACCTACGCTATCGGCTTGTGATTCCAACAAACCAATCCTTGCATGAATCTTGTCAAATTCAGCTTTAATTTGTGGCTCTAATTTTTCACACACAACATGACATATTTTCTCAATGAAAGCAGGATTTGGTGCATCGGATGAGCTTGTGTCTTTTTGGTACACTAAACTTCGAGGCACACCAGTACCGTAGGTCTTGCAGTATCCATGTCCATCTTCTCCGAACAACTTGTGGAAAATTTGATCCCGAAGAGCTGGTGTACGGTCTAACTCATCATATTGAGAAAGTTGCGCATCAAATTTAGCCTATAATTTGAGATAGTCAATAATTATAGATTTAAAACATTAAAAAATTATTCAAAACTCAAAAAATGAAGTATAAGAATAGGATACAATGACTAGCGCCACGTCATGGTCACATGGAACATTATTCTTAGTGCGTGATTTAATGTACATACTCATTTTATCAGTAGGCTCTCCGTTTTGTTCCATCTGCAAACCTCAACAAATATCAAAATTCGCGTTCATCATCAAATGTAAACACAACAATACATATCAAAATATATTAATTTTGATAATCACTTACCTCTCTACGTAACTCGGCGAAGTGTGTTTACCCACATCTATGACCCGGGCCTTGTAGTTCTCTATTTTTTGAATTTCGATTTGCTATTTCCTATACCAACAATTAACCATTATTCAAAGTCAATATTCCACATATATGCAATGATATAAAATCATTCTCGTACCTTAGCTACATCACTCGCCCAATACTGTACTAACTTTGTCCATTGCTCTGGCACAATATCAATTGGAACTAATGATCTAAGATTCTCATAATTCTTGTGGGGTTCATAGAAATTTATCTTCACTCGATGTTTGTGATTGTTGGAGTTATAGCAGCCTAATTTATTAGGGTTTATAAGAGTTTTTTCTTTTTACCTTTTTATCCTTATTGTGACTTTTATTGGCTATATATACGGGGGCTCTACACTTAGTTTGTATCCCTTTCACTCACATCTATCTCAAGTTGGTATCAGAGCAACCAATCCTAACCCTAACCCTAACCCTAGCCTCCACCAAACATCGCAACCAGCGAGACGAAAGACACATCCAATGCCCACTCCTATCCACCGATTGTGAACACCGAAATCAGCCTACACCGTGAACACCGAAATCATCCTACACCGATAACTGACTGCCACCAAAACCCAGCGAAAAACTAGCAACCCAAGTCACCTTCAGCGCCACAACCACCGAAAAAAAAAAATAGCAACCCAGCAAAAAAAAACCAACAACCCCATCGCAACCCATCCATCGACTGCCTACACCGAAATCAGCCTCCACTCCACCAAAATCACCCTCCACTCCACCGACTGCCTACCAGCAGCAGTCTTTACACAACCATTCAACACAGCGACACACTCCAATCCACCGAAATTACACAGCCACTCCACCGAACCCAGCGAACAACATAAACCACTGCCCACTCCACTGACAGTTACAACACTACCAGTAGCAGTCTTCACACAGCCACTCCACCGAACCCAGCCAACAACATAAACCACTTCCCCAATAAACATCCACTCCATCGACAGCCCACTCTACTGCCCAGTATACACAGCGATAAAACGACCCCAACCCAGCAACCTAGCCCATTGTCAGGTCGCATTTTAAGTTGTATCCTTCGCACTCTTCGTCATAGTGCCGCCATCTTTTCGTGCCACCTTTTTTTCCTAGGGCTACAGTATGTAGGATTTTTTTAGGAGGGATCAGATTCTCTTATCCGTTGATCTACTTTTGATGCAGTAGATCACTTATATATTTCTTGGATTTCTGGGCACCGTGACCTGATTATTTTGAAGCTTTCCGGACCTTCTTTATCTGTCGCTATTGTTCGACTTGAGGTATATTGTTCTCCCTTATTTTATCCCACTATTTATCATAGAGTTATTTTTCTGTCACGGGTGCCCTAGTATTGTTGTTGATATGGCTACTACTGAGGGACTTGAGACTCCTACTGTTGACACCTCTACCGTTGAGACCCCTACCGTTGAGACATCTATTAGTACTTCCACTTTTATGTTTGACCAGTATACAGTACCTACTGGCACAGTTGCATTACCAGCAATGCTGGACATGATCTCCCAGAAAGTTATGACACAGTTGTTGAATGGCCGTAACTTCGCTGAGTGGTCTCGCTCATTCCAGCTTTTCTTAGGCCGTGTAGGGAAGCTTGGTTAGCCGACGGGATCCACCCAAAGCTAGCTAATGACGACCCTGGATATTCTGCGTGGTTCTCTGAGAACTGCACCATTCTTGGATGGTTATTTGGCTCAATGGACCCATCTATTTGTAGGATTCACCAGTTTCATAACTCTATTCCGAAGCTATGGAGCGCATTATCAGAGATGTATTCCTAGTCAGGACGGGGAGTTCGTGTTTATGAGCTTTCTCAGGAGCTCTCATATGCTCAGAAGGGAGATATGACCGTTCAGGATTATTATGGCTATTTGACCCAGCGTTGGCTTGAGTATGAGACTCTACGTCCTCTTATTGCTATTTCGAGGATAGAGCCCGAGAGAGCAACATTCTTGCATACTCGAGAGCAGGAGGATAGGATTCACAAGTTCCTTATAGGACTTCGTGATGAGTTTGAGGGGCTTCATTCCCTGATTTTGTCGATGTTGAGGCTTCCTTCTCTTTGTGAGGTGTATGCGATGATTGAGCAGCATGAGCGTGTTCGTATTGCATCACTTCCAGTTGCGGCCTTGAATCTTCCGGCTGACCAGATGACCCTTGCAGTTGCTGCAGGGTCTCATTCAGGATCCTCAGTCAGAGGTGGACAGCACTTGGACCAGCGCCGTCAGGATGCCCCAGATCAGCGTAGACAGGAGGATTCTCGTCAGTGTGATTATTGTGGTCGACCAGGACATCTCAGGGCTGCTTGCTGGAAGCTCCATTCGGAGCTTAAGTCGCCTCCTCGCGGTCATACTGCTGCTATTGCTGAGGTATCACCACTTATTGTCGCTGCTCCTGCTGCTGCTACTTCTTGGCAGAGTGATATGGATGCTATCACTTCCCGATTGGATACACTTATGTTTGCCCTGACTTCTCAGGGTCCGACTACTACTACTGTCACCACTACAGGTATACCTCGTACTTTTCAAACTTACGTCAGTCCGTCTCTCCTTTGGATGCTGGACTCGGGTGCGAATGGTCATATGACAGGTGAGGCCCAACACTTCACCACTTTTGATGAGCAGTTACATATACAGGTTCAGCTAGCAAATGAGACACATGCCCCTATTGTTAGTAGGAGTACAGTCCACCTCCCAGATGGATTTACATTACATTCGATTTTTCATGCACCAAAGCTGGCCATGAATCTATTATCTGTACATCAGTTAGCCAGAGATTTTTACTGTGCGGTTGTGTTCTTATCTGATTCGTGTTATTTGCAGGACCTGAGTACCAGGAGGATTATTATCAGGGGACATGAGAGAGATGAACTATATTATCTAGGCGATCCACCTCCAGTTCCTCCACCTTCATCACCTGCACCTACTTTGTCTTTATCTGTTCCTAACTTACATGCTAGTATTTTACCTAGTACTTGTCGTTATGATTTTTCATCACAGACTGTGCAGTTGTGGCATGACCATTTTTGGACATACAAATTTTAAATATTTATGTGTATTATTTCCTACTTTGAGCAATGCTTGTGTCGGTGGTAAACTTGACTGTGTTATATGTTCCCTATCGAAACATGTTCGGACCAGTTATATTCCTCGCATGTACCAGTCACCCAAACCATTTGACCTAATACACTCTGATATTTGGGGACCCTCTCCTGTTACTGTTTTGTCAGGTGCTCGATACTATGTGACATTTATAGATGACCATACCCGTTGTACTTGGGTCTACCTTTTGCATAGGAAATCTGATGTACTCTCTGTCATCACTCAGTTTCTCCAGATGATTAAGACACAATTCGATGTCATTATTCGTGCTCTTCGTTTGGATAATGCCAAAGAATATGTTTCTGATGCCTTAGTGTCTCACCTTTCTTCCGAAGGTATCCTTCAACAGCTCACTTGTCCATATACTCTTGAGCAAAATGGAGTTATTCAAAGGAAAAATAGAGTCTAATAGGGATGGTACGTTGTATGTTTAGAGGTATGGGGGTACCAAAATATTATTGGCATTTTAGTATTTTGACTTCTACCTTTCTGTGCAATCGTACACCGAGTCGTGTTCTTCAACATAGGGCTCCCTTACAGGTCTTATTCCTTGAGCGGACACTTTTTCTGGTCCCCCCTCGTGTTTTGGCTGCACATGTTTTGTTTAGGATATGTCTCCTACTCGCCATAAGCTGGATGATAAAGTGATTCGTTGTGTCTTTGTTGGCTATTGTCATCAGTCTAAGGGGTATCGGTGTTATGATCCTATCAGGCGTCGTATGTATCACAGTCTAGATGTTACCTTTCTTGAACATATTCCTTATTTTTCTTCCTGTCCCTTCAGTTGATAATACTCTTTTTTATTTTTCGTTACCACAGGGGCTAGAGCCATTGGTCACTATCACTACAGAGTCATCAGTCTCTCCTCTTCCAAATCCACTCATCCCTGTCAGTACAGAGTCACCAGTCTCTCTTCCTTTGCAGGTTTATGTTCATCGCCCTCACTCTCATCCCCCTACTGATGTCCCCTCTACCTCAGGCGATGCAGGTAATACTTCTCAGTTCGTTGAGCATATTGATGCACCTGATGTTAGTACTTATGAGATTGCAGGTACTGAGCCAGTTACTTTACATGATGAGACATTGTCAATGGAGGATGATTTAGGGCGTCGTTATCCGCGACGTGATCGTCGTCCAGTTGTTCGTTATGGTTGGACCGCCAGGACTTTATATCTGATCTTTGCTTATGTTTCTTGTGATGCTTTATCTCCTATATTTCGAGCTTATAGTATGGTCTTATCAGATACGTCGGTTCCTCACTCTGTTTCTGAGGCTATGCGGGAGCCCCAATGGGTTCTTGCCATGCAAACGGAGATGGACGCTCTTCAGCGTAATCATACGTGGGATCTTGTCTCTTTACCTTCAGGGGTGAAGCCTATTGGCTGTCGCTGGGTTTACACCCTGAAGTTTCTTGCGGATGGTACTATTGATCGTCACATGGCTAGGCTTGTGGCGAAGGGTTTTACTCAGATACCAGGTCGTGATTTTGGTGCTACCTTTGCCCCCGTGGCAAAATTGACTATTGTTCGATTGATTATTTCTCTGGCTGCGGAGTACTCTTGGCCTCTTCATCAGTTGGATGTGAAGAATGCATTTCTTCACGGTGATCTGGACGAGATTATTTATATGGATGCACCACCGGGCTTTCGTGGTGAGGGGGAGTATGCTAGAAAGGTATGTGTAACGCCCCAAAAACCCCCTTGGGTGACATTACATTCTAAAAACCATTCACTGCATGAGAGCACTAAGTAAATCCATCACGACGAAAGTTTCATTCATTAACCATTAATATTTTAACAAAATTCGGGCAGAGTCTCCTTTGCACGGGGAGCTCTACCCAAAACACAACTTGTACAATTATATTACAATTGACCACACCGGGTCCACATATGCATAACTATTGACCACACCGGGTCCATTTATTCATCATAAAATAAACTTCTATTCACCATATATCATATCCACACTATCATCCCAAAAGAATAGGCCAAGCAATTGCATTTACATTCCAAGAGAATTAAAGTACACTTGCAGCGGAATAACAAAATATTAAACTTTACATGATCTCCAAATAAACTCTTTAATCTAGTACAAAAGAAGCTATGTCTCTACATGTCCACCTCGGGATCTACACTCCCGTCGATCGGAGTCTCCCAATATGCGGGCTCCTCCACTCCCAACTCCTCCTCAAGTATATAATCTGAAAATGTTAGCGGTAGAGGGTGAGCACGAAGCTCTGTAAAAAATTTCTCCCAAACCCAAACAAGGTTTAGAAAACATTTAAAATTCGGTCGGTCTCATTTTCACAAATATAGTATAGAACTTTTGAAGGAAAACAGGGCATTTAAATAGATCTCCAGTTTAAGGAACCACGGTAATTAAAAGAATAAATGAACACAAGATACCAATAAGAATCAATTCCCAAAACATAATTCATCCCACCATACACCATTTCCACAAGTTCTTGTGGCATCCCATACTACCCCAAAACTCTTGCAGAAATCGTATTTGGTACAATGAACGATAACTCACACTTGAACATTTCCGGCAATATATGTACATGTATCTCAACAATGATGTAAGGCATCCACATGAATCGACACATTGAGTAACGTCTTGCCCACACCCACACACACATCTTATCAAAGATATCCAACCTTTAGGAAGGACGTGTACCATACCAATGGCAGTGACGAAATCCAACCCAGGCATTAGTATACTAACTCTCTTGCACGGCACCACGTGAGCGATAGTGGTTTAGTCTTACCAAAGCACTAATCCCACTACGAATGGATTAGTCTTACCAAAGCACTAACCCATTCTACGACATCTCGTCAAAGGACACCCATGGTCATCCCACACCCATTAGAGATACAACATCAAACCAATTTACCCAATTTATAAGCATATCTCAAAAATCCCCAAATATAGCATGCGACATTTTCAATAACCAACTAAGAAAAATGCAAGAGATCATTATAAACATCATTTGTTGCACAATATAAAACTATAAGTTTTGAAAGTGAAAACCAAGGAATTACCAAGAGAAAAGTCCATTTTCCTTACAAATCAATGATTGAAGATGAAAAAGAAATATAAAATGGTTACCAAACCATCACATGGTTCAAAACATGGCATTGATTGCAAAAATATAAAGAATCAAAGATTTCCCTAACACATATCCAAGATTTAGAGAAAGAGACATATGTATATACACACATATATATATATATATATATAGCCCTAGCCTCAATGTGAGAGAGTGAGAGAAAACCCCTACCTCTTCCTTAGTTTGGTGTGAAGACCTTGAGGATTGATCTACTTTGAGGTGAGAATCCCCTTCCTTCTTCCTCCCCCACAGCTCTCTAGGGTTAGAAATGGGGAAAATGGGGTGAAGGAGGCGGTTTTGGTGTATTTAGAAAGCAAGAATTGGGGAAAATCGCGAACTGTCTGGTTTATAATGGTACCGTCCGGACGGTGCCTTGGACGTCCGGACGCTGACAACTCTCTGTCCCAGCTTTCTGTCCCAACTTCCAGAGCAGTTTTCACCTATTTAGAGGTCGAATTGGAAAGTTTTCATGAGACACACTTTTGTAGCCCTAAATGTATACTATCTACTGTAAAAATTTCAGATCAATTGGACTTAAGGATAAAAAGTTATGGCCAAAATACTAAGCAGTGTCCAAAATCCTAAATTCCCAAATTTTCTCTAAAATGTGTTTTAACTCCAAAATACTTCATAATTTCTAATACACCTCATATTACCTCTCCCAAAGTTTTTCGACCTTCCGGACTCAATGGAAACCTTATGTTAACCTAAATCCATTTAGAAACTTACTTAATCCCTCTTCTCAAGCTTACACACCTTCAAAACTTCAACTTCCAAATTAATTTGCATCTCTAGTTTTTTTATTCCTACCATCACTACACATATCCACATTTTTACAACTATTATTTAATATATATCTATATACATATATAAACGAAAATGCGGGGTGTTACAGTATGTCGATTGCGTAAGTCTCATTATGGACTGAAACTGTCACCACGAGTCTGGTTCTCTCGCTTTAGTGGTGTAGTTGTACGTTTAGGGTTCACCAGATGTCATTCTGATCATACCTGCTTTATTTGACGGAATACTTCTGGAAAGTGTGTCATCCTTTTGGTATATGTTGATGATATTATTATTACTAGGGATGATGTTTATGGGACTGCGCAGGTCAAGGTAGACCTTGGGAAGACCTTCGATGTGAAGGATCTTGGATTTCTGCAATACTTTCTTGGGATTGAGGTTACCCGTAGCAGCAGGGGTATTGTTCTTTCCCCGAGAAAGTATGTTCTGGATCTTCTCTCAGACACTGGGATGGTGGGGTACAAACCGGCATCATCACCCGTGATTCCGAACTTGAAGCTTACTGCTGAAGGTGAGGAGTTGAGAGATCCGACTGTCTATCAGAGGTTGGTAGGTAGACTTATCTACCTAGCCAACACTAGGCTAGAAATTTCATTTGCTGTCAGCCGAGTTAGTCAGTTCATGCACAGTCCATGTCAGCCTCATCTTGATGCAGTTTATCATATTCTTCGGTACCTCAACTATTGTCCTGGACTTGGGTTGTTCTATGCATCAGGATCTCAGACTGGTTCTCTAGCCTGTTATTCAGATTCAGATTATAGGGGAACCGTGTGACGGTCGATCTACTATGGGCTTCTATGCTTTTTGAGGGGCTCATCTTATCTCTTGGAAGAGCAAGAAGCAGTCAGTTGTCTCTCGCTCGTCAGCAGAGGCAGAGTATCGGGCACTAGCACTTGGCACATGTGAGATTATCTGGCTACGATCGATTCTTGGCGAGTTGGGATTTCCAGTGACTTCTTCATCTACATTATATTGTGATAATCGATCTACTATTTAGCTCGCTTCTGACTCTGTATTACACGAGAGGACGAAACATATAGAGATCGATGTTCACTTTCTTTGGCAAAAGTTAGCTGTGGTATTGTCACTCCATCATTTATGGGGACCAGTTGTCAGGTTGCAGATGTTTTCACCAAACCTGTCACTCTATCCATTCTCCAGGACTCCATTGTCTAGCTTGGATTAGTTGACATTTTTGCGCCTAGCTTGAGGAGGAGTGTTGGAATTATAGCAGCCTAGTTTATTATGGTTTATTAGAGTTTTTCCCTTTTGCCTTTTTATCCTTATTGTGAATTTTATTGGCTCTATATACGGAGGCTCTACACTTAGTTTGTATCCCTTTCACTCACATCTATCTCATGTGTGATCTCTCCAATTCTTACCACATGCCTTGAAGCAAAATGGTTTATAACTAGGAGGAGCATATGTCAAGTTATCCTAAAATTATGTGCCAAGAAATTAGCATATAATTGAGGTCATCATTTTTTTTTTTTTTGAAAAATAAAATTCTGATGAATTAAATTTATACCTCCACTTCTTTCCAAATTGTATCAAGTATAACAACATGTATTGAAGCCCAATCGATATAAGTGAGAGGAACTCTATGCCCATTGCGTACTATATTTCCCAACGCTGGCTTTAGCCATTTTGCATTCTTACCTACTGACTGAAACTTGGAATCAAACTCAACCTCAAGTCACACTCCAGTTCCCCATTCCTTAGGACCCTTAGCTGGACCTCGATCTCGTTTGGTCGAAACTGTGTCACTTGTGCCTATTCCAAATAAAGATCATCAATTGCTAAAAGTTGATAAATATATAACGTAATAGTATTAAAATATTAAACTATCTTATACATATACCTGACTGTCTAACTAACAATGGCTGGGAAGATTGTACGCGTGATAATAACCTGGAAGATAATGCTTGTGATGATGGTTGTGAATGCTTATGCATAGTGTTAGATGATGTATGCACACGCAATATCTCAGACATAATACTTCCTTTTCTCTTTGACATATCTATAGACAAGACATGCACATATTAGTATCATTCTTTGAAAAATAATAGTTAAAAAAAAAATCTTCCAAAAATACCTCTTATTTCTTCAAAATAATATAAAACAAATGCCTATATATGCCTATCAAAGAACATCAACCATCACCACACTCATCCATTTGGACATCCCCTAGAACAACATTATTTAAGGTACATGTTGTTCCTTCTGCTTCCTGCCTCACCCAACCAACATCATCACCATGGAGCATTACATTTTCATCCAATTCTTGACGGTTATAAGGTTATGATTGTGCTTCATTAGATTGCATATCAAACAAATCCCTCTGAGAAATCTTCACAGCAACATGCCAATCGGGTTCTAAAGGGTCTTCAACATACCAAACTTGTTCGGCTTGGGATGCTAAGATGGAAGGTTCATTTGTCAACCGATCATCTCGATACAATAAATGCTTGAAGTTTACTAATGTAAAATTAAAGTCAACTTCCTTCTTCCCTACATTGTTATCAATCCAATCACACTTAAAGAGCACATATTTCAAATCATTCGTGTACCGAATTTCGATAATGTTGCTTAAGACTCCATAGTATGATACAGCACCCACACGAGGGTTGTTGTCTTTTCGACTAGCATAACTTACAGTATCCGTCTTTAAGGTCACACTACTATTTTGAGTACTTCGACGGTTATCCATGTCCTTAACCTGAAATCGAAACCGAAACCCATTAATAATATATGCTTTATATCTCCATGCTGAGTAATGGGGACCATCTGCCAATATATTGATTTCATCTGAGTAATTGTCATTACTTGATCTTCGCATAGTTTGCACCTGTACTTGTGTTACACAATTATTTAAAATTAAAGGGCAAGAAAAATACAAAGTTAAAAAACATAAATCATATGTATTGTTATATATATAATACATACATGTTCCATAAACCATGTGTGAAATGTTTCCATGTGCATGCGCCGAATTTGGTGGTCATCCGCACGAGGCATTTGACTTCGAAGGAGTTCAAGGTGGTCACTGTATAGTTCAATAGTTATGTGTAAATTGCATAAATGGTTCAAAAACTCTAGCTCAAGAATTTGGGTAATATATAACTTACTTTATGAATGGTGCGACTGAGTCCGTATTGAATAGAACATACCGATGAGTCTGTGTCCATGTTACATTATCAAGGTGAATTTGAAGGCTCTCCCCCACACTACGACCTAAAGCTTCACCACCATCATTGTTCCTCAGTGGTCCGTTAGACTTGGTTTCCACATCATCAAGATATCTTGCACAGAAACTCATGCATATTTCCATCAAGTAACCTTTAGCTATTAAGCCCTCGGGATGAGTGCGATTACGCACATATTGTTTCAGATTAAGAAGATACCTAGACGAACAATTATAAGTACACTCTAATTGAAATTTAAGATAAAAACTAAAATTACATAAAAAGTTTGATAGACCCTTTACATAAGGACGTAACACACACCTTTCAATGGGATACATCCATCGAAACTGTACTGCTCCAACAATCAATGCTTCATCAGCTAAATGTATAGGTAAGTGCTCCATTATATCAAAGATGGATGATGGAAAGTTTTTCTCAAGATGACAAAGTGTAAGCACGATACGGCCCTGAATAACATATTCCAGATCTGAAGCACGGTTCACTTTCGAGCATAATTTGCTGAAGAAATTACACAATTCAATTTTAGGTTGAACCACATTCTTAGGCAATGATTTGCGTATAGCCAGAGGAATAAGTTGTTGCATCAGAATATGATTGTTGTGACTCTTAAAACCCCAAATACTTCGCTCATTCACATTTACACGACATGAAATATTTGATGCATATTCATCTGGTACTCTAACATTCTTTAAAACTTTGCAAAAATTATATTTCTCATCCTTATTCATTGCAAATTGTGCAAGAGGGAAATACTCTTTACCAGAACCTCTAGATTGTGGATGTAATGGTCTTCTAATATCCATCTCTTGTAGATCATGTCATGCATTCAGATGGTCCTTAGATTTTCCCAGCACTCCTAGTATTGTCCACAATAGATTGTCACAAACATTCTTTTCTATATGCATCACATCAAGGCTGTGCCTGATTAAATTATGCTTCCAATATGGAAGCTCAAAGAAAATACTCTTTTTCTTCCAACCATGTTTTTTAGACCTGGTTTTATCCCTATGTACTACTTTGTTTTTCCTTTCCATAAGATAATCCTTTTTGTACTCAGTCAAAATATGTTCTGATTCTAACTGTAGCAACAGCTCGGTTCCAGAAAAAGTAGTAGGCTTGCATCCATACTCTCGTGTGCCATCAAACGAGTCTTTGATCTTTCAAAATTTGTGGTCGTAAGGTAACCATCGATGGTGACCTATATAAGAATACTTTCTACAATGGTTCAACCAATAAGACCGAGGTTTCGTATTACAAGATGGACATGCATATTCACCCTTCGTACTCCACCCTGACAAGTTGGCATATGCAAGGAAATCACTAATTGTCTATAACAATGTTGCGTGAATTTGAAACATTTGATTGCTTGATGCATCAAACGTATGAATACCATCTTCCCATAGTTCCTTCAACTCCTCAATTAATGGTTGCAAATATACATCAATCTTGTTGCCAGGTCCTTTAGGCCCATCAATAAGCACAGATATAATAAGAAATGGTTGTTTCATGCACAACCATGGTGGTAAGTTGTATGGAATCAATATGACGGGCCAAGTGCTATGAACAATATTCATGGACCTAAATGGATTAAATCCATTAGTTTCTAACCCAAGCATGACATTCCGACTGTCAGTAGCAAACATTGGGTTTTTCAAATTGAAATTTTTTCATGCCAGAGAATCAGCAGGATGCCTTAACACACCGTCATCGGTTCGTCCCTCAACATGCCATCTCATGAGTGAAGAGATTTTTGATGACATAAACAGTCTTTGTAGTCTTGGCTTCAAAGGAAAATATCTCACCTGTTTTGAAGCTATTCGTTTACCTTTGGTGGTGTCGATACTTGGATTACCTTCTTGATGTTTCCATCTAGAAGTGTTACATATATCACACTCATCACGTCCTTCATCCTCATTTCTAAACAACATACAACTGTTAGGGCATGCATCCTACATCTTATACATAAAGCCCAAGTCATCAGTTACCTTTCTGGCTTCATAGTATGAATTAGGAAGTTTTGCTCCCTTAGGCAAAAGCTCAAACAAGAACTGAAGCAACATTGTAACAGACTTATATGTCCATCCATTAAGCACTTTCATATGTAGAAGTTGAACGATAAACGACAATGTCGTAAAATTTTTACACCCCGGATACAATTCACTTTCTGCTTCCTCTAGAAGTTTAAAATACTTTCTTGTTTCTTCATTAGCCCCTGACTGGGGACCATTTGTAGGTGGTTCATCATAATCATCATTTTCACCTACATTTGCAATTCCTATCACCTCATGTATCATTTCGACCATATTGTCCCCGACATCTAAATCAACATAACTTTCATTTTCCTGGTTACCATACAAAGACATGTAGGGTTCTCCATGGTTAATCCAATTCTTATACTTCTTTAAGAAGCCATGATAACCCAAATGGTTACGCACAATCTCTCGTGGAAAAAAGAAGCGATTTGCACATTTTTTACAAGGGCAATTGATTGTTGAACCTTCTGCCTTATTACTGTATGCAAAATTGAGGAATTAATCAACCCCTTTCATGTATTCTGTTGAGACTCTATCTGGTAAATCAATCCAACTCTTGTCCATATTTCAACTAACCTGAACTGAAGAACAAAACTTTAGCTTATGAGAACCATTATTCAATTTACATGAAAAATACAGAAATATGATTACATGGAAGACTTCCAATGTTTAAGTTACTTAATAAAATAGATGTAGCATAATCTAATAAATACAAGCAATATCTGAATAAAAAAAATGAAAAATAGATTATATGTGAAGCGATATTATATTTCAAAACATTAATATCTAACATATGAATTGCCAGTAGTGTGTCACACTTTGCATCATAAGAAAAAAACTTGCTAACCTACAAGCTATAACATAGGATGGTTTATGCTATACATATAGTTATAATTTCAGCCCCATACCCCTTCCTATGTGCAAGAAAATACTTGACAAAAGGTTTTTAAAGTAGAAGGCCTTGTAAATTGCAATGGTATATAATACAAGGGAGAGAAGCATAAGGTAACAAATCATTATATACAGTATTGCTTTTTAAGGATCCTTGATTATGTCTCAAAAGAAAGATCTCATCTCTTACCAAACATACTCGTTTGCTTTTTCTAGCGAATTAATCAAAATCCTAGAACAAGAATAAAACTTTGAGAATAACATCATTAATTAGCTGAAAATTTATTTTATCTATCATAGAATGCAGTCAACAAACAATTATCATTTTACTTACCCAAATAATTATTATTTTAAGTTCCCAAAGTCTAGGAGTATCAATTCGTGTCGTCTCATTTGCGTGTTGCTATTTTTGGATCATGTCCTTCATCCTTGTGTTGTGTCGTGTTTGTATTCGTGTCAATACCCACGAAAATAAAAATAAAAAATAAAAAAAATTGAGGAAGATCAATTCGGCCCGTGGCAAACAACAATAAAGGAAGAAATAGAGGTGAGTAAGAAACTAAATCACAGTTCTCCATGCAAATCAAAATAAGATAAAAAAAAGAAATTGAAAAAAAAAATTCTTGAAAAGAGAAAGATAAATCAAAAGCTATAGAGAACTGTATGACATTTAAAACGAATTAAATCTCGACTAATACACACAATAACAACTGAAATCCCAAGAGGGTGGGCCGGGTATATGCAGTGATAATGAAAGAGGGGAACTACATTTATATGAAAATCAACTAAATGAATGCCATTGCTGACTTAGAATGGCAATCCACACAAGTCCCTAACAATCTTCACAACGTAAATAATCATGGAATGCATTGTGTGAAACACACCATTTGACATATTTTTCCACCAAAGTTTATAAAATTGGATCATATGGATACCCATATGAATCACATCCTCCGGATAGCACACTAACAAAACGGAAACACAGCTTAAAAAATGTTTTTTCTCTAAATAAATAAAAAGTTTCACCTCTATTGGAAATTACAAAAAATGAAATAAATAAAAATGTTCGTCTTTCTTCTTCTTTTTCCTTTTTTCGCTTACTTTACTTTGTTTTTGGCAAAAATTATGAATGTCATCATACATAACAAGGGCATCATGAATTCTCTAAACATAAGAACTTTCAATTTCTAAATAAAGTAAAGGCACAAGTTATTTTTAAATAATTTCAGGTATTCTAGAAACGGTGAGAGTTCTATCATTCATGTATAAGAGATCATCCATAATGCAACACATTTTTTAGCTCCCAAACTCATTCATGAAGTTTCTCAAAGCAATTGTGAAGTCCTTGCTGCATTGCCATTCCCAGGTTTATACTTCGTCACATTTTTTCTACTTGAAGTATCAAACATGAAATAGCAAATAATTTCAAGATTCATCCAAAATTTGCTAATATACTGAACTGCTCCAAATTGCACAGTTTGAAATTGATATCCTATAACCACCACAACAAATGAAAGTAAACAGATCAAATCAACAACCACATATATTCACAAAAGCAGCAAAGAAAACCCTGAGCATCAAGAAGAGAAATGAACAGAGGAACCACAAAAAAAAAAAAAAAAAACCTCAAATCTAAAATATATCACTGAATTGTGTTCGGTAATTACTTGATAATCAACTTAAAATCATCTAAAACCAGACCTAGGATTTGGCGAAACGAAGCAGAGAACAAAGCAAGAAATGAAGAAGAGTAAATTTAGAGAAGAGAAGATATTTTGTTTCTTGCGTACCTGAGTGACAGTGAGAGAGAGAGAGAGAGAGAGAGAGAGAGAGAGAGAGAGAGATGTACTTACTGGGTCAAGTGAACGAATGAAATCACAATGCAGTGCGCACGTCTCAGTGAGTAAAGCAAATCTTCAACGATGGTGGTCTTCAATGATGATTGAGTGCTTGAGGATGGAGGAGTTTCAGTTGTCCATTACTCAGAGAGATGCGGAGGCCAGCCAAAGAACAGACGTATAGTTTTGGGAAAATTTCAACCACATCCCCTCTAGTTTACCATACCTTCAAAGACAGCCCCTCTATTTTTTGAATCTTCACTAACACCCATGTCAGATTAAAAATATTAACTAGAATGCAATTTTACTAAATTGCCCATAATATATTTGAGGACGAACTTCATCCACACCCCCTCTAGATAAACATATCTTCAATGAGACCCCCTATGTTTTCTAATTTTTTTCCATATTAAAATTCGGGCCGATAAAAATTCTATTCGAACTAATTAAAATTTATTTTTTACGTATTAAATTTGAGTCGATTAAAAATTATTTTTTTTACGTATTGCAATTTGAGCCGATTAAAATTCTATTTGAGCCAATTAAAAATCATTTGTAATTGAATCAAATCAAATTCTAATCAACTCGTATTGACTTTTAATTGGCCCAAATTTTAATACATAAAAAATATAAATTTTAATTGACTCAAATTTGAATTAATCGAATTTTAATTGACATGAATTTTAATGGCATGGGGTGTCAATGATATTTAAATATAAACTATAAGTGGTGTTAGTGATGTTTTTGATAATAGAGAGTGCCCATGAAGATATAATAAATTAGAAGAGGTGTGATTGAAATTTTTCCTATAATATTTTATTTGAACCGCCCAGATTTTTCATCAGTTGCCCGGTTTGAATGGTTGAGGGAAGGAACCTAGCTAATATCCTATTGCATTTAGAGTTTAATTGTATTACAAATAAAAAAAAAACGGGCTATAGCCCTTATAGAATTGGTGTTATTTATAAATTAGGAGTCTTTCTTGATAGTTTTAATTGTTAGGAGTCTTTCTTGATGACTCTATCAATAGTTGGTCTTTTTTTGATTTTTTGATAAATTCTTTAATTTTTGTGTGAAATTATCTTAAGTGCTTGATATTTTTTATAAAAAGAGAGAGCTAATGACAGAAAAGGGGAAAAAATGAATATGAAATATAAAAATAGGTAGTTTTATTTATGGGGGGAAAAACAAGCAAAAAAATGCGAGTTAAATAAATTAAAAAAAAAAAAAAAGTCATCGTTATCTTGTTACATTACTTGCGACAGGGCATAGCCCATCACAAAAAAAAATGATAATGCAAAATTTATCATTTATGACGGCAATTCAACTGCAGTGAAAAAGATGTCACAAAAAATGACTTTTTTGTGGCGGCAAATCTTACTGTCACAAAAAATTCGCCTCAAAAGGCCTTAATTCTTGTAGTGGGGTCAACACGTTTAAACACGAAAATAATCATGTCGAGTTCATGTCAAAATTAGGTCAACCGGATTTTGACCTGATTAACATGTATATTTTAAACGGGTTGACGTAATTCAGACACGAACTCGACCTAACCCATTGTAGACCCGTTTAACCCGTTTATGACAGTATAATTTGCCTATTATGTATAACTGATGTGGTCTCAACATTATTACTTATTAGTTATTGTTTCTACTATGATAATTGACAGTATATTTCTTAACATTATTATGACAGTATACTAGTATAGTTCTTGCTTTAATTTTTGGATTGAGACTTGAATGCATTTTAGTTAATTTCATTAATGAGATGTGATATGATATTTGTAAAAAAATTATTTGAAGTTTTGGAGAAATGATTGAATAATGTATTTAATGCTAATGAACTGGTGTTGAAACAAGTTATGTGTGTTAAACATGTCTGCGTTATGTGTGCTAAATAAGTTAAACAGTTCATGTTATGTGTGTTAACCCGAAAACGATATGTTAATTAAACGTGTCAAACATGTCGGATTCGGATAACCCGTTTAATGGCCATGGGTCAGGTTAGTGATTACACATCTCGACACGATTATTAAACACGTCAGGTTTTGGTTTTGAGATTTTCGACACAAATTCGAAATCAATCCAACACAAAATGACTCAATCCGACACGTTTGACACCCCTGACTTTGAAGAATCTGAGTGTCATATTTTGATTTCTATGAAGTATGGCATGTCTAAGAATTATATATAATTTGAAAGGATTTAAATGGCAAAATATAAAGGCCTTTGACAATTATCAATTAATATGTTGTCCTCACACGTACAGACATAAAACATTGAGGTATACACATTTCAAACTTCTCAATTTTCAATTTTTTTTCATAGGTAAAATTCAATCATTAACACTTTTTTATTTTTATTTTGCTTCCAACCATCATTAACAATTAGTTTTTTTTTTAAAAATTGATCAAAGGTAGACTGTCATAAGCTTTTTTGTTAGTCTAACGTCTATATATTTACGCCAAAAGGACAATCCAATAAAATATTTTAGTTGCTAAATCCAACCTAATAACGAATGACCTTTTTAATGGCAAAAGTACATAATCATATTTTAAAAAGTTATCTAGATAAGAACTTGGCCTGTCAATTTTTTTGAGTTATTTACTGGAGTGCAGCAGTTTGTAAATAATATTACCAATATACGACATATTTAAACTTACTTATCAAACTATGACAATTTTTAAAAATGGATACAATAATCCCGCTTTTGTTATCACTAACCCAATTGATAAAAAACTCATCCAATTTAGAGAAACAATCTTTTCAAAAAATTTAGAATAATTCAGATTTTCATTGCTTTTTCACAGCTTCACAAGAGAGAGAGAGAGAGAGAGAGAGAGAGAGAGAGAGAGAATTTGCTCACAAATTGATAGCATCTTGGAATTTCATAGCTCTTTGTCACATACCCAATTGCTCAAAACTCATAAAACCTGGCAAACAAATGAACTTTGTTGAAAATTTGACAATATTTTGAGATTATATATTTATACTACTTGTAAATGTCAAAATAGGTGAAAAACTTTTGAATTCCTATAATACCCTTAAAAAAATTCAAAACAACAATAATATCCTCTATGTGACTTCTCAATTTTTCTCCAAAAGTTACAATTTGTCTTCCTTCTATATTAGATGAATATGAATGATACCTGGAAATGCTATATATGTTATTTATAGTAAATTGAGACCGACTTATTTATACATTTTTGTAAACCATGTTTAGGTTTGGGAAAGTTTTCCTACTGATCTTGTTGTGCTCACCCGTTCCTCTAACATTTTTTTTCCCAGATTTTGGTAATGAAGAGGATACTACCTTAGGTGAACAAAAGGACTATGAGGTCGCAGTGGACTAGGAGGTGGATCCGGTTGTTAAGGAGTGATTAGTTGGTATTAGTTTGTAGTTTAAAGTTGTGGATGATGGAATTTACGTTTATGTTTTATTTCTAGTTATATGAGATAATGATTTTTATTTAAGGTTTTGTTGAATATTAAGGTTTGGAATGTACCTGTGATGGTTTAATTGTATTCCTTTTGGGATTTGTCATTTAGTTAGATGATGAATTGATTTTTTTTTAAAAATGTATGATATTTAGTTATGCTCTGATAGTTTGATGGTTAACATAGTTCATTGCCTATTTGTGGAAATTGGGGCATGACACTACGAGTACAACGCCCCAAAAATCGGGGGTCCTTAACTTAACAAAATTCGGACGAAGTCTCCTTTGTACGGGGAGCTCTACCCAAAACACAACCTGTGTAATTATACTACATTGACCACACCGGGTCCATTTATCCATACTCATATAATCACATGCAATTTTTCTTTTACATTAAAACAGTCCATATGAGTTCGATTTGTAACGCCCCAAAATCCCCATTGGACGACATTACTATCTAAAACCATTCACATCATGAGAGCAACTAAAAAGATTTCATAACAAAAGAGAATTTCATTCATCATCCACAATATATACAACATCATCCAAAATGATATGTCCAACTATGGCAATTACATCCAAAAACAAATCAACTATTATCTTGCAGCGGAATAACGAAAATATTAGACTTCACATTGTCTCAAAATGAATTTCATAGTCTAGAACATAGGGGAATATAGCTCTAAATGTCCACCTCGGGATTCATGTTTCCATCTATTGGAGCTTCTCAATATACCGCCTCATCAACTTCGAGCTCCTCCTCTAGACCATAATCTGAAAAAGATATTGTTTGTAGGGGGTGAGCACTAAGCTCTGTAGGAAAATCCTCCCAAACTCGAATAAGGTTTCAAAAGCATATAAAACAATCGGTCTCATTTTACAAATATTATATATAGCTTTTGAAGGAAAACATGGACATTTCAATGGATCTCAAGTTTACACAATAGCAATTATTAAATGAAAAGTAAAACCAATTCCCAAAAATAACAATTCTAACGAGTTACCATTTCCACAATAATCATGTCCACAATAGACTCCTTTCCACAATAAACCATAACCTACCATTTGCACGATAAACAATAGCCCACAAATTATCTCAGGTATGATGTAAGATATCGCATGAATAAACATATCGAGAATATCCTGGCCCACACACACCCCCCCAAATCCTCTCGAGGATATACAACTTTAGGAAGGGCACATTCCAATACATTGGAAATGATGAATCCAACCTAGTAATAGTATACTAACCCTCAGCCTCGATACCAGTGAGCGAATAGTGGTTTGGTCATCGCAAGGCACCAACCCCACTACGAGTGGTAGGAAAAATTCAAACCTACACGGAGTAAAAAACGCATCTACCCACTCTACGATACCCAGTCAATGGCCACCCATGGTCATCCAAACATCCACACAAGAGATACAATACCAACCAATTTCTCAAATCACTAGTAAAATCCAAAATCCCAAATTTCACATATATTATTCCAATAGAACAAATTAAGAAAATATGCAAGAGATCCTAAAAAAAAATGTCATTTTATTGTTCAATACCAAGCACTAGAGTTTTGAAATCAAGAACAAAGGAAAAATCAAGAGAAAAATTCATTTCTCTTGAAAACTAGGGTTTTAAGACAAGAAAAGAGATTTCATGGCTATCCAACCATAGCTTTGTTTAGAAACATGATAATATTTGCAATAATATCAAGAATCAAGAATTTCCTAACATATAAATAGGATTTAGAGTCAAAACATACATATATATAAACCTTAGCCTCAATGGAAGAGAATAGGAAGAAACCCCTACCTAGAAATCAAGAATTCCAAGCAAAACCCAAGCTTTAGAGACTTTTTTCTTCCCTTTTTTTTTATCCCCTTTATCTTCTCCTAGGGTTCTAAGAGGTTTGGGGTGAGAGTGGAATGAAAGAATGGAAGAAAATTGGCTGAAATCTGTGTTTTAAACACAGCAGTCTCGAAAGTTACTGTTCATGGGCTGAAATTTGGAATTTCTCCAAAATTACGGTTTTGCCACTAAAAATCTCCAATTTGATCCATATGACTACCTAGGTTTTTCGACGTTCCGGATTCATTTTTAATGTTATTTTAACCTAAAAACATTTTGTTTTATGATTTATCTCAAAACTAAAGTAAATTTACACTCAAAACACTAAAATTACTATTTTATTCCTCTGAACCGCTATATGTGCTAAACGGCTATTCCAAGTTTTTCGGATCTCCCAAGTTCAATGATAATATTATTTTGACCTAAAAATTAATATTTTTACTTAGTTACCCTTATCAACCTTAAACACCTCCAAAAATTAAATTTCATAATCAATTTGTCTCCCTAGTATTTATTCCTACTATTACAATCTATAGGGTTCATGCATACCTCATCACCTATATTAACATTTCAAAAATAATTACTTGCTATATAAAGATAAGAGTGTGGGGGTTTACAATCCACCCCTCTTAAAGAAAGTTTTGTCCTCGAAACTTACCTTAAGTAGCAAACAAATGAGGGTACTTCTCTCGCATCTCCAGCTCTTGTTCCTAAGTAGCTTCCTCCACCCCATGATGTTGCTACAAGACTTTCACCAGTTGGATGACTTTATTGCGAAGCACCTTCTCCTTGGTATCGAGAATCTCCACCA
This sequence comes from Ilex aquifolium, assembly GCA_951799425.1. Taxonomy (NCBI): domain Eukaryota; kingdom Viridiplantae; phylum Streptophyta; class Magnoliopsida; order Aquifoliales; family Aquifoliaceae; genus Ilex; species Ilex aquifolium. The sequence goes on along the minus strand of OX637401.1, from coordinate 7,909,990 downwards.
ATTGTTCTTCATATGTTGCCCCATCTTGAATTTCTATATCCTCCAAATCCACGACATGCGTTGTATCCGATTGCCAATTTCTCAACATTGACACATGAAACACGTCATGTACCCCTGACAACTGAGCTGGTAACCGAAGTTGGTATGCCACTTTGTCCACCGCTTTGATCACTTCAAATGGTCTGATGTACCTTGGAGCTAATTTTCCCTTCTTGCCAAATCTAAACACTCCTTTTTTGGGTGACACCTTGAGGAATACATAGTCCCCCTCTTGGAATTCCAATGGTCTTCATCTTCTATCCGCATAGCTTTTCTGTCTACTTTGTGCCGTGCGTAGTCTCTCCCAAATGAGTTGAATTTTTTCCGTAGTCTCCCGGACAATTTCTAGCCCAAACAAGCTACTCTTTCTAGCTTCCAACCAACAAGTTGGGGATCTACATGGTCTTCCATACAATGCCTCATACGGTGCCATGTCAATGCTAGATTGAAAACAGTTGTTATATGCAAATTCCACCAACGACAAATGATCACTCCAACTTCCCTTGAAGTCCAACACACAAGCACGTAACATGTCCTCTAAAATCTGTATCACTCTTTCGGATTGGCCATCCGTTTGAGGATGAAAGGCGGTGCTAAAGTGTAACTCTGTCCCCATAGCTCGTTGTAGACTTTGCCAGAATTGCGCCACAAACCGCGAATCACGATCCGACACGATAGAGAGTGGAACTTCATGTAATCTAACAATCTCACGGATATAAAGCTTGCTCAAGGTCTCTAAGGAGTCAGTGGTCTTCATACTCAAGAAATAAGCGGACTTGGTGAGTTTATCAACAATGACCCATACGGCATTGTGCCCTTGTGAAGTCCGGGGAAAACCAGACACGAAATCCATGGTGATGTGATCCCACTTCCACTCTGGGATAGGTAAGGACTGTAGTAATCCTCCGGGTTTTTGATGCTCCACCTTCACCTGCTGACACACTGCACATCGTGCTATGAACCTTGCCACATCCTTCTTCATTCCCTTCCACCAATATTGACACTTCATGTCTCTATACATTTTTGTGCCACCGGGGTGGATAGCAAACTTAGAGTGATAACACTCTCCAAGTATCTCCTCCTTTAAGGACGAATCATCGGGTACACATAGCTTTTTCCCATATCTCAGTTCTCCATTCCTCAAAGACCAACCTTCAACTGCTTTCCCATTTTCCAATTTAGCTCGAATCGACTCTAAGTAAGGATCCAAGCATTGTAACTCCATAACCCTATGTTGGAGGGTAGGTTGAGCCACAAGGTTAAACAAGCATGGCCGGGATCCATCTTCTCTAACCCATAGATCATAGTCTCCAAGGGCATCCATCATCTTCCATTTACTTGCAAGAGCATTGAGTTCACCCCGAGACTTTCTGCTAAGTGCATCTGTGACTACATTAGCCTTCCCCGAATGGTAGTTGAGTGTGAAATCGTAATATTCTAAATATTCAATCCACCTTCTTTGCCGAAGATTCAAGTCTTTCTGTGTGAATATATACTTGAGGCTCTTATGATCAGAAAACACTTGAAACTTTTTTCCATACAAGTAACACCTCCACAACTTAAGCGCGAAAACCACAGCGGCAAGCTCCAAGTCGTGAGTGGGATAGTTCTGCTCATGAATCTTGAGTTGCCTCAAGCCATAAGCAACTACATTTACCTCCTTGCATTAGCACACATCCCAAGCCTCGTAACGAAGCATCGGTATACACATCGTATCCCTCCCCACTGCTCGGAATAATGAGGACATGAGCTGTTGTCAACTTCTCCTTCAAGGTGCGAAAGACTAGTTCACACACTTGCGTCCACAAGAATTTTTCTCCCTTTTTCGTAAGGCGTGTCATTGGCATCGCTAGCTTGGAGAACCCTTACACAAACCTCTGGTAGTAGCTTGCTAAGCCTAGGAAACTACGTACTTCGGTCACATTCTTCAGTGGTTCCCACTTCATTACTGCTTCAATCTTTGCGGGGTCAACAACTATCCCTTGTTCGGACACAACATGACCAAGGAATTTCACTTCCTTCATCCAAAACTCGCATTTACTCATCTTAGCATATAACTTATGCTCTCTCAATGTCTGAAGCACTACCGAGAGATGGTGTTCATGTTCCCCTTATGTCCGTGAATAGATAAATATGTCATCAATAAACACAACGACAAACTGATCTAGATATGGTCGGAATACCCTGTGCATCAAATCCATGAAGGTTGCCGGAGCATTAGTCAGTCCAAACGGCAATACCGTATATTCGAAATGACCATACCGAGTACGAAAAGCTATCTTAGGAATATCCTCCTCCTTGATCCGTAGTTGATGATACCCTGTGCAAAGATCAATCTTGGAGTAATACTTAGAACCCCTCAACTGATCGAATAAATCATCAATTCGTGGCAATGGGTATTTATTCTTCACTGTCACTCGATTCAACCTTCGGTAGTCCGTGTATAACCTAAATGTTTCATCATGCTTCTTCACAAAGAGGACCGGGGCTCCCTAAGGTGAAATGCTTAAACGGATAAACCCAATAGTCAAGAGATGGTCTAATTGCTTCCTTAGCTCCTTTAACTCCAAAGGTGCCATCCTATAGGGAACAATGGATATGGGTTCGATTCCCGGATAGAGATCAATCTTAAACTCAATCTCTCTCTGTGGGGGTAACCCGGGTAGTTCATCTAGGAAGACATCCATAAAATCCGATACTATCAACACCACGTCCGCAGGGAATTTATCCCGATTATCTCCAATTAAGCTGGCCAAGAAACTCAAATTGCTCCCCGCCTTAGCTTTCAAGAATCTATTTCCCGTAGTGGGAAATAGATGGGAAGAATTTTGATCATTAATGAAGCTGAAAACTACCCCTCCCGGTAATTGAAATGAAATTCGCTTACGAAAACAATCCATTACCGCACGGAAAGTGGACAACAAGTTCATCCCAAATATTATGTCATACCCCTTCATGTCTAACACAACCAAATCTACAATCAATTCTTGCTCTCCAATTCGAAGCACACAACCTCTACACACCCTTCTAGTATCCAACTGTTCTCTCGTAGGCATGTCAATACTCAAGGCATGTTCTAACTTTTCAAATTCCAATCCCAAATTAAGAGCATATATAGTGCGTATGAATGAATGAGTCGCACCGGGATCAAATAAAATTTGGGCCCAAGAATTATAAAGAAGAACGATACATTCCACAACTGCATTGGAAACGTCTTCCTCCGGTTGGGGCAAAGCAAACACTCTCCCCTGATTGGCACCGCCTGGGACTAGAGCTCCTAACGGTCTCTACTGTAGTGACTTCTGTAGTGGGGGCTTGTTTGCATTTACTTGTCATGTTGCTTGATTGGTCTTTGTTGAAGACGATGGACAGTTATTCTTGAAGTGCTCGAAACCTCCACATGCGAAGCATTGACGCGGGTCAGTGCCTCCTATAGCCTGAATAACCCCATCTCCTCGAACTGTCTGAAGTCTATATCCAACCACCTGGTCTGGGCGACAGTATGGTGCTGCCCTCTGCACTCCACTGCTGCTAGCACCCGTCCGGATCGGACCTCCCCTCGTGAAGTTCTGTCGCCGCTAGTTGTCCTCCGTGTCTTTTTCCACCAGTGCAACTCTATCAACAAGATCCCCATAGTCCCGGATCTTGTGAGCAACTAGCTTCTTCCTGATAGCAGGCCTCAAGCCCTGCTCAAATTGTTTGGCCCTCCTAGCCTCAGTAGATATGAACTCCGTGGCATAGCGAGATAGCTCATCAAACTTCCTCTCATACTCTGTCACTGTCATGCTACCCTGTCGTAGAGCAAGAAAATCTGCACTCATCCTGTCCCTGACCAATTCAGGAAAGTACTTGTCCTAGAAGATTTGGTCAAACTCCTCCCAGGTAAGCGCATCAGTGTTCCTCCTTCTCTTCACTGAGTCCCACCAATGGTCTGCCTCCCCCTCTAACAGGTATGTAGCCAAGCCAACCCGCAAATCATTGGCAACTCCCATGCCATCACACATCTTCCTTACCATGCGAATCCACTTATCCGCATCCAAGGGGTGAGAGCTTCCTGGAAAAGTAGGTGGGCGTTGCCTAAAAAATTCTCGAAGAACTATCATCCTTCGGTTTTCGTCCCCGTTGCCCAGTTCCTGAGCTAATGGATGAACCCTCCCGTTGTGGTTGTTGTTTCCATTCTGGTGTTGCACCAGAGTGGTTAGCTTCCTTAGGCATTGGTATATGCCATTCATGGCATCTAGAGGTGGTGGTGGTGGTGGGTTTGCTTGGCCACCACACCCACGCCAACGTCCACCTCCACATTCACCGTCCATCCTGCACATCAATTTACAATTTAGTTTTCCTTGATGTACAAGACATCCTAACTATCACTTTAATCTAAAGCACAAGACTTGTATAAAATTTAAATCAACAATTTCATTCAACCTAATCCTACCTCTCTAGTGGTAATTCATAACCTACAGCACCCATGTAAGACCTAATTCCTAGGCTCTGATACCAAACCTGTAACGCCCCAAAAACCGGGGGTCCTTAATTTAACAAAATTCGGGCAGAGTCTCCTTTGTACGGGGAGCTCTACCCAAAACACAACATGTGCAATTATACTACATTGACCATACTGGGTCCATTTATCCATACTCATATAACCACATGCAAATTTTCTTTTACATTAAAACAGTCCATATGAGTTCGATTTGTAATGCCCCAAAATTTCCCTTGGACGACATTACTATCTAAAACCATTCACATCATGAGAGCAACTAAATGGATTTCATAACAAAAAAGAATTTCATTCATCATCCACAATATATACAATATCATCCAAAATGATATGTCCAACTATGGCAATTACATCCAAAAACAAATCAACTATTATCTTGCAGCGGAATAACGAAAATATTAGACTTCACATTGTCTCAAAATGAATTTCATAGTCTAGAACATAGGGGAATATAGCTCTAAACGTCCACCTCGGCATTCAAGTTCCTATCTATTGGAGCTTCTCAATGTACCGGCTCATCAACTCCGAGCTCCTCCTCTAGACTATAATCAGAAAAAGATATTGTTTGTAGGGGGTGAGCATTAAGTTCTATAGGAAAATCTTCCCAAACTTGAACAAGGTTTCGAAAGCATATAAAACAATCGGTCTCATTTTACAAATATCATATATAGCTTTTGAAGGAAAACAGGGACATTACAATAGATCTCAAGTTTACACAATAGCAATGATTAAATGAAAAGTAAAACCAATTCCCAAAAATAACAATTCCAACGAGTTACCATTTCCACAATAACCATGTCCACAATAGACTCATTTCCACAATAAACCATAACCTACCATTTGCACAATAAACAATAGCTCACAATGTATCTCAGCTATGATGTAAGATATCGCATGAATAAACACATCGAGAATATCTTGGCCCACACACACACACCCAAATCCTCTCAAGGATATACAACTTTAGGAAGGGCGCATTCCAACACATTGGAAATGACGAATTCAACCCAGAAATAGTATACTAACCCTCAGCCTCGATACCCGTGAGCGAATAGTGGTTTGGTCCTCGCAAGGCACCAACCCCACTACGAGTGGTAGGAAAAATTTAAACCCGCACGGAGTAAACAACACATCTACCCACTCTACGATACCCGGTCAACGGCCACCCATGGTCATCCAAACATCTACACAAGAGATACAATACCAACCAATTTCTCAAATCACTAGTAAAATCCAAAATCCCAAATTTCACATATATTATTCCAATAGAACAAATTAAGAAAATATGCAAGAGATCCTAAAAAAAAATGCCATTTTATTGTTCAATACCAAGCACTAAAGTTTTGAAATCAAGAACAAAGGAAAAATCAAGAGAAAAATTCATTTCTCTTGAAAACTAGGGTTTTAAGACAAGAAAAGAGATTTCATGGCTATCCAACCATAGCTTTGTTTAGAAACATGATAATATGTGCAATAATATCAAGAATCAAGAATTTCCTAACATATAAATAGGATTTAGATTCAAAACATACATATATATAAACCTTAGCCTCAATGGAAGAGAATAGGAAGAAACCCCTACCTAGAAATCAAGAATTCCAAGCAAAATTCAAGCTTTAGAGACTTTCTTCTTCCCTTTTTTTTTTTCCCCCTTTATCTTCTCCTAGGGTTCTAAGAGGTTTGGGGTGAGAGTGGAATGAAAAAATGGAAGAGAAATGGACTGAAATCTGTGTTTTAAACACAGCAGTCTGGAAAGTTACTGTTCATGGGCTGAAATTTGGGTTTTCTCCAAAATTACGATTTTGCCACTAAAAATCTCCAATTTGATCCATATGACTACTCTAAGGTTTTTCGAGGTTCCGGATTTATTTTTAATGTTATTTTAACCTAAAAATATTGAGTTTTATGATTTATCTCAAAACTAAAGTAAATTTACACTCGAAACACTAAAATTACTATTTTATTCATTCGAACCGCTATATGTGCTAAACGGCTATTCCATGTTTTTCGGATCTCCCAGGTTCAATGATAATATTATTTTGACCTAAAAAAATTAATATTTTTACTTAGTTACCCTTATCAACCTTAAACACCTCAAAAAATTAAATTTCACAATCAATTTGCCTCCCTAGTATTTATTCCTACTATTACAATCTATAGGGTTCATGCATACCTCATCACCTATATTAACATTTCAAAAATAATTACTTGCTATATAAAGATAAGAGTGTGGGGGTTTACAACGAGTGAGGATGAGACCGAAAGCATCGAGGATCTTCCAAATGCATATTGTCAATTATATAAGGAGTGCCTCAAACAAAAAAAATGATGCTTTTATTGAGCACGAGGCTCAAAACGAGTGAAGATGATAAGAAAACACTCCATGTAGACTTGGTAAGTCCAAAGCTCATATTTTTTGGCTTGACGAAGAAAAGAAGTCCTTGAAGGACAAGTTGAGCTTTCTTAAAAATGAGTGTTTTGGGCTTGTCGAGTCAAAGAAGTGTCTAAAGTCTAAGTTAAAACTTGATAGAGACCTTCACGAATCACAATAACTCACCGAGCGACTATCCCTAAGTTCTGAAAATTAGGTAAAAAGTTGTTTATAGAGAACGATGTTGGTGACAAAGTGGTTTAGGCTACACAAATGAACACATCACCTCCATTTCCTCTAAGACCGTGTTTGTGAAGGATAATTTCAACCCATCACCTCCTCGTGTGAACACAAGTCCCACAAAGACTAAAACTTGTAAGGATAAAAATTTAAAGAAGCCGCTTGCTAAGGAAACCCAACCAAACAATTTGCATTTTCACATGCTATGAGCATAATCACTATAGTGCATATTGCATGAAAAATAGGGAAGTTTTGAACAAGAAACTCATACATCTACCCAATCAATCCAAAGCTTTGAACAACCAAGTCATGCATATTTCTAAGCTAATGGATAGGTCAAGTGAGTCTAAGCATACACATGCATCATCTTCTAAAGGCTCACATGCTAGAGTACACAAAGCTCCTTCTACTCACAATGTCAAAGTTGACCTATCTACATCCGGAGAAAAAAAAAGTAATCTTAGGTGAGAGTATGGACATAGGTGTACCATTCATTCATTGCATCAAATTCCCTAGGGTCATACATTGTAAATATTTTTATTTATTTTTTTTACTTTTTTTTCTTATATGAAAACTACAAAAAAATAGAAAAATAGAAATCCAAAAAGATATAAAAATACAAAAATATTGGAAGAGAAAAATCAAAAAGATTTTTTTTTTTTTTTTGCTTATTTTTCGTTGTTTATATCATGGTAATCACACTTTGATTTTATTTCTAGAATATCCACCATTAATTTAAATTTGAGTGTATTACTATGAGAAATATTAAGGAATACAGAACTTGATGGTTATAAGTCTCAGAGTCTTATCCTTGAACCAATTCTCTTTTGTCCTAGCGTACTTGAATTATGTGTTATTTGTAAAAATTCAAAAATCAAGTGCATGCCAACCATTCACCTTCATACTTAGGAGTTTAACTAGCCTAATAGATTAGTGACCTTACATGACTCTAAGTATTGGTGATATGTGAACACATGGTTAAAGCTTAGTAAAGACGCAAATCCCTTAAAAGATGTCAAAGAGCCAATTGTGAAAAACGAGCCCAATATGACCAAATTCAAAAAGGTGAGGCATAAAATAAATAGCTAAGTATAAATTGCACTTGAATTGTTGAGAGTATTATATGTTTAATGTCATTGCTATTTGTAGAGCCCAAAGAGCTATGCGATACACACTTAGAAATATAACATTTACAGTACATAATTCACAATCATGCTAATTGAAGCCATATAAGAAGAAGGGATGGAAACATAAGGAGGTATGTTTATTAAAAAAAGAATAGAAAAAATGCATTTACAACACTCACTAACTGGTCATATTTTTATTTACATGATGCATTAGGAATTCATGTAGAGTTTTATTAATCAATTAATCTAGACGGATTCCTAATAGTATCGGAGTTTGGTTTCACACATCACACTTGAAGTGACAAAATTTGTAAAATTCAAACACGCATGAGTGAAATTGAACTAAGTGAGAGGTCATTGCTCTTGGATGTATGAATAATGTGCTTAATGATGAAATAAGGATTGATATTTTATTTTGAGAATATATGTGATTTTTATGATTTATGACATTGTGCATTTTAATTTTCAAAATTGAAATTGCGTTGCATTTTAATTCCATATTTCATCCATGCATGTGCATATAGTTGCATTTAGGTTGTACATACACCCATGCATATTTTTGACGGCTGAATGATGGTTTGGAGGAGTTTGTGAAGGGTCAGTATGGTCCGTGGAAGCGTCGAAGTTGATTTGTCAAAATTGACAGAAAAGCTTCCGGGACCGCTTGAGAGACCCTGACACTGCTTGAGCAGCCTTGTGATAAGTTGGTAACCTAGGGTTTTATATAGACAAATAGATGACCTCTTTTCATTCCAAACCTCTACAAACACAATCCCAGCCTCCCAAATCCCTCACCCATCAATCCTAAACACATTCTTGAGTGTTTCTAGTGTGCACTGATTCGTGATTCACATGATCTACATTCTTAGACCTAGAATTTAGAATTGTTTGTGATCATACCTCCAAGACAAGAGAAAAGGGCTAAGATTTAGGAAATTCTTGAAGCGGTTGAAGAGAACTTTGATGAGAACACTCGATTCTAGATCCGAATTTCGGAGAGACACAAATTACAGTATGCTCGCATGCTTGTTATGATTGAGCAAGGGGTAAACTTCGATGAGGTAGATTCTTGGATCCTTTTAGAATTTTCTAATCATTGGTGGGCATGGCTATTTGAGACTCCTGAGCCTTGGAATGATAAGATTATGAGAGTTATATGCCTATATTTGTAACCCCAATCCCCAGGCTGACCACTTTGTGATTAGTACTTAAATTAGCATTTTACTATGCTTTTTTGGGACTAATTGTAATTTGATGGAGTTTAAGTGAAGACATTTCAGGTCTTAAAGTGAACAAGGACTCAAGAACAATGAATATCACATATGAGTGTAACACCTGCACATTAGGGAACAAAATTGGAGAAGCTTGGAGCATGCTTGGTGAAAACCGTTGTTATCCCTAACCCCTAAATATCATCCCGCAAAATGTATTGTATATGGTGTATGTGTGAAGGGAGTGCCACTCTCCCTCGGAATGATATGGGAAATAGGGCAACGGAATGGTGGTGAAAATGAAATATATGAAATGCGAAATGAACAAAAGTGCTCCCCAAGCGCAAGGAGTCTTTTGCTTGTCGTGTTTTACTTGGAAAAATATTCCAAGGTCGTCTCCTCAGGGAAGGAAAGTTCAAGTTGTGTGAAAGTGATTTTGGTGAACAAAAGGTAAAAGTCTAAAATCCTGTAGTGGAGTTTTGTGAGTGAAGTTTTGAATGAAAATGAAATGAAAACAAGTGTTGGCTAATCCAAAGAGTTCACTCCAATGAGGATGTCAATCCAACTCAAAGCCTTCCTCCAATGATGCATAGATGAACGATTAATTCGTGGGAAGCTAGGGACGAAATGGAGGTGAGGGTTCACGCATACACCGTGACAATGCCTACGGTGTATCAAGAACTCACAACCAAATGGAGGTGAGGATCCAAGCATAACCCGTGACCATGCCTTTGGGATATCAAAGACTCACAACCACGTCCACTCTCAACCCAGTCAAACCGAAACACCGTACACCGAGTGGAGGAAAAAAGAAGAGTTGAAATGGAATCCTCACAGGGAGGTCTCCCTTAGATTGGCCAACTAAAACTCTAGCTACTCATGATAAAATGAAAGACATGCATAATGTAAATGGACATAATGAAGAAATGAAGCATGGAACTTGAACTAATACAAGAAAACTTAAACTAAGAAGACAAATATTCAAAACCCAATTTAAAACTTGAAATGAAGAAAACTTAAAGACAACAATGGTGAAATCTAGAACATGTAACTAAACTTGGAATGCAATTGAAATAGCTAAGATTAAAGTGTAAGAAATGAAGATTACAAGATATTTAAAGCTTACAACAATTGAAATGGAAAGGGAAATGCAAAAACAAAAACTACTATTCATCTTCTTCCTTACTACTCCGAAGATTAGGTAGCCACCCTTTCAAAACTTGTGATTGCTGAATATATGGAGTGTAGAGACTTCAAATTTCGTCCATGAGGCTCCCCTAGCCTGTGTGTGCAGGCTTCCCATCAATGGGAAGAGATTTGATGGCTTGGACAGGCTAGGAGCAGTCTACCTAGCAACTCCCCAGGCAGCCCCTTTCTCTCTCATCCTCATTAATGCCCTTGCCTCCAAAGTCTTGAAATTGTGTAAGGATGGCATGGTTATGTGTAGAATATGTCAGGGTAGGCGTGGAAGAAGTGTAGGTGGGCCCCCCAAGAAGTTGGAGAAGACTTGCAAGAGTTTTGGGCATTTTGGGCTGTTTCAGAAGAGCGTACCGGTACTGTATACCGGTACCCTGAACTCCAGTAGGAAATTCGTACCGTTACGGCGTACTGGCACCCTTCTGCTCCGGACCAGTTTTTGTAGAATTGTCATACATTTTGATCCAACCGTCCGATTGAGCTGAAATTTTGACACAATACAGAAGACATCCAGATCTACAACTTTGATGTTTTTCACGTTTTCAGATTCGAAGTGGATCATGGTAAAAAATGAGAAAAAAAGAGGTACTATGTCAAAACTTTGGGAAACCAGTGGGCTAAACCTTCCAAATTTCATTTTTCTTGGTTTCTTCACCTTTAAGCCTCCAAATCCTCATTGAATGTGTCCATCTCTTCACCACACATCCACACTTAGTTTCAAGGTTACAAAATCCATAATTTACGCTATAATTACCTGCAACATCGAAAATTCAACATTATTGACAACTTTGGCTAACTCTAAGTACTTAAATGCAAAAGTTGAGTTAAAATGCATGTAATGAGGCCTTCAAATATGCAATATTATGTGCTCATCACACCCTCCAACTTAAGCTTTGCTAGTCCCTAACAAACAAAATGTAAAAAGCAAGGAAACAAAATAAACATATATTAATTCCGCAATTGCATTTAACATATGCAATAAGCCTTTAAACCCCTAGGTGATCCCTAGTGGACGAGTTTTGTCTCGTGAAGGTTTCCAGTGAAGGTACCTACAAACTTGTTTTCTTAGTATCCAATATTTAAAGCATATTCCCTTATCCTAACTAGCACTGGGATGTCAACAATAACTTGTTCAACACACCCGAACTAATCACACATGAAACACATCATAGCTTTAAATGCTATTCTAGAGTATCCACATACACATTCATTTTCAAACTCGTGTGTTTGTGAAATGAACATGTAATTTAAACATTTACACAACGGAGTTCACATTCACTTTGACTATCCAAATTAAGCTTCGATGCAAAACTCACCAAGGGTGTCTCTCACATTGAATCACACTATAGTTATCCTGGCATGCTCTCCATGTGTGTATGTGAGATAGAGTCTTGTGCACAAAACGAAGTATGCTCACATATAATCCAAAAATGAAGTTCATGCATGAAAATGAAACAATCTTGACATAATCTCATGAAAGGAATGCTAGGGCATTAGATAGCAAAATCAACTTCTCTTTTTCTTTAAAAATATGCATCCCCCATGCTTCTCTAGATCATCTAGGACTTCAAGGGTTATAATGGGGCCTTGGGGTGATATTGAGGCAAAAGAAATGAAGGATATAGGATAACAAATAGGGTTGTTCCGAGTGAATGACCTTTATTTCAAAAAGATCTCTCTTTTATGGGATTTCTAGGCTAACACCATCACCACACTCTTTGTTTCTTTTCTTTCTTCTTTTCCTTAACATTTTTCTTTTCTTTTTCTCTTTCTTTTTCTTCTTCCACCCCTTTTTCTCCTTTTCTTGGATTTTTATTCTTTTTTCATTCAACTCTTTGAGTTTCAACATCATTCATCCCTTTTGTTTGAGTTTTCACACCATACTTCCTTCTCTTTTATGATCACTCATACTCAGCACTAGGAACAACCAAGGTAGTAGATATTTATCATTTTCACTGGCTTGGTCAAATGTGTGGCATGGAAACGAATTTACAATTAAGGCTCAATCACGACACTAGGGATAAATTTTTCACAAGAAAAAGGCAAAGGCTCAAAGCATTTCAAAGATGGCCTAAAATCATTTCTAGATAGGCATGGGAGAGCATTGTACATATCAAGACAAAGTCAATTAACTACCCAAATGCACCTAACCAAAACAAGCATAATGAGATTATTGAACAAATTTGGAATTTGAAAAATTGTTCCTTGAGTAAATGTAAGTTCCCTCAAACAAGGATTGGCACAAAAGCTCACATGAGTTTTTACTCATCTCCACTATTCATGTCAAGCACTAAATGTGGATTCAATCCGTAAATTGCCAAAATTACAAGTTCATGGTGCACTTATGGTTGAGTTCAAAAGCAAACAAGTATGTGATACTCTTAGTAATAGGATAAACTTCTATAATGTGCTCATGTATTCAAAGTTCAAAATGAAGATCAAGCAATCACAAATATCATAACCATTAGGATAGGGGAATATAATTCAATATTGGAACCAAAATTTTTCAAAATTTTCACATTTTCCATTATTCTATACAAAAAGTGGTGGAAAATGTAAATGGTGCACCTCACCCCCCAACTTGAATGATGCATTGTCCTCAATGCACAAGGAATCATGCAATGAGAAAAATGAAAGTAAAAATGGGGAATGAGATACCCCTTTTTTTTTCCATATATATATGTACATTAACGAAAAAAAATAAAACACAAAAAACTTGTTTACACCCCCCAACTTAGACTAGAACATGATACCTAATAAGATTTGCTACAATGATGCTCAAAGTGAAATGAGTCCAAATTAGGAAGAGGTAAACAACCTTCATGCTAAAATATACACTACAACATTATAAAAATAAAAATTTAACAATAAAATAAATCTAACTACTATGTACATGAAAGTAAAACAAAGAGGGCTCATGTCAATCCGGCTTCAATTCGGATATGAGCTTGCGCCCATTTATTTTTTTCATTTTAAAATTTTTTTGTTGTATAAATGCCCTTTCTATCCAATCTATCCAACAATAGTAAGGGTGTAACACCCCGCATTTTTCTTTTATATATGTATATAGATATATAGTAAATAATTGTTTTAAAACTGTAGATATATGTAGTGACATAAGAATAAACCGTAGGAATAAATACTATGGAGATAATTTGATTGGGAAGTTTACGTGTCGAAGATGTTTAAACTTGGAAAGGGTGAATAGACAAGTTTCTAAAGGTTTTTAGGTCAAAATAATGCTTCCATTGAATCCGGAAGGTCGAAAAACCTTGGGAGAGGTAATATGAGGTGTATTGGAAGCTAGGAAGTATTTTGGAGTTAAAACCCACTTTAGAGTGAAATTGGGTAAAAAGTATCTTGGACACCTTCTAGTATTTTAGCCATAACTTTTTACCCTTACATCCAATTGATCTGAAATTTTGACAGTAGATAGTAGACATCTAGGGCTACAAAAGTGTGTATTATATATTTTCCAATTCGACCTATAAAGGGGTCAAAACTGCCTTGGAAGTCAAAGCAGCCAAACAGTACCGGTACCCAGTACCGGTACCGAACAGTACCGGTACCCCCGAACCAGTAGCTAATTGGTACCGGTACCCTTTGACTGGAGCCTTCCCGAACAGTAAAAAAAGTCGGGATTTTGGGTTTTAAAACCCCATTCCAAGCCCTATTTGCCCCATTCTTCATCTCATCCTCACCACAAACATCTTAGAGCCCTAGGAGGAGATAAAGAAAGGGAAAAACACCAAGATCAAGATAGATTCACACCTCATAGAAATCAAAACCGAAATTCCTCAAGAACACCATTCTTCTCCTCTCTTCCTATACACTTTCACTACACCCTTACCCACATCTCTTAGAACCCTAAGAGAAGACAAGAAGGAGAAGGAGAAGGGAGGAAGGAGATCTTGAAGCTTGGGTATTTGGCTAAAACTTCAAGAGCATAATGTAGGGGTTTTCTTCCATTCTTTTACATTGAGGCTAGGTTTATTTATATGTATCTCTTCACTCTAAATGTTATATGTATGCTATCAAATCCTTAATTCTTGCTATTCTTGCAATTGATGCCATGTGGAAAATATTGTGATTGTTGGGTAACCCTTGAATCTCCTTGCTTGCTACCAAACCCTAGTCTTCAAGGGAAATGTGTTTGTCTCTTGACTTCTCCCTTGTTATTGATTTCAACACATGATTGCCCCTTTGTTTTGAATTCTAAGCTTGATATTCAATACTTGATATTCTTTATTCTTGGTTCCAAGATTTGAATGTTCTTTTGGTTTGATTTCTAAGCTTCATAATCATTTGTTCTTGATTTCACACCTTGATAGACGTTTGTTATGTATTTCCATACATGATTGTTCCTTTAAATCCTAATTTCTCCTTTGTCCATGATTTTCAAGCTTGGTGCGCCTTTATTCTTTATACTCCAAGCTTAATATTCATTTGTAATGATTCCAAAGTTTGATTACTCATATGTTCTTGATTTCAAAACTTTAGTGTTTCATATTGAACAACAAAATAGTATTTATGGTGATCTCATGTATTTTCTTGGTTGGGTTGTTTGAGATACACATGTAATGATTTGTGAGAGGTTCCTTATAAGGATGCTCACCCCTTCCCAAGAGGTTCCTTATAAGGATGCTTGGGAAGCCATGTAATGATTTGTGAGAGGTTCCTTATAAGGATGCTCACCCCTTCCCAAGAGGTTCCTTATAAGGATGTTTGGGAAGCCATGTAATGCTTTGTGAGAGGTTCCTTATAAGGATGCTCCCCCCTTCCCGAGAGGTTCCTTATAAGGATGCTTGGGAAGCCATGTAATACTTTGTGAGAGGTTCCTTATAAGGATGCTCACCCCTTCCCAAGAGGTTCCTTATAAGGATGCTTGGGAAGCCATGTAATGATTTGTGAGAGGTTCCTTGTAAGGATGCTCACCCATTCTCAAGAGGTTCCTTGTAAGGATGCTTGAGAATCAAAGACGATCTAAGCGGAGGTGGAGGTTACCCTAAAGTATGCCACCTACCGAAAGAATTGTTGGAAACTGTGTATGGGGACTGGATTATATTTGGAAATGGTTTGCTAACTGTATAGTGTTTCACTTATTCATTCAATTACTGTTGTTCCTTAAACTTGAGATCTACTAAAATGTCCCTGTTTTACTTCAAAAATTATATATGCTATTTGCGAAATGAGATCGGCCATTTTATATGCTTTTATAAACCTTGTTAGAGTTTGGGAGGAATGTTGCTACAGAGCTTCGTGCTCACCCCCTACAAACAACATATTTTAGGTCTTTGTCTAGAGGAGGAGCTCGGAACTGACGAGCCGGGACATTGGGAAGCTCCCGTAGAAGGGAACGTGGACCCCGAGGTGGACGCATAGAGCGACCTCCTTTCCTTTTTGTACTAGACTAGGATATTCATTTTGAACATTGTAAGGTCTAGTTTTCTTTTGTTATTTCCGCTGCGCTACATTATGTGATTTTAGGAATGTAAAGGCCAAAATGGGTCTATTCTTTTGGAATAATACTGTAAATTTTATGGATGACTTTATGAAGTATTATTTATTGATGGATTATTCTAGTGCTCTCATGATGTGAATGTTTTAGAATGTAATGCCGTCCAGGGTGTGTTTTGGGGTGTTACAAAGGGTAATGATTCAAAATTCTCAACCAAACACAAGTGTAGGCAAGTTCATGCAATCCCAACAATGGAGTGTACAATTTCTCTTTATAAGTTTCTATACTTAACTCCATTGCAATGCCCTCCCCAAGTTGAGAAATGTGAATCTCAACACCACTCTTAGATGGAAAAATGACCTTGGGCTCATTAGCCTCATGTGAGATAACATCATCATTAAATTTTTCACAATCAAGAGTGGTGGGAGATTCAACATCAATATGCATTCCATTGGGATGATCATCCTCAATACATTGACTATGCTCAAGATGTTGTTCTTCATGCATAACAATTATAGCATTAGTCAATGTATTAAGTTGTTGGGTTATTTGGGCATTGAATTCCATTTGGTATTACATAAAATCGCACAAAATATTTTCCAATTCTTCTTCGGTTGAGTCCCCATATGTTGGATAGTGGCAAAATTCATTTGGTGGTGTGAGATTGGATGAAAAACTATAAGGTTCGTTCTCCCAACCATAACTCGGATAACTTGGTGTAACATAGTGGTCAGGGTAAAATTTTTCGGAGGCCAAAATTGAATTTGAACCTCCGCATGCAAAGTCTTGAACCGGATAATTTATTGGGCACTCACTAGTGATGTGTCCATACTCACCACAAATCTCGCAAACATTTTCAAAATAAGGGGCATTTATTGGGCACTCACTAGTGATGTGTCCATACTCACCACAAATCTCGCAAACGTTTTCAAAATAAGGGGCATTTATTGGGCACTCACTAGTGATGTGCCCATACTCATCACAAATCTCACACATATTTTCATAATATGGGGCATTTGATACATTTTCATAAAAATAATAAGACATTACATAAAACACAAGCTATTTACAAACTATTTACAAAAGAAACGACATACCTTGGCCTGTGATGAAAATCACGAGACTTACCTATGCCGTCCAAAATCACCTTGAACTCGACGCTTAACCTTCCCCGGCAACGGCGCCAAAAATGCTTAGTGAAAACCGCTGTTATCCCTAACCCCTAAATATCATCCCGCAAAATGTATTGTATATGGTGTATGTGTGAAGAGAATGTCACTCTCCCTCGGAATGATATGGGAAATAGGGCAACGAAATGGTGGTGGAAATGAAATATATGAAATGCGAAATGAACAAAAGTGCTCCCCAAGCGCAAGGAGTATTTTGCTTGTCGTGTTTTACTTGGAAAATTATTCCAAGGTCGTCTCTTCAGGGAAGGAAAGTTCAAGTTGTGTGAAAGTGATTTTGGTGAACAAAAGGTAAAAGTGTAAAATCTTGTAGTTGTGTTTTGTGAGTGAAGTTTTGAATGAAAATGAAATGAAAACAAGTGTTGGCTAATCCAAAGAGTTCACTCCAATGAGGATGTCAATCCAACTCAAAGTCTTCCTCCAATGATGCATAGACGAACGATTGATTCGTGGGAAGTTAGGGACGAAATGGAGGTGAGGGTTCAAGCATACACCGTGACAATGCCTACGGTGTATCAAGAACTCACAACCAAATGGAGGTGAGGATCCAAGCATAACCCGTGACCAGGCCTACGGGATATCAAAGACTCACAACCACGTCCACTCTCAACCCAGTCAAACCGAACCACCGTACACTGTATGGAGGAAAAGAGAAGAGTTGAAATGGAATCCTCACAGGGAGGTCTCCCTTGGATTGGCCAACTAAAACTCTAGCTACTCATGATAAAATGAAAGACATGCATAATGTAAATGGACATAATGAAGAAATGAAGCATGGAACTTGAACTAATACAAGAAAACTTAAACTAAGAAGACAAATATTCAAAACCCAATTTAAAACTTGAAATGAAGAAAACTTAAAGACAACAATGGTGAAATCTAGAACATGTAACTAAACCTGGAATGCAATTGAAATAGCTAAGATTAAAGTGTAAGAAATGAAGATTACAAGATATTTAAAGCTTACAACAATTGAAATGGAAAGGAAAATGCAAAAACATAAATTACTATTCATCTTCTTCCTTACTACTCCGGAGCTTAGGTAGCCACCCTTTCAAAACTTGTGATTGCTGAATATATGGAGTGTAGAGACTTCAAATTTCGTCCATGAGGCTCCCCTAGCCTGTGTGTGCAGGCTTCCCATCAAAGGGAAGAGATTTGATGGCTTGGAAAGGCTAGGAGCAGTCTACCCAGCAACTCCCCAGGCAGCCCCCTTCTCTCCCATCCTCATTAATGCCCTTGCCTCCAAAGTCTTGAAATTGGGTAAGGATGGCATGGTTATGTGTAGAATATGTCAGGGTAGGCGTGGAAGAAGTGTAGGTGGGCCCCCCAAGAAGTTGGAGAAGACTTGCGGGAGTTCTGGGCATTTTGGGCTGTTTCAGAAGAGAGTACCGGTACTGTATACCGGTACCCCGAACTCCAGTAGGAAATTCGTACCGGTACGGCGTACCGGTACTCTTCTGCTCCGGACCAGTTTTTGTAGAATTCTCATAAATTTTGATCCAACCATCCGATTGAGCTGAAATTTTGACACAATACAGAAGACATCCAGATCTACAACTTTCATGTTTTGCACTTGTTCAGATTCGAAGTGGATCATGGTAAAAAATGAGAAAAAAAGAGGTATTGTGTCAAAACTTTGGGAAACCAGTGGGCTAAACCTTCCAAATTTCATTTTTCTTGGTTTCTTCACCTTTAAGCCTCCAAATCCTCATTGAATGTGTCAATCTCTTAACCACACATCCACACTTAGTTTCAAGGTTACAAAATCCATAATTTACGCTATAATTACTTGCAACATTGAAAATTCAACATTATTGACAACTTTGGCTAACTCTAAGTACTTAAATGCAAAAGTTGAGTTAAAATACATGTAATGAGGCCTTCAAATATGCAATATTATGTGCTCATCAGAGCACACCAAGAACGTTCGAACACCAACTCACGTTCAAACGTCCACTTGAACTGTGAGCAGGCCTGACTGCTGAGAGAAGGCGTGTTGCAGCCAAGAAGGAAGACTCTGAGGTTCTAAGGCACTTGAGTATCACGTTCAAACGCCAACTCACATTCGAACGTCCACTTGAATTGATTGAGGACCAGAATGATGAGTGCAAAGTGCCAAGATGTGTATGGAATGTGGAAATAGGTTTCCACAGAAGACCACAGACCACTTGAGTGAGAAGGTCAAACCACATCTGGCATTCGAACGCTCATACAACAAAGACAGAAGAAACGTTTGAACGCCCATAAAGCAAAAACAGATACAACGTTCGAACGCCAACTCACGTTCAAACGTTCTCCACAGATTGACTGCAGAGTAGTTGATTTTTCACTTGGACTTGGGCGACATATACTATTCCTTCACCCCCTCTTGTCTCATCCTCTTGCCTATAAATACTCCCATTGTTGGAGAGCTCAAGGGGGGACTGAGTTAAAGAGGTTGATAGAGGCTTAGACTCCCACTCATAGAATTAGCTTACATTTCCTTGTATGAAGTAGTTGTTCTAGAGATTAGTTTGGATTTAGTCCAACATCTCTTAGCTTGTTATAAAATTAGTTTTATGTTTATGCTTTCATCTACATGCATAAAGGGAGATAGATCACCTTTGGTTGTGGATCATCCTCCAAAAGTGACTACCTTTCTTCTACTTTTAATTTGTGTTTCATTCACTTCCATTGCTTGAGCTTCTTTCTTCCCTTAGAGGAGTGAAACTCTTCCACTTTTCTAGAGCTTCGCCAAAGCCGTGAAAGGTGGAACGTGATTCACTCATTCTCTGTCAAAGATCGGCTCCCTGTTTAGTGTGTTTTGCTTTGTGATCCCTCTACTTGGAGGAATGAGCATCACTCACTTTTCTAACTTTACCAAAGTCATGAAGAGTGAGTAGTTTCTCATTCACTCTTTAGTAAGAGGAGAAGGGCATGTATAAATTATCCGGACGTTATATTTGTGCAATTTCGATTATGCTTAATGCTTTATATTCCCCATGCTTATTGAATGATTGATTGCATCTAGCAAAGCTAAGGTATTTTGTATAACCAGGAGTTCTTTCTATAACATAGATAACTCTTGTATAGAAAGGCTCATTGGTTCAAGGCAAGTACCCCGGCTAGATCTTCATGACTACCCTTCAATCTTCACCATTATTGTGCTTCAATTAAAGAATGGAAATGGAACATTGATGTCATGATTGGATGTCTTGTAGAAACACTTGCTTGTTTGTAGACGGGTTAAGTCTCGGCACAGACAATTCTTGTAAACTTCTAGAAAGACATCGGAATCATATTCTTAATTCTCTTTATCCACCTTTATCTTCCGATTAACCTACTGTTGACATGGGGGTTAATTGAGTTATCAAGCACAAGTGTAACAAACCGGATAATTAACTACATGTCCGGATCCTTGAACTAAAGAGTGACTCTTTTACATTAGCTTATCTCATATTTTGTTTAGAAAATTCTCTTGGAAAGAATCCTTTATTCTGTCCAGGAAATCTCACATCTCACACAACTTCAAATCTCAAGGGTTACAATCAATAGGTCTCCACCACTGCTTACCCCAAAACACAAAGAAGAGTTCCATGTGGATTCGACTCCGGACTCAAACCGGATTATTACTACAGCTTGACCGCATGCACTTGGATGTACACATTTCGGATCAAGCCAAGTTTTTGGCGCTGTTGCCGAGGAGCCATAAAAAGTGTTTTAAGGTAAAAGGTAAAAAGACCTTCATTTTTGTATATATTCTTTGGTTTACTGTGAATAACTTTGTTTTATTTTCTTTATGTCTGAGGGCACTCCTCACTATCAAAATTTATCGGCAGAATCTTGTGAGTCTGTGAATCAGCCTGAACCAAATTCACCTAGATTAGTAGCAGACTCTTGTGAGAGTAATATGACAAATAATGAGAGAAACGGAGAAGTCCCTATGAGAAAGGAGGAAGTGCCTAACATTCGAACTTTGCGGGATTACTTAAATCCCACAAGAAATAGTGTCCCCTCTTGTTTTGTATTCCCTGAAAATGCGCCCCTCTTTACTGTAAAGCCGGGCACAGTGCAGTTATTACCCATGTTTCATGGATTGGATACAGAAAATCCATATCTGCATATAAAAGATTTTGAGGAAGTGTGTGGAACATTTCAAGACAATTCTGAACTAGCCAAGATGAAAAATTTTCCTTTCTCTTTAAGGGATAAAGCTAAACAATTGCTAAATTCTTTTAAAAGCTCTTTCAATACCTAATTGGCAGACATTGCAAAATGAATTTTTCAGAAAGTTTTTTCCTCTACACCGCACAAATGCACTAAAAAGGCAAATCATGAATTTTGCGGTTAAAGAAGGAGAAACTTTTTACCAAAGTTGGGAGAGATTCAAAGATCTGCTCCAATCTTGCCCACATCACGCTTTTGAGAATTGGACTTTGGTAGGATTTTTCTATGACTCGTTACCCTCTAGACTACGCCAGTTTGTCGAAATGATGGCTCAAGGAGAATTTATGGGAAAAAGTCCGGAGGAGGCATTCATTTTTTTTGACACCATATCTGACAGTTCTCAGATGTGGGACTCAGCCTCGCCTACCACTGTAGAAGCCAGACCATCTACTTCCCAAGAAGGAAAGTATGTCTTGAGAGATGATGATGACCTGAGAGCAAAAATGTCTATTTTGTCTCGAAAGCTTGAAGCTTTAGAGATGAAGAAGGTCCATCAAGTTGATGTTAACTCTTCCACAGAACAAGTGTGTGGAATCTGTGCGCTAACAGGACACCCTACTGGGGAGTGTCCTACCATCCTAGCATTCAAGGAAGTCTTGTTGAAACAAACAAATGCAGTTTCCAACTTCAACAAGCCTTACTCCAATCCATACTCTGAAACATACAATCCAGGGTGGCGGAACCACCCGAAATTTAGTTGGAGGAACACACAACCAATGCCCATGAACCAACAACAAGGTTCATACCCACCACCTCAAGGACCTCCCGCATATCAACCATACCAACCACCACAAAAGATGAGCCTTGAGGACACACTGAATCAGTTCATGCAAAGCCAAATGAACTATAACAATAATTCTACACAGGCTTTCACTGATTTCAAAACCCAGACCACTCAATCTTTCGAGGATCTTAAAAGCCACATCCAAAAGTTGACCCAATCCATGGCCACACATGAGAAGGGCAAGTTCCCTGCCCAACCAAAGCAACCACAAGGCCAATTCCATGTGGGGAACCCTTCAACCACAGGAAACCTACAAGACCAAGCCCAAGTTGTCACTACACTAAGAAGTGGCAAGGTGATTGACAAAACTATTAGAGACATGCTCATTCCAAAGCCAAAACCTGAGTCAATCCCAGTCAACTCATCATTTGAGCCTGAACCAATTGAGATTGAACTTGAAGAAGAACCTGAGCCTATGATTGAACAAGAGCCAGAACCTTCTGAGGAAAGAAAGCCTTCGTGTTCCATTCCTGCTCCTTTTCCTCATAGACTCAAAACCAAACAGAAGTTGAAAAATCAACCTGGAATTTACGAGCTTTTTAAGCAAGTAAACATCAACATCCCACTTCTGGATGCAATCAAACAAGTTCCATCTTATGCCAAGTTTCTAAAAGACTTGTGCACAGTCAAGAGAAGCCAGAATGTCCAAAAAAGAGCTTTCCTAACAGAACAAGCCAGTGCCCTTCTTCAACACAAAACCCTTCCAAAATACAAAGACCCAGGGTGTCCGACTGTGTCGTGTGTCATTGGAAACTTCAGAATTAAACAAGCACTGTTAGACCTTGGAGCCAGTGTTAATTTGCTACCCTACTCTGTCTACCAGCAGTTGGGTCTGGGTGAACTCAAACCCACTTGTGTCACACTCTAGTTGGCCGACAGATCTGTCAAAACCCCTAGAGGCATTGTTGAAGATGTACTTGTCCAAGTGGACAACTTTATCTTCCCTGTTGACTTCATTGTTCTGGACACTCAGCCAGCAATACATTCGGAGAACCAAATTCCCGTCATTCTTGGTCGACATTTCCTAGCAACTTCTAATGCACTAATCAATTGCAGGAATGGAGTCATGAAATTAACTTTTGGGAATATGATTCTCGAGCTGAACATTTTCAATATTGCTAAGCATCCAGAAGAAGACAATGAAGAAGGGGAAATAAACTCCATTGAGTCTTTGATACAGGAACATCTGAATGACACATTCTGTAAGAACCTTACTGAATCTTCTCTGCTAGAGTTCATCTCATCTTAAACAACAAATGATGGCCCAAATCCACAAAGTTGCCCTACTCATGATGTTGAGACATGGGCCCCCAAATTTCGAAGAGATTTTACCAAGTGGCACAAAGCCACTCTCATCAAGTATCAAGCCACCAAAGCCTGAATTGAAACCTCTCCCATCTGACCTCAAATATGCATTCTTAGGAGAGGACGAGTCATACCCAGTGGTAATTTCATCTAAGCTCACAGACTTGCAAGAGTCTAAACTGATTGAAGTTCTTTAAAGCCATAAAAGCACCATTGGGTGGACCATCGCTGACTTGAAAGGTATAAGTCCGTTAATCTGCAATCATGTTATATACCTTGAAGAGGATTCAAAACCCTCTCATCAAATGCAGCGACGACTAAACCCTCACATAAAGGAAGTTGTGAGAACAGAGGTACTCAAGCTCTTAGATGCAGGGATAATCTTCCCCATCTTTGATAGCAAGTGGGTTAGTCCAACCCAAGTTGTGCCCAAAAAGTCTGGGGTCACAGTGGTAAAAATTGATGCAAATGAACTAGTACCAACTCGAGTCATCACAAGATGGCGAATGTGTATTGACTATCGAAAACTCAATTTGGTCACTACAAAAAGATCATTTTCCTCTTCCATTTCTTGACCAAGTCCTAGAAAGAATTGCAGGCCACGCATTCTACTGTTCCCTAGATGGGTATTCTAGATACAATCAAATTGAGATAGCACTAGATGATCAGGAGAAAACAACCTTCACATGCCCCTTTGGCACCTTTGCATTCAAAAAGATGCCATTTGGACTTTGTAATGCTCCTGCAACATTCCAAAGATGTATGCTAAGCTTGTTCAGTGACATGGTTGAAATTTTTTTGGAAGTATTCATGGATGACTTCTCTGTTTATGGTGACTCATTTGATTTGTGTCTAGCCAACCTAGAAAAGGTGCTAATCAGATGTAAGGAAGCCAATCTAGTGCTAAATTGGAAAAAATGTCATTTCATGGTAACGCAAGGCATTGTCCTTGGTCACATTGTGTCGTCTGAGGGCATGAAAGTTGACAAGGCAAAAATAGATCTGATTGGAAATTTGCCTGCCCCTAAGACTGTAAAAGATATCCGATCATTCCTAGGGCTCACAGGTTTTTACAGGAGATTCATAAAAGATTTCAGTACCATAGCCAAACCCATGTGTCATCTTTTGAGTCAGGACGTAATTTTGTGTGGAATGAAGCATGCCAGAAAGCTTTTGAAAAGCTTAAAGGTATGTTAATTTCTGCTCCAATAATGCAACCCCCTGACTGGACTCTACCCTTGGAACTAATGTGTGATGCAAGTGATTATGTTGTAGGTGCTGTATTGGGACAAAAGAAAGATAAGAAACCCCATGTGATTTACTATGCAAGCAAAACTTTGAATGATGCTCAAATGAATTATTCAACAACTGAAAAAGAATTGCTTGCTATAGTTTTTGCTCTGGAAAAATTCCGTTCTTATCTTGTTGGTTCTTCTGTTACTATATTCACTGACCATGCAGCCCTAAAATTCTTGCTCACAAAGAAGGATGCCAAGCCAAGGCTCTTGAGATGGATACTCTTGTTCCAAGAGTTTGATCTTGTCATCAAAGACAAGAAAGGTGTTGAGAATGTGGTGGCAGATCATCTGTCCAGATTAACGTATGAATTTCATGAAGATGGATTGTCAATCAATGAGAAATTTCCCGATGAACAACTATTCACGGTTGATGAGACACCATGGTACGCTGATATTGCTAACTTCCTAGCTACTGGTACACTCCCTCCATCCTTTACCATGATGGACAAAAAGAAATTTCTGAGGGAGGTTCGTAACTTCTTTTGGGAGGATCCCTACGTATTCAAGTATTGTAAGGATCAAATCATAAGGCGTTGCATCCCCACTCATGAAAGCAGCCAGGTAATAATATTTTGTCATTCTGAAGCATGCGGTGGCCATTTTTCATCAAGAAAAATCGCTGCAAAAATATTGCAGTGTGGATTTTACTGGCCCACACTTTTCAAAGATGTTGATGCCTTTTGTTTAACTTGCGATAGATGCCAAAGGTTGGGAAGCATTTCTAAAAGAAACAGGATGCCCTTAAACCCCATTCTGGTAATTAAAATTTTTGACTATTGGGGCATCGATTTTATGGGACCATTTCCCCCTTCCTTTGGCTATCTATACATTTTAGTGGCCGTAGACTATGTATCCAAATGGGATGAGGCAATTTCATGCTGAAACAATGACCACCGAACAATGATCAAGTTTTTAAAAGAAAATATTTTGTCCCGGTTTGGAATTCTGAAATCAATCATAAGTGATGGAGGTGCTCATTTTTGCAATCGTCCCTTCTGGAATTTGATGAAAAAATACTTGATCTTTCACAAAATTGCAACCTCTTATCACCCACAGACCAGTGGACAGGCTGAATTAGCTAATTGGGAAATCAAATTAATTTTAGAAAAAACGGTGAATCCAAACCGCAAAGATTGGTCGTTAAGACTAGCTGATGCACTATGGGCATACCGCACAGCTTTTAAAACAATTTTGGGCATGTCTCCTTATCGATTAGTCTATGGAAAGCTGTGTCACCTACCTGTGGAATTGGAACATAGGGCATACTGGGCCATTAAAGCAATGAACTTTAACCTGGACAAGGCCGGACTAGCAAGGAAACTTCAGATAAATGAATTGGAGGAATTGAGAAATGAAGCATATGAGAATGTAAAGATTGCTAAAACCAGGATGAAAATTTTTCATGACAAGAACATTATGCGGAAATCTTTTGAGCCTTCTCAAAAAGTCCTGTTATTTAATTCAAAACTCTGCCTCTTTCCTGGTAAGTTGAAGTCAAGATGGACTGGGCCTTACATTGTCAAAAAGGTGTTGGGACATGGAGCAGTTGAAGTGGAAAACCCATTGAATGGTAATATCTTTACTGTTAATGGTCAGCGGTTGAAACTATTTTTGGAGGACTTTGTTAAAAATGTGGAAACCATTCTTTTAATGGAACCATAATACTCCTCTGAGATTTGTGCCTACCGACACTCAATTGGATCGGGTCAGGAAAAATCTAACCCAACCCGATCCACTGGGGCGCCTTTATAAGGTCCCCAATCTTTTCCCTCTTTTTCCCAACCACCGCTTTTGCCCCCCCCTTCTCTTTTCCTCTTCTTCTTCTTCCTTTTCTTCTTCATTTTTTCTCTATTGTCTGATAAACGACCCATCCCCTGCAAACCAATGACTACACACTCTACAAACACAATCTTTTGCTTCATGCTTTGCATTTTAATCTTATATTTGCTCATGGGTATTCTTCTCTTGTTCACACTCACACACAAAGATTTTCAGCCTACCCGAAACCCAGATCTTCGCAAAGATGAGTAATTTGTATATTTTTATTTGTAGGTTTCGACAAATGAACAGATCTCTACCTTTCAAACTTAGCTCCAAGATCCGTAAACTGGTAAATTCGAAACATTGGGGACAATGTTCTGTTCAGGTTGGGGGGTGAGAACTACAGTTCATATTTGCCACCATGTGCCCGTAAATTTTTAAAATTTTTGTTGTGGTTTTTACTGTTGTTGTTGTTGTTGTTCTGATCATATTATGTACCTTGCCTTGTATAAATTGATAATTATGTCTGTGAGTCAGTTTCAATCGTCTTTGTAACTAGCAGACGTTAAAGAACCAGATAGTGAGTCTTAAAGCTTAGAAAGCATGGATGTTAAAATTTTTTGGTTTAGTTTGGGAGTTCTACGCACTTTTCCATCTGATGTGCATACTGTGATCATGAGAAAAAGCAAGACTGGTAAGGAAGGCCGAAATCCGAGAAAAACAAGCAAAACCCCTCTGTGGCAGAAGCACCTTTGCTAAACGCCGTCGTGCCAAAAGGCTGGGTGCCTGTAAACAGTGCGGCAGAGTCTTTCACGAGAAAAGATATAACCAGTGTTCTGAACCGAAAAAACTAATTTTCAGTCGCGCACTCGATCGATTAGACTAGATAGTGAATGGGCTGAGTAAGGATTACCCTGATACGCCATGTTATTACGGTACTTTGTTTAACCGGTTTGTGAGAGAGGAAATTGGGAGAATCATTGGTTGTCCGAACTACACAGACACAGGGGGAGACTCAAATTAGATTATTTTCTGTAGGAAATTGTACTTTTGTTGGGATGAAAGCCAAATGTCCAAATTTTTTATAAAAAGTGTAAAAATCTTCTTGTACAAACTCTTTTGACTGAAATGAAAATATTGGCCAAGTAAGGAATGTCCCAGAATACCAACCTAAAGCGTGGGTAGGGACTTATCCTGAGACGCCATAGGTTTTTGATTTAAACTTGTGTGTTTAGCCCTCTCTAATTGTGTATAGTGTAGTGCAGAATTTTTTTTTTTTTTAATTCAACGTTCGAACGTTAAGTGACGTTCAAACGTCAGCTGCTTGCAGTACTCAACCTCTGATGAAGCTTCTGATGGAACAAAAAAGTACTGGGAGCTCAGACCGTTCGAACGCCAATAGAACGTTCGAACGCCAATAGAACGTTCGAACGAGAATACCTTGCAGTACTTTGGTCTCTGATGAAAAATCAAAAGTACTGGGAGCTAGCCACGTTCGAACGATCTTTTAAAAATCCTTCTATACACGTTCGAACGTCAGTAATGTTCGAACGTCAGTTCTCATACTATAAATACCTGGATCGTCTTCCCCATTTCAAAACCCCTAAAACCCTTCAAAATCCCCCAAACCCTAGAAATTTTTTTCACTACCCCGACCTCAAAACACTCCTCATTCCCTATTTTCACCTCAAATCGACCCTCCCAAGACCATTCCCACATCAAGAATCTCTATTTTTTACCAAAAAAACTCAGGATTTTCAAAAACCCTCACAAACTCAAAACCGAAAACTCCATGCCAAGGGTCAAGCTACCTGCCAGACGCATCTCACCAACTCAGGAACCCAATTTCGTGGAAGAAATAGTCGAAGTGAGAGAGGGGAGGGCCCCCCTTACGCTAAGATACGACAAGACCCGATTCCCTACAGCTCTAAAAGCTGACAAGTACTATAATTTTTATCAAAAGCATGATGTGGTTTGTGAGCGTGATGTGGTGTTAACTGATTTTGCTGAGTTGGGTATCTTTGCGGAGATGGAAAGGAGAGGTTGGGTTTTGTACTTGCAAAACGGCGGGGAGGCCGTAGTAGACTTGGTGCGGGAGTTTTACTCCAACGTTGAGATCGTTAATGGGGCGTTGAAAAGCTATGTGAGGGGAATCCACATCGATGTGGATGAAGATTACATTTGGGGGATAAGGCAAGAGGTGCCTCGGGTACCAAGTCCCGCCTATCCCCCGAGAAAGAATGTGGCAATGAATGTGGTAGGAAAAGAACTAACGGGGGTATCTAGTTTTTCTTGGGGTGGGAAGAAATTATTTAGACAAGGAGAGTTGACTGATAAATATAAGATGTTGAACTTGATTGCAGTTGCCAACTTTGGTCCGATAGGAAGAAAAAATGAAATCCTCCCTGACATGGCCCGGCTATTGTATGCAATTGGGAAAGGCCAAAGCATCGACCTCCCCTCCCTAATTTTGATGGAAATGAAGAAAGGATGTGATGTGAAGCGGAATTCACTTCCCTTCGGCACCCTAGTGACTGAAATATGCAAAGATCATGGGGTTAGGGTAAGGCCAGAAATGGAGATCCAAAAGCCAATGGGGCCACTGAACAAGGCTTCCTTCCGGAGGAGCCAAGGTCACAGTGGCACCTCGGCAGCTAGAAAAGAGATGCCCTCCACCCATGGAGTTGACGAGGTGCAGGAAGAGCTCGATGAGGAGGAGGAGAGAGAAGTGGAGGAAGAGAAAGAGCAGCCACAGGAGGCAGGCCCCAACACCAGCAGTCGGAGATCACTGAGAGACATCATGCTTGGCATCGAGACCAAGCAAGCTGAGATTCTCCGATAGCAGGAGGAGATTCTTAGCTACCTGAGGGGTGGAGCTGGTGGAGAGTGAGAGAGAGGGATTTCTGTTCTTATTTGTGTGTCTGTTTCTTCATTTATGATGTTTTAGTTTTTGTCGATGAATTTCTTCTTTTATGGATTTTTATGGATGTTTGAAGCTTTGTTGTGTTTTGGATGAATTGAATCGTTGGTGTTTGTATTGAACAACCATATATTGTGAAATGAATGATTCCGTTTATCAATTTTATCTTTGTAAATACATGTGTAGATTTAGTATAATATTACTATTTATTGATGAATGATGGAACAAATGTGAATGCTAAGCCTGTTTGTTAAAGTAACTAATCACATGATCGGTTTGACACCTCAACTTAGCAACCTAGACTTAAAACCACATTTCTTGAAAAATTGGTATTCTCTCTATGCTTAAATTGTCAAAAGTATATTGGTATTTGCTATTCCTAAGGTACAAGATGACCAAGCTTGAAAAAGGAACTAATAGATAACCAACATTCAACGAGAAACCCGACATAACCAGTGGAGATGACAAAGAATATCGTGGTAAGTTTTGAGCCTTGCTATACTCTTGAGAGACAATCAACATTTACTCAAGTAAGGTCTTTCACTCTCAATTTTTGAATAATCTCATTAACCTTGCTTTGATTGACGCAACTAAAAGTGATCTATTGACATATCCCACAGGGAACCTTCGCATACGACACATACATGTACACATACTTGAGAAATGATCTTAGGCCATCTTTGATTTAATTTTTAGCCTTAGCCATTTCTTTTACAAAATTATATCCCTAGTTAGCCATGCTTGAGCCATCAATGTATGATCTCTTCTTCGATAAACTCATATGATAATCAAGCCACAAGAGAATATACTTGACATACCTTTGCTATCTAATTTTCTTGCACCCTCTTATAAATCAATATGATACAGAAAAGCAAGAGTAACAGAAAAGAAGATGGTGGCTACTTTTCAAAGAAAGAAAATTCGGTGAAAAACAACTGAAAAAGAGACAAAAAGACAGGGAATTGCCAAGAAAGTGAAAAATGAGAAAAATGAAAGAAAGAAATACAATTTCTCGGCAAAATATCGAAAGGAAAGAGGTGTGCTACACTACATAAACAGAGGATAGCTTTTGAATACTATTGATGTCATTTCGTTAGCCACTGACCTCTGGCCACATTACAACCTATGAAAAGCCCTAATTGATCTCAAGTCTGATGCATATGTAGATTGTCAACCAAAATTTGGGGTATGTTAAATAGTATTTCTTTAAATTGCATCAATATTCTTCCATGAGATTATGCCAAACATGATTAGTTTGTTTTCTTAAACTTCACTCCCTTACTAAATTGTGCATGTCATTTTTCGATTGGCCATCTTCTGATCACATGTTCTTTGAGAGACAAGTCACCATAATCGGAGCGCAATTTTGTTGCTGAGAGCATTCTAAGAGAGGTTTGTGCAATCAAAACTATCCATGGAAGGTGGTAATTGGAATGTTTGTTATATAACAATTCTCATTTCTAGAATGACCATTCCTACTACACAGGGGATTCCAAATGCCAATATGACTGATGCTAATTTTTGCATAGAATCAATACCTATGAAAGAGGAGCAAGCGGGATATAAGTCGAAATTGAGGGTTGGGTGTCCCAACGACCATGATGCTAATTTACTTTAAGCAATCCCACATGCACATCTGTTCGACTGAAGTTTGTGGGTAGCTTCACTGAAAACCCTCACGAGACAACACTCGTCCACTAGGGTAAAACTAGTGGTTCAACGGCTTGTTGCATAAGCTAAATGCAACCGGATGATACGAAAATGGCATTAGGAGTAGATTTCCAATTATTGTATTACTAGAGACTAGCAATATTTAGGTTGGGGGGTGTGATTAGTACTTAAATTAGCATTTTACTATGCCTTTTTGGGACTAATTGTACTTTGATGGAGTTTAAGTGATGACAATTCAGGTCTTAAAGTGAACAAGGACTCAAGAACAATGAATATCACATATGAGTGTAACACCTGCACATTAGGGAACAAAATTGGAGAAGCTTGGAGCACACCAAGAACGTTCGAACACCAACTCACGTTCGAACGTCCACTTGAACTGTAAGCAGACCTGACTGCTGAGAGAAGGCGTGTTGCAACCAAGAAAGAAGACTCTGAGGCTCTGAGGCACTTGAGTATCACGTTCGAACGTCCACTTGAATTGATTGAGGACCAGAATGATGAGTGCAAAGCGCCAAGATGTGCATGGAGTGTGGAAATAGGTTTCCACAGAAGACCACAGACCACTTGAGTGAGAAGGTCAGACCACATCTGGCGTTCGAACGCCCATACAGCAAAGACAGAAGAAACGTTCGAACGCCAGACAACGTTCGAACGCCCATAAAGCAAAAACAGATACAACGTTCGAACGCCAACTCACGTTCGAACGTTCTCCACAGATTGACTGCAGAGTAGTTGGTTTTTCACTTGGACTTGGGCGGCATACACTATTCCTTCACCCCCTCTTGTCTCCTCCTCTTGCCTATAAATACTCCCATTGTTGGAGAGCTCAAGGGGGGACTGAGTTAGAGAGGTTGATGGAGGCTTAGACTCCCACTCATAGAATTAGCTTACATTTCCTTGTATGAAGTAGTTGTTCTAGAGATTAGTTTGGCTTTAGTCCAACATCTCTTAGTTTGTTATAAAATTAGTTTTATGTTTATGCTTTCATCTACATGCATAGAGGGAGATAGATCACCTTTGGTTGTGGATCACCCTCCAAAAGTGACTACCTTTCTTCTACTTTTAATTTGTGTTTCATTCACTTCCATTGCTTGAGCTTCTTTCTTCCCTTAGAGGAGTGAAACTCTTCCACTTTTCTAGAGCTTCGCCAAAGCCGTGAAGGGTGGAACGTGATTCACTCATTCTTTGTCAAAGATCGGCTCCCTGTTTAGTGTGTTTTGCTTTTTGATCCCTCTACTTGGAGGAATGAGCATCACTCACTTTTCTAACTTTACCAAAGTCATGAAGAGTGAGTAGTTTCTCATTCACTCTTTAGTAAGAGGAGAAGGGCATGTATAAATTATCCGGACGTTATATTTGTGCAATTTCGATTATGCTTAATGCTTTATATTCCCCATGCTTATTGAATGATTGATTGCATCTAGCAAAGTTAAGGTATTTTGTATAACCAGGAGTTCTTTCTATAACATAGATAACTCTTGTATAGAAAGGCTCATTGGTTCAAGGCAAGTACCCCGGCTAGATCTTCATGACTACCCTTCAATCTTCACCATTATTGTGCTTCAATTAAAGAATGGAAATGGAACATTGATGTCATGATTTGATGTCTTGTAGAAACACTTGCTTGTTTGTAGACGGGTTAAGTCTCGGCACAGACAATTCTTGTAAACTTCTAGAAAGATATCGGAATCATGTTCTTAATTCTCTTTATCCACCTTTATCTTCCGATTAACCTGCTGTTGACATGGGGGTTAATTGAGTTATCAAGCACAAGTGTAACAAACCGGATAATTAACTACATGTCCAGATCCTTGAACTAAAGAGTGACTTTTTTACATTAGAGCTTATCTCATATTTTGTTTAGAAAATTCTCTTGGAAAGAATCCTATATTCTGTCCATGAAATCTCACACCTTACACAACTTCAAATCTCAAGGGTTACAATCAATAGGTCTCCACCACTGCTTACCCCAAAACACCAAGAAGAGTTCCCTGTGGATTCGACTCCGGACTCAAACTGGATTATTACTACAGCTTGACCACCTGCACTTGGGTGTACACATTTCGGATCAAGTCACTTTGCCACTTACATTTGAGGGGTTGAGTTTAATTTTTTTCAAGATCTCATAGCCACCACTCTTGGCCTAACAAGGTTCAAGAATGATGCCCTGCGTGCGAGACTGATTGCCTAGTTGCCTCGTCTCCATGTTTTGGTTACCGAACTTTATGGTATTTCACATCCAAGTCACTGGGTTACACAATGATTTTATCAAAAATATTTTACCCCAAACTTTAGGATGTTGAACCTTATAGACAAGTTCAACATAGAACTGAAAGCCCACATTTTAGATTTCCCAGTATAGAGAGCACACATGCTAAATGCCATAGGGACAGGGTTAGATCTTGATCTTCTTATGATGATAGGGTTTATTCAACAAGCCTTTTTAGAGGGGAGAGTGTCAGATAGTCTATCTTTTGGATCATTGATAACTTGTATTCGCAAGGGTAAAGGAGTTGTGATTTTTCCCAAAGATAAGAAGTAGAACCCTATGAAGCCTTTGAACAAGAGTACTCTCAAGCAGGTTAAGGCCCAGGGTAAGTAGGTTTTTGTACTTCAGGAGAGAGGAGTTATGATGGATGTTCCACACGCTGAGAATGAACCTCATGTCCCACCACTAGATCACCTTGAGACCATTTCATCTAGATCACCAACACATGACTCTAGTTTAGATATCTTGACTACCCATATAGAGCTATTGGTTGGCGTACTTATTAGGGTAGAGAAGCATATGGAAAAGGATCATCACCCCCACTTTACAGAGGTTATATGCCTTGGATAGGCAGGATAGTTAGATTGGACGAGACCCAATAGTCTGTGATGGGATCGGTTGCATGCAGAGTTGGGAGACTCACGTGGAAGTTGAAAGGGAAGCAGGTTGAAGGCAATCCTATGTTAGATGATAGCGATGGTTCGAACCTGCCCTAACCTTGACGTGGTGGAGATTCTGATGGTGATGCTAGTGATGATGCAGCTATAGGAGCTAGTTAGGAAACTTAGTCTAGGACCATAGGGGAGCTAATGAGAGTTTTTCTATTCATTTGTTGGCCTGTCCTTAAGTACTCTATTATTATTTTTACTTGTTGACTTTGTTTTTGTTTATTTTTCTTTTGTTATGACATACTTCGAGTCCTTTACTTTGATGCTTTATCTCATTTGTTAGAGTTTATCCTTATCTATTGGGTTGGATTTATCCTATGTGAAGTTTTCACTGTCCCAATTCCACTCGAATTGGAAATCTTACAAATGGTTTGGATTGATAGCCCAATAGAGTCGATCTTTATGCTGTTGCAATTTTTCCTCCATCAGTAGCCTCTCAATCTAGCCCAACTTGTGTGGTATGTGCGTAATAACTTTTGCCTATGATTTCTTCAACTTGTATGCCTAAGTTTTCTCATATATGGGAAGTTCTGCTTTGATAGCGATTTGTTAAAAATTTGTCTTTGTCTTTAAAGTTTGTCTCTAGGATACAATTGCTAGGCACTTAATTATGCATGCAGAGCTCATCTCTATTGTCAAGTTATGGCATACATCTCTGCTTTTAGAGCACATTTCTAGAGTAATTGTTAGGCATTTAACCTTTTTAGCTCTATTTTATTGACAAACTGCTAGTCATCTCTTTTTTCCTGTACAACTGCACTTTGAATTGCTAGGCACTTAAATCTAATAGTAAAGCTCATCTTTATTGGGGAGTTATTAGGCATTGGCTATTAAGCTCTATTTTATTGGCGAGTTGTTACGCATCTATTTTTTCCTATAGAGATTAACATCCAATTGGGCAGTTAGGCCTTAACTTTGGATGTTAAGCTTTACTCTTATAAATTGGGTTTTTGCCTTGGTTAGGACAAAGTTACCAACCTCGTGGTGTTCCCATATGCTCCTATCTCACTTGAGGAATATTTCGCCGAGTTTTATACTAGTCAACTATGTTTCGGTGGTTTAACCGAGTTGATCTCCAACGAGTCTAGGTAGAACTAGGTCGTGCAATAGGGAGTTGGAGGCCCCAGGTCTCTCCTACTCATCTCCGAAATAGGTAGCATGGTTTTGGGGTGCCTCTAATTCTTAACCCTATGATGAGGTACCATTTTTTGTGGCCTAGTCATCCCAAGTTGTGCTGACCCAAGGTATAAGAAAATGAGTAGAACTAAATTGAATAAATTGAGTTATGTGTTGCATGAGTTGAGCTAAGATATATAAGAGGAGCTGAGGTGCTCGAGCATAGCTTGGCTATACTCATACAACCTAGCTATTTAAGTAGAGTTCGGCAAAATGAGCAGGGTTAGCTATATAAGCAAAGCCGAGCTGGTCTTTCAGGGAGAGCTCATTAAGCGAGCTATTAAGCCGTGTAAGCTAAGCTGCATGTATTGTGTGAGTGTCGCATAATCGAATTTTACTTCCCTAATTGCCCCCAGTCGACATCTATTACTGCAAGAGCTTGATGAACTTTTGATACTCGTTAGTTGTCAAATAAGAATGAGCTCATTAAACAATAAATTTATACAAGAGCAAAATTAGCTCAAGAAGAGAAAGGACTTGGAGTATCAGTTTTTCCTTTGTAGCTTTATAGACTTCTTAGGGATTACTTGACCTTTGGATTTAAATCTAATCCCATACCAAGACTTTTTGTTTAGGTTGTATCGTTCATACATAGTTTAGGGTTGGTCGACTTTGTTCCAAACTACATTCCCTTATTTTAACCAAGTGCTGAAATCACTAATGAGCTTATTTTGCTCAAAGAGAGAGTTTGGTGTTTTGCAGGCATAACTGGGTCAGTTTTGTTGTAGACCTAGATAGCTGAGCAATAGATGTGACCAATAATATTGATGTCATGGTGATGTTGATCATCTCCTAGACTTCATCCAATCTGTTATTCTACTTCCTTTGCGCATGAGTGAGCTAATAGTAGTTTTCCTTGTGTAGTGAAATCAAGGTAGAAGTTTCCAATCAATCTCTATGGTACATCAACAACTTGTGTGCAAGCAACTTAGTCCAATTGACTATAGCCTTTCATGATCTTTAATACTTTTGAGCTCACTCTAATTGACTATAGCCATGGTGACAGTGAGACCAGGGTTGGGGCCCTGTTGCTTGTATTTTCGGCTAAGCAAGTACAACTAAGAAAGTAAGCACTAAGGCCCTATGTCCTTGGAGTTGGCTAAGCAAGTGCAACTAAGAAAGTAAGCACTAAGGCCCTATGTGCTTGGAGTTCTCTCTATGTAAGGTGGAATTTATCCATCTCTATTAGAGAGTTTTTTTTTTGGGTAAGTAATCTCTATTAGAGAGTTTGTAAGGAGGAGGTGGTATCCTTTGTGTGACCTAGTGGCACTAACCAACTTAGTTTGGTTTATACAAGCTAATTTGATGAGGCTGGCCACTTGAGCTGACTGATGCAGCGGTGAACAAAAGGAAACAAGGAAATTAGCGTTTCCAAGTGTTAAGAACACAAATACTCTGAATCCACAAAGAAAATAAGAGAAACACACTAAAAATATATTTGATGTCAAACTTGGATGATTCAAATAGTTACACAAGGACCCTTTATATAGGACTCTTCTCCCATTTTTCACCTACCTATATTTAATGAATCCAACCACTTATAATAACTCTACCATCTTCCAACTACCTAATTTAATACATTTTTCAAACATGTCAACCAATTCCACCTATTCACATTAATAACTCTATTGTCTTTCAACTATATCTCCAACTACTCACATTAATATCTTTCTAGAAACTTCTAGAAGTTGGGCTCAAGTTGCATATCTATCTAAGGCCCATTATATTTGGCCTTATTACAAGATTAGATCAAGATCAAGATGGATCCAAACTTGCAACCTTTTCTACATTAGTCTCTACCTCTTGAAAATGATTCACCCTTGAGTTAACATGTGGTAGCTCAATGGAAGTTGAATGAAACTCAAACAGATCTTGAACATTGAAGGTGCTAGAGATACCCATATATGTCGGGAGATTGATAACATATGCATTGTCTTTGATCTTCCTCAAAATCTAGAGTGGACATATCTTCCTTTGGTTGAGCTTGTTGTAGGTTCCAATGGGTAGCCGTTCTTTGCATAGATGAATCATAACCATGTCACCAACATAGAAAAGCTTCTGTCATCGGTGCTTGTTTGCTATTTCCTTATACTTTGTTGCTGTAAAACCCGAGAAAATTTGAACTTTTGTGAAAAATGGCAAAAAGGTAATTTACCACTATGGTACAGGTTGTAAACCTGAATTTTTCTAGAACTCGGATGACGAAACGAACCTCACCGTTGGATTCTTCTCGCGAAAACTAATTACCCTGTCAAATTTCATTAAATTCCGAGTTAGTCGGATTTTTCGCGTTTTACGAGGCGGTCGAGCCTCGGGAGACCCAAAAACGAAATTCTGATTTAAAATTTTAAATTTTGGGAAATAAATGACGGCAAGTTAAAATAAAAATATTTTGAACTTGAACCGGAGCGAAATTTAATCGTTTCGGGGTTAAAACGGACCCGGGAAATAAGGGCCGTGTAGCGCGTTGTAGGCCAAGTATTTAAAAAGTATTTAAAGGGGAGAAAATCAGATTTTCTCCCCATTTTGTTCAGCCGATCAACGTGAGAGAGGAAGAGAGGGAAAGGGCTTGGGTTCTCCATCTTCTCTCTACGATCTACGGAGATTGAGAGCTCAAATCCACTCGGGCCAAGAACAAAAGTTGTTCTCCTCGCCGAGGGCTACAAAACCATACCAAGGAGGTCGGGTTTTGGAGTGATTCGAAGAACGGGAATTTGGGAGAGTGAAGACTCCACCTCGTTTGGAGTTCTCGGAGCTTCTCAAAGTTGTTCTCTACGCTTCAAGAGGTAGGGTTCCCTCCTACTAAGGTTTATTCCAAACCTAGGATGTTTTTATGAAATGGGTAGGATGATAGATGGTATATCTCTTGCCTATTGTTGGTAATGTGTTGAAATGGGTATTGAAATGGGTAAAGATCAATTCTAATTGGATTGGTAATTAGAAGTTTCTAAATGAAATTTCTAGGATTGAGTATATGAAATTAACCCAATGTGACTCTTGGGCTATATGAAGTGTGGGCATGCTATGTGTTTATTTTGTGCTTGAAATTGAAGTATGTTATCTCTTGATAATGTGATGACATGCTTGGGTGTTGATTAAGATTAAATGTTGATATATATACATGCTTGTGATATATTGACATTGTAAGGAAATATGAAAATTATATGCTTATGATATGATTTTGCCATGAAGTGTGAGAAATGTATTGTAAATGTTCATATGTCACTCATACCATATTAAACATTGTAATATTATTGAAATGGGACATCACATTTCATATGCACGGAAGCATTGCACTTAGTGGGTGTGTGTGCATGGTGGTTGTCTTCACCACGCTTGGTGGATGACGAGTGGGCTCGGGTAAGATGGGTCGATGACCTAATCGAGTCGCACGGTTTGCACGGTTGTTAGGGTTGGGGTAGCAAGAAGGGCTAGACTATCCCTCGGGTGAGAGACCCGGTGATTGGATACGCACTCCGTTGGTATAAGAGTCCATAAAGTGTGTCGGTGTACGCGGAACCGTTGGTGGAAGTCCATGAATTCCGTGTCGGTTGGGTGCCGTTGGTGTAAGTCCATAAATATCCACCCCAAGAAAGACCCTAGAATGAAATGTCATTTGATGTACAACATAAATGACGGATTAGTACACATTGGCACTTGCATGTGTAGAGGAGCCGGGAGGGGCTCGGATGATATGCATGAATGGGTCTCATCTCATTCCATAGCATGGCATTGCAAATTCCATCATTGAATATAATTCCTTGCTTGGAATGTTATAAATTGTTGTTTTGGGCATGTGAACATTTCATATGCATATAGGTTGGGGAGTAGCCTCATTAGGAGATACCCTATTGAGCGTGGCTCACCCTTTGTGGGAAAAACATTTCAGGTGCGGGGTTCACACCGGCGGACGGCTCTCATTTCGAGCCCCAAAGTTGAAGAAAGCCGACTTGTGGCTTTTATGGTTATTTTGTAAAGCTTTTGAAAGAATTCCATTTTTGATATGTAAATGTATGGAATCAATTGTAATAGAACCTGTACAAACCATGTTTTATATGGAAATCCTTGTCAAACATGTATTTGATGAATTGGGAAGGGTTTTGAATGGATTGGAAATGAAAAATGGAGGAAAAAGGCAAAACTGGGCAGAGAGTACCGGTACTGGGTACCGGTACTGAATGGTACCGGTACTGCGTACCGGTACCCCCCTTTCCAGTGGGTTGACAGTATCGGTACCGGGTACCGGTACTGAATGGTACCGGTACTGTGTACCGGTACCCCTTTTCCAGTGGGTTGACAGTACCGGTACACTCTCCAAAATTTTCAGATTTTAAACTGCCTTGCCCTATTTTCGGCCTGGGTCTTCCCTTCCCTTCAATGATCTAAATGGACTATAATGGAGTATAAAACATGGTATATTGAATATTGGTTGAACCCAAATGAATAATCGAATCCGGTTAACAATTGTGAGTTAAGATCCCGGTTAAGGGGATGCTACTACCGTGGTGTTAGGTTGAGTGACATCCACGGGTATTTCCGCGGGTTGACGGGTGGTCAACGGTTAATAAGGGACCCCCGGAAATTGGGGCGTCACAGTTGCCGACGCTTCCAACTGCTGTTTCACTTCTACATGCACATATATTAGATTCTCCAACATGTGTCCAACCAAAATGTTCATCCTTAGAATTTTTTGTAATGGAACCAAATAAAGTGCGTGTAGAGGAACTCAAATGTAACCAATCTAAATGGGGATTTGTTGGTGGATCTGTTCGGCACATTGTTGTAAGTGCTTGATTGTTTCCGTCGTATTTCCTAATCTCTAGGCATCATCCCTCAATGTGTGTATATGTTATAGGAATAGGGGAGTGTCACTTTCCCTCGGAATGATGCAATAAATGGGGAAACGAAATAATGGTGGGTGAATGAAAATGTGCGTGTGTGTGTGTGAACAAAAGTGCTCCCCAAGCGCAGAGAGTCTTTTGAGTGTCGTGTTTTACTTGGAAAAGTATTCCAATGTCGTCTCCTTAGGGAAGGAAGGTGAGTTGTGTGAAGGTGATTTTGTAAAAATTGAAAAGTGTAAAAATCTTTGATGTTTGAGTTTGGTTTGTGATTTGTGTTCTTGGTGAAAATGAAATGGAAAACAAGTGTTGGCTAATCCGAAGGGGTCATTCCAATGGGAGTGCCAAATCAACTCGAGACCTTCCCCAAATGGTGTCTAGATGTTCGATTGATTCGTGGGAAGCGAGAGACTAGGATGGAGGTGAGGATCAAAGTATAACCCGTGAAAAGTCTACGGGATATCAAAGACTCACAACCACGTCCACACTCAACCTAGTCAAATCGAATCAACGTACACTACGAGGAGGAAAGAAAATGAGTTGATTTGGCATACCCAAGAGGAGTTCTCCCTTGGATTAGCCAACTTAAAGCTTAACTACTCATATTAAAAGGAAATACATGCATAATGTAAAGAGACATGGTATTGAAATGGAGATTAGAACTTAACTTAATGCTAGAAATCTTAAACTATGAAGAAAAATATTCAATACCTATTTTAAGAACGTGAAATGAAGAAAACTCAAAACAACAATGGTAGAATCTAGAATGCATAACTAAACTTGCAATACTCTGGAAATAAATGATATTAAAGGTAATAAATGAAGCTTACAAGAGTGTTCAAGAAGATTACAAGTGAAAAGAGTGGAAGAAATGCAAAAATCTAAACTTTTCTATGTAGCACTATTCATCTTCTTCTTGGAGCTTTCTAAGCTTAGGTAGCCTCTCTCTTCAATGTGAGTGTGAATGCTGAATATATGGTGAAAGACCTCTGCAATTTTGTCCATGGAGGTCCCCCTAGGTGTGTGACAGGCCTCCCATCCATAGGTGGTGAGTTGATAGCTTGGACAGGCTAGGACAAGCCTAGCCTGCAACCCACCATGCCTCCATCTTTCTCTCTCCTCCTCTCTCATCCTCCGTCTTCTTTTGCTAACTTTGGGGTGTAGGAGGCATGTATGTATATAGAATATGTCATGGGATAAGTGGGAGAATCATAAGTGGGACCCCCAAGCAAGTGGAGCATGAGTTGCAGGCTTTCTGGGCATTCTGGGCAAAACCATCCAGAAGGTCGACATAAACCTTCCGGAAGGTTTATTCCAGTAGGCTAAACCTTCCTGAAGGTGACAGCTCAGGACCAGTTTTTGTAAAATTGTCATAACCTTTGATCCAACCGTCCGATTGAGCTGAAATTTTGATAAAATCTAGAGAACATCCAGATCTACAAATTTCATGTTTTGCACTTTTTCAGATTCGAAGTGAATCATGGTAAAAAATGGGGACTACCGAGGTACTGATGCAAAACCTTTCAATTCCAGTGGGCAAAACCTTCCGGAAGGTTTTCTCCCAAATGCATTTTTTCTTGCTTTCTTCACCTTCCAAGCCTCCCAATCCTCATGTAATGTGTCCATCTCTTCACCTTTCATCCACACTTAGTTGCAGGGTTCCAAAAGCCATCATTTACGCTATAATTACCTGCAACATCAAAATTTTCACTTTATTTATAACTTTGACTAACTCTAAGTAATTAAATGCAAAGTTAAGTTAAAAAGCATGTAATGAGGCCATTAAATATGCAATATTATGTGCTCATCAGTAAGCAAACTCTGCTTGGGACAAAGTGTTATCTCGCTTCGTCGGATATTCATTACAAAGTCTCCACAAGATATTCCTCAATGTCTAGTTTATAACCTCTATCAGTTCATCGGTCTGGGGATGCCTTGAGCTATTGTACTTCAGTGAAGTATCCAACCATTTCCACAAAATTTGCCAGAGATGACTAAGGTCTTGGAGATATCATGCAAATGAACAATCTGACGAAAGAACAAGTAAGCAACAGGCGTAGCATTTGAAGTTTTCCTACATGGGATGAAGTGCGCCATTTTGGAAAAACTATCAACCACAACATAAATAAAATCCATACCATGTTGAGTTTGCGGAAGACCCATTACAAAGTCCATGGATAGATTCTCCCAAGGTGAGTCTGGAATGGGGGAAGGAATGTAAAGGCCAGTATTCTATGCATGTCCCTTAACAGTCTGGCATGTGTAGCATTACTTGACAAACTGCTCAACATCTCTCTTTAGTTGGGGCCAGAAATAATGTTCCACCACTAAGGCAACACTCTTACCTCTACCCATATGTCCTCCTAAACCATCATTGTGCAACTTCCGAATGATATGCTCATACAAGGAACCCCGGGGAATGCAAAGTCAAGTGGAATTGAACAAGAAGCCATCATGGATTTGAAAATCTCCCAAGACTCCATGTGCATCAGAACACTAGGCCAAATCTACATGAAGTCCTCATACTCTATATACAACTCCTTCAAATAGTCAAAGCCAATCACCTTACAATGAATAGTAGTCAATAACATAGTACGTCAACTCAATGCCTCCGACACCTTATTCAGCTAGCCCAACTTATACTTGAGGGTGAAAGTGAATTTGTGAATCTCAAAAATCGATCGTCCATGGATACTATCGGGAGTAGTAAAACTATTAAGGTACTTCACTGCTTGATGGTCAGCATTCAGAATGAACTCCCTTTAAACTAAATAATGTTACTAGTGTTATAAAGGTTTGACAACTGCATAGAAATGTTGCTCATAGGTAGATCATTTTTGTCTCACCTCAATAAGCTTCTCACTGAAGAAGGTCGTTGGTTTGCCCTCTTCTAATGCACTCCAATGCTTGTACAAGAGGCATCACAATCCACGTTAAACAACTTCTCAAAGATTAGTAGTGCTAATAAAGAATCTGTGGTGAGCTTCTCCTTAAAGAGTTCTACACTCATTGACATTCACGAACAGGTTATTCTCCTTCAAAGCAGTAAAAACTGTTATCAACTGCTGCAAGTGGTCAATCTAATTAAAGCTATAAATCATAATATTATCAAAATACACAACCATAAATTTTCCAATGAAATGCTTGAGCACTTGGGTCATAACCCTCATGAAGTTATTAGTGGCATTAGACAACCCAATAGGCATAACCAACCACTCACATAATCCCTCCTTCACTTTGAAGGCATTCTTCCACTCATCATCTAGATGAATGTGGACCTGATGATACCTACTTTTCATGTCAACCTTAGATTACACAGTAATCTTGTTAATTGTAAGACTACCAATGCACATCCTCCAACTCGCATCCTTCTTAAGAGTGATTAGATTAGGAACAACACATGGGTTCATACTCATCATAATCTGCCCTTTCTATAGCAAGTCAATAACCTAACCCTGCAATAGCTCAGAATCCTTGGGACTTATC
The DNA here is from genome assembly GCA_951799425.1 of Ilex aquifolium. Taxonomy (NCBI): domain Eukaryota; kingdom Viridiplantae; phylum Streptophyta; class Magnoliopsida; order Aquifoliales; family Aquifoliaceae; genus Ilex; species Ilex aquifolium. The sequence continues at coordinate 7,866,271 of OX637401.1, read as the reverse complement.
CAATAATGCGATAGGCTTGGAATACTAGCACCAGGCACCAGGCACCAAGCCAATATGGCGTTGAATGTCCCTCAAAGTGAGTAAATCATTTAGTAACTCCTTTGGCATAATCCCCTGAAACTCACTATTCTGTTACCTTAGTTTTGTTGATGTCCTTGATCCATCCGATAATATAGGGAGAAGGGTGTTTTTCAGTCTTCAACAACAACTTGTTGACCACCTCTCGGAACACAGTATTCTCGTTACTACCACCATCAATAATCAACTGAAAACCTCTCTAGTTCACGATGCATGTGGTCCAGAAGATAATGTGCCTCTAAATGTCCTATTCCATCTTAGGAGAATACATCAGTCTATGAACAATGAGGAAAATCACCTCATCACTATCCATCTATGCACTCTCATCATTCTCCTTCTCCTTGAAAGCCTCATCCTCCACTTGGTAGTTCTCCTCCCGATCGGCCTTTTTAGCATCAACAGTATTTACTATACTACTCTTATGGCACTGATTAGAACGAAGTTCCAATTGACCATATAAGTACCACTTTTCTCTAGGTCTGGCATAAAGATTCTTCTGGTGCGTCATGGACCACTAGGATAGAACCAGAACCCGAGGCTACTGCCCTTGCAGGTACCTCGTTGTTATTGGATTCTTGACTTGAAATTGGAAAAGGGTTCAGAGTACTCATAATTTACTTTCCTCGGTTCACCACGAGTCGTGATGAAACAAAGGAACTCTGATTCTACACCAAAGTCCTTGCCCTATCTAACTAGTTTCCACATGCGTGGCTAGGTGAATGGTCTTGGTCAAAAAATACAAGGTCATTAGTGAAAACCTTGTCCTGAATAGAAAAAGCAAGCCTCTAATAAACCAAGCAATTTTCTTAGACTTAGTTTCATTGAGATTATTGTGTGAAGAAAGTCACTAGAACTCCTCTGTATTTGCTTGAATAGATCTATTGCCCTGTTTGCAATCTGCATACTATAAAAATAGGATCTACTAATAATTTGGGGGTAGAAACCTCGACCTTAGTAACCTCTTTATCTTTGAATAGGCACAGATCAAATATCTGCCTTCTCTAGTACAAGTAAGTAGTATTTATTCCCACCAAGCAAAAGCCCTTTCTTTCAACTTGTAAGCCACCAATTTCACCCTTTTTAATCTAGAATGTTCATATATTTTTAGAATCTATCCACTTTAGCCAACCGGTGAAGAAAATCCTCAATATGAAGATGACCATTAAACCTAGGTAGGTCAACTTTCATATGAAAAACTCTAAATTCATGGTCAAAATTCTAGCTGGCAGCGTTACCAAGAAAATGCTTGTCATAATTATTGCTGGATTCTGTAGTAAATACTACACAAACAGGTACGCCATGAACATCCTATCTTGCTGGATAGAGAGGAAGACGGTCTTGAAAGGGTTGAACACAAGCCCTTTCATTGTCCTGTACTCTGTCTTGATTGGGATCTTGGTTTGGACCCAATGCCAACTAAGCAACCATAGCTCAGCCCTTTCAAAGCCTATTGGGTATCCTACTGGAATTGATGGATATGTTGCTCTTGTCTTTGCTAAAAAGCAGAGAATTTGATTCTCGTAAGAACTTCTTCCACTTGATCACCAAAATAAGGAAGGTTGTTACCACTTTATTGATTATTTATCATGCTAGGCCAGTCAAGGCTCTGATACCAATTGACGTAGCAGTGAACAAAAGGACATAAGAAAATCACCATTTCCAAGTGTAAAGAGCACAAACACTATGAATCCATAGAAAATAAGAGAAACACTCTGAAAATATATTTGACTTCAAACTTGGATGATTCAAATGGTTACACAAGGACCTTTTATATAGGACTCTTCTACCATTTTCCACCTACTGACATTTAATGCATCCAACCACTTATAATAACTCTACCATCTCCCAACTTCTAGTTTAATACATTTTTCAAATATCTCTACCAACTCCACCTACACACATTAATATATTTATTATCTTCCAACTACATTTCCCTACTACTCACATTAACATCTTTCTAAAAACTTCTAGAAGTTGGGCTCAAGTTGGATGTCCATCTCAGGCCCATTATATTTGGCCTTATTACAAGATTAGATCAAGATCAAGATTGATCCAAATCTGAAACATATTCTACACCACTGACCAACCAACTAGATCAATTTGGGTGGTCTTGAAAATATCAATGTATATGTGGTAGCATGCAAAATACCAAGATATAGAGGTCATAGCTTGTGTCTAAATTTTGACTATGCCACCATTCATGGGTCTCCTTGTCACATCATTGTACCTTGGTTTACTTATCCAAGAGCTTGTTGTGAGGTGGAGGAAATCTACTATAAGTTGTGACATTAACCGAGTTCGACTAAAGAGAGGCAGTGGTTCATATCTCCATTTTCAATTATAGAGATGTTTTGTCTTGATCTTTCATCGAGTTTGAATTTGGGTTTTTGTGGAGTCTTAAATTGTTGGTCCTATTTTGCAGCTTGTAAGTATTAGGGTCAAGGGTCGATGCATTGGTTGTGACTCAGGTTCTGCTTTGCATAATAGGCTGATCACCATCTTTGAGCTTGTCGGGTGCATTATTGCTCTTCAATCAAATGACAAAATGAATAACTTCTTAAGAGAGAGCGAGTTGTGAAGATGGTGTTTTCTTGTCGACATCATGGCATTTGAGCAATTCCTAGGGTAGACTAATTTTCCTTGGGATGATATGTCGAATGATAGATAAATCACATCTGGGTGATGACCAACCACTTTTGGGAGATAGACCGACCATTTTCTCTACTAGGTATCTGATTAAGGATGTCCAAGTGAGTTGTCCAATTGCCAAGGTTGATTCTACATACAGAGAAAGCATCATGGAACTTTCGTGGTTTAGAGAGGAAGCAAGAGCTCCATGACTCTACAGATGGAAAAAGTTGGGTTGGTGAATGAAGTGACCACTGACGATTTTTGGTCCCAAATGTGGAACACTATATAGCTTTGGGTTGATAATGCCCATTAATGAAGAATAAATGATGTAGATTCTTTGGGATGTTTTCTTATCAACTTGAGCTATGTTCAAAGCCTATATTATTTATTTTTCCTCCAATGTGCCATAATAGGAGGAGAAGGTGATGGGCCAACAGGTGGCTGTGGTAGAGGATAGGTTGTTGTGGACCGTGGCAGTCAATGTAGGTTGTACACCTGTTTACACCAAAATATGTAAAATCAGAAAGAGGACACTGTTGGAACGGAAATCCCAAGAACCATTGACAACGCATATGTATCGAATACCAAAAATTTTTCTTTAAAACCCTACAAAGCGGAATTAGGGTTTACCTTCGAGATCGCTCTGACTTGATCTTGTCTCAGTACGAACGCAGAACCCAACAACGAACATGGAAGACAGCTCGACGAACCTCGCGGTCTTCTGTCGTATATCCCCCAACTTCAGAGTCCAGAAGCAGAGTGGGCTGCCAGAACCTCTGAACTTTTGCTCTCCCTTTCAGCCTCTCTAAAAAATGTGAGTAAAGAATAGATGTTGATTTAGAGAGCCTAGATGTCTATATATAGGCTACGACAGAATTCCTAAGGAGAAATAAAGACCGGGCTTCCAATGGGTCTAGGATTCCTATGTTCAACCTAGAACAAACATCATATAGCCCATTAATAATAAGTCAGTCCACTAAAAACTTATTATTGATCTCCTGAGCCTTATCTCAAAATTATATTCGACCTTCTTATTATTATATGCTTAATAATTTTCCCGCAGTTAACATTACAGATGTTCATCAATTAAATAAATTTTTGATAATTATATTTAATTGAATTCTTTTATTCCTTGAGACCTTACCAGTCAACTTATTTTTCATGTCAGATAATAGGACGTAGTTTCCTTTAATAATTAATTTTCACCATACAAATAACATTGTCTCCCAATTTACCGAGCTTATTAACTCAATAAGAATCTCACTCTTTGATGAATTAAAGTGACAAACATTATATGCACGTGACAATTAAATATTTCAGGATTAAGAGCATAAGCAATCATAATAATCATGAGGTATTTATTATCTTATTGAATCAGTAAAAGATAATAACCTCAACATGAGTCTATTCAATACACAAAGTGTACTAGTGCAATAATTCGAGACATCAAACAATCTCCTACCGTTAAGATAGACTATGCCATAATATTACACAGCAATCATACGAATGGTGTGTCCAATTCCATCTATGATTGTGATCCTATACTCATATTATACAATGATTTGATAATCTGGTCTTCTGTGCATAAGATGAACTCTACACACTAGATTATCTACAATGTAAAATATAAGACACACACGGATACCATATATTAAATATAATGCAAATACTTTGCCCATATAGATTCTTAATAAAATAGAAAGAACAAACTTATATTAATTAATAAAACGAGTTTTACTACAAAAAAACAAGGTTTTAGTACACTGCTCTATCAATTCTCCCACTTATACTCAAAGTCATGCTGTCATACATCTAAATCTGATTCCCTCCACATGACTATCAAAAGTCTTTGCTAGTAAGCTCTTTGTGAAGGGATCTGCCAGGTTGTTTGCTGATGCAATCTTGGTTACCACTACGTCACCTCTTCCCATGATATCTTGTATAAGGTGATTTTTGCGCTCAATGTGTTTCCCCTTCTTATGGGTCCGTGGCTCCTTCGAGTTAGCAACCGCTCCTCTATTGTCACAATAAAGTGTAATAGCTGAATTTATCGAAGGTACCACTTCTAAATCCATTAGGAAGCTTCTAAGTCAAACTGCCTCTTTGGCTGCTTCAGAAGTCGCCACGTACTCGGCCTCCATGGTGGAATCAGCAATACAAGATTGCTTGATACTCATCCAACTTATGGCTCCACCTCCTAGAGCAAACACATCCTGAAGTTGAATTTCTAGAATCTTTATCTGACTAAAAATCAGAGTCCGTGTACCCGATGGGTACTAGATTATCTGCTTGGTAAACTAACATATAATCTCTTGTCCTTTTCAGGTACTTGAGAATATGCTTTACCGTAGGCCAATATTCTTACCCAGGGTTAGAATGATATCTACTAACCATGCCAACGACAAAACAGATATCAGGTCTAGTGCAAAGCATAACATATATGAGACTTCCACTGTCGAAGCATAAGGAACTGCCTTCATGCTCTCTATCTCTTTAGGTGTCTTAGGAAACTACTCCTTTGACAGAGAAACTCCTTGTTTGAAAGGAAGAAATCCCTTCTTGGAATTTTTCATGCTAAAATAGGCTACAATGGTATCGATATAGGTAGTTTGAGATAAGCCTATCATCCTATCTTTGCGATTTCGTATAAGCTTAATCCCAAGGATGTGACTAGCCTCTCCCAGATCCTTCATATCGAACTGATTGAATAACCATATCCTAACATAAGATAATACCCCCACATCATTTTCGATGAGCAAGATATCATCCACGTAAAGTACTAGAAACACCACCACATTTTCGTCATGCCTTTTATACACACATGACTCATCCGGGCATTGATCAAAACCATAAGATTTAATAGTCTAATCAAAATCAATATTTCCAAGATCTAGATGCCTCCTTAAGTCCATAAATGGATCTCTTAAGCTTGCACACTAGATGCTCTTGGCCTTTTGCTACAAATCCATTTGGTTGTACCATATAGATACACTCGTCAAGATTCCTGTTAAGGAATGCTATCTTGATGTCCATTTTCCTTATCTCGTAATCGAGATAAGCTAAGCTACAATGGATAAGAGAATCCGGATCGACTTTAGCATAGCTACCGGCGAAAAAGTCTCCTCATAATCGATTCCCTCTTTCTGAGTAAACCCTTTCGCAACAAGCCTGGCCTTATACTTTTACACCTTATCGTCTAAAAGTCTCTTCCTCTTATAGACCCACTTGCATCCAATGGGTTTTATCCCATCAGGTGGTTCTACAAGTTCTCAGACCTGATTGGAGTACATGGACTCCATCTCAGATATCATAGCCTTTTGCCAAAGTTCTGAATCTTTATCTTGGAGTGTTTCATTGTAGGTCCAAGGATTAGCATTTTGTTCCTCGGGAATCTTGTCAAAAGACTCTTCCAAGAACATATACCCTTCGGGTTGACAAACAACCATTCCACTATGACGAGGCTCTGTCTGTATCTATGTATTATCAGTAACATCTTGTGCAGGTTCTGCACGAGTATCGATATTCCTCCCACTATGACGAGGCAATGGGACATCGTCTACTCTTTCATGTGATCCCTCCCTTTGTACAATTGGTATTGAAGAAGTATTCTTTGATCTATCTCCTCTTAAATCTTCGAGAACAATTCTACTCTCAGGCTTGTGATCCATCACAAAGTCTTCCTCTAAGAATCGGACATTGGTGCTAACAATAACCTTCTAATCCTTAGGACTTTAGAAAAAACCACCTTTTGTTCCTCTTGGATACCCTATAAACAAGCAGACTTCTATTCTTGACTCCAACTTATTTGTGTTCCCTTTCAGCACATGTGCTGGACTCCCCCAAATCCGAATGTGCCGCAAACTAGGCTTAGTCCCAGTCCATAATTATATGGGAGTGGTAGGTATTGACTTAGATGGTACCAAATTCAGAATGTATGCCGCAGTTTCCAAGGCATATCCCCAAAAGAAATCTGGTAAAACTGAATAACTCATCATAAATCTCACTATATCTATAAGAGTCCTATTCTTTCTTTCTGCCACATCACTTTGTTGTGGTGTGTGAGGTGCAGACAACTGGGATGTAATCCCTACCTCTAATAAGTAATCCCTAAACTCTCCTAAGAGGTACTCGCCACCACGATCAGATCATAATGTCTTGATACACTTCACTTGACGCTTCTCCATTTCAGCCTTAAACACTTTGAATTTCTCAAAGCATTTAGAATTACGGCGTATCAAATAAATGTACCAATACCTTGAATAATCATCAATAAAAGTGATGAAATATTCAAAGCCTCCTCTAGCTTGGACAGTCATGGGTCCACACAAATCTGAATGAACCAATTCCAACGGATCCTTTGCTCTATAACCCTTGGCTGTAAAGGGCCTCTTTGTCATTTTACCATCCAAGCAAGACTCACAGACTGGAAGTGCCTCCACTTCCAATGAACTCAATGGTCCATTTGCAACCAGTCTTTCAATCCTCCTTAAGTTAATATGACCTAGGTGTAAATGCCAAAGATACGTTTGGTTCATTTTAGAAGGTTCATTTCTCTTACATGACGAGGTACTAGTATTATTCAATTCAGTTAATTACAGTGTAGGTGAGATAGGATTAACAATATAAAGATCATCCACCAATAACCAAAACAAATAAAATACTTATTATGCTTAATAACCACAGTCATTAAAATAAACATTATATCCATCCCTCCATAGGATTGTGATTTGAAATGTTTTTACATATTTTCCAAGGAGGAACAATGAGCTAACTCTTGAAGGATTAATGCGTGGTAATCGCATCAAAACGTGTTAGGATCAATTATCTGTAGATTAAGGTAGGGGTTCTTTCTCAGATTCATTCATTGATGATTAAGGCTATATACTATATCCTTTTCATCTTTATTATACTATATATAATAGATCTATAATGTTTTCACGTTGGTTTGATTCCAATATTCGTTTCTTGAATAAAATACGTAACTTTATTCCAAGATCTATCTGTTCTTGATTTAAAAACCTAGGTTTTGACTTCTAATCTATTGCTTGCTCCTTAGAGTTAATTAAATTATAGAGGAATTCCAAAGCATAGGAAGGGGTATCATTTCATAACTCGGTCGATTACCGAGGTCATCTCTACAAAGAAAACGAATGGCTCAAGAGGTGATGTTTACAAGAAAAGAAAACCTTGAATTTTGAGAGTTGGTTGAGAAATTGATCACTTTAACAAAATAACAATGAAAGGAAAGAACTGGTTGAGCGGTAGAGATCACCCCACCGTGGAACAGGTATTTTGAATCAAACTCTATAACTCACTCGAGATTGTGGTCAAATGCACTCAAGCGGTAGATATTCATTTAACACTCAATTAATAAATACGAATGTGTATTCGAGACAATTGAATTGATTAACGAAAATTGTACGATTGTAGTGATTACAGGAATTACCTGTGTAAGTAAGAAGATATACAATTCAAAATTATATTCTAATTAACTCATTCAATTAACTCAAATAACTCGATAGTAGACAAGCCCTAGTTTTGAGTCAAAACCCCCAATTCACGGATGAGACTAATTCATCCAATCAAACTGATAAACGACTACTCACTCATGACTATATTTAAATTGAAAGCAGTGAAATAAAGCATCATAGTATATTAAATTAAGAAGACAAGAATTGAGATTACAAGAATTGAAATTGCAAGAAAAGTAAATACCTTGCATTTAAATTGCAATGAATGTAAATCGTTTGTAGAAAAGAAACCTTAATTAATTGCTTTACAGGAAATTAAAATTTTAATTAAACAAAAGCATGTAAATTAGAACAATGGAAAAAATCTTGGAAGAGAAGAATTGCAAAACCCGAGAAAATTTGAAATTTTATTGCGAAGGGTAAGATGGTAATTAGCCATTTTACCTTACGGGTTGAAAACCCTAATTTTTTTAGAACTCGAATGATAAAATAGACCTCACCGTTGGATTCGTCTCGCGAAATCTAGTTACTAAGTCAATTTTCGTTGAATATCAAGACAGTCGGATTTTTCACGTTTCACGACGCGATCGGGTGTCACGTAACTAAAATAAATGCGATCGAATTTTAATTGCAAAAAAGGGAAGTAATTTAAATTTCGTCCAAATAAAATATATTGAACATAACACAGGACGAGATTTAATTGATTCGGGATCAAATCGGATCAGAAAAAGGCGGCACGTGTGGCGCATTGTGGGCCAAGTAACCAAGGGGTATTTAAAGGGGGAAAAACTAAATTTCTCCCCCACTAGTGCCTGCAATTTTCGATAGAGAGAGAGAGAGAGAGAGGAAGAAGAGAGAGAAAATACAAAATCTCCAAGTCTTTTCCTTGCGATCTAGAGTAATCCATCCTTCGGATTGCTTCAGGCCAAGAATGAAGGTTGTTCTACGCAACGAGAGCTACGTCTACATACCAAAAATTGCGGATTTCGCTGAAGTCTCAAGATTGAGATTTTTAGAAATCAAGGTTTAAAGCTTGAGTTGAGTTTCTTGGAGCTTCTTCTACGTGTATTATGCTTCAAGAGGTATGGTTCTTCTCCTAACTATGTTTATTTTCAACACAGGGTTTGCGTATGAAATGGGTAGTATGATTAGAGATGAAATCTCTTGTATAAATATACTCATAGTGTAACTAGATTATGAGAAATGGTATAAGAATAAGTAAAACCAATTTTTGCATGAATTGGGTTTGTTGAAATTGTTTGTTCGGTAATTTCATGAGAAATGTGATAAATTGGGCATGTTATATGTTTACATGATTTGGTGCCCTTCAGGTGTTGATGAAATTCCTTGAATGATATGAGCATGTTATTTGAACAAAATTAATATACCATGTTTTGTGAAGATTTTGGAATTTAATTATATGTTTAAAAGGTACATTGAGGATTTGAAAATGTTGATTGACATTGAAAATTGTTCATAATGTGCTCATGAAATTGAAATTTCAATTGTACATTACATTTGCATATGCACGGGAAACATCACATTCGTGGGCATATGACATAAGTGTGGGTGTGTGCATTGTTTTGAATCAAACACCATTCTTGGTGGGTGATACGTGGGCTCGAGAAAGTTGGATCAAGGTTCGACTGAGTCGCATGGGTTGCACTTAAAATAAAGGTTAGGGTTTGCAAGAAAGGCTAGATTATCCCTCGGGTACAAGACCTGGTGATTTTGGATATGCACTTCCATTGTTATTGAGTCCATAAAGTGTGTCGGCGTACGCGGAACCGTTGGTGAAAGTCCATAGATGTTGTGTCTGTTGGATACCCGTTGGTGGAAATCCATAAATATACATCCCAAGAAGAACCGAGATTTATAAATGGTCATTGGATGTGTAACATCAATGACGGAGACTTGGAATGCCCGCATGGCATTACATGTGGTATGGGAGCCGGTGGAGGGCTCGGGTTGCATTACATGTGTGAGTGACATCTCATGACATGGCATAGCATTGTGAAATCCACTATGAATTGCATATTCTTGAATGGATGTTTGATTGATTGTTAAATTACATGTGAGCATTTTATATGCACCTGAGTTGGGAGGTAGTCTCTTTAGGAGATACCCTATTGAACATGGCTCACCCTTTATGGGAATAACATTTCTGGTGTGGGACAAGTGCCGGTGGATGGCCCTCACATGGGTCCTTGTTAAGAAGAAGCCGATATGTGGCTTTAAACTTACATTTTGTAAAACAATGGTGTAAATCGTTTTGGACTTGTAATATTGTACAAAGGCTTGTGTAATGAACCTTTATGGACTATATTTTAATTGTAAAAGGATGTTATATGAGTTTGGGTGAATGTTGTATGAGATTGGATGAGATAAAAATTGAAAATGGAAGGAATTGGGGAAGAATTGGGCCCAGGTACCGGTACCAAAGTTACTAGGTACCGGTACCACGCTATCGGATGGCCCAGGTACCGGTACCTAGACTTGTGGGTACCAGTACTTGGATTTCAAAAGGCTCAGGTACCGGTACCTAGGCTTAAGGTACCAGTACCTCTATGACAGTGGGCTCAGGTATTGGTACAACGACATGTAGGTACCGATACCTAGCAAACAATGAGCTCAGGTAGCGGTACCCCATCACATAGGTACCGGTACCTGGCAACTAGCAGAAACTTGGAAATAAGAGGTCTAGGTACCGGTGCCCCATAAGCAGAAGGTTAAGGTACCGGTACCACGTGAGATAGGTACCAGTACCTCTTCTTAAATTTTAAAAAATTTAAATATATCTTTGCTAAGCCTTCGGGCCTTGGGCCTTCTTGTTTAAACATTGAAATTTGTAAAATGCTAAGGATAAATTGATGGATATTGGACCTTGGAATGGTCGTGTGATGACGTGGTGTCGAAATATACGACATACATGGGTACTTCCGCGGGTTGATGGGTGATCAACGGGTTGAAATTGAACCCCCGGATTTTGGGGTGTCACAGCTTGATAACAGAGCCAAGGTTCCCGATTACATTGGACTTGAGGGTAGATTGGGTTAAGCCATTGTATTCATTGTGCATTGCATATTAAATGTGTTAAATGCTACGTGTTATGTGAGATGATGTGATATGCATGGTTAAATGTGTATGAAAATGAGACACTAGGGTTAGAAAACATAACCTTGGGGTCAGAAAAGAAAGAATGAGAAAGTTCATGATATGGGTGTCTACTAGTGGATAACATACATCTTACTAGTGAGACTAGGAGAGAAAATTGTCAATTTTTTTTACTTTGGTCCCTACTTCAGGATACTAAATTAGTGCTCTATTGCTATCGTATGTGTGTGTAGATGGAAAATAGAGGAAAAGGACACTGGAACAGTCGAGGGGGTGGGTGGAACAACAACCAACCACCACTGACTTTTGATCAACAAGCCTTCATGGAGCCTATAGGCAAAATGACGGCTATCTTCGAACAACCTTGTAACGCCCCAAAACACACCCTGGACGGCGTTACTATCTAAGACCATTCACAACATGAGAGCGACTAAATAAATTCCATCAATAAGGAAATTTCATTCATCATATTTCATATCCAAACATTATCCCAAAAGAATAAGCCAATTCATGGCAATTACATCCCAAAAGCATTAAACATAACTTAGCAGCGGAATAACAAAAGATTATATTTTACATGATTCCAAAATAACCATTCAATCTAATACAACGAAGGACCGTCGAGATATCCCCCTCCGGATCTCCCTCCTCGTCTTCTAACTAATCCTCTTTTACAGCATCACCTGAAAAATGTGTTGGTTTGTAGGGGGTGAGCACTAAGATCTGTAGGAAAATCCTCCCAAACTCAAACAAGGTTTAGAAAACAGGTAAAACAAGTCGGTCTCATTTCACAAATATCATATATAACTTTTGAAGTAAAACAAGGACATTTAATAGATCTCAAGTTTAAGGAACAACAGTAATTGACTGAATAAGTGGAACCACTATACAGTTAACAAACCATATCCAAATATAATCCAATCCACCATACACTGTTTCCACAAGTTCTTGCGGAATCCCATACTTCCCAAGACTCTTGTAGAAACCGTCTATGGTAAAATGAACAATAACCAATATACAATAGATAATCCATTCTACCATAAACCGTTTCCAACAAGTTCTCGCGGAATCCCATACTTCCGGAAACTCTTGTCGAAACCATTTCTGGTACAATGCACGATAACCCACACTGTATGTCCGACACAACCCACGTTACTAATCCGTGCTCATTAGTGATAGGAAAAGTTCGTACCCACACGGCGTACAAAGACGTCTACCCCCTCCATGTGGTAGGAAAAGTTCATACCCGCGTGGCATACAAAGACGTCTATCCACTACATGATACCCGGTCATGTTCGTATCGTACAACCACGCAAGAAATAAAATACCAATAAATATCTCACATAACCAACAATTACACAAGTCCCCAATTCACCCTCAAAGCCTTATTTCTCAAGCATCCTTACAAGGAACCTCCTGAGAAGGAATGAGCATCCTTACAAGGAACCTCTCACCCTTGTTCCTCCTAACAACCAAACAAGACATACGATATCCACAATTTCCTCAATTAACAAATAACTCCACAAATCCCCAATTTCACATGTAACATTCCAATAAAACAATTTAAGCAAAAGTACATGAGATCATAAAAATATCATTTTATTGTTCGACACAAACCACTAAAGTTTTGAAATCAAAACATATGAGTAATCAAACTTTGGAATCATTATAACGGAATATTAAGCTTGGAGTACAAGGAATAAAGGCGCACCAAGCTTGAAAATCATGAACAAAGGAGAAATTAAGATTTAACGGAAACAATCATGTATGGAAATAAATAACGAACTACCACCAAGGTGTGAAATCAAGAACAAATAGTTATGAAGCTTAGAAATCAAGACCAAAAGAACACTCAAGTCTTGGAACCAAGAATAAAGAATATCAAGTATTGAATATCAAGCTTAGAATTCAAAATAATGGAACAATCATGAATTGAAATCAATAACAAAGGAGAAGTCAAGAGAAAAACACATTTCCCTTGAAGACTAGGGTTTGGTAGCAAGCAAGGAGATTTAGGGTTACCCAACAATCGCATGATTTTCCACATGGCATTAATTGCAAGAATTAAGGATTGGATAGCATACATATAACATTTAGAGTTAAGAGATACATATAAATAAACCTAGCCTCAATGTAAAAGAATGGAAGAAAACCCCTACCTTATGCTCTTGAAGAAACCTAGGGTTTGAGTCTTGAATCACTTGTGAACCCTTTGTCTTTCCTTTTTATCTTGAGTTTTATCTTTCTCTCTTTCTCTCTAAGGGTTTCTAGGAGGGTTAGGGTAAGAGGGAGATGAAGAAATGGGGCAAATGGGATGTGGGATGGGTTTTATAACACAAAAATCCCGACTTTTTAACTGTTTAGCGGCGTCAGACAAATGGTACCGGTACCCAGTACCGGTACTGTATGGTACCGGTACTCAGTACCGGTACCCCAAACCTTCTGGAGTCGAAGTACCGGTACACAGTACTGGTACTGTATGGTACCGGTACTCGGTACCGGTACACTTTGTCTGCTGTAACTTCCAGGGCAGTTTTGACCCATTTGTAGGTTGAATTGGAAAATTTCCATGAGACACACTTTTGTAGCCCTAGATGTCTACTATCTACTGTAAAAATTTCAGATCAATTGGACTTAAGGATAAAAAGTTATGGCCAAAACACTAAGTAGTGTCTAGGACCCATTTTACCCAAATTCTTTCTAAAGTGTGTTTTAACTCCGGGACACTTCCTAACTTCTAATACATCCCTATTACCTCTCCCAATGTTTTTCGACCTTCCGGATTCAATGGAAGCATTATTTTGACCTAAAAACCTTCAGAAACTTGTCTATTCACCCTTTCCAAGTTTAAACATCTTCGACACGTAAACTTCCCAATCAAATTATCTCCATAGTATTTATTCCTACGACTTATTCTTATGTCACTACATATATCCACATTTTTAAAATAATTATTTATTATATATTTATATACATATATAAAAGAAAAATGCGGGGTGTTACAATCCACCCCCCTTAAAGAAAGTTTCGTCCTCGAAACTTAATCGTCGAGTTAGTCTCTCAAATTCTCAATAATTCGAGAGACTAGAATCAAAATACATTCCTTCACTAGAATTCATTTATCACCTCTATTCTTAATACCTGTATACGATTGTTCCAACTAATTTCTTTTCATGCCTAACTACTAGATCATAATACTTAATTGTGTACTCATCAAATATCACTTCTCTTTTAAATTTCACCAATCAATTCAATCAAACTCATATTTGTTTCTTACATGTATCTTCTTCATAAGCATATCAAATAACTCAAATGTAATTCCACCATTAGGGTTAGTCATCCTTCCTATACTAACATCAGGGTGTAACACAAAATTTGTTAATGGCATCACGGTAAAATTTATCTCAATTCCTGAAAATAGATACAACGTTCTTCAAGATTTCGTCTCTCACAACCCCAGAGGGATTCACAATCTTGAAATCTACCATAATTTCAATTCATAACTACACACTCCACACAAGTCAATGTTCTAAGATCAACTCTTCGATTTTACATCAATTTGTACTTTCTCATAATACTCCTTACCGTCACCATTATAGTCATTAATCCAACAGTTCGCTGCGCACTCTGATAGAGATTATAATCCACCGATTCACAAGTCAAAATATGCTACAAGATAAGAACTTCGCATAGATTTGAAGGTTCTGAGATAGGATTTTAGATTCCACCAAAGTATACAAGTGAAACCTAACCGCACTTGTTTTCCAATTATAGCTTCCAAACTGTGTACACTAACGATCCACCAAATCCATTCAAAAAGGGAATTTTGGATAATTAACCAGCTATAATACTTAAGCTAAGGATAAAATTATATCTCCAAGATATTTGCTCTTGATCTACAATCTTAAGCTAGAACTAATAACCATTTAATCAATTCTTAGTGGCTTTCATTCACATCACAACTCTTTTAATGACACCTATACTTTTTAATCCTTCTGATACCATTCATTACAATATACCTCTTGTAACATATCAAAATGTGAGGATAGACTGTCAAGGATCCCAAAACTAAAATAACCTAAACTAACATAAGACTCTCGATGATTCATCCCATGTCAAAGCAATCTTCATAGGTATCATCATTGATTCTTCAATTTACTTCTTTACCATTATCACCATCAACCATAAGTTCGAATTTTCTATACTCATACTAACATTCCTCAAGTATAACTAATCATTCCGATCTTAACAAGGTACTAAAAGAGACAAGAAGAAGAACGTCCTATTCCCCCAACACAAATCCAATGACATTATAAGGTTTCTTAGAACAATAGAGGTTCACCTCAAATTTGGGATATTATCCTCTTTTCATAATTCTCTACTATATACAACATCAAGCTTTTAACATCTATAATCTTTAATCCTACAATACCAATGGTCAAAGGTAATTACTACAACTTAGTCATGCTTCTTAGATTTCCAATCAAGTTTGTGAATACAAATCAACTATTGATTCCACATTTAACTGAGAGGTTCTTGATGGTTAATGCCTTAGATACTCTAAATGTAGTCAACTAAGTCCTCAACGAATTAAGATTACCGAAGTATAACATCCTCCATAAGCATCTTAGGTATAACTCTTCTAAATCATTTATACTTCCAAGTAAATTTAATCAACTCTCTATAATATTTCAAAACAACATGGGTAATCTCAAGTTTGCGGTTATGAAAACACACTCCGATCCATTTAAGAACCATAATCACCATTTCTATCGTTAATCCAAAATAGGCTCTCCTTCGAGGTAACTTTTCCATATTCCATCAATTGGTCATCTTTAAGAATTATTCAACCTCATACATCGCACTCACCATTACCCTCCCAGGGTTTCTATTATAGAACCAAAACTACATTCATTCCTTAATTTCTATGTGTTTTAAGTGACACACGTAACCTTCCATACCCTTATCATTAGGAACTTAATTCATCTTAGAGAACCTATAAGTTAATCTGATCTCCACACATCCCAATTGGGTTATCATATCCCTGGACTTCTAAAATATGAGCAATACTTAAAGTTGACAAGCCCCAAATCATAATCATCTTTTATATTGTTATCCATCAAAAGCACTTCAATCAATATGGGGGTGTCTCTCAATCAAAGCCTAAATAATGTGGAAGTTCACTTAAGGATAGGTCCTTCGGAATCTAAGAAGAAAGTACGACACTTTATTGTCCAAAGAACACCACAGTGCAGATTTTTGACCAACTTCGAAGAATAAACTGATTTGACTCGAGTATTTTGAGCATGCGTGACCTATATGGTTGGAAATCTATACGAGTTAGGGTTCGAACAAAAATAACGGTGCACAATTTGGACTTTCCAATGAAGAGTTATGAACAAATTGGTGCGAGGTAGTCTGCCGGACTGTTTGGTTCCTGTATACTTGCCTAACTCAAGTTTGGGTGTCTTTATCACACATCCTATTTCATACCCATCTCCAATATAACTAATATGACTCGCAATCGAGATCCATGCCTAATCTCATTTACAAACCAAAAGCCAAATTATCATCCGTTTCCTAGACTAGTCTAAACCACATGATACAAACTAGCGTACCCATTCATGTCTAATACAACCATGTCTACCATCAATTCTCGCTCCCCAATTTGAAGCACACCACCTATACACATCCTCTTAGTATCCAACCGTTCTCCCGAGGCATGTCTATACTCCAGACATGTTCTAAATTCCCAAAGTCTAATCCCAAGTTATTTGCATAGGTGGGGTGTGGGAAGGAATGAGTAACATTAAACTTCAAAGAAAATACATGCCCAAGACTTTTAGAGAAAAACGATACCTTCCGCAATTGTATGGGAAACATCTTCCCCCGGTTGGGTCAGAATAGGAATTCCCTCTTGATCAATGTTGTCGGGGGCTATATCTTCTAACGGGTTCTGCGGTGGTGGCTTCTGTGGTGGTGGCGTGTTTGCATTTACTTGTCCTACGGCTTGTTTGGTCTTTTTAGGAAATGATGGGCATCTATGTTTGAAGTGCCCGAAACCGCCACATGCGAAACAGCGACGTGGGTCAGTGGCTGTTCGATTTCGAGTAGCCCTAGCTCCTTGAACCACTGGATTTCGTGGCCCTGAAGCTTGGTCAGGTCGGCAGTACGGAGCTGCCCTTTGTGCCACTCCACTGCTGCTAGCACCAGTCCGGATCGGGCCTCCCCTTGCTAAGTCCTGTTGTTGTTGGTTGTTGATTCTATTCTGGTGTTGTACCAGAGTAGTTAACTCCCTTATGCATTGATAAATGACATCCATGGTATCGGGAGGTGATGGTGGTGGTGGATTTGCTTGGCCACCACGTCCTCGTCCACGTCCACGTCCACCCTTCATCCTGCACATCAATTCACAATTTAGTTCCTCGATGTGCAAGACATCCTAGGTATCACTTTAGTCTATAACACAAGAAGAGTGTGAAATCTAACTCAAACCCTTTTATTCAACTTAGTCCTAAGGCTCTAGTGGTAATTCATAACCTACAGCTCCCATGTAAGACCTAAAGCCTAAGCTCTGATACCAACTTTGTAACGCCCCAAAACACACCCTGGACGGCATTACTATCTAAGACCATTCACAACATGAGAGCGACTAAATAAATTCCATCAATAAGGAAATTTCATTCATCATATTTCATATCCATAACATTATCCCAAAAGAATAAGCCAATTCATGGCAATTACATCCCAAAAGCATTAAACATAACTTAGCAGCGGAATAACAAAAGATTATATTTTACATGATTCCAAAATAACCCTTCAATCTAATACAACGAAGGACCGTCGAGATATCCCCCTCCGGATCTCCCTCCTCGTCTTCTAACTAATCCTCTTTTACAGCATCACCTGAAAAATGTGTTGGTTTGTAGGGGGTGAGCACTAAGCTCTGTAGGAAAATCCTCCCAAACTCAAACAAGGTTTAGAAAACAGGTAAAACAAGTCGGTCTCATTTCACAAATATCATATATAACTTTTGAAGTAAAACAAGGACATTTAATAGATCTCAAGTTTAAGGAACAACAGTAATTGACTGAATAAGTGGAACCACTATACAGTTAACAAACCATATCCAAATATAATCCAATCCACCATACACTGTTTCCACAAGTTCTTGCGGAATCCCATACTTCCCAAGACTCTTGTAGAAACCGTCTATGGTAAAATGAACAATAACCAATATACAATAGATAATCCATTCTACCATAAACCGTTTCCAACAAGTTCTCGCGGAATCCCATACTTCCGGAAACTCTTGTCGAAACCATTTCTGGTACAATGCACGATAACCCACACTGTATGTCCGACACAACCCACGTTACTAATCCGTGCTCATTAGTGATAGGAAAAGTTCGTACCCACACGGCGTACAAAGACGTCTACCCCCTCCATGTGGTAGGAAAAGTTCATACCCGCGTGGCATACAAAGACGTCTATCCACTACATGATACCCGGTCATGTTCGTATCGTACAACCACGCAAGAAATAAAATACCAATAAATATCTCACATAACCAACAATTACACAAGTCCTCAATTCACCCTCAAAGCCTTATTTCTCAAGCATCCTTACAAGGAACCTCCTGAGAAGGAATGAGCATCCTTACAAGGAACCTCTCACCCTTGTTCCTCCTAACAACCAAACAAGACATACGATATCCACAATTTCCTCAATTAACAAATAACTCCACAAATCCCCAATTTCACATGTAACATTCCAATAAAATAATTTAAGCAAAAGTACATGAGATCATCAAAAATATCATTTTATTGTTCGACACAAACCACTAAAGTTTTGAAATCAAAACATATGAGTAATCAAACTTTGGAATCATTATAACGGAATATTAAGCTTGGAGTACAAGGAATAAAGGCGCACCAAGCTTGAAAATCATGAACAAATGAGAAATTAAGATTTAACGGAAACAATCATGTATGGAAATAAATAACGAACTACCACCAAGGTGTGAAATCAAGAACAAATAGTTATGAAGCTTAGAAATCAAGACCAAAAGAACACTCAAGTCTTGGAACCAAGAATAAAGAATATCAAGTATTGAATATCAAGTTTAGAATTCAAAATAATGGAACAATCATGAATTGAAATCAATAACAAAGGAGAAGTCAAGAGAAAAACACATTTCCCTTGAAGACTAGGGTTTGGTAGCAAGCAAGGAGATTTAGGGTTACCCAACAATCACATGATTTTCCACATGACATTAATTGCAAGAATAGCAAGAATTAAGGATTGGATAGCATACATATAACATTTAGAGTTAAGAGATACATATAAATAAACCTAGCCTCAATGTAAAAGAATGGAAGAAAACCCCTACCTTATGCTCTTGAAGAAACCTAGGGTTTGAGTCTTGAATCACTTGTGAACCCTTTGTCTTTCCTTTTTATCTTGAGTTTTATCTTTCTCTCTTTCTCTCTAAGGGTTTCTAGGAGGTTTAGGGTAAGAGGGAGATGAAGAAATGGGGCAAATGGGATGTGGGATGGGTTTTATAACACAAAAATCCCGACTTTTTAACTGTTTAGCGGCGTCAGACAAATGGTACCGGTACCCAGTACCGGTACTGTATGGTACCGGTACTCAGTACCGGTACCCCAAACCTTCTGGAGTCGAAGTACCGGTACGCAGTACCGGTACTGTATGGTACCGGTACTCGGTACCGGTACACTTTGTCTGCTGTAACTTCCAGGGCAGTTTTGACCCATTTGGAGGTTGAATTGGAAAATTTCCATGAGACACACTTTTGTAGCTCTATCTGTCTACTATCTACTGTAAAAATTTCAGATCAATTGGACTTAAGGATAAAAATTTATGGCCAAAACACTAAGTATTGTCCAGGACCCATTTTACCCAAATTCTCTCTAAAGTGTGTTTTAACTCCGGGACACTTCCTAACTTCTAATACATCCCTATTACCTCTCCCAATTTTTTTCGACCTTCCGGATTCAATGGAAGCATTATTTTGACCTAAAAACCTTCAAAAACTTGTCTATTCACCCTTTCCAAGTTTAAACATCTTCGACACGTAAACTTCTCAATCAAATTATCTCCATAGTATTTATTCCTACGGTTTATTCTTATGTCACTACATATATCCACATTTTTAAAACAATTATTTACTATATATTTATATACATATATAAAAGAAAAATACGGGGTGTTACAAAGCTAGTACCAACGTAGGTCAAGGAGGCTCAAACAACCTCCAACGGATTAAGGCACACAAGCCACCTACTTTCATGGGAGGTATGGATCCGATGATGGCCTATCATTGGCTCCAACAGATAGAGAAAATCTTGGAGGCTATGGAGATCACATCCGACACCACCAAGATATTATTAATGGCCTTTCAGCTTGAGGGAGAGGGCCATTTGTGGTGGAATTAGGCCAAGGCCTAGAAGAACCTTGAGGCAATGACATAGGAAGAGTTCCGTGAGCTCTTAATGGGAAAGTATTTCCCGTCGACTGTTGGACAAGTGAAAGACCTAGAATTTCTAGGCTTGAAACAAGGGAGTATGACAGTGATGGAATACGTGGCTAAGTTCACCGAGCTAGCCCATTTCACCGATGATTATATGGCCACAGACTTGGACAAAGTGAGAAGATTTAAGGACGGTTTAAATTTGTCCATCTGAGGAAAGATTGTGGGCCACCGCCTGCAAGACTTGGACTCAATGGTCGAGACGGCCATGGCCATTAAGAGAGAAGTAGAAGACACAAGGGGCATCCGGGATGCGGGTGCTAAGGACAAGAAGAAGGAGGGTCGATCCTCTTTTTCTAGTTCGGGAAAGAAACAAAAAACTTCTACACGCCAAGGGTATCAAGGACAAGGTCGCGGATATCAAGGCCAATGCCAAGGTCAATCCTCCCAAGGCGGAAGAAATTTTAGGGCTTCCTATCAGGCAAGATAGAGGACCTGTTTCATATGTCACCAGCCGGGCCACATGAAGCGGGATTATTCTTAGAGGCAGGGATCCCAAAGCTACATGGCATCTCAGTCCCAGTCATCGGTGGGACATCCACTGACTTTCTTCATTCTTCTCTACCCCACCATGGGTCATGGAAATCAGTTTCAGTTCCAGGGCACTACACAGGCCCCTAATGCTTCACGTGGAGGGACTCCGCAATCAAGCCAGATGGGCTAGGGTTTGGGCCGAGGCCGAGGACAGGACTTATAGGCTGTGACTTCAAGGACCCAGGGACGAGTCTATGCCATCACACCTCAGACTGAGCCGGTGAATCAGTCGGTGATTCAGGGTACATTTCTACTCTCGCTTATGTACAAGGGTGTTGTTTGATTCTGGTACATCACATTCATTCATTTCTGCATCATCTGTAAAATATTTGGGCTTAGAGGTTGAGACCTTGGAAGAGCCATTGCATGTGAGTTCTCCCATAGGAGCTAGGGTATGCATTGATCAGATATGTCGGGGTTGTGAGCTAGAGATCGACATGTCGGAGTTTGATGTCATCCTCAGGATGGATTGGTTGGCGGCATACCGAGTCATCATTGATTGTAATCGGAAGAGGGTCACTGTCGATACACCAGAGGGTGTTTGTTTCAAGTTTAAGGAGAAAAAGCACGATGTCTTATCCCATGTCGTGTATGACTCTCGTTGGCACGACAGTTGATTGGGTTGGCTTGCGAGCCTTACACTTGAGGACGAAGCGGGACAAGAGTTGGGTCTACCTCGAGTGGTCTGTGAGTATGCGGACGTTTTTTTCAGACGAGTTATTGAGATTACCTCCACATCGGGATGTAGACTTCACCATTGAGTTACAACCCGGTGCATCTCCTATTTCTATGACACTGCATAGGATGGCACAGGCAGAGTTACAAGAACTCAAGGTCCAATTGCAAGAACTGTTGGACAAGGGTTTTATTAGACCAAGTACCTCACCTTGGGGCGCTCTAGTATTATTTGTCAAAAAGAAGGACAAGACCCTTAAACTTTGTATAGACTATCGGCAGTTGACTCGGGTCACCATCAAGAATAGGAACTCATTGCCACGAATTGACGGCTTGTTTGATCAACTGAAAGGGGCACGAATCTACTCCAAAATAGATCTGTGCATGGGATACCATCATTTGAGGATTAGGGAGATAGATATCCCTAAGACAACATTTAGAACGTGGTATGAGCATTTCGAGTTCACAGTTATGCCATTTGGATTGAAGAATGTCCCGACGGCATTCATTGATCTCATGCATAGGGTGTTCCAACCCTACTTAGATCAGTTTGTTGTGATTTTTATTGATGACATCCTGATCTACTCCAAGTCTGAGGAGGAGAATGAGGGTCACTTGAAGATTGTTCTCCAGACTTTGAGAGACCATCTGTTGTATACCAAGTTCAGCAAGTGTGAATTTTGGCAGACGAAGGTAAAGTTTTTGGGGCACATGGTTTCGCCCTTGGGTGTGTTAGTGGACCTTGAGAAAATAGAGGCGGTTATGAATTGGGAAAGCCCCAAGTCAGTCTTTGAGATACGTAGTTTCTTGGGATTGGCGGGATACTATCAGAGGTTCATTGAGGATTTCTCCCGACTAGCTCCACCTATGACTAGATTGACCCGGAATGAGGTCAAGTTCTAGTGGGATGACTCATGTGAGAGGGCATTCCAAGAGTTGAAGAGGAGGCTAAATTCAGCTCCTATTTTGATAGTTCCAGATAAGGGACAGAGGTACACAGTATACTGTGATGCCTCCAAGGACGAATTTGGATGTGTGTTGATGCAATCCGGTAGGGTGGTAGCTTGTGGTTCTCGACAGTTGAAGAGCTACGAGCAGAACTATCCCACGCATGACATGGAGTTAGCGGCCATTGTCTTTGCCTTGAAGGCATCACACTACTATCTATATGGAGAGCAGTTTGAGGTATTTTCTGACCACAAGAGTCTGAAGTACATCTTTATATAGCGAGACCTCAATATGAGGCAGCACAGGTGGATGGAGTACCTAGAAGACTATGACTTCACTTTGCATTATCATCCTGGTAAGACAAATGTGGTGGCTGATGAGCTCAGCCGGAAGTCACAGGGAGTCTTAGCTAGTGTAGCTTCCCGAGAGTGGCGGATGCTCAAGATTGTAGGACAGTTTGGGCTACACTATAAGGGGCAGGCTCAGGACACTTTAGGGAGTCTGGTGGATACATTTTCCCTATTGAGCAGAGTGATCGAGTCCCAAGGGCAGGACACAGAGATATTGTCCATCAGGGACCAGGTATAGTCAAGTACAAGTGATGAAGGCTGGGCCATTCATGCCAATGGCAACCTTCGATTTAGGGGAAGAGTTGTGGTTCCCCTGTCGGCAGATTTGAGGGAGGAGATCCTCAGGGAGTTCCATTGATCCCGTTTTGATGTGCATCCAGGCTCAAAGATGTACCATGATCTTCGCCGCCAGTACTATTGAAGCGGGATGAAGATGCACACTGGAGACTTTGTTAGTAGATGTCTCACGTGTCAGCAAGTCAAGGTTGAGCACCATAGACCAGCAGGGGTTGCTCCAGCTTTTGGAAATGGCGGAGTGGAAGTGGAAGCACATCATTATGAATTTTTTGACCCACTTGCTACGAACATTGCGTGGGCATAACGCGGTGTGGGTGATTGTGGACCGACTTACAAAATCGGCACACTTTTGGCTATGTGGATGTCCTTAACACTGGAGGAATTCTGTCGATTGTACATACGAGAGATAGTCTGGTTGCATGGGATACCCGTATCTATTGTATCGGACCAGGATTCCAGATTTACAGCCCATTTTTGGGAATGTTTCCAACGGGCCATGGGGACACAATTGATGATGAGTACATCTTTTCATCCCCAGAAGGATGGTCAGTCAGAGAGGACTATCTAGACTTTAGAGGACATGCTACCGGCATGCGTCATTGACCTCAAGGGTAGCTGGGAAGAGCACTTACCCTTAGTGGATTTCACCTACAAGAATAGTTATCAAGCGAGCATACAAATGACACCCTATGAGTCACTTTATGGGAGATCATGCCGTTCTCCGATTTGTTGGATAGTGGTTGGAGAGATACCCTCTACGGGTCCAGACTTGATCAGGGACATCTCAGAGAAGGTGGATATGATACGAAAGCGTCTTCTTACGGCTCAGAGCCGGCAGAAGAGCTACGCCGACAGGCGGCGGCGACCTCTAGAGTTCGAGGTTGGAGATCACACCTTCTTGAAGATGATGCCTAAGAGGGGAGTGGTCAGATTCGGGAAGAGAGGGAAGCTTTTGTCGAAGTATATCGGGCCCTTTGAGGTACTCGACAGGGTTGGCACTGTCGCTTATAGGTTGGCATTACCGTCAAATCTATCGGGTGTTCACACGGTGTTTTATGTCTCCATACTCTGGAATTATACTCCAGATCCTACGCATGTGGTGGATTGGGGGGAGCTCGTTGTTGATGCGGATGGGACCTTCGAGGAAGGACCCGTGCGTATCATGGATAGCCAAAAGCAGGTTTTGCCAGGCAAGATTGTGAGGCTGGTGAAGGTGCTGTGGCAGCACCGTGGTGTGGAGGAAACGACATAGGAGCGTGAGGACACAATGCATGTCAGTTATCCGTTCTTGTTCGAGGATGGAGGTACTTTCTTGTAGTCATAAAGTATTATATGACTTGTAGCATATGCATGTTGTTATATGTGCATGTGTGTGTAAATTTTGGAGATGAAATTTCTTTAAGGTGGGAAGAATGTAAAACCTAGGAAAATTTAAAATTTTATTGTGAAGGGTAAGATGGTAATTAGCCATTTTACCTTATGGGTTGAAAACCCAAATTTTTATAGAACTCGGGTGATGAAACGAACCTCACCATTGGATTCGTCTCGCAAAATTTAGTTACCTAGTCAATTTTCGTTGAATTCTAAGACAGTTGAATTTTTCGCGTTTCATGATCAAGTGTTGCGTGACTAAAATAAACGCGATCGGATTTTAATTACAAAATATGAGAATTAATTTAAAGTTAGCCCAAATAAAATATATTGAACATAACACGAGACGAGATTTAATTGATTCGAAATTAAATCGGATCAGAAAAAGATGGGACGTGGGCTCGTTGTGGGCCAAGTAACCACGGGGTATTTAAAGGGAAAAATCTGAATTTCTCCCCCATTGGTGCCTGCAATTCCGATAGAGAGAGAGAAGAAGAAGGGAGAGAAAACACAAAATCTCTAAGCCTTCCCCTTGCGATCTAGAGTAATCCATCGTTCAGATTGCTTTGGGCCAAGAACGAAGGTTGTTCTACTCGACGAAAGCTACATCTACATACCAAAAATCGCGGATTTCGCATAATTGTCAAGATCGGAATTTTTAAAAATCAAGGTTTAAAGCTTGAGCTAGGTTTCTTGTAACTTTTTCTATGTGTATTACGCTTTAAGAGGTAGAGTTCTTATCCTAACTAGATTTATTTTCAACCTAGGGTTTGCGTATGAAATGGGTAGTATGATTAGAGATGAGATCTCTTATATAAATATATTCATACTGAAACTAGAGTATGGGAAATGGTATAAGAATAAGTAAAATCAATTTTTGCATGAATTGGGTTTGTTGAAATTTCTTGTTTGGTAATTTCATGTGAAATGTGATAAATTGGGCATGTTATGGGTTTACATGATTTGGTGCCCTTCGGGTGTTTGATAAAATGCCTTGAATGATATGAGCATGTTATTTGAACGAAATTAATATAACATGCTTTGTGAAGATTTTAGAATTTAATTATATGTTTAATGATATAAGTTACATTGTGGATTTGGAAATGTTGATCGACATTGAAAATTGTTTATAATGTGCTCATGACATGATGAACATGAAATTGAAATTTTAATTGTACATTACATTTTCATATGTACGAGAAATATCGCATTCGTGGGCATGTGACATGAGTGTGGGAGCATGCATGATTTTGAATCAAACACCATTCCTGGTGGATGATACATGGGCTCGGGAAAGTTGGACTAAGGTTCAACTGAGACACACGGGTTGCATTGAAAATAAGGGTCGGAGTTAGCAAGAAGGTCTAGATTATCCCTCGGGTGGAAGACTCAGTGATTTTGGATACGCACTTCCATTGGTATTGAGTCCATAAAGTTTGTCGTCGTATGCAGAGCCATTGGTGGAAGTCCATAGATGACGTGTCGGTTGGGTACCCGTTGGTGGAAGTCCATAAATACCTACCCCAAGAAAGACCCGAGATTTATAAATGGTCATTGAATTTGTAACATCAATAGCGGGGGCTTGGAATGCCCAGATGCATATGCATGGCATTGCATGTGGTATGGGAGCCGGTGGAGGGCTCGAGTTGCAGTACATGTGTGAGTGACATCTCATGACATGGCATGGCATTGTGAAATCTATTATGAATTGCATATTCTTGAATGGATATTTGATTGATTGTTAGATTACATGTGACCATTTCATATGCACCTTGATTGGGAGGTAGCCTCTTTAGGAGATACCCTATTGAGTGTGCATCACCATTTATGGGAATAACATTTCAGGTGCGGGACAAGCGCCGATGGACGACCCTCACATGGTTCCATGTTGAGAAGAATCCGATAATTGGCTTTAAACTTACATTTTGTAAAACAATGGTGTAAATAGTTTTGGACTTGTAATATTGTATAAAGGGTTGTGTAATGAACCTTTATGGACTATATTTTCATTGTAAAAGGATATTATATGAGTTTGGGTGAATGTTGTATGAGATTGGATGAGATGAAAATTGAAAATGGAATGAATTGGGGAAGAATTGGGCCCAAGTATCGGTACCAAAGTGACTAGGTACCGGTTCCACATTGTCGAATGGCCCAAGTACTAGTACCTAGACTTGTGGATACCAGTAACTAGATTCCAAAGGGCTCAGGTACCGGTACCTCTATGACAGTGGGCTCAGGTACCGGTACTACGACATGTAGGTGCCAGTACCTAGCAAATAGTAGGTCAGGTACCAATACCCCGTCACATAAGTACCGATACTTGGCAAATGGGAGAAACCTGGAAATAAGTGGTCCAGGTATTGGTACCTCGTCATTCAGGTACTGGTACCTAGTAAACAAAAGGTTAAGGTTCCGGTACCACGTGAGATAGGTACCAGTACCTCTTCTTAAATTTTCAAAAATTTTAATGTATCTTTGCTAAGCCTTCGGGTCTTGGGCCTTCTTGTTTAAAGATTGAAATTAGTAAAATTCTTAGGACAAATTGATGGATATTGGACCTTGGAATGGTCATGTGATGATGTGGTGTCAGGTTATACAGCATACACAGGTACTTCCGCGAGTTGATGGGTAATCAACGGGTTGGAAATGGACCCTCGGATTTTGGGGTGTTACAAGAATAAAATCTAAAAACCATAGAAAATAGAAAAGTAGAAACGGTGAATTGAACAATAGAATTGGAGCTCCCCTCTCTCTTGCTAGACTTGGGTATTTATAGGAGGTCTTGTGCTAAAAATCCTCATTTCTATTCACCAATCATGGCCCTTGAAATATTCCGCAGATTGCCTTCCTTAGGAGTCTCGATTACCAAATTTACAGGAACCTACCTGTAGGAAACAAAAATGACCTACCGGTAAGACTGTTCACTGTAATCTTCCTACTGGTTGCCTTGCTATGCTACTAGTTGAACAACTTTTTGTTTTGAACCTATTGGTAGGATTGAACTCCTACAAGTAGAACCAACTTCTGGCCTCAGTTGTAATGGTAGAAATGTTCTTTTTCTCAATTCTACTTATAGTGGCCTTGGCTTCAATCCTGGACCTCTTGGCTTATCCTCCAAGTCCTCCATGGCATTGAAACACGTGTAATTCCATGTTCTTATACCAATTCAACTACAAACGCAAATTTACTATAAAATACAAATCTCAACTAAAACAAAGGAATTAAGTGATTAGCATGACTAAGATGAATGGTTATGAGGCTTATAATATGCAATATTATGCTCTCATCATCTATATATATGATAGATCTACAAAGCTTTTATCTTTTTTTTTTAATATACGCTCAAATTCTAGAATAAACACATGATTTATATCCAAATACATATTTTAAATCCAAAAAACCTATGTTCTCGATAAAAACATAGAATTTTGAATATTGTGAACATGAAGGTTTCTTTTACGATCTCTTGCATGTTTTGCTTTGATTATTCTTCTACTTGAGAATTGTGGAACTATGGATTTTGGTATACGTGATTTTTCTGAAAAAACTGTTATTATTATATCTTGTATTTGTGAGTGTGATGAACGTGGGTTACACTCGAATTCGTATCGTAGAGTGTTAGAGGTTTTCCTACCTTGAGGGGTTTAGTGGTTTCCTAACACTCGAGGCTGGGGGCAAGTATATTATTCCTAGGAAAGGATTCATCAATGTTGATAAGTCGATACACGCCCTTCCAAAAGTGTTGTGGCCATGTGGGGATTGATTTGAGATAGTTTGTATTTGTGGTAGGTGGACAAGAAAGGTTCGTTGTGTAGATTCATGCTAGTCTACCTATGTATATGAGATATTGAGTTATAAGTTTTGGATTGTGAATAATTATATCCTATTATGAATTCTATTATTTTGTACCATAAACTCGAGATCATTACTAAATGTCATTGTTTTATATAAAAAATATATAAACTCAAGATCATTACTGAATGCCACTGTTTATCTCAAAACTATATATATTATTTTATAACTGAGACTTACCAATTTTTATGATTTATAAACCTTGTTTGGGTTTGAGAGGGATTTCTTATTTGGCTTATTTGTTCATCATACAATGTGTATATATATATATATATTATTTTATAACTGAGACTTACCTATTTTTATGATTTATAAACCTTGTTTGGGTTTGAGAGGGATTTCTTATTTGGCTTATTTGTTCATCATACAATATGTATATATATATATATATATATATATATTTATTTATTTATTAGATTATGTACTTGAAGAGGATATCACACTAGTTGATTTTGAGGTTGAACTAGATCAGAAAGTGGATCCAGATTTGGAGGATTAAAGTTGCTTCTGTCTAGTTTAGTTTTTATGAGATTTGGTTATAAGACAATGTTAGGAATATTTCTTCTTTAGTTAGTTGAAAGACTATTGTTTTAGTTTTGGATGTAAACCTAAAGATTTATTTGTGTTTCTCTTGGAAATTTATCTAGTTAGTCTTTGGATGTGGAATGATTTTTATTATTTAATAATTAACTTAGATGCTCTCATGGTTGAATGTTGTATAGATAGTGATGTCTTTCAAGGTAGATTTTGGGGCGTTACAATATGGAAACTTGAGTATTTTATTCATTCATGGTCTGTACTTAAAATACTCTATTTTTTTTCCATTTTGTTGACTTTTATTTATTTTGATTATTTTTGTTTGTTGTGACATCCTCTTAGTCCTTGTTATTTGATATTTTATCATTTAGACTTTGAGTTATAAACTTTGTTTGTCCTTTGCTTACATTATATGCATGATTTAGCTAGTTGGTTTGTATTTATACCTTCTTGTTATACCATGATTTTATGTCACCTTGTTATGAGGCGTCATTGGATTGACATTTGTAACAAATAAAGAAATAATATTTTGGATTCTATGCCACCTTGTTTATTTTACACTAGTTATTTTAATTGTGAACACCAACTAGGAGGGAGAACTTGATGTACTTAACATTGTTATATCAACAAGTTCTTAAGCAAATTGGGAAAACTAATTCTTACATGTGTTACAAATTTGCACTTGCATGATTTCATATGAATATGCCCTATGCTTATCTTGGTACTTACCATACCCATGATTATGGTATCTATTTCTCTAACATACGATGTTTTTCACCAGTTTTGATTTTAGTGGTAATGTGCTAAACTATGATCTTCAAGCTACATCTAAAGATTAGATCTTGTATTTATTTTTATGATTTAGGACATGTACATGAATGTTGAGATTAGTTTACATTTCGTTTTGTTCAATGGTTTGTGGGTTGTGATCTTAATTTCTTATTTGTGTATTTTGTCACAAAATTGTCAAAGGGAGAGATTGTTAGATCATATGTTTATAATTGGCTAATTTCGTGGAATTCATGTAAATCTCAACCTATTCCATGATCATGATCCTACAACGATGAAGATCCAAAAGCATCATTTAAGGAAGGAGATCATGCGTTAAAGATACATCAAAAGCACTCATATGCACTTTCATGCTTAGGACAAGGTAATGACCTAGAGACCTAAGATGATCCCTTGGTTTAATAGACTTAAGAGGGATATTGTTAAAATGGAATCGATATTAATCCGTATATGGCTCCTAGGTGATTTTCAAAGAAAATATTTTCTAAACTTTTGTGTTTTGAAAACATAATTTGAGCCATTATCAGACCCCTCTTGAGCAACACCCATTAATGCTCAAGAGGACAAGTTTTTTGCTTGATTTTAGGATTAAAAAAATTAGTATGCACAACCCTATACTCACTAGCTTTCGCTAGAGCAGTCTCTTTAGAACTTAGGAAAGAAATGGAAAAATGCCAAATGGAGGAGAAGCAGGAACTGCCCTTAAGGCCACAAGGGGTCTCAAAGGTCGCTCGAGCAGTCCTATGGTTGCCCAAATGGTCTACTCTTTCTAGGCTAGTTTGAAACTTCTTTTTTATTCTCGAGACCATCGCCTTATGACTGCCCTCCAATCAATCGAGTGGTCGTTCACGAATTTGAGTTTTCTTGTTAACCAAGATTGTCCTTATTTCGAGCCTATAAATAGGGAGTGCCTTTCTCAACCTAGGATATCTCTTTTGTGAGCTGAATTCTTGCCTTTTACACCTTAGAGATCACACCACAACCCTAGACCCCTAAACCCAAGGCTACTATCTAGTGATTCTTATCCAACCTCACAACTTGATGAAGAAGATCTTGACTATTTGAAGACCAAACCCATTGGAGTGTGCATACTGAGAATTGTTGGTGCACGTAAGATTGCTTGAGGCCTAGATGATCCATTGCGGTGGTGAATCTAGTTGAATCTGCACATGAGGCCTAGATGATCCATTAGGTCTTGGTGAACTAAGAAGGTTCCCCATAGTTTTTCCTGATGAGGGTTTCCGTGTCAACAAATCACTTGTGTCATTTATTGTTTTTACATATATATTTGTGATTTGATGCACACATGTGCACTATGTGTTCGATTGTATGTTTGATTGAATATCTTCATCATCCATAGTTGCATAATTGGGTTGGGATCTCCATGGGAGATTGAGTGTTGAGTGATCAATTAATAAAATCAATACACTAATCTCCATGGGTTCATGGGGTCGTGGTAGTTAAAAGGGGGTTTTCCCTATTAATTGAATAATCATTGTGAGAAGAGGTAATTGTGGTTAGTAATAAGTTTTAAATTGTTATTGTTTAAGCTTAAATTTTAAAAATTTATTCACCCCGTTATAGCTAGTGTCTTGCACTCCACGTGTGTAATCACCATGGAAGATCCACATATATCTCCCTCTCCCGAAACAACAAAATCATTTGGCTTTACATGAATTGATTCAATGTGTCCTCTAGAATCTTTTTTTGTGGGTGCTGGTATGGTGGATACTAGAGAGGTTTTTGTGATGCTGGGGGATCGACCGGTGGCTGATATTGGTCATTCCTCCAACCGAAGTTTAGGTAGTTACACCACAGTGGAGTGTAAGTCTTGAAGTAAGACTTGAAATAAGGTTGTTGGAAAGATGATGTTGAATTGGACTAATCCAAAAAAACCTCTCAAAACACCGGAATAATAGGGCACTCCCTAGTGGGATGCCCAACGATAACAAAAATCCAGTGCACCGGCTTCGTTCCGGGGGAGTACATTAAAGTAATCTAAAAACATAAGAAATAATATATATATATATACTTCTAATAAAAGTACCTTAAGATAAAAAAAAATTGAATCTCTATTTTATCATTATAATGGATTGCAAAAACCACTCTATCCTTTCATAATTAAATATCTAAATTACTATCATATTCTTATGTATTTAAATCTCCAAATTATCTATAACATCTCTTTTAATTATCTATTCTCTACATAGAAATATCATTTTCTATAAAAAAATTTGATTGACTATATTAACCTTAAAAAAATTCATCAATATATTTTTAATAAAGTGTTTAAAAAGCATTCAAAAAATCCATCTATCTAATATTACTCATCATCTCATATGAAAAGATAACATCATGCCTACATATGTGTATTTTTTTTTTCATCGAAAAGTTTAACCCTTTCATTTCTAAGATTATTTAGTATAATTCTTCAGTTATAATAAACTTTCTAAGTTGTACTAAGATTTTATGTAAAAATAGATATTGTAGTATATTTTTAAGTAAAACTTGAATTTTTTTTTAGAATTTTAATATGCTTGATAATATATATTATAGAGTAGTATATTAAATCTTATCTCAATTGACCTAACTAATTCCTAATTACATTAAGGTTCCAATGTGATTAATATATTAACTATTACTTTTATTTTATTCAAGGAATTATAAGTGAAATCCTAATCAAATTAATTTCAAGAAATTTAATTTTTCAAACATCACTAAAAAAATCAATCTCAATCACAAAATTCTAAAAATATAGGACTTTAAATATTTCTTTTTTTATCTTTTTTTTTATAGTAAAAAAAAAAAAAAAATTTTGGGAACATATAATGTTTTCATAATTTTATAATATAATATGAGCAAAGAAAAATTAAATTTGATAAATTTGAGATAATATTTAATTCAGATACACATATACATAATATGTTTTATTAATTTTTGTGTATGAAAACTAATCACGTGCAACGTACGTGGTGCATTGCTAGTATATATATACAATAAACTAAAGTAAAATAAATAATAAGTACAAAAAAATGAATGAATTTATCGGGAAAAACGATTCCAAGTAAATCGCATGTGCAGGCGGATTCCTCATTCACTTCTTCTTATATTGCTCTTTTGATCCCAGCAATGGCGCCAAAAATATGCATGATTCCCAAAGGGTACACCCAAGTGCAAGTGTGGTCAATAAGTATTAAATACTCAATGAATTATGAGGTCTAACCACAAAGATTAAAGAGAGTTTAACAATAAGGTAAAGGAAGAACAAGTTTGAGTTTGCTAAAGGTTGAATTGGCTGAACAAACAATTGTAAATAAATTAAAGGTAAATATATATTAGAAGAATGACTCTTTAACTTCGAGATCTGGATCTGTTCATGTCAATCAGATAATTATATTTATTCAATTTGTAATTATGTCAGTTGATTTTCAAATTAACGTAGTCAACCGAAAAATATAACTTTCAAAAATAATTAATTTGATTGATATGAAAATAATATTTGAAGGCCTAATTTTATAAAATTCACAGAGAATCATAAGCATTGAATATACCAAGAATTCAATTTTGTTAATAGACAATCAAATAATTATATGGAATATAAAAGTTTGCTAGAACATTCAATCAATCTTAGAAAAATAAAGATTTAAAATTAAAATCAAGAAAAGAATTGCATAATATAAATATCTCAATAAACAATTACAAATCCATACCCTAAGCTAAAGAGTATAAAAGGAACTACTTACTGACTATGGGTAGATCTCAGAAAAAATAAAGAAAGATATAAAA
The DNA here is from genome assembly GCA_951799425.1 of Ilex aquifolium. Lineage (NCBI taxonomy): Eukaryota > Viridiplantae > Streptophyta > Magnoliopsida > Aquifoliales > Aquifoliaceae > Ilex > Ilex aquifolium. Next base: position 7,832,282 of record OX637401.1, on the reverse strand, counting down.
GATGGAATCTAGAATAATTCTTCTCTACAAAAGAAATGGCCTACAGTTGGCCTTGGAACAAGTCCTTGCTAAAACATAAGTACATGTAGGTCAAACTCGTGCATTAGATCTCGGGGGTGCATCCTGACGCGGATAACGTATCTGTCCAAACTTCAATCTCGATTGTAATATAGTTATAGGCCGATTCACAAAATTGTGATGAAACATACTTTTGTAACTCTTTAAATCTTCTTTCCAATGCCTCAAAAATCAGGTTAATCGGACATCAGAGTAAAAAGTTATGACCACAATATTAAAAATATGTCAAAACCTTATTTTATAGAATTCTTTTCTAATCAATTCTAAATGAGTTTCCCACTAATTTAGACTCCCCCGAGGTTTAAATTGTTGAATCATCATCAAAACTTCATCTTTTGATCTTAAATTGGTTGGGCTTAAATCTCGTAAAAAAAACCACAATAAATACATTTTTTTACGAATTGAATCAAACAATCCTAATGAGATGAAAACATTAAAAACCTATTTAAAATACAACAATATGCTTAAAGAAAGTGCAATAATACTGATTTAAATCAATAGAATAATGTGATTCCCAATCATTATTACATAGACAAAGATTAGTCCACAGTTAAGAGTCATATATTACAGTATTATACTTTATTTTTTAATTTAAGTTTTGAGAATAATTATTTATCACCAACCGATTTGTGTAAAAGAAAATCCACATTACTCTAAAAAAGTTTACTATCTCACAAAAATAGATACTGACTAGCGTGCCTTGCATGCGGGCATCTCGCTAGTGTTATATATATACATACACACATTAGGCACTGTCTTCCAGGTTGGCTCCCAAGATATTCCTTGAACGATAGGAATCAGGGAGAAAAAAAGGTCAATAACAATTAACAAGAGATTTCTGGGGTCACATTTTGTCTTCTTTGAAAGATGGAAACGGAGGATCAACTCAATAATCATTGATAATGGAATATCCGCCGCCTATAACACATGGTTATCAAGCCGTGAAGGCCCCTTACTATAAATTTACTGATTTACAAACCTACCGTAGGCCCTATGGGGAAGTTCCCTATGGGGAAGTTAAATAACAAAAGAGAATTCTTGAATTTCTAAGATCGGATGGCCTAGAACCGGAGGAGAGAGCGCTAACAACCTGTTCAGTTAATCTCAAAGAGCCAACCGAACCGAGGTCGGTGGAAAACTATAAGGTAAGCATCCAAACCAGCATCAGCCGAACTAACATATCCAGTTTATCAGCGCGCGGATAGATAGGGCAGGCGAAGTGCGTAGGGGATGGATGTCAGAGCAGTTGAAAGAGTCAGTCTTGAAAACCGAAGTATTGATGGGAATATCAGGGGTTCGAATCCCTCTCCATCCGCAAGGTCATAAGTTATCTCTTGCATTATCTATAGATAAGAACGAATCGGATCAACTCGACTGATATGATAGATGAAATGGTAGCTTGTGTTATGAATTAGTTAGGACTTTGTAGGGATCAGCTCAAGAAAAGTTGAGCTGACCTGTTTTAACAGTTTTCCACTTCGAAAGAAGCTCGATACAACTTTGTACACATCATATTTGATGATTTCCCAATATATATATATATATATAATTTTGTAAAGAAAAAATTGATTCATTAATTAAAAAATCATTAATTCGAAAGAGTTATTCACCATGAAGTTGTGCAGCTTTTTATGTTAATAATGCTGCAAAGCTCAACTTAAAAGACAAAGGTTAACCGGTAGAAAAGAACTTGGAGAAGATATGAACTGTCGAAACAATTGCTTTAATTGACAGTGGAGCAAATATGAACTGCATTAAGGAAGGATTAATTCTTAGTAAATATTTTGAAAAAACAACTTAATCATTAAGTACGGCTGATGAGTCAAAATTAAATATAAAATTTAAACTTTCGAATGTTTACATCTGTAATCAAGGAATTTATATTCCTACTACTTTTATGCTTATAGCTAATTTAAATCAATTAGTAATTTTAGGAACATCATTTTTATCTATGATTGAACTCATTGAAAGAATTGATTCTAAAGGACAACAGATATTATTTGGACAACAGATATTATTTGAGTTTGTAACTCCACCACAAATAAAAATGATAAATCAGATAAAAGAAAATTTGATTCATAAAGAGAATCAATTAAATTTCTTGAAAGAAGACATAAAAGTCTTAAGTATATCTGATAAACTTAACTCTCATGACTTTAAAATTAAATTAAGGGAAATTAAAAATAAAATAACCACAGAGATATGTGATACTATTCCTACTGCTTTGTGGGATAGGAAAAAACATGTTGTCACTCTTTCTTATATTAAGGAATTTAATGAAAATGATATTCCCACTAAAGCAAGGCCAACACAAATGAATAAAGAATATCTAGAATTTTGTAAAAAAGAAATTGATTCATTAATGAAAAAATCATTAATTCGAAAGAGTTATTCACCATGGAATTGTGCAGCTTTTTATGCAGGAAATGAGCAAAGAATTTCAAACATGGGATCATTCTCAATTGTTCCCATATCTGAGTCACCAGAACTTCTTGATTGCATTTGTAATCATGTTGGTGAAGACATTTTCACCTTTGCTTCTAGCTAGAGTAATCATTATTGTAGGGTCTCACTTTGTTGTCTTTACTGCAATGCCATGAAAAATCAATTAATAGAACATGTGCCTATCTTTTTGCTAAGAATTGCATGAGCTACTAATAATTCTCCCAAATTTCGTCTTCTTCTTGAGACAAATGATTGGTATTTTGACTGGCGTTTAAAGCAGTGGATGGAGAACATTGTTCCATATGAGTTCTGCAAGCTTATGCTAAGGAGACTTGGTGGTATACTGGAAAGGACCCAGATCAATGCATATTATCCACCACTTAATGAATTCAAACAACTTAAAACTATTAATAATCAACTTTTTAAAGAAGGATCATCAAGTAAGAATGATGATGACGGTTATACCGTCGTAAGATCTAAAAAATAAATTAAAGAGGCCTTAATAGTCAAACCTAAGTTAAATTATACAGAGTTAAATATTTTGTCTGCTTATAATAGCATAATGACTATTGATAATGAGTATGTTAATTGGATGACAGATCCATATTATATTGCTAAGCAATTTATGACGATGGATAAAGCCTTCTTGGTATCTGGAAGAAAGGACATAATGTATTATGAAAACATTCTTATTGAGACTGATTCTGTCAAATTTCAGAGATTTTTTAACAATAAATATGATACTAAAGATCCACAGTATAGTAAATCACTCATATTAAGAGTGATATCTGCTAAGGATTGGGGTTTTAATTTAACTATTCACAGAACATTAACAAAATCTCTATATACGGAGTATAATTATTTTGATTATATTGATGTATGGTATAATGTCTTCTTATATAACTACATAAATTTGGGGCACTCATGGTTCTTCCAATTCACTGAAACCTGTACGGAACTTCCTAATTGTTTTTATGATTGGTGGGAAACGCATGGTGTTATTGAAGGGATATATCCCAAAAAAATGAAAAATTTATTGGACTTGTATAAAGACAAAAGTCCATTCTTAAAAGATAATAATATTGAGGCTAAACCCATTATTAATTTATCACTTGAATTCTTTGTTCCATAAATTTGGGTGTGGACTTTAGCCTGTGACTTTAATCAAAACGGACACCGTAAATTAATCTAGGAATATCATGTCCGATTCTGGAATTATTATCCAATTGACTCTAAATGTCAAGTAATTGAAGAATATCTTAAAGACATGGGAAATGACGAAGAGAAAGAATCAACCTCTAAAGAATTAATTCTTAGCAGCTCCGATATAAATATTGGATTTAATCTCATTGAAATCCTTAAAGAAAAAATTCTTAAAGAAAAACCACATTTGACTACTGAGCAGCTTAAAACCGCAATATTGGACGAGATGCGTCTTCAGGTAATGTCCACATTTGGAATGAGCAAAACTGAAAAGATGAATTTCGTCAATAATTCAATAGTTGCCATAAGTGATACTGGCAAAAATAAAGTCAAGGATAGGAAATTTAGTACTCCTATTGACTCTGATGAAGACTTTATGGATTCTCAGGGATATACCCCTATTAAATGTGATATTTCTATTAATACGATTTGTTTAACGAATATATGAAGATAAACCTCCAAGACAGCGGTAATGAGCTGTATAATTTGATTTATAAGAAATAATCGGATAAAGCCGAATCTGAAGAAGTGACGAACGCCAGGACGTCACCAACAAATTATTGGAATAAGTGACGAAAGCAATGACGTCACAAACAGTAAAAATGACGTACTAAATGACGTTAATGTAAATTATTAAAGTTGTGAATAGTAAAAAATTATGAATAGTATAGGTTATGTTGAAATCTGGATTTTATGTCCGGTCTCTATTTAAAGAGATGCAGGTCTAGCCTGTTGGACACATCTCTCGTTTTGCACCCACTTTGCTCTCTTGTCTTCTTGCACCCTCTTTGAACACATTATCTCTTGTAATTATAGTCTTCATCTTTAGTTTTCTCCATCCCCTCTGTAAGTCTTGTACAAACTTTTGTTTTAAATAAAAGCTCTATATATATACAGCTTGAGAGAGAGTCTACGGTACCGAATGAGGTATTGTACCGTCAGTTACAACAATTTCAGGTTAAGTTACAATTTTTTTGAGGTGTAAGTTATAACTTTTTTGAAGTGTAAGTTACAACTTTTAAAGGTCAAGTTATAGCTCAAAAGGGAGAGTTACAACTACACAGGGAAATCCATGATCGATCATGGACCCTTGATCGATCATAAACTTCTCTGAACAGTTGTAACTTCTCTCTTTGGAATTATAATTTTACCAAAAAAATAATAACTGCCATTACGGTACCAAGTCGGTACCATAGAATTCCCCAGAGCTTGATATCGCATATCGCCAACCATAATGTTTGTCTATGTGCCAGACATTGATGTAGACCACCATGTGATATCATATAATGCTATGGGACCCAAAAATTGATAATTGCATCATAATTCTGTGGCGGCTTTTTTTTTTTTTGGGGCTAAGTCAAAAAAAAAAAAAAAAAAAAGCAGCCACAGAATAGGCATCATCATGCGACGTTATGTACAATAGTGCTTTTCATTATGTGTGCAAGTAATTTTTTAATCACAGTAATTTTTTTTTTTTATATTTAATTTTTAGGGTTAATTACACTGAAAGTCCCTAAAGTATGAGATTTATCTCATTTTGGTCCCTAATGTTTCAATTACATCATTTTAGTCCCTGAAGTATTGAATATGTTTTTATATGGTCTCTCAAGTAGACAACGTCAAGATTGCTAACAATTTTTTATCATAAACTTATCATATAATACATAAATATGGATAAAAAATAATTTTGATAGCTCTTACATAAAATTTGGGTAGCTCTTGACAAAAAAAGTGTAATATGAGTAACTTTTGACCAAAATTCGGATAACTCATGATCAAAATTGTGTAATTTTGGTAACTATTTAACCAAAATTTAAGTAAAAATTTGGTCAAGAATTATCCAAATTATTTTTTTGTCCATATTTAAGCATCACATGACAAATTTATGATAAAAAATCGTTAGCAATTTGGACGTTGTCTGTTTTAGGGACCATATAGAAACATATTCAATACTTTAGGGACCAAAATGATGTAATTGAAATATTAGGGACTAAAATGAGACAAACTCCATACTTTGGGGACTTCCGGTGCAATTAACCCTAATTTTTAATCACAGTAAATATTTTAATTATTTAATTATATTTTAACTACAATAAATATTTTAATCACTCACTTACGTTTTAATCACACTAAAAAAAGCACGTTTTGCACGAATTAACCCTAATATAGTGTTATGGGACACAAAAAATGATAATTGTGTTACAATAAAGAGCCATAGAATATGTATCATCATGCGAGGTTATGTACAATAGTGATTTTCATTATATGGTCAAGGCGTCAAGTTCATAATTCCAACAACTTGGCTTCTTTTTTTTTCTTTTTGGTTCTTTTAAATGACAAATTATATTGATATGGGCATATAGGCATATCCAATTTGATTATCCTCACCGAACTGGAATCCGGGTTTTCCCTATTGGAGAAGGCCCTATGAAGTAATTGCAATGCTTGAAGTAATTGTGTGCCTGTTTTCTCAAAACTTGTTCAAAATTTCATGTAATCTTGACAACATTTTTTTTTCATTTGAGATGATTTTTTAAATGAGTTATGTTCATTTTGCGTTTTTTCCTTGTTTTCTTGTTCAATTTGCTTCTCTTCTCCAAACTTAATTGCACACTGTAGGATAAATCTGTGCATATATAAATATATTATTTATGTAGTGTGATGTATATAGATCAATTAGTTAAACAATAACTAAATGTTTTTTTTTTTTCACAAAATTAACTTACACTAAAAAATGTTTGTTAGAAAAAGTATTACCAAAAACAGCAGTTAAGTATTATTTATTAGTTAGACGTGATTTACTTTCGTAATTAATCTAACATTATCATTGAATTAGTGGTAGTGTGGATCGCTTACTTAATCGGCCACTAATTCGACTCAACTAACAAATTAAATAAACAAGTTAGGTTAGTAAATTAGATTCATATCTCATTACCGTTTGACAAGTTTGAGGTTCTTTGGATAAAAGTTTTACTATACACTTGTGAGCAAGGATATGTTTTATCATATTCTTTATTAGTCAAAATTAAATCATGCATGATTGACGATGCGGCCAATCCACTGTCTTACACGTAAACAATTTCAACCGTAAGGCTAACTTTGGCGTGTTGGATGGCATTTTTTGATTAGGGTTAATTGTATTAGAGGTCCCTAAAGTATGAAATTTATTTTATTTTAGTCCTCAAATATTTCAATTGCATCATTTTGGTCCATAAAGTATTGAATATGTTTTTATATGGTCCCTCAAGCAGACAACGTCTAGATTATTAATGATTTTTTATCATAAATTTATCATGTAATAGCTAAATATGGGTAAAAAATAATTTGAATAGTTCTTAACCAAAATTTGGGTGGCTCTCGACAAAAAAAAGTTTAATATGGATAACTTTTGACCAAAATTTAGATAATAAAAAATGTGTAATTTGGGTAGCTCTTTGATCAAAATTTAGATAAAAATTTGGTCAAGAGTTATCTAAATTATTTTTTTGCCCATATTTAAGTATTACGTGACAAGTTTATAATAAAAAATCGTTAGCAATCTGTACGATATCTACTTGAGCGACATATAAAAACATATTTAATATTTCAGGGAACAAAATAATACAATTAAAATATTATAGACTAAAATAAAATAAACACCATACTTTGAGAACCTCTATTGTAATTAACCATTCCAATTATATAGAAGTTGGCAAAGGTCTATCAGGGCCCTCTATCCACTAGGGACCATTCATTATGCATCTTAGCATCACTTGTCTATTGTTTTGTGCCAATTAATTACCATCTCCTATAGTTCCCCCCACATGGAAGAGCAACATCTCCTCCAACCCCTCCTATCAACAACCACCAGCACCACCACCAATAATGCGGCCTCTGCCACTTCATTTGTAAGTGACAATGGCAAAGTCTTCTCATCCGATTCGGAGATTATCTTCCGACTTGTTTTGATAATACTCATTGGAATGGTCTCCATTTGGGCAAACCATGAAGCCTCCAAGGGTTTTGCCATAACCATCATCAATGAAACTGGCGACACATCCCCCGGACGTCGTTTCTCTCTCTTCTATGAAACAAACGACAAAGCCACGCGTATACTTCTCAATGCAAGTAAATTTGCTGAAAACATTCTTTACCTTGATGATAGCCTCCCCAAGAAGCAAGTGGACCACGTCATTTTCCGGCTCGCTAGCCGGAATCTGACCCACATGGTCACTGTTGACTACGGCCAAGACAATGAGTTTGTCCTTCATGTAAATCCTTCAATAATGCAAGAGACCAATTTTAGCCATGCTATGTTATTGGCGGTGCAAAGAGGTATGGCACGTATTTGGCTATGGGATGGTCAAGGTAATGCCCCACCCTACCTTATAAATGGCATTGTTGAGTACATAACAGAGTTAGCCGGCTTCGGAACTGCGTCGAACTCTGGTGTCGGTGACTCGCTGGAATCTGACTACACTTGCTGGAACAGTAAGGACTCCAAAGCCGTGGCACAATTTTTGAATAATAGTGAGGGGCACAGACCAGGGTTCATTGGACGGTTGAACCAAGCCATGAGAGAGGGTTGGCACGATCGGACGGTGGATGATGTGTTAGGTATGCCAGCTCAGCATCTATGTGGATCACACAATTCTTCAGAACACGTCCTCTCGAAGATCAAGGGAGTCTAGTTTTTAGTTGTTACATACATGTCTGCATTTGGCCCAGAAGTTTTGGGTACGATCACATGTATAATAAGATCACCACCATCATTGGCCTTTCTCCCACGTCAATCATATCCATTCATGATAAGAAACGTAGCACCAGCAGAAAAGGTTTGTTTAAATAGTAAATATTTAAGTAGTAATATAAGTTGTTGAGTTTGTTTATAATAAAATAAAATTTATAATTTTTGGGTTTGAGATACAAGTTTTTCGGTTGAAAAATGCTATGCTATGTTCACTAATTTTTTTTATCAAATTATAGATTCCAAATGATGTGATAAATTAAAGTGAAAATTTGTGGAATCTACTGATCCTATGAATCTTATTGATTTAGAATAAAAAATTTGGAGTGCTAGACATCGACAATTTTAAGATTAATTTCAAGTGACCCAGCAGTTATAAATAATCTCCAAAATTCATAAATGATTCCTAAAAGTTATAAATGGCTCCAAAAGTTGTAAATGGCGTTCAATGTGTGAAAAAATATAAAACTTGTAAATGAAGGTGCATGTAGTACCAAATTTTTTTTTTTTTTTTTTGATGTCGCAATCTTCTCCCTGTCTCAATGATGTTAAATCATTTCTTTTTATTTTGTTTGTTTTCTTTGAATTTTGTGAAAGTTGGTAGTTTTATAAATAAAAATATTTGCATGGTTGACTTTGTTTTTTGGCTCTCTCTACTTTCTATTTATTAGTTATACGAGGAAAAAACTTTATTAAATTATATTTGTAAGTAATAAATTTTGTAGAATTTATTGTAAATCTCAATCTATTTTATGGTTATGATGCTATCAAGTTCAAGATCCAAAAGAGTCATTGAAGAGAAGAAATCAAGCGTTAAAATAACATCATTCAACTTCGTATGCACCGTCATGATTTGGACAAGGTCATTATCTAGACATTTAAGATGAACCCTTAGTTATTTTAACTTAAGTTGATTATGATGAAAATAGAATTGAAAGAAATCTGATTATGACACTTAGGTGATTTTAAAAGAAAAGATTTTCTAATTTATAAGTTTTGAAAATATAGTTTGAGTAACAATCGAACCCCTATTTGGGCAACATCTTTTAAAACTCAAAAGAGCAAATTTTTGCATTATTTTATGCTAAAAAACTTATAAGGACCGATCTATACTGTTTTGCCTTTGTTAGAGCGAGTTCTTTATGACTTAGAGAATAAAATGAAAAAAGATCACAGAAGGCAGCATAAAAATCGCTCTATGAGCTCGTTTAAGCGGTCCTTCATGGTTGCTCGGACGATGATTGCCTTATTGGAATTGGAACGTATTTTTTCATTTTAACGACAATTGTCCTACGATCACCCTCCCACCGATCGAGCGGTAATTTGTGATTTTAACGACAATTGTCCTACGATCACCCTCCCACCGATCGAGCTGTAATTTGTGAATCCATGTTTTTTTATTTATTAAGCCTACTCTTATCTCAGACGTATAAATAGAGAGAGTCTTTTCCATATCTAGATTAAGCCTATTATGAAATTTTCAAAGAGAGAGAATAATTGAACTGATGCATGGTTAAATTTATTGACCTAATAAGATGGTATCATTATAATTATTTTTTCTGTTCCTTTAGGCTGTATAAACTTGTTGGCATCCGGTCTATAACTATTCTGCCCGATTATGACTTTTACTACTTCTTGTTGTAATAAATGATGTTTGCAAGTATACTGAGGTGTTAAAATATGATTGGCTGCGTGTAAATCAATTGGTTTACAGGACTGCCGTGAAAAATTTAAACTCTTTTCAAGATTTAAGTCTATCCGAATTACGTGTAAACTATGTAGTTAAAGGGCATCCACTTAAAAATTGGCACGTCAGCCATCCTTTACTTGGAATCTTTTGTTGGACAAGCTTTCATGTAGAGTCTTTTTCACCGGATGCCACCAATATAGCCTTCCAAGTTCCAATAGCACCATCACAGGGGCTGCTCAACAGTATTATCAAAAAAAACTTGGGTTTTAGGCCTCGTTTTTAAATAAGGTCTCAAATTTTTAAACATCATAAATAGTCCATATAAAAAAATTAAATCTATAAATATTTTAAGTCCTACAAAAAGGCTTTATAAAAATACAAGTCCAATCAAAAAAAAATTTAAGGCCTCACTTCAAGGAAAGACCATAATTTATAAGTGTACAGTAATAGTCCAAACAAAAAATTTAAATCCATGCCTAAACAAAATATTTCCACTTAAATATATTGGGCCTATTAATTCAGCCGTAAAATTAAAATGCCCTAAAATTTATTTTTTAAAATAAAGAAAAAAAAACTACATGTAAAACGAAAACTACTAAAAAATCTAGTTTTAACCCTAAAAAAAATCAAATTTAAACTTACCATTTTTTCAATCATTCTTTCTCTCTCTCTCTTACCATTAAGTTCAAATATGATAACAAAAATTTGAACATAAAAATTTAATTAATATTTTTGTATTTAAAAAAATTAAAAAATTAATTTAATTTTAATATTAAAATAAAAATGTCTCATTTATCGTTTCAGTTTTAGGCCCCAAAATGTCTCGGGCCACCCCTGCACCATCATCGTCAAAATCTCTGTCGTTGCCATTGCCGTTGTTGTTGTCGCTGCCAATTCCCATTCCTTTTTTGTAAATTTAGTTTTAATCTTCTCCACCTCCATAGCATTATCATACCTAAATCCATAAAACTTACAACAATAAATCAATTATTTGTTAGAGCGGATTCTTTATGACTTAGGGAAGAAAATGAATAAAGATCACGGAAGAAAGCATAAAGATTGCTCTACGAGGTCGTTTAAGGGGTTATTCATGGTCTCTCAAACGATGATTGCCTTATTGGAATTGGGACGTGTTTTTCATTTTAACGACAATTGCCCTATGATCACCCTCCCACCGATCGGGCAGTAATTTGTGAATCTATGTTTTTTTTATTTATTAAGCCTACTCTTATGCCAGACGTATAAATAGAGAGAGTCTTTTTCATATCTAGATTAAGCCTATTATGAAATTTTCAAAGAGATAAAATAATTGGACTGATGCATGGTTAAATTTATTGACCTAATAAGGTGGTTTTATTGTAATTATTTTTTCTGTTCCTTTAGGCTGTATAATCTTGTTGGCATGCAGTCTAACTATTCTGCCAGATTATGACTTTTTACTACTTGCAATTGTAATAAATGATGTTTGCAAATATACTGAGGTGTTAAAATATGATTGGCTGCGTGTAAATCATTTGGTTTACAGGACTGCCGTGAAAAATTTAAACTCTTTTCAAGATTTAAGTCTATCCGAATTACCTGTAAACTATGTAGTTAAAGGGCATCCACTTAAAAAATTGGCACGTCGGCCACCCTTTACTTGGAATCTTCTGTTGGACAAGCTTTCATGACGGGCGGATTTACAGTGGGGGCAGTGGGGCAACTGCCCCCACTGCATTACAAAACACATTAGGGATTTGTTTGAGATTTTAGAGAATTTACAATGATTTATTTGTTTGCCCCCACTGCTGAAGTCAGGTAAACTCTTGCTACCCTTTGAACTTGTTTTAAAGATGATTTACAGAAGCTTGTCTTCTCATTCATGGAGGTTTATGGGTTTTTTTCTTCGAAACGAAGAAGAGGTTGAAGATACTTGCGGTGGTGACGCGTGTAATATTGTAACAGTAAAGTGTATAATAAAGTTGCCAGCTTACCTATTAGTCTATGGGTGTGAACCAGCTGTCCTATACTAACTAATTGCTTTGTATTCTAATTGCTTTGTGTTCAACTACTTGTTGTCTGTTGCGCTGAACGAACAATGTTATTGTAGCTAATTTATTAATTTAATTTATTTGACCTAATTTATTATGATCTTTAAATTGACTGTAAATCTCATTAAACATTAAAACTTTAGACCAACTTGGTGTCTTGGCCGATGTCTATGGTGGTTGGATGGTGGAATAGAAGTGGTTCGAACCAGTTTGGTTAGTGGTATTATAGACTAGGTGTGCTTATAAGTTGAGAAATCTATTTTCTAAAATTGTTTTTTTTGGTCTTTGTAGGGCATGTTTTGAGGTTTGTTGAATATTATTTTTTAGAATAAAATAAATTAACAAAAACGAAATATAAAAGATTTTGGATAATTTTATATTTTAGAGAATAAGTACAATTCTCTCTTAAAGTAAAAAAATTAGACTTAAGAGAGTCATAGAGTCTTAAGAATTAGACTTAAAAATATCTTCAGGGAACTTAATTCACGACTTTCTTTTTAGTTTCTCCTCTATCTCAAATTTATTATTTTTCCTCTGCAATGACACCAAGTTAGAGATCTAATCATCCTAAAAGAATGACAATAACTCAAACCTACAATTCAATAGAAGATTAGAAGCACTCCGATCATCACTCACTTGTCGCGAGTCGGTAGACCATCAGAGTGTTAATTTCTTATTGACACTTTTCTTACATTGCTTGTGTATGCGGGATAAGTCACCAATTAATGTCCTTTTAATGAAATTGTAATTATTAAAAGGTAGGAAAAACTAATAATTTTTTAAATTATATTAGTGTTACAATTTTTAATTTTTTATTGTGGCATAAGTTGCCCCCACTGAAAAAAGTTTCTAGCTCCGCCCCTGCTTTCATGTAGAGTCTTTTTCACCGGATGCCACCATTATAGCCTTCCAAGTTCCAATAGCACCATCATCGTCAAAATCTCTGTCGTTGCCATTGTTGCTGTCCCCGCCAATTCCCATTCCTTTTTTGTAAATTTAGTTTTAATCTTCCCCACCTCCACAGCATTGTCATACCTAAATCCATCAAACTTACAACAATAAATCAACTATTTTTCTTATCAAGAATAACCCAGGTTTTGTTGATGTTTTTTTTTTATAGCAATGTTATAAGAACCTTATTTGGGGACCTTATTTAGGGAACTAATGATGTTGTTTCAATGCAATCATTGGATTAGTTGTGAGTTCCAATTTTAGATGTGACTCACAACCAATCTAATAATTGTACATCATTAGGTTCCTAAATAAAGTCCTCAAATAAGGTCCAAATAACATTTACCTTTTTTTTAACCCCATCCTGAGTAGGGATGACAGTGGACCGGGAAAAAACGAATATTCGTTCAAACCCGCTCTGTTTGGACAGGGGATGGATGGTGGACGTATACGAGAATACCCGTATAAACCCGTACGGGGATTGGAGATGGTATTGAAAGAATTCGTGATAATGTTGCTTATTGGACAACATCTCCCAAGAGAGTGCAAAAATTTGAAGAGGCTGCTCATCAGATACATATTCCTAGTAACAAGAAGCTTGTTCTTAATGTTAGGACTCGATAAAACTCTACTTTTCTCATGCTTCAAACTAGTTTGATTTTATAGAGATGTATTTGCTCGCTTGAAATATCGAGATTCTCATTACATGATTTGTCCGACTGAAGATGATTGGGAGGTGGCAAGAGATATTTGTGAAAAATTGGAATTGTTTCATAGTGCAACAAAATTATTTTCAGGTACAAGGTATCTTACTGCCAATGTATACTTTCCAACTATTTTTGGGATAAGAGTAGAAATATCTAAGTGGCTTCAAAGTCCCAAAGACATGATAAAAGATATAGCCTTAAATATGTTGGAAAAGTTTAACAAATATTGGAGTGTGATTCATGGTGTTATGGGAATAGCCACCGTTTTAGATCCACAGTATAAGTTGAGAATTTTGGAGTATTACTATGCGAAAATGTATGGAGGTGTGGAAGCTTTAAATGAAGTGATGAGGATTAAGAAGTTTTGCTTGGAATTGGTAGGCGAATATGAAGCGAGACAAGGAAGTGATGATGAACTGCAGCATTTTTCTCCATCTCTTCAATCAAATATTGATTCCGAATGCCCATTAATTGATGATCTCTCTAATTTTGATAAGTTTATACAAACAAGAGACCTAACAAAAGCATGTGGGAGGTCTGAGTTGGATCGTTACTTAGAAGATGATATGATGCCAAGAACTTCAGATTTTGATATACTATCTTTTTGGGAGACAAGTGGTCCCAAGTATTCCCTGCTTCAAATGATTGTTAAAGATATTTTTGCTATTCCTTTTTCTACCGTTGCCTCGGAATCTGCTTTTAGCACAAGTGGGAGGGTGATCAGTCCACATCGCAATAGATTTCTTCTAACTACAGTAGAGACTTTAATGTGCTCTCAAAATTGGTTATGTTATGAAGAACGATGTAATGAAATATTATTTGTATGCGCATCATAATTTTTTTGTTAGATTCATCTACTTCGACGGGCTTGAAGAGCTGCACATTATTGGAGGATCTTGATATTGATGATGAGGTATATCATTTTAGTTGAAAATTTCTCTTTGGAAGAATCTAATTTTTTTTTTCTTTTAATGATATAGGAAAATGATGTTGAAGAAGTAGATTCTACCACCACCGATGGTGTTAAGAGATGATTGAGTTGATAATTTTTCAATTTCAACCAATCAATTTTATTAGTAAATACAAAATATTTTTTATGCAATTATTATAGTTTTTTATGTTTTATTTTCTTTATTAAATTACAGGTGTGAAGCTATATGACAGAAAAGTTTTCCCATTATGTTGTTTGTGTTATGTTGAATTATATCAAATTCAAGTAATATTTCGGACATTTATTGTTTGTGTTATGTTAAAATATGTTATGCTACATTATGTTGTGTTAGATTATTTAGAATGTTGTTGGATTATTTAAAATGTTGGATTTATTTAGAATTTTGGATTATGTTGGCTTGAGCTTGGGCTTGGGCTTGGGCTTGGGCTTGGACTTGGGCTTAAGCTTGGGATTGGGCTTGGGCGGGTACGGAGGAAGCGGGGACGGGGGCGGGAATTAGAAATTTACCCGCGGACGGGGATGGGGATGAAAACTATACCCGTTAATGGGAGTGAACCGAGGATGAACGGAGTTTTTTTAAGTGGGTACGGGGATGGAGACTACACTCTTCGCCCCCGCTTCGGTCCACTGACATCTCTATCCTTAGTTTTATTGAGGGAGATTATTTAGAGAGACAAATAAATGGTTTAACTGGAATCTGTGAGAGAGAGAGAGAGAGAGAGAGAGAGAGAGAGAAACTGTGGATAAGCATGTGGGTGTTGGTGCATTTTTGAATTGTTGTGACAGAATCAAGAGGAAGGATAGTTTGGGGAGAGAAAAGATAACGGAGACAGACGAGTCAAATGGTTCAATAGTATGGGTCCCAACATAACCAGCAGATGTGCCATTTTGTGAATGGTTATCCGTACAGCAAGAGGGTAACAGCTACGAATTTAATCTCTAATAGATTGCCCCCAATGAGTTACTTATAGCAACTTGAACAAATATTGCTTGAATGAATATACCAGTAGCTTTGTTCCGTGTAAGCTTATATTAAAAAGACGACTCACTTGTAATTATTTATTTCTTGAATAAACATGAACAAGTTGTAAATTCAATTTCTCAAAAGAGATTGCTCAATTGTGATTTTAAATTCTCAAAATCGACATTATTAATAAAACAGTAAGAGATTACTCACTTGTGATTATAAATTCTTTAAATAAACATTATGAACAAATTGTAAATTCAATTTCTCAATTTTTTCTAAAATTTTCTTGTAATCAATAGACTTGCAAATATTTACATGGTAAATGTGATCGTAAAAAAAAAAAAAAGACAAATAATATTGGTGCATGGTTATATGATATCTTATAAATCCGTGATTTTAGCAATGCACCCATTTCATCAAATGGTTCTGCTTGTCTATGCCCTTTTTTTCTTAAACAAAAATACTTAGTTGGTTATGAATAGTTCTTTTAATTTATTTTTTTTTTTTCTTCTATTGTATACTTAAGTTATTCTGCATATGTACAAAACTGGTGGAATTTAAAGGGATTTGCCTATATGTGAATTTCTTGGTTTTATTATAGAGATAATTTTTTAAAACTTTTGTTTTCATGGTGACTTCGTATAGTAGCGTAGATATGAACAACACAAAAAGATAGTTATATCTATAATCCTAGATCGTGGACACATGCCCCTGCACGTGGACTTTTTGAGTGAATACATACTTATAAATCAACCAATCTAAATAGTCCTATTATATAATTTGTGTAATTTGTAATAGACGTACACTACATTTCTATAGAATGAATAGTAATTTTTATTTTTTTATTAACTCTTAAAGTATTGATGAATTACTTTCTTGTAAACCTCTACCCTTAAGATTTAGAACTTTTCCATGAAACTAATAATTTAGATTAATTATATTTGCAATATCATAGTAATGATACAAATGCATTTTATGGTATGTGGGTACATATAACTAAAAAGTGTGACAAACACTTATTAAATTATGAAAAATAGGGAAGAGAAACTATTTTAAGTTATGGTGGTCATCTAATTATAAACAATTGGTTGAACAAATTTAAGAAGTTAAGATGTGGTAACTAAATTAATGTAATATTGAACATTCATAGCATTGCTAACCGATACAAATAGAATGGGTTATAGTATTTTCAATAAACATAACTAAAGAGAATGTATTAAACCTAAAACATAAAAAAGAAGAAAATAAAAAGTCAGGGTTTGCCAATATTATTCAAGTTATATTAAAATAAATCTTAGACTAAATAAGACTCTAGTACCATTATACACTTTCATGTAAAAATTCAGAAACCTGTCATCAAATAATGAAAATAGAGAGACATAAATAAAAATAAATTTAATTATTTTAATAGTTGACTTTTGCCTTTTAAAAGAAAGAATAGGAAAGAATTCGATAAGTGTAATATTAACATGAATTTCATAGTAATAATGTTAGTGTTATCTTTATTGTGAGAGTTAAGTTCTCCAACTAAAAGTTTTACATTAATTAAGTCCTATTAATATGAGTTCTACATTAAATAAACCTAGTATTGTTTTTATATTTCCTTTTAGGGGTAAAGTAGTCAATACAATAGGTTAAATTTGATCCTATTTGCCTATTTTCACCTTTTTCAAATTTGGTATGATGTATGACATTCAATTGCTTTGGTCCACTATTTTCTTCAAATTGTGTAACTCAATTTTTTTTAGTTTGTTGCACAAGAAACAAATTTTTGCTTTTAGTACTACGAGCAATTGTCAAGATTTTTGCATTGAGATATTACTTGAGTAACCTATTTGATTATATTAAGTATGACTTGTATTCCAACTCTCAATTGAATATTATTTGGAGAATTCCATGGGCTACCCATCGAAATAATATTGTTGACAATATGTGTTTGTGTTGGAACCTAGTTCTATAATTCATGAATTATGGTTGGACTAGGTGTCTTCATTGGGCAAGTCTTTGCTTTGCAAGAATTTAGCTCAAAATGGGGATATGTTGATTATGTTTAGCACTTAATATTGCACATTTTATAAATTAAACCATTCATTTTTTGTCTTAAATGATGCATTTTCTTCAATTTTTGGTGGGATGATTAATTAAGTTGTGTTTGTAATTGTAGGTGAGAAAAATATGATAAAGATTGCTCGAAAGGTCATGAAAATGATTAAGAAAGCAAGGAGATAAATTAAGGAAAGGCTGCATCAAGGATTGAGGAAAACGATGGTTCAACCGGTGGATCAGAGTTTGACAAGATGATGCAAAAGTACTGAGAGTTTATCAATCGGTTGAACAACCACTTCCAACTGGTTGACCAAACAAAGCCAAGACCAAAGGAAAGTACTGGGAGGCATTCAACTAGTTCATCAAGCATGTTCAACTGGTTGAACCTTATTTTCAACCGGTTGGTGTTAAGGCGGTTTTGATTGAAACTTTCCCAAGTTCTCATTTGTCAAAGGGGGTTGTCTGAGCTTTCATTGGGTGGCTCCACACACCTAGTCAAGCCTTCCTATTGGTTGATTTCACCTCCCACATGTCTCAGAGTACATTCCATTGGCAGAGCCGGGCGACGAAGCTTCCTCGGTACTTTACCCATTATCCGAGCCACTCACCTTGTCCAATGAGAAGATAGAGGAAGAGAGTATATATATATATAGAGGAGTCTTGGCAAAGAGGGAGATCTTCTTTTTATTACTTTTTTTTGAGAGTTTTCATTTGTAAGCTTAGCCACAAAGCTTTGTCGGGTTTTGGAGAAGACAAGTCTTGAATTATTTCAAAGCTTTGTTGTGTTGTATTTCAATCTATTGCTTGAAGATCAATCGTAGTATGAGCATTTTCCTTTACCCTTGTTGTATTTTTACATATGTTTTGCATATTGTTTGGTACTGATTTCGGAGTCATGAATTATATTTTCAACTAAATTTCGGCACGATCCAATGGATGATTCTCATCCATAATAAAGCATGATGATTCTCTAATAGGTTTTAATTGATGAAATGTTTTGAAGTTAGGAAAAATTCGATTTTAAATCTTAGTTGTTAAGTGATGACTTTGATTTCCCGTCGATGGGTAGTCCGACACGAGTAATGTTTAGACCTAATTTATACAATCTAAATGTTTGTCATGCTAGTCTATTTCTTATCTTCAAAGCTACAATATCATCCATTCGAGAGTGTTTGAATACAACTTCGGATGAGAACAAGTAGAGAGTTAGAATGTTTGGTTATGATGGGTTGATTCCTGAGGATTAGCCGATTTTTTTTTCTATTGATTACAATCCATACAAATTCCATTTTGTCACACTTTCACAAATCACAAGAATTATATTTTCACTCACATACATCACCAATTGAATTCCATTCATTCCCTGAGGAAACGACCTTGAATTTATCCAAGTTACTACAATGCAATAATTTTCCTATGCTTGAGAAGTCTACTGTCACATTTTAAGAAGGAGTGATTCAATCACATATAAGAGTGACAAGCAGTTTACTCCTACACTTAATGGGCTTTATGAGAAGTCTTTGATTTTGGCGATATATTCACAAGGCTTAGAAGAAAAAAGGTTTAGAGGCTTTAGTAGAAAAAAGAAGACGTCTTCATCGACTTGAAGTTTGACATCAATTGCGAAGATTGGCCATTTCTCTATCTTTTGGGATCCTTTGGAAAATGACTAAAATATTATAATTTCGTGATAGAGTGGTGACACATTCTCTTGCTTTTGTTTACGAGAACGTCTTATTATGATCTCGAACCTTGAATTGTAAAAATTTGTCGCTGTGCTTTGCCCGTAAACGTTGGCTTGTGTGTCAAAACGAACCATGTAAATTTGTGTGTTCTTATTTTTCAATTTTGTTTTATTATTATTTGTTTGTGACCTTTGTTAATAACAAACTAGTATCAGAGCTTCGATTTTCGGGATACCTATAGCAAAATTCGAAATAGAAAATTTTGATAGGCAAAACAATTTCAGTTTATGGCAGATCAAGATGAAGGCATTGCTTCGTCAGTAAGGTTTGACAAAAGCCATTGATAGATCTCTATACAAGGAGACAGATTAGACAAAATTCACTAATATTGAAGAAAAGACAAACTGTGTAACTTACAAACAGTGTAACTTAGTTGTCTTTTGTTGATGAGATTTTTTGTGAGGTCGTCGATAAAGACAAAACCGAAGGCTCTGAAAAAGGTTGAAGAGTTTGTATATGAAGAAGTCTCTTGCCAACTTCTTGTATCTAAAGCAACAATGGTATACCCTCAAGATTAAGGAAGGTACGTCCATTAATAAACATTTGGATGAATTTAACGAAATTATTATGGACATGAAAATAATTGATATTAAAATTATGGATAAAGATCAAGTTGTTAATGTGCTATGCTCATTGTCTGATTTGTTTAATAATTTTTTTAATTCAATATTATATAAGAGAGAGACTCTATGTCCTTAGTTGATGTGAAATTCTCTTTCAATTCTAAGTCCATACTAAATTGAAATTTTAAGGCAGTGATACTTAGGGCAAGGGTCTGTTTGTAAATGATTGTCATGACAGTTCCTCTAATAATAATAGAGGTCGGTCAGTTGAAAGAAATTCAGATAAAGGAAAAAAAATCTGAAAAATCGATCACAGTTTAGAAACAAACACAATAATGTTGAATGTTTCTATTGTCAAAAAATTGGTCATTACAAGTGTGATTGTTTTAAGATGAAAAATAAAGGGGGATAGAAAATATCAAATTCTTCCAATTCTTCTAATATGGATGGTGTTGCAAAAGATACCTCTGATGGTTCAGATAATGTCCTTACATTTATTGTCTTTGATGAGTGCTTTAATGATGAATGGATTCTTAATTCGGGTTATTCTTATCATATGTGCCCTAATAGAGATTGGTTGACCACGTACGAACCAATTAATGGGGGTTCAGTCTTGATGGAAAATAATGTTGCTTGCAAGACTATTGAAATAGGTAATTATCCAGATTAGAACACATGATGGAGTTATAAAGACTTTAATAGATGTTCGGCATTTTCCAAAATTAAAAAAGAATTTGATTTCTTTGAGTACTTTAGATTCCATTGGTTGTAGGTTATCTACTAAAGGTGGAGTTATGAGGTTTGAAGGGGTTCCCTAGTTGTGATGAAAAGAGGTAAAAAGATTAATGGCCACTATTTGTTTCAGGGTGATACTGTGAATGGTTCAGTGATTAACCATCAAAAGTGTTATTTTATTATATTTAATGATTGGTTAATTGCATATTATTTGTGATTAAATGTGTTAAATTCCTTGATTTTTTAGTTTGATACTTTTTCTAGTTGTTTGATTTATTTTGCAGGTAAATTGATTGATTTAAAGTAATAATGGATAATTCAAGTGAAACAATCACTAGAGGAAGAATCATAACTGATAAGGATTGAAGAGTCAAGGTTGAGATAGGAAGACTTGAAGATAAATCAGCAATTTAATCTTTATAAGAGTCCAAGTGAGAAGAAAACTCATTTAAAGTTGGATTAAAAAAGTTTCCTAGAAGATAAGGATTTGACACGTCTTCAGTATTTCGGTCATAACTTTTGACTCTGATATTGGATTTACCTGATTTTTGTGGATTTGGAAAGAAGACTTCAAGGGCTACAGAAGTGTATTTCACGAAAATTTAGTGAATTAGCCTCTAAGTATGCGAAATTCAAGCTCGAAGTCTGGAAAGATTTTATACCCGCGGGCCCCAAGATTTATGCACGAGATTTAACCTTACAAGACATCTTTTTGAAAAGGAATTCCTTCCAAACCAACCTTATATCCTCTATCTACACTTATGATTTATTTTAGTATAAATAAGGTTCTCATCTAGGATTATGGGGAGATTATTTATTCTTTTTTCCATCTTTTTATTTTTAGTTCGTCATGTCTGGCTAGAAGGCTAAGCTAGGGCTAGGGGAGAATCTCTCAATGAAGTACGGTAATGTTATTGACTTTGTGCTTAATGATTTATTATGCTTTGTGCCCCAAGATTTATGCACGAGATTTAACTTTACAAGACATCTTTTTGGAAAGGAATTCCTTCCAAACCAACCTTATATCCTCTATCTACACTTATGATTTATTTTAGTATAAATAAGGGTTTTCATCTAGGATTAGGGGGAGATTATTTATTCTTTTTTCCATCTTTTTATTTTTAGTTCGTCATGTCTGGCTAGAAGGCTAAGCTAGGGCTAGGGGAGAACCTCTCAATGAAGTACGGTAATGTTATTGACTTTGTGCTTAATGATTTATGATGTTTTGTTGATTTAACTTCTGATTTTTTAGCAAAGTTTTTATTCTGTAAAAATTCTTGAGTCGTTGTGCCATGTACATCGATTGCTTGAATTTCCCTGCGAGTAAATAACTGGTTATTCCACGCTTGAGGTAATTATCATTATTTCATAAAATAATATAATTGAATGATTATTCAAGTTCCTGAATAATCTTTTGATTGTAACATTTGGTTTTCTTACTTGATTTGTTACTTGAATCAACCGACATCTGATTTGTGTTTCAAGTTAAGTTTTGAGTCTTCAATCATTATTGTATGGAATTGAGAGGGAGTACCCGATGCTTTAGTATTTTCTATTATTGTTTTAAAACCAAATTTATTGTTTTCTAAATCTCTACAACAATTATTTCAAAACGAAATTTCTTTTATTTTTCTTTGTGTTCTAAGTTTTTCACAATTCCCTGTGGTTCGACCTCGGACTTCCGAGTATTATATTACTTCGCACAACCTGCACTTGGGTGATCAATTCTACAGTTGTAGCATTCAGCTAGGGTCTGAGAAGGGAAAAAGTCTTTCAATGACTCGACTTCATGGATGAGAAAGAATATAATAAAGGAAATGCCTGACCCGAACGATTAGGCCAGGGCCAAAAGAGAAGAACTATTTGAAGCAAGAATGCTATGACCGCTCAAAAATTTTAAATTCAGATACCACCCAGTTAGGTTATGACATATGCATTTGGGCTAAATAAGCAAGAGGGGCATGATAGTCTTGTGCAAACAGGGTTTTCTTAGCAAACAAGAAACTAGGAATCTTGATTTTTGTGAGCATTGTATTTTTCGGAAACAGTGCAAAATTAACTTCAATACAACTATTCACAAGACTAAAGGTAAAGTTAATTACATTCATTCAGACCTTTACAAATTTTGTCTAAGGGTGGCTCTCGATATCTTTGACCTTTATTGATTATTATTCAAGGAAGTTTTGTGTGTATTTTCTAAAACATATATAAGAAATGTTCTACCCAATATACTTGAGAACCTATAGATATAACAAAGACAATACACAACAAGTTCTCCCCTTTAGTAGGTGTTCACAATTAAAATAACAATTGAAAAATAAACAAAGAAAATAGGTACATTCATGTCAAGTTTGTGTATGTACTCCCCTTGAGTATTTGAACAAAATCCCCCTCACTCTATTCCCATGTAATAAACCTAGCTAGTTTAAAATTTTCACCTCAAATACTCTAAAACTTCTTCCCCTTTTTTTCACAAAGTGTCAAATACACAATTATAATAGGCAAGTACAGAATCATGGTATAACAGAGATAAGCATGTAAACACACATAGTGTGGTTAGGAAAAATGGAACAAGTAAAAGTACAAACATGACATATAACCCAATAGTCAATAATAATAAGCATAAAGGCAAGAACTTTGAGTGTGTCACAAAAATAAAATAAAAGGAAAAGTCAACAAGGAAACAATAATTGAATACTTAAATAAAAGACCATGAATGAATAAAACACTCTTAAATCTTCCACATGGTCCTATACTAAGTCTCCAATAGCTCAACCGACCATATCATGCGCTCCACCGTCCTCACCATCGCGTGGCTCTCCATTAGGCTCGTCATCCTCATCAATCAATCATGCATTCTTTTGCATATGCCTAAGTCATCTAATCTCCTAACACATCAACCTCTAGTCAGTCTCAATCCCAATAACTCTCTCATCAAGAAAATCAAGTCTGACAGTATTGAGACTATGTTGCTCATCTATACTACTCTAAATATAACCTAGGACATCTATAACAGCAGTCTATTGAACAAGAGAAGATGTGGGTGCATCCTTATGTGGTGCGGCACATTAAGTACTAGCATGTGTGTGCGTAAGTGGTGGTGCACTCCTTGATGGCCCTTGCTCAGAGGTGGGAGCAGGTATCTAGTGCTCCAAATCCTTCACCTTTGCCTCATCCTCCATGGGATCGAATATATATCCAACATGTGTCTCACTTTATCACATGGACTCCTTCGTTGGGGGTTCTTCGATCTCTTCCTTTGATCTGTATCTAGTGCGATAACACCCTTTCTCGAACATATTCAGGTGATCAAGGAACCAAATGGCTGACCATCGCTCACTTTACCCTTATCGTATGCTCTCCATATGACCCCAAATATCACTAACAACAAATCAATATCCATACCCATCTCAATGGCATGTAAAAGATAGGCTCATGGGGTAGTAAATGTGGATACATGGGTCTTTTTGAAATCACTTTTGATGATTCCAACAATCAGGATAAGGAGCTCCATACAACTCAGATGCACCATCGCTAAGCGTTGGTACCTCACTATCATGTCAACAATGATATGCATTATGTGGTACCCTAGGCAGGTGTAGGGTGGTGGCAATCAAGTCAGCGGAGAATTCAATCAACACACCTAGGACATATGTCATGAAATGCTCTCTATCAATAGTAGTGTTCCTAATGTGTGTGTAAAACTCCCTAACTATGGTCTCATTCGCTGGCTTAGGGGCCACAAATAGCTCAATCCACCCTCTTGAATCGAAATTCAAAAGGATATTAGTATTACTTACCCCATTGAAGTTTACACCACGTTCCACCATGACCAGGCGTTAAGCAAATTGTCTCCTATATATAGCACTCCTAAGATCTCCTCCTCTCATAAAAAATACATACCCGAGCTCTCTTCTCTGCTCTCGGTGGCATTTTCAAAAAATAATCAGTGAAAATGCACAAAAATAAGTGAAGATCACATATCTAAAGTCAGATCACACCTAAAATCACTCTATAATATGTTCAATAGCTTGTAATAGTCTTGCGTATGGAGGAAAATGGTGAGGCTCATGTGTTGAGTGAAGGAGGTAGTGCTAAAATGAATAAAATTGTGTTTATATCTTTTTCTAGACCGAGAATTTGTGCAGGTTGCTCGAGCGATGTATGGGTTACTCGAGCGGTCCTTGCAGCAGACCAGTTCTACTTCCAGTTCTCGACTGTCTAGACCACTATTCCTCTACCAAATAACTCACTTGAGACCCCAAAACACATGCATGAGTGTTTGTATAGCCTAAATGCAACTATATGCACATGCATGATGAAATAAGGTTCAAAATATGTAATGAAATTTTAAATGTAAAATGTCATTAATCATGAAAATCACACATATTCTCAATACAGCATATCCATCTCTATTGCATCACCAAGTACATTACTCTAAAGCATATTAAAGAATTTTGAACTCAATGTTCATGCATCCTAAAGTAATGTCCTCTCACTTAATTCAATTTCATTAAGAGTTGCTTGAATAATGCATCTTTGATCAATTCAAGTGTAACGTGTGTGAAACCAAACTCCAACACAAATAGGAATACATCTAGATTAATTAATTAATAAAGATCTACATGAATTCCTAATACATCATCTAAGTGAATACAAAACCAATTAGTGAGTGTCCTATTCAATTTTTGTTTTTGGGTGCTCCCCTTGTTTTACATCCCTGCTACTAATATGACTTCAATTAACATGATTGTGAATTTCGTAACCTACATGATATGCTTCTAAACGTGTTTAGCATAGCTCTTTGAGCTTTATATGAGAACAATAAAATTAAATATATAGTACTCTCAACAATTCAAGTACAATTTACACTAACCATTTATTTTATACCTCACCTTTTTATATTTGGTCACACTGGGCTCTTTTTTTCACAGTTGGCTGTTTGACAACTTTTAAAGGATTTGGGCTTTACTAACTTTTAGCTATGTGTTCACTCATCACAAACACTTAGATTTATGTAATGTCATTAATTAACCAAGCTAGTAAAAATCCTACGTATGAAGGTGACTGATTGGCGTGTACTTGAATTTTGAATTTTCACAAATAACAAATTACCCAATCATGTTAGGGCAAAAAAGCATTGGTTCAAGGATAGTGCACTATGACTTATAACCATCAAGTTCTCTAATCCCTAATATATCTCATAGGAATAAACTCAACTTTGAATTAATGATGGATACACTACGAAATAAAATCAAAGTGTAATTACCATGATCAACAATGAAAAACAAGCAAAATAAAATCTTTTTATTTTTTCTTTTCTAATATTTTGTATTTTTCCAAATAACATAAAAACAGAAAATATATGTATGACCATCTAACAACACAGAAAAAATAAATCAACTACAGTAAATCCTAAAATGAATGTCCAACTAGACATCAAAAAACAAAATTGGATTTTCAATTTCAATTGTTTTTGTGTTTTTCATTTATCAAAAAAAAAATAAAAAAATATTCACAATGCATGAACTTAATGTGTTTAATGCAATGCATAAATGGTGCACCTACGTCCATACTCTCGCCTCACCTACTTGTTAGATCACTCAACCTCATTGGTAGCACTTGTGGCTTCCAATTTGGTTAAGGCGGTCAGCCTCTCCAAGTCCTCTCTACCTACTTGTTAGGTGACTCAACCTCCTTGGTAGCACTTGTGGCTTCCAATTTGGTTGAGGCGGCGAGCCTCTCCAAGTCCTCTCTACACACTCTAACTTGTTTTCCCTTCCAATTTCTCAGGTTTGGTTGGGGAATGGGTGTAGGACTGTAAGACCCTGTACTATAATTACATAAAGATAATATCATCTTAAGATTTCTCCGAAAATAATAAAATGATTGTATAAACTTCAAAAATTTGCTGAAAGATTGATCAGGGAGTTTTAGTTTCGTTATATTGACTTTCGGGTCAAATTTAGTTTCAGAGGTGGTTAAGCATGCGAAGGGTGGCTAGGTAAGTTAATAAAGGTTTTTGGGTCAAAATAAGTCCACAATTGAATTTTGAAGGTCGAGAACCCTTGGAAGAAGTGATATAGGGTTATTAGAAGTTTGGAAGTATTCCGGAGTTAAAACGCATTTTGGAGAGAATTCATGTAAGAAGGAATTTGACACTACCTTAGTATTTTTCCATAACTTTCTACTCCAAACGCCAATGGATTTGTTTCTTATAGCATTAGAAAGTAGACTTTAAGGCCTACAAAAGTGTATTTCATAGAATTTTCGTGAATCGACTTCTAACTAGGTCAAAATCGACCCAAAAGTTTGGACAGAAAGTCATTAGCATTAATACACCTGGACAGACAAAGAATTGAGTAGAATTTCAAGAAAAAATATAGATTCAGTGGCATTCGAACTCCCGTACCAATGTTTGAATGCCTCACTAAGAAATAGCCTAATCAGATTTTAGGGTTTTCTCCTTTTTTCGTCCTATAAATACCCTAGGGCCGTGTTTTAGTGTTCCTATATATGGTTTTCAACCATAGGAAGCTAAGAGATGTTGGAGAGAAGAAAAGGGGCAAGATCTTGGAAGATTAATGCGTAAGAGTTGCATCAAAAAACGTAAGGATCAATTATATTAGGATTAAAATAGGGGTTCTTTATCAAACTCATTCATTGAGATTATGGCTATATATTTATATCTTTTTCATCTCTATTTCCATATAAATAATAGATCTATAATCTTTTCTCATTTATTTGAATATATGATTCATTTTTTAAAAAATACATGATTTATACACAAGATTCATTTGTTCTTAATTGAAACCCTGATTCTTGATTTACAATCAAATCTATGTTATAGATCTTCAACGTTTTATATTTATTTTTAATATATGCTTAAATTTTTAAATAAACACATGATTTACATTCAGATACATGTTTTACATCCAAAAATCATATGTTCTTGACTAAAACCATAGATCTTAAATATTGTGAACATGAATTCTTTTTTTATGATCTCTTGCATGTTTTCCTTTAATCATTCTTTTACTTGAGAATTTTGAAACTATGGATTGTGGTATACATGTATTTTTTTGGAAAAGTGTTGTTATTAGCTCTTGTATGGGTGGGTGTGATGAACATGGATTACACTCAAATTTGTATCATAGAGTGTCAGAGATTTTCCTACCTTGAGGATTTTGGTGGTTGCCTAACACTCATAGTGGGTTGGTTCCTTGCAAGGTGCCAATCTACTATTTGTTCATGTAGGTTCGAGGCTATGGTTAGTATACTATTCCTAAGAAAAAATATGATATGCTGATACGTCAGTACATGCCCTTCTTAAAGTGTTGCAAGTGTTGTGGCTCTATGGGGATTGATTTGAGATGTTTGTGTTTGTCGTGGGTGGACGAGATAGGTTCAGTGTGTAGATTCATACTAATCAACCTACATACATGAGATATTACGTTATGAATTGTGATTTTTGTTAATGATTCTATTCTACTATGAACTTTACTATTATATACTGTAAACTTGAGATCATTGTTAAATGTCACTGTTTTATTTCCAAATTTTATATATGCTACTTTTTAAACTGAGACTTACTTGTGTTATTTATAATTTTGAAACCTTGTTTGGATTTGAGAGGATTTTTTACTGGGATTTATTGCTCACCCTATCATAATATTTTTTAAATTCTAGTATTGAGGAGGATCTAGAGCTAGATGAGCAAGTAGATTGGGATGTTAAGATTGATAATGACATGGATCCAACCGTGGAAGTTTGAGAATGAATTTTAGTTTATGAGTTTTAGATTTGACGATTTACTTATGTTATAGATATGTAACACCCCACCCTCCACATGACATAATATTGTCCGCTTTGGTCCCACTGGCCCTCACGGTTTTGTTCCTCCCAGTACCCCTGGGAAAAATGCCTTATGCCATGTAAGACGAGGGGCTTACTTATAAGCCCATAAACTTTCCCCTCCCTAACCGATGTGGGACACCAGGATCTCACAATCCACCCCCCTTAGGGCTGCACATCCCCGTACAACAGCTCGCCAGCTACCTGCCCGCCCACTACACGCGAGCACGACAGGGGCCCACACTCGATCCAGGCGAGAGTCGGCTCTGATACCAACTTGTAACACCCCACCCTCCACATGGCATAATATTGTCCGCTTTGGGCCCACTGGTTCTCACGGTTTTGTTCCTCCCAGTACCCCTGGGAAAAAGGCCTTATGCCATGTAAGACAAGGGGCTTACTTATAAGCCCAGCAACTTTCCCCTCCCTAACCGATGTGGGACACCAGAATCTCACAATTGTAACACCCCACCCTCCACATGGCATAATATTGTCCGCTTTGGGTCCACTGGCCCTCACGGTTTTGTTCCTCCCAATACCCCTGGGAAAAGGCCTTATGCCATGTAAGACGAGGGGCTTACTTATAAGCCCAAAAACTTTCCCCTCCCTAACCGATGTGGGACACCAGGATCTCACAGGATATTCTTTATTTAGTCTTGGTGAATATTATTTTGGGTTGGATGTAACCGTAAGGATTTCTTTATGTTTGATTTGGGATTTTAGTTTAGTTCGATATGGAATGACGAATGGATCTATTTATTTAAATTGTTATTTTAGTATGCTCTCATGATGTAATGGTTCATAGTTAGTTCATGTCTCTATTGTGGAATTTGGGGTGTGACAAAGTTAGTATAAGAGCTTAAGAATTAAGTCTTAAATGGGAGTTGTAGGTTGTTGATTAGCCAATGGGAGTAGGAAGTATAAGATGGAAGGAACCGTAGACTTAAATCTTCTTGGAACTGTGTGCCTATAAGATAAGTGTGAGTTGATGCTTAGTTAGGTTATGGATTATTTCCTTATTCGAATTCTTGAAATTCAGCTAGCTTATAAGAATTGATATAATTTTTGGGATGGATATGCTAGCTACCTACCATGCAGCTATGGACTATTTTAGGAAACGAATGATATTTTGTTTTTGGTCAGTAAAGGATGCTAGGGATGAATTTTTTGAGAAATGTTCTTGCCTATTTTGGAGACACGTTATGAGATATGATTGGTGACAAGGAAAGTTTCCATTTATAAGACACATGTTTTGGGTTATCATTGAGAGTATTGGTGTAGTTTGGATGAAAGTGTATGATAGTAGATCGAAGTAACTTAATGGTTGACGAGATAAAATGCTATTATGGGTTGTTGATTATTCTATAATTGGTGACAGTGACCCTTTATGCTATTGAAAACCCTACAACGCTATGAGAGTGTAAGATCACAATATGTTGAAGTGAGTGAGGGGTGACGAAATATGATGAGGTCATTATTCCATGTTAGATTAATTTTTTTATTATTACCTGACTCGTAAGGTTTCATGTACTGTACTTTTGGAACACAACTAAGTGTGTTGATTTCGTTTATTTTACGTAGACAATGTAAATTAGGACATCCTTAGTACAGTCAAGGCCTAGTACAAAAATAATTATGTTAAGTTATCGAAAATACTTGGAAAGCTAGAAAATTAAGGAACAACTGAGATTTTTGTCTTATGTTGGGAAAACTTTGAGAGTGATATATCTTTTCCTAACATGAGTACTATGTTCAAATATGACCAATTGGAGGAATATGATGAATTAACCAAGAATATGTATTAGTTCTAAAAATAAGAGTAGGAATTGTAGTTATACTTCTTAAATAGATTGTAGGTCATCATATAACCACATATTTGAGGGTATCAAGATTGTGTTGGAAGCATTAATTGTTTAGAAAGGTCACAAGCAGGATACTCATTGAAGACACTGTACTTAGGTAATCTTATTATGTTTGTGGGATTAGTTCACTACCTTTAGACTATCTTATGTTAATACCAATCCAAAATCTCTTGGTTGAGTATGGGCTTGATAGTTGACTTGTACTTATCAATGTTTATTAAAAATGGAGGTCAAGGTATGGATAATAATAAGAAGTCATATGATAAGGAAACCTAAAACGCTTGATTAATTATTATAAGTTATCCTTTACTCTCAATATTGTTGGACTAAAGACTATAGATGTCCAAAATCTTGAGGTCAAATACAATAGACAATTATTGAAATAAGGATGATACATAATTTCAGGTGTGAATTTTATTGGAGACTGTGATCTATTAATATTATAGGAGTTATGTTGTGAAGTATAGAGTTTTTCTGTCTCTCTTACTCCATCCTTCAGATATATCTGAAAATGGTTGGAGTTGAGAATTGTTGGTATGAGTATTGAAGATTATATCTTTACTGTTAGTTGTGATGATTGGAAGAATGTAATTTGAGGAATCAATATCGATACTTTTGCAGATTGACTTTAACATGAATGGATAAACTATTAAGCGAATTTTGGGATAAAAGGCTAAGGTAATCCTAGTAACTAGCGGATCATTATCATTTCGGAGATCATGAATGATTGTTAAGGCTATGATGACTAATGCAGTTAAATTGAGGAACATTAGTTGAATCATCGGGAGTCTTGTTTTTGGCTATAATTATATTATAAGAAATATTGTGGTAATGATTTGAGAGAGATTATTATGATTATTGGCAGTCTATCTTTACTTTATGGATATAATAAGAAATATATTTATACCATATTGAATCAAAGGAATTGAAGATTATAGGCATCGTGAACATAATGGGGAGGTTAATGAAAGTCACTAATGATTGATTACATGGTTTATTGATTTTAGCTCAAGATTAGAGATCGATAATAAATACTTCGGGAGATAGAGAAAATAATTAGTGTTAGTGAATAATGTGGAGATGTTAAGATTGATCTAAAAGTATGAATCTGGATACATGTGAGTTATGAATAGGATTGTAAGGTTTATTGATTTGAGCTCAAGATTGGGGACTAAAAATAAATAGCTTGGATATATAACTTGACTCTTAACCCAAGTAGTATATTTTTTTACTTACTAAAATTCCCTTTGGAGGAGAAAGATGGACCATTAGTGTATATATTTTGGAAGATATAATTGGAGGACATGTATGGTTGGGTTTCAATTGTACACTTTGGTGGAATCTGACATATCTTCACAAACCCTTTGAACCTATTGAATTTTTTTATCTTGTGACTAGTTCTACCTCATGGATTGGTAAATTATAATTTATATTAGAGTGTGTAGTGAATCATTTGATTAGATTTAATATTATTGGGATTAACCATTAGTTATGGTTACACGGGTGAATCAAAAGAGTATAAACTTGAAAAGTGATAAACAATCTCTTAGATAACTAGGTGTAATTAGATGGTTATAATTACTGGGAACATCATGGTATCCACCAGATAACCAAGACTTTTGATTGTCCATTGGATTGAATAGTACAAAAGCGTCATGGTACCCTGAACAACTATAATGGCGAGATGCAACATGAGGAAAGATGAACTTGGAGTAGGTGTGCAATCTAAGAGTTGATCCTAGGATATTGATTTATGTGGGAGTGTGTAGTTGGGAATCTAAGCTATTATTCGATTTCAAAGATGGTGAGTTTCTATAGACTATTGAGAGACAAAGTCATTAAAAATGTTGTATCTATTTCAAAAATTGATGTAAATCTTACAGTAATGTCATTACTCAGTTTTGTGATATACCATGATTTCGACTAATCCTATAAGAATTTGATTTGCTTTGATATGCATGAGGCTTAGTGAAAGAATTAGTGAATTCAAAAGACAATTGGTATTTGATGACTAGATAATTAAGTTGATGATCGAGTAGCTATGCATGATAATAAATTAGTTCGGACAATTGCATAAAATTATTGAGGATCAGGGATAGTTGGAAATTGATAATGAAGGTGATAAATGAATGCTAGTGAATAAATGTAATTTTGGGAACTTTAATAACTACAATAATGGTGCAAGTTGAAGAGATGGATTTAAAATTGAAAATACGGGAAATCTATTCTGACCTTAGATTTGAAGCTTAAAGGATGAATAAGCATTGAGATCTTATGGCCAATTGAAATTAGATAGACTAAGTCGACAATTAAGTTTTGAGGATGAAACTTTCTCTTAGGGGGTGGATTTTAAGACCCCGTGCTATAATTAAATAAGGATAATATCATCTTAAGAGTTCTCCTAAGATAAATCAAATAATGGTATAAACTACGAAACATTGTGGAAAGATTTATTAGAGAGTTTTAGTTTTGCGTGTATTGACTTCCAAGACAAATTTAGTTTTTCCTGTGATTAAGCTTGAGAAGAGTGGCTATGTAAGTTTCTAAAGTTTTTTAGGTCAAAATAAGGCCACCATTAAATGCAGAATGTCGAGAAACCTTGGGAGATGTGATATGAGGTGTATTAGATTTTTGAAAGGTATTCCACAGTTAAAAAGAATTTGGAGAGAATTAGGGTAAGAAAGAATTCAAAACTACCTTAGGATTGTGGTCATAACTGTTTACTCCAACCTCTGATTGACCTAATGCTTACGACATTAGAAATTAGACTTTAAAAGCTACAAAAGTGTATTTCATGGAATTTTCGCGCATCGGCTTCTAACTCGGTCAAAATTGATTCAAAAGTTGGGACAAAAAGTCACCGGTGTTCGAACGCCAAAACCAGAGTTCGAACGCTTGACCAGACAAAGAATTGAGCCAAATTTCAAGAAAAAATAAAGTTGGTGGCGTTTGAACGCCCATACTAGAATTTGAACGCCTTGCCAAAAAATAGGCTGATTAGATTTTAGGGTTTTCTCCATTTTTTATCCTATAAATACCGTGTTTTAGTGTTCCTATACATGGAGAAAATACAACACTTCACGTGTAGGATTTTTTCACTCGGTTATACACGAGAAATCGCGTGCTAGACCTAGAGGGGGTGAATAGGTTATTATTAAAAATTTTGCTTAGACAACCACCAATTTTAACCCAATTCGACCACAATTATCTCTTCTCCTAATGATATGGCAATCTAAGTGAGAACCCCTTTTCAACCACCACAACCCAAAGCACCCATGAAGATTAATGCATTGATTTTATTAATTTATTGATTAACACTCAATCTTACAAGATGATCTCAATCAAGGCAACTCAAACCCAATCAAACAACTATATGTGATATGTAGATTCAAATAATCAATTCATCACACATAGTGCGTGTGTGTGCATCAAACTAAAAATGTGTATGTAAAAACAATAAATAACACAAGAGATTTGTTGACGTGAAAACCCTTCTCGGGAAAAAGCGCTGGGAACCTTATTGGTTCACCAAAGCTTAATCCACTACAACCAAAGTCAATCTACAAGTAGTCGAGACTTATAACTCAACCAATCAACATAGTTAGATACTACTTTCCTTCGTAGATCTCTCTGCTGAAATTCATTTTTCGACGTTATAGCTATCTTCACTTGGACCTCTCCGCAGCACGATTCATCTAGGTCTCGAGCAATCTTCAAGGCCTCACAACCAAGACTCTCAAGTTTGCACACTCCAATGGGTTTGGTCTTCACCCAAACAAGTTCTTCTTCTCCAAGTTGTGAGGTTGGATAAAAATCACAAGATGGTAGCCTTTGGGGTTAGGGATCTAGAGTTGTGGTTAAAGCTCTCTAGAATGATTTTGGTCTTTTCTAGCTTTTAGAGGCTCACCCTAGGTATAGGAAAGACACACCCTATTTATAGGCTCGAAATAAGGGCAATCTTGTTCAATAAAAAAACTAAGATTCGCAAACAATCACTCGATTGGTGGGAGGGCAGTTATAGGGCAGTTGGCACTGGAGTGAAAAAAAATGTCTCAAACCAGCCAAGGACCATGATCTCTCGAGCGAGCCCTGTGCTAATCCCCCGTGGCCTTTTTTTTTTATCCAAAGTTATCAAGAGACTGCTCTTGCGAAGGATAGCAAGCATAGAACAGTCCCTATAGGTTTTTAAGTCTAAAACCATGCAAAAACTTGTCCTCTTGAGCACTAAAGGGTGTTGCTCAAGAGGGGTCCGCTAATGCCTCAAACTATGTTTTCAAAACACAAAATGGTTTAGAAAAAAAATTTCATTTAAAAACACCTAGGAGTAGGGGTGTCAAAATATGACATGACCCGTTAACATTATCAGAGCCTAGGTTCTCGATTTACCTAGGGCTTGCGGGGCATGAGTTTAGACCATTGCATCCATTGTGCATTACATGTTATATGCTTTAAATGCTACATGTTATGTGCTATATGTTATGTGAACAATATGCATGATTGAATGTATATGGAAAAGAGACACTAGGGTTAGAGAACATAATCTTGGGGGTTAGAAAAAGAATGAACGAGATGGTTCAGGGTGTAGATGTCTACCAGTGGGTGACACATGCTCTACTAGTGAGATAAGGAGAAAAATCTCAAAATTTGAACTTGATCCCTATCTTGGGATACTAAGTTAGCACTCTATTGCAATTTGACATGTGTGTAGATATCAAATAGAGGAAGAGGACGCGGCCGAGGCGATGGGCGGAATAACAACCAACCACCACCGGCCTTTGACCAACAAGCCTTTATGGAGGCCATTGGCACGATGACAGTTACCTTTGCACAGGCTAGCGCCAATGTGGGTCAAAGGGGCTCAAGTAACCTCCAAAATTTTTAGGCACACAAACCTCTGACTATTATGGGAGGGGCAGATCTAATGGTGGCCAACCATTGGTTCCAGCAAGTTGACAAGATCCTAGAGGCTATGGAGATCACCTCCGATACAACTAAGATAAGACTAGCTGCATTCCAGCTAGAAGGAGAAGCCCATTTGTGGTGGGATTGGGCAAGGGCCTCGAAGAACTTAGAGGTGATGACATGGGGAGAGTTCCGGGAGCTCTTCATGGGCAAGTACTTCCCATCGGCTGTTCGACATGCGAAAGCCTGAGAATTCTTGGGTTTGAAGCAGGGGACTATGACGGTGATGGAATACGTGGCTAAGTTCATTAAGTTAGCCCTTTTCGCTGATGATTACGTGGCCACAGACATGGCCAAAGTGAGGAGGTTCGAGGATGGTTTGAAATTTTCCATCTGGGAGAAGATTGTGGGCCACTGCCTACAGGATTTGGACTCGATGGTCGAGACAACTATGTCCATTGAGAGAGAGGTTGATGACGCAAGGAGCATCTGTGAAGTAGGTGCTAAGGACAAGAAGTAGAAGGGTCAATCCTCTTCTTCTAGTTCGGGGAAGAAGCAAAAGACTTCTACCACACAAGGGTTTCAAGAATAGCTGCGGCTACCAAGGCCAAGACCAAGGTCAATCCTCCTAAGGCGGGAGAAGCTTCAGGACTACCTATCAGTCAGGCCAGAGGACTTGTTACATATGCCACCAGGGGGCCACATGAAGCGAGATTGTCCTCAAATGCAGGGATCCCGGAGCTATAGGACATCTCAGTTCCAGTCATCGGTCGGGTATACACAGACTTGTTTCATTCCTCCCTACCATACCATGGGCCAGGGAAGCCAGTATCAATTCCAGGGTGCTGCACAGACCCCTACTACTTCACGTGCGGGGACTCCGCAATCAGGCCAAATGGGCTATGGCATGGGTCAAGGCCGAGGACAGGGCTCACAGGATGAGACTTAGGGGACCCAAGGGCGAGTCTATGCCATCACACCTCAGACTGAGCGATAGGATCATTCGGTTATTCAGGATATATTTCTATTCTCTCACTTATGGGCAATGGTATTATTTGATTCTGGTGAATCGCATTCATTTATTTCTGCATCATATGTAAGGGATTT
Source organism: Ilex aquifolium (assembly GCA_951799425.1). Lineage (NCBI taxonomy): Eukaryota > Viridiplantae > Streptophyta > Magnoliopsida > Aquifoliales > Aquifoliaceae > Ilex > Ilex aquifolium. Next base: position 7,795,719 of record OX637401.1, on the reverse strand, counting down.
GGGCTTACAGGTTGAGACATTGGAAGATCCATTGCATGTGAGTTCTCTCCTAGGAGTCAGGGTACGTATTGATCAGATATGTCGGGGTTGTGAGTTAGAGATCTCTGAAATTTTACTCACCGTAGACCTTAGGGTCATGGATGATGTCATCCTTGGGATGGACTGGTTGGCGGCGCACCGAGTCTTCATCCATTGTAATCAGAAGAGGGTCACTGCTTATACATTGGATAGTGTTGGTTTCAAGTTCCAGGGGGAGAAACATGATGTTTTACCCCAAGTGGTGTGTGATTCCCATTGGCATGAACAATTGATGGGCTGGCTTGCGGGCCTTACCCTAGAGGATGAGGCGAAACAAGAGTTGGGTCTACCTCGGGTGGTTTGTGAATATAATGATGTCTTTCCAAACAAACTACTAGGACTACCTCCACATCGAGATGTAGACTTCACCATTGAGTTACACCCCGATACATCGCCCATTTCTATGACTCCGCATAGAATGACACTTGCAGAGTTGCAAGAACTCAAAGTCCAATTACAAGAATTGATAGACAAGAGCTTCATTAGACCTAGTACCTCATCTTAGGGCGCTCTGATATTGTTTGCCGAGAAGAAGGATAAGACCCTTCAGTTATGTATAGATTACTGACAGTTGAATAGGGTTACTATCAAGAGTAGGTATCATTTGCTGCGGATTGATGATTTGTTTGATTAGCTGAGAGGGGCACGAGTTTACTCCAAGATAGATCTTCGCAAGGGTTACCATCAGTTGAGGATTAGGGAGGCAGATATCCCTAAGACGGCGTTTAAGACGCGGTATGAGCATTTCGAGTTTACAGTTATGCCTTTTGGATTGACGAATGCCTCGGCGGCATTCATGGATCTCATGCATAGGGTGTTCCAACCCTACCTGGATCAGTTCGTCGTGGTCTTTATTGACGATATTTTGATCTACTCCAAGTCTAAGGAGGAGCATGAGGGTCACTTGAGGATTGTTCTCCAAACATTGAGAGACCATCAGTTGTACGCCAAGTTCAGCAAGTGTGAATTTTGGCTGACAGAGGTAAAATTCTTGGGGCACGTGGTGTTTGCTTCGGGTATATCCATGGACCCGGAGAAGGTTGAGGCGGTCATGAATTGGGAAAGGCCAATGTCAGTCTTCGAGATACGCAGTTTCTTGGGATTTTCGGGGTATTAAAGGAGGTTCATTGAAGACTTCTCCCGACTAGCTGCACCTATGACTAGATTGACCCAGAAAAAGTTCAAATTTTAGTCGGATGACTCGTGTGAGAAGACATTCCAAGAGTTGAAGAGGAGGCTTACTTCAGCTCCTATTCTGGTGGTCCCGTAAAGGAGACAGAGGTACACGGTGTATTGTGATGCCTCTAAGGACGGACTCGGGTGTGTATAGATGCAGTTTGGGAGGGTGGTAGCTTATGATTCTCGGCAGTTAAAGTGCCACGAGCAAGAATACCCCACTCACGACATGGAGTTGGCGGCCATTGTTTTGCCTTGAAGACTTGTGCCACTATTTGTATGGTGAGCAATTCGAGGTATTTTCGGACCATAAAAGTATGAAGTACGTATTTACACAGCGGGACCTCGATATGAGACAATGCAGGTGGATGGAGTACTTGGAGGATTACGACTTCACTTTGCATTACCATCCCAGTAAGGCAAACGTGGTGGTTGATGCACTCAGCCGGAGGTCACGAGTAGTCTTGGCTAGTGTGGCTTCCCGGGAGTGGTAGATGCTCGAGACTGTGGGACAGTTCGAGTTGCACTACAGGGGTTAGGGTCAGGGTACTTTGGGGAGTTTGGTGGCTACGCCTTCCCTACTAAGCAGAGTGATCGAGTCCTAGGGACAGGACACGAAGATATTGTCCATCAAGGACCGGATACTGTCAGATACAGGTGACGAGGGCTGGGCCATTCACACGGATGGTAGTCTTCGATATAGGGGAAGGGTTGTGGTCACCAAGTCTGCGGATCTGAGAGAGGAGATCCTTAGGGAGTTCCATTGCTCCCATTTTACTGTGCATCTAGGTGGCACGAAGATGTATCATGATCTTCGTCACCATTACTATTGGAGTGGGATGAACATGCACGTCGGAGATTTCGTTAGTCGATGTCTCACGTGTCAGTAGGTCAAAGCTAAGCACCAGAGACTAGCAGGGTTGCTCCAGCCTTTGGAGGTAATTGAGTGGAAGTGGAAGCACGTCACGATGGATTTTGTGACCCACTTTCCACGGACATCGCGGGGACATGACGCGGTGTGGGTGATAGTGGACCGGCTTACTAAGTTGGCACACTTTTTGGCAGTGTGAATGACCTTCACACTGGAGGAATTCTGCAGGCTGTATATATGGGAGATAGTCCGGTTGCATGGGGTACCCGTATCTATAGTATCGGACCGGGATCCCAAGTTCATGGCCCATTTTGGGGAGAGTTTTCAGCGGGCCATGGGGACACAGTTGATGATGAGCATAACTTTTCATCCCCAAACGGACCGTCAGTCAGAGAGGACCATCCAGACTTTAGAGTGCATGCTACGGGCATGCGTTCTTGATCTCAAGGGTAGCTGAGGAGAGCACTTACCCTTAGTGGAGTTTGCCTACAACAACAGTTATCAGGCGAGCATACGGATGACACCCTATGAGGCACTTTATGAGAGGTCTTGCCATTCTCCGGTTTGTTAGATGGAGGTTGGAAAGAGACCCTCTACGGGTCCGAATTTGGTTAGAGACACCTCGGAGAAACTGGACTTGATGCGGAAGCGTCTTTTCACGGCTCAGAGCCGGCAGGAGAACTACGCCGACAAACGGCGGCGACCTCTAGAGTTTGAGGTGGGAGATCACGTCTTCTTGAAGGTGATGCCTAAAAGGGGAGTGGTTAGGTTCGAAAAGTGAGGACAGTTGTCGCCGAGGTTTATCGGGCCCTTCGAGATGCTCAATAGGGTTAGTACAGTTGCTTACCGGTTGGTGTTATCGCCAAATTTATCAGGTGTTCACACGGTGTTCCATGTCTCTATGCTCCGGAAGTATACTCCAGATCCGACGCATATGGTGGATTGGGGTGGGCTGGCTGTTGATGCAGATGGAACCTTCGAAAAGGGACCAGTACATATCATGAATAGCCGAGAGTAGGTTTTGCGAGGCAAGACTGTACAGTTGGTGAAGGTGTTGTGGTAGCACTGAGGTATGGAGGAGGCGACATGAGAGTGTGAGGACACTATATGTATCAGTTATCCGTTTTGTTCGAGGATGGAGGTTCATTCTTATATTCAGTTAGTGTTATGTGACTGTGGCCTATGCATGTGGTTGAATGTGTATGTGTGTGTGAATTTCGGGGACGAAATTTTTTCAAGGGGGAAGAATGTAAAATCCAGGTAAGTTTGAATTTTTTATGAAAAAGGGAAAAATGGTAATTTGTCGCTACCGTACGGGTTGAAAAACCAAATTTTTTCTAGAATTCGGATGACGAAACGAACCTCACCGTTGGATTTGTCTCGCAAAATCTAGCTACCTTGTCAATTTTCGTCGAATTTCGAGACAACCAGATTTTATGTGTTTTACGAGGCGACCGGGTATCGTGTGACCTCATAAATGAACCCAGGAATTTAATTTTGAAAAGTAAAAAATAATTTAAAGTTTGTTTAAATAAAAATATTTTGAACTTGAATCGGGGCAAAATTTAATCGATTCTGGTCAAAATCGGATCAGGGAAAAGAGAACGTGTGGCGAAATGAGGACCAAACATTTAAATGGTATAAATAGGGGAGAAAAATCAGATTTCTCCCCATACCCATCAGATTTTCCTAAAAATCAAAAGAAGAGAGGGAAGCTCTACCTTCTCTTTACGATCTACGGAGATTTGTTGGTCGAGTCGACTCAAACCAAGAACAAAAGTTGTTCTTCTCATCGAGGGCTACGAAACCATACCAAAAAACACGGATTTGAGTGAAGTTCCAAAAACGGGGCTTGGAGAAATCAAGGGTTTGGGCTTAATTGGGATTCTTGAAGGCTTCTACCAAGTGGTTTAAAGCTTTTAGAGGTAGGGTTTTCATCCTACCTAGGTTTATTTCTAACCTAGAGTGATTATATGGAATGGGCATGGTGTTAGAGGTGTATAACACTTTTCGATTGTTGTTAATTGATGAAATGTGTATTGGAATTGGGTAAAATCAATTCTAGCATGAATTGGTATTTAGAAATTACTATCTTGTAATTTCTTAGAAAATTGTGATATGTGGGCATGCTATGTGTTTATATTATGCCTTGGAGAATTAAGTGTGCTATTTGCATGAGATTATGTGATAACATGCTTGGAAATTGTTGTTGGTTATAATGTTGTTATATGTTTGGTGATGTATTGACATTAAAATGATTTATGGTAATTATATGCTTATGATATAATTGGTCATGATATATGTTGAAATGTAGTGTCTATGGTTCATATGACACTGATAACATATTGAACATGATTATAGTGTTGCAATTGTATACTATATTGCATATGCACGGAGGCATTGCATTCATAAACATTAGGCATGAGTGTGGGTGTATGTGCATGGTTGTCATCAAATGCTACTCTTGGCGAATGATGCGTGGGCTCAAGAAAGTTGGGCCAAGGCCCGGCTGAGTCGCACGATTTGCATTGAAAATTGGGTCGAGGTTAGCAAGAAGGGCTAGACTATCTCTCGGGTGCAAGACCCGGTTACTTTGGATACACACTCCGTTGGTATCGAGTCCATAAAGTGTGTCAGCATATGCGGAGCCGTTCGTAGAAGTCCATAAATGCCGTGTCGGTTGGGTGACTGTTGGTGGAAGTCCATAAATATCCACCCCAAGAAAGACTCGGGAAATTTAATGGTCATTAGATGTGTAACATCAATGGCGGGGGCTTGGAATGCCCGGAGTAATACGCATGATATTTGCATGTGTTGAGGGAGCCGGTGAATGCTCGAGTTGAAGTGCATGAGTGAGTCTCATCTCATATCATGACATGGTATGATGATCTCCAACATTGAATTGCATGTTCTTGATTAGAATGTTGTTGCTTGTTGAATTGTGCATGTGAAAATTTCATATGCATCTAGGTTGGGGAGTAGCCTCTTTAGAGATACCCTATTGAGCGTGGCTCACCCTTTATGGAACAATATTTTAGGTGCGGGGTACACACCGGTGGACGGCTCTCATTCGGGCCGTCAATGATGAAGAAAAGCCGAGATGTGGCTTTATCCCATGTTTCTGTAAAACTATTGTAAAAATGTAGTTTTGGCATGTAATTGTATGAAGTTGATTGTAATTGAACTCATATAAACCATGTTTTGTGTACAAACTTCATGTTATGTGAGCTTGGGTTGGTGTAGCACAATGTTTGAATGGATTGGAATTGAAAACGGTTGAAATGGACAAAATTGGGCACACTTACCGATAGAATTTTTAGCCCTTCTACCAGTAGATGTAGTCCAGTAGGCAGGTTCTACCGATAGATCGTGATTTCTAGCCGGTAGAACATTTCCAGTAGGGTTCTCCTACTGGTAGAGCGTCAAGTTTCCTACTGGTAGAAGAATTCCAGAAGGTCTCATCTACTGGTAGAATAGGGACTTCTTCTACCGGTAGGTTTTCTCAAAATTTCCTAAAAACTGAAGTCTAGTAGTGCACAACTTCTACTGGTAGAACTTTGAACACTTATACCGGTAGGTTTTAAATTTTCAAATGTTTTACTAAGCCTTCGGGCATCGATTCCTTGTGCTCAAAGAGGTTCTATGAGATATTAATGACTATAAATTGATGTATAAAGGACCACGGATTTATAAATGATAAAGTGTATAAGGGTTATCCGTGTGGGTTGTGATCCCGATTAAGGGAATGCTCTTGACTTGATGTCGGGTTGTGCGACAATCATGGGTACTTCCGCGGGTTAATGGATGATCAACGGTTGATAAAGGACCCCCCGTTTTAGGGGCGTCACAAACACAACATGAAATTAGAGGTTCTTAGTCTTCCTTAAGCCACTCGTTTAGTAAATGAGTGCATCTGACACGACACGATTAATAAACGAATCGAGTATGAGTGAAGCTAATTCAAAGAAATACAAGACATGACCCGTTTATATACTAGTTATAAACAGTTCATACACGACATGAACCCGATATGACATGATTCATTAGACACAAATTAATAAGCGAATCGGATATGGGCGTAGTATTCTTTGACACGGACTCGCCAAGACTCGACACGAACATGCCTTACCCGACACGATTGACAGGCCTATCTAGGAGCCATACATGGATTAATCCCTAATTTAATTTTAACCCTAATCCTCCTAAATCTATTAAACCAAAGTATATTAGGTATCTAGGTCATTACCTTTGTCCTATGCTTGCAAGTGAATTGGAGTAATCTTGTTGTAGCATTGTAGCTTGATCTCTTTCCCTTCCTTTGTTGCTTATGGATCTTGATCTTTGAAGCTTGATGACCGTGGAATTTGGTTGAGATTTACAATGAATTCTATGAAATTAACCAATTACGAATACATGATCTAACAATCTCCATCTTTGATAATTTCGTGACAAAACACACAAGTTTGAAATAAAGATTACAACCCCAAACTATTGAACAAAAGAATCGTAAATCTAATCTCAACACTCATGCATACGTCCTAAATCTCTATCTAGTGCAAGGATCTGTATCTTTGGATGAAGGTTAAAGATCATAGCCCTGCACATCACCACTCAAACCAAAACCTAGTGAAACGCATCATGTGTTAGATAAATAAATCTCATAATCACAGGTATGGAAAGCACCAAGAGAAGCATAAGATATAAGTATGTATACATCATGCAAGTGCAAATATAAAACATGTTTGAACTAATTTTCCCCATATGCTTGAAAACCAATTGATTTATCAATGCAAAACTTACCAAGTTCTCCCTCTTAGTTGGTGTTCATAAGTAAAACAACAAGTGAAAAATAAACAAGAAAAAAAAATGTGACTTAATGCCAAGTGTGCAAATTTACTTCCCCTGAGTATTTGAACTTCAAACTCCCCCTTTCTATGTTTACATGCAACATATCACCACTCAAACCAAAACCTCGTGAAACACATCATGTGTTAGATAAATAAATCTTATAATCACAGGTATGGAAAGCACCAAGAGAAGCATAAAATATAAGTATGTATACATCATGCAAGTGCAAATATAAAACATGTTTGAACTAATTTGCCCCATATGCTTGAAAACCAATTGATTTATCAGTGCAAAACTTACCAAGTTCTCCCTCTTAGTTGGTGTTCACAAGTAAAATAACAAGTGAAAAATAAACAAGAAAAAAAAATGCGACTTAATGCCAAGTGTGCAAATTTACTTCCCCTGCGTATTTGAACTTCAAACTCCCCCTTTCTATGTTTACATGCAACATATCTAGCCTAGTCAAGAGAAAATCTCCCCAATTACTCTCATATGTACCTAAAATATTCTCCCCATTTTTGTCACAAATGTCAACCCAATGACAACATGCAACAAGCACGGTACAGAATCAAGTCACCTAAGATATTCTTATCTTATTTACCATAGATTTCAATCCAATCACGGCCCATAATAATCATGACATAGAATCATAGTATAACAAGAAGGTATGAATGCATAACAACTAGACAAATTATGCACATAGACTAAGTAAGGGACAAACAAGGCATATAACTCAATGATCATATTTGACAATCAATCAAGCATAGGACCAAGAGTATGTCACAACAACAAAATAAAAGAAAACAAAAATAGAGTACTTAACCAAGAAAAATGAGCAAATAGAAAAAGTTCTCAAGCTCCCATACTGTCCAAGATCTAAGTCTCAAAATCAACAGCTTATATAGTTGTATCATCTCTGTCATTAGCATAACGGGAAACCTCAAGACATCATTCTTTGCTTTTGTCTAAGCCTTCTAACACAATAGGTTATGGATAGGGTTATGATGGAGTTTGGCTCATATTTGAAGGAAGAGGCACCAAAAAGTGAAGTCTAGAGTCCTATCGCCTATTCTTCTCGAGCGGTCCCTGATGCTTGTCTGTCCAATTGACATATCATCTCTTTAGATCACAAAAGGACTACTACGACTCCTCCTCTACTCTTCCTATCAACTCAATGAGCCTCAAATGACATGCATGGATGTATATGCAACCTAAATACAACTATATGCACATGCATGAATGAAAAATGTATGCAAATGTAATGCAATTCTCAAATTTAACTTTAAGATGCACAAAGTCATTAATAATGAAAATCATATATGTTCAAAACATAGCAGCTCCATCCAAATTTCATCATCTCATTACATTACTCTAAGTCATATTAAAGAATGTTGAACTCAATTTCATGCATTCTAGAGCAATCTCCCTTCACTTAGGTTGACTTCACTCACACATGTTCAAACTTTGTTCATCTTGGTCAATTTATGTATAACGTCTATGATACCAAACTTCGACACCAATAGGATTCCATCTAAGTGACTACATAGCCGGTTATTGAGTGTCCTAATAATTTTTATTTTAGACAACTCCCCTTATCTTTTATCCCTTCTACTCATTATGGCCTCAATTAGCACGATTGTGAATTTCGTACTTTACATGGTATGCTTCTAAATTTGTTTAGCTTTAGCTCTTTAAGCTTTACATGTGAGCAATGACATTAAGTATATAGTACTTTCAACAATTCAAGTGCAATTGACACTAGCCATTTATTTTTATGCCTCACCTTTTAATTGGCCTCATTGGGCTCTTTTCTCACATTTGACTCTTTGGCATCTTTTAAGGGAATGAGGTTTTACTAACCTTTAGCTATGTTTCCACCTATCACCAACACTTAGAGTCATGTAAATTCATTAATCATTCAAACTAGCAAGAATCCTAAGTTTGAAGGTGAATGGTTGGGTGTGCACTTGGTTTTATAAATTTTCTCAAGACTTGCACAATCCAAGCTTGCAAGGGTGAAAGAAACTTTGGTTTAAGGATCAAGCACTAGGACCTATAACCACTAAGTTATTTATCTCCTAATATGAATCATTTACCATGATCAACAACAAAAGAAAAACTTTTTAAACTTTTTCCTTTTTCAATGTTTTTGTATTTTTCACTAATAACCTAAAAATAGAAAATATGCACAAACTATAACAATAAAGGAAAAATAAAGCATTGACCAATAAATCCTAAAAGTATGCCCAACTAAGCATCAAAATATTTTTTTTTTTGGATTTTCATATACCAAAAGCCAAGTAAATAAATACAATAACAAAAAAAAAATTATTTACAATGCATGAACTTAGGATGTAAGATGTAATGCATGACTATGCACCTAAGTCCATACTCTCACCTCACTTAACTCTTAGGTGTCATGACTTTATTGGAAGCTCATGGGGCATCCAACTTGGTAGAGACAATGAGCCTCTCAAAGTCCTCACATCTCACCCACACTCGTTTTCTATTAAAATCTCTCGGGTTAGCTCAGAAAATGGGTGGAGGACTCTCTCTCTTGACTTCACCTTTTGAAGTCTCTCTCGAGGGGGAGGAGTGTGAGCCTACTAAAGCCATGAACTCTTCCTTATCTTCTTGAGAGGAAGTATCCTCACTCTTTTTTCAACTCGGACTCACTTTCACTCTTCTCTATGGGCATATCTTTTTTCTTCTGATTTAGACATTCCCAAGCCATTTGTCCAAACCTTTTACACTTGTAGCATTGAGGTTCTTGCCCCTCTTTCGTTTTTTCCTTATTTTCTTCTCCCCTTCTGGGAGACTTAGGTATACTTGGATTTCCTTTCGACCTTGAGGACTTGACACCACTAACCTTAACATATTTGTCGATCTTTCGAGCAAGATATGCTATGTCCTCTTCTCCTAATCGGGGTGACTTCGATTCATCTCTCTCTTTTCTAATAGAGCACCAGGTCATGCCCTTAAAATTCTTGGGCGGTTGGAGATTCATTTTGAAAGTCAAAATAGACCCAACTAGGTCTTCTATCGGCACCGTCTCCAAATTGACTCCAGTTTCCAAGGCCGTCACCTTAGCATGAAACATCTTTGGTAGAGATCTCAAGATTTTATGTTTGATCATGGAGTCATCATACTTGGTACCCAATATGAAGGATGGATTTACAATATCGCACAATCTAGCATAGAAAATGCTAAATTTCTCATCCTCTCGCATCTTCAAAGTCTCAAACTGAGAGGTATACCTTTAGAATCCAGACATCTTCACTAAAGTTGTTCCTTTGTGAGAAATTTGTAAGATGTCCCATGCCTCTTTGGAAGTCTCACAATTAGAGATCCTCCGGAACTCATCAAGTGTCATGGCATTGAAAATCACATTCAATCCTTTTGAGTTCCACCCTGTAGACTCGTACTTAGTCTTAGACCAAGTCTTAGGGATTTTGGTTCAACAACAGCTTCACCAGCTTCAATCAGTGTGGTGGCCAACGGAGGGCTCCAACCCTCTAGCACACAAAAACACACACGCTCATCAATCGATTTTAGAAATGCCATCGTTCAAGCTTTCTAATATGCATAGTTTGTACCATCTAAGAGCGACGGTCGTGTTATTGCCTACACGACCGTCGCTCAAATTAAAAAAAAAACTAGGTCAAATAAGCAAATATGCAATGAATGCCTACACTAAGTATAATTCAAGGAAAACCTTACTCTGATTCCAAATGTGGGGGAAAATACAACACTTCATGTGTAGCATCTTTCCACTCGATTATACACGAGAAATCGCATGCTAGACATAGAGGGGGTGAATAGGTTACTAAAATTTTTGATTAGACAAACACCTATTTTAACCCAATTCAACCACAATTACCTCTTCTCCTAATGATATAATCTAAGTGAGAACCCCTTCTTAACCACCACAACCCAAAACACCCATAAAGATTAGTGTATTGATTTTATCAATTTATTGATTAATACTCAATATTACAAGATGATCCCAATCAAGGCAACCAAAACCCAATCAAGCAACTATATGTAATATGTAGATTTAAACAATCAATTCATCAAACACATAGTGTGCGTGTGTGCATCAAACCACAAGTGTGTATATATAAAAATAATAAATAACACAAGTGATTTGTTGATGCAGAAACCCTTCTCGGGAAAAATTGCGAAGAACCTTCTCGGTTCACCAAAGCCTAATCCATTAAAATCAAAGTCAATCTACAAGTACTTAAGACTTATACCTCAACCAATCCATATGGCTAGATGCTCATTTCCTTCATAGATCTCTCCATTGAAAGTCCCTCTCCGATGTTATAGCTAGCTTTGCTTCGACCTCCCTCAGCATGGTTCGTCTAAGTCTCGAGCAATCTTTGAGGCTTCACACCCAAGACTCTCAGTTTGCACAATCCAATGGGTTTGTTCTTCACCCAAACAAGTTCATCTTCTCCAAGTTATGAGGTTAGATAAGAATCACAAGATGGTAGCCTTTGGGTTTAGGGATCTAGGGTTGTGGTTGAAGCTCTCTAGAAAGGTTTTGGTCTTTTCTAGCTTTTAAAGGCTTACCCTAGGTGTAGGAAATGCACTTCCTATTTATAGGCTCAGAATAAGGGCAATCTTGGTCAACAAAAAAACTCAGATTCACGAATAACTGCTCAATCGGTGAGAGCGCAATCATAGGGCAGTTGGCACTGGAGTGAAAAAAACTTCTCAAACTAACCAAGGACCAAGACAGTTCGAGCGAGTTTATAGAGTGAGCCTTGTGCTGATCCCCCGTGGCCTTTTTCCTTGTAATCCTAAGTCATCAAGAGACCACTCTAGTGAAGGCTAGTGAGAGTAACTTATAGTTACAATAGATCTCAAAGGAACAAAACTACATAATGCAAGCAAACACACAAGAATGCTTACAAAGTGTCTAATGCAATCCTAGAAAGGTGACCCGCTCTGATACCAATTTTTTGAAAATAATACGTGGCATGGATCATCCCTCATGATTATAAATTAAGACATTACCTAGGGTTGAATAGGTTAATCAAATTTTACGCTCGAACCTACACCAGTTTTTAACCTATGTATACCACAATTACCTCTTCACAAATTAATCGAACAATTAAGTGTGAGAACCCTTTTTAAACAAGCACACCCTATAAACCATGAAGATTGATGTAATGAATTTGCCGATTTTACATTTAACACTCAATCTCTCACGGTAATCCAATCCAAGGCAACAAACAATTAACCAAGCCACTATGAATGTATTGAATGCTCAAATAATCAAAACATCAAACACATAGTGCTTGTGGGTGCATCAAATTGCAAGTGTGTATGAAAATAACAATAAGGAACACAAGCAATTAGTAGATGTGGAAACCCTCCTCGAAAAAAACCGGGAAGAACCACTTGGGGTTCACCGACGCCTAATCCATTATCTCATAGTCAATCTATAAGTACTCAAGTTTTATACCTCAACCAATACCATGGTTAAATGTTTCTTTCCTTCAATAGATCTCTCCAACGGATACACCCACTGATGTTTTTGATAGCTTCATTTGAACTCTCCACCGCAATGGATTATTTAGGCCTTGAGCAATCCTACGATGCACCCAAGGCTCTCAGTATACACACTTCTCGAATAGATTTGGTTGATCTCCGATCTAGATTTTCATCCAAGGTGTGAGGTTGGATTAGAGTGTCAAGATGGGTTTGGCCTAAACCCTTTTTAGATTTAGGGATCTAGTAGGTTGTTCACAAGCTCTCAAGATGTCTAAGAGGCAGAATGTTTTACTCACAAGAGGCGTCCCCTAGCATGGGAAGACTTTTCTCTATTTATAGGCTTGGAATAGGGTTTTTTTTTTTTTGGGTCCAATTAAATCAAAATTTGCAAATGACCACTCAGGTAGTAGGAGGGTGGTCAAAGGGCAATGGCTCTAGGAATGAAAAAAGGGTTCAAACTATAGTAGAAGAATAGGGACCGCTTGAGAGGCTTTAGAGTGACCCAAAGGACTATCCCCACTACCCACTCACTCAGCCTTCCCTGATTTTATCCCTAACTATTCAAAGACCTCTCTAGTTGAAGACAAGTGAGAAAAGGGCAGCCCCTATTTGTTTCTAAGTCAAAAATCAAGCAACAACGTGTACCCTTGAGTACTAAAGGGTGTTGCTCAAGTGGGGTCCGATTAATGACTAAATCCTATGTTTTCAATACACAGTAAAGGATTAGAAAAAAATTTCTTTGAAGAACACCTAGGAGTCATTAACATATTAATCATCGATTCCATTTTACTATAAGTCTAAAATTAAACCGAGCATGCTAAGGTTTCTAAGTCCATTACCTTTGTCCTAAGCATGAAGGTGCATTCACAGAGTCTTTGATGTGTCATTATAGCTTGAACTCCTCCTTTCAGTTAATGTTTTTGGATCTTGAGCGTTGTAGCATCATGATCATGGTATAGGTTGAGATTTACAAAAGACTTCATGAAATTATCCAATTACAAATATGATCATAACAATGAAATTGTATTTGATGAATCCTTTATGTTTCACTGCAAAAGGAGGTTGTTTCTACAGGGAAAGAACAAGGTTAATCAAAGAGGTGGAGCTACAGGTAGAAGTTTCACAAAAAGTTCTTGAAAGCACTCCATTTCAACCTATTTTAAATTTGCATGATTATAGTTCCGGTGATAATCCACATGATGAAAAATAGCAGTATAGTATTGCAACTGGTAGAAATATGGCTATGCAGACTTGGTAGTTGATGCACTTATTTTGATAGAGGAGATTGGTGTTTAGGGGCCTTCCATATATTCAGAAGTTGTTGCAGGTAGTGAGTCTACACATTGATTCATTGCTATAACTGAAGAAATTGATTCTGTTCATAAGAACCAGACTTGAGAAGTAGTGAAATATCCTAAGGGCATGAAGGTTGTTGGTTGTAAATGAGTTTTAAGAAAAAAGAAGGAATCCCAGGGGTTGAATTTGTAAGGTACAATACACGATTAGTTGCAAAGGGCTACAATCAAAGAAATGGTGTGAACTTTAATGAACTTTTCTCACCTGTTATGAAATATAGCTCTATTTGTGTATTACTTGCCATGGTTGCTTCACTGGATCTAGAGCATGAGCAACTTGATGTAAAAATAACTTTTCTATATGGTGAGCTTGAAGAGATTATTTACATGCATCAACCAAAGGAATTTATTATTCAAGGTAAAGAATATCATGTTTGCTTGTTAAAGAAATCATTACATGGTTTGAAACAAACTCCAAGGCAGTGGTACAAGCATTTTGACATTTTTATAGTAGGTCATGGTCACTGTAGAAGTAATTATGATGATTATGTGTATCATAGGCAGTTGTAAGATGATTCTTTGATATATTTGTTACTTTATATGGATAAGAAAACAGGTATTTTGTAGTTATTTCACAAGAAATATATTGAGAAAATTATTGAGCGGTTTAGTATGCAAAATTCAAAACACGTAAGTACTCCACTTTTCGTTCATTTTAGGTTTTCAACAGCTTTCTCACCACAGAGTGAGACTAATGAGCAGTTTATGTCTCATGTCCTTTATTTCTAGTGCAGTTGAGAGCCTCATGTATGCTATGATTTTCACTCGTTCAGACATTTTGCAGGTAGTTCGTGTGGTTAGTCATTACATAGCTAATGCTGAGAAAGTTCATTCGCAAGTTGTGAAATGGATACTTCATTATTTGAGAGGCACTACAGATGTTGGCTTAGTCTTTGGTGGAAGAGACGACTTCGATTCTACTGTTGTAGGTAATGTTTATTTAAATTCTGTGGGTGATCTACATAAGAGGATATCTTTGATAGGTTATGTTTCAACTCTTTTTTGGGTGCACAATACTTGGAGGGCGACTCTACAATCTACAGTTTATTTGTCTACTACAGAGGCAAAATACATGGCAATATCAGAAATAGTTAAAGAAGCTATTTGGTTGAGAGGACTGATCACTGACTTGGGTTTAGAACAGGAAGTTAGTACTATTTTTTTACGACCATACTTGTTCAATTTATCTCTCTCAACTTGGATGCCATGAGGTTGGAAGTACAATACATTTGACTAAAAATCAAATATGTCATAAAAGAATCAAACACATTGATGTCAAATGTCACTTCCTTCATTAGGTTATGGCTCAGGTTGTTGTCACGGTGAAGAAGGTTGCTAAAGCAGAAAATTGTTTGAGTTCAAGCATTGTTTGGACTTGATTGATGTTTGTATTGTTTGAGATGTACCCTTCGGGGTATTTGGCCAAGGCATTCACTTTGGTTGGATGGCTTGATGGAATACAAGATAAGGGAGAGATTTGTTATATACAACTTGTATTCCAAGTCTCAATTGGATTTTATAAAGAGAATTCCATGGACAGCCCGTTGCGATCAAATTGTTGACACCAAGTGTTTGTGTTGGAACCTAGTTCTATAATTCATGAATTATAGTTGGACTAGTTGTCTTCATTGGTTAAGTCTTTGTTTTGCAACACTTTGGCATAAAGTGGGAATATGGTGGTTTACTCCTACATGTGAGGGGCTTTATGAGAAGTCTTTGACTTTGGTGATGTATTCACAAGGCTTAGAAGAAAAAAGGTCAAGAGGCTTTAACAAAAGAAGACGCCTTCATTGACTTCAAGTTTGACGTCAATTGCAAAGATTGGAGATTGCTCTATCTTTTGGATTCCTTTTGAAAAGGACTAAAATATTGTAATTTGTGATAGCGTGGTGCATGTTCTTTTGCATTTGTTTACGAGAATGTCTTGCAATCTCCAACCTTTAATAGTGAAATATTGTCCATTGTGCTTTATCTGTGGACGTAGGCTTGTGTGTCAAGCAGAACTATGTAAATTTGTGTGTTCTTACTTTTCAATATCATTTCGTTATTATTTGTCTGGGGCCTTTGTTAACATGATCACTCCTGTTCAGGAACCACAAAACAGAATAATGTTAGTGTTTTATAATGCAAACAAAATAGACTAAAAAGGGGTATTGTGGACACCTTGCTTTAGAAACTAAAATACAGAAGTACTGATAAAATGAGGATGCATAATTACAAAAAAACTACGTTTGTTGCTTTATTTATATATTTGACCAATTTGTATGAACTACTACCATATTATTAATTGTCCAAGAAACAACGATTTCATTAATATACAAGTAAAAATTTCAAAAACAACACGACACTGTCTCAAGATTCAGTTTAACTCAAATTAATACAGTACATCAACTAGTGACTAATAAAAGATTGATTATAGACAGGCTCTTGATGCTTGTCAGATGGACTTCATCATATTTGGTAAAAAAATATCTAGGATTGAAGTCTTCAACTAAATATCAAAATAAATCTCTCTTTCTATCTCTCTCTCTCTTTCCCACCCCCTCCCGGCGCCCCCTAATATATACACACATCCACCAACCCTTAATTAGAAAAATGTTGGGATTCAACGATCGGATTTCAAAATTTTAACCATTTTTAACTTTGAACTATTTATGAGAATGCAAGTCAAAAGACCTATAAACAAAGATCCACCCTTCCTTTTTATGCAAAACTCTCAAACTCTGTGCAATCCCTATTTCTCTATGTGAACCACAAAATACCTTCTAAAATACCACACTTCACCTTATTGCGTTCATACTGTCTAAAATGTCATACAGTTTTTTTTTTCTCTCCCTTTTCCCTCTACATGTGAATTTGTCTCCCTTTCTACCTTCCCATCTCTATAAATATTGACCAACCACTCTGCACCTGGACTTGGGCTTTGGACAATACCTCCCCCATGGCCCACTTGATCAGTAGGCTAATAAGTCTGGATGTGGACCATGGGACAAATGTCGAACCATAATTTAGAGGGGTGGGAATACGTAAAATTTACGGAAAATTATGAGAATTCACCTTTTAAACTACTTAATTGTGAGAAAATACATTAACTAAAATCTTTTGTAGATAAGTATTCTTGACTTAAAACGTATTGTATTTAGGCACACATTGGCAGTTTTTAAAATTTATCCTTTACTAATACACTTTTCCCTAATTCTTGGATTGTTTAGTTTGACAATCTCTTTATTTGTGGGATTTGTTTTATTATATTAAAATTTTTCTATTTTAATAGATCAACTTATTTGAATTTTAAACATAAATTGTATTATTATACTTTAACGGCTGGTGTAAATCTTCAACTTCTTATTTACTTCTTCTACGTCAACGTGTATTGTTCTTTGTCAACGAAAAATACTTCAACATCTGGTTTTATTTTTCTACATGAACGTGTGTTGTTCTTCGTCTTATGTAATGTATATCGTCTACTTCACTTCAAGTTTTGGTATATATGTTTGTTGTTAATGTAAGGACTAGTCTTCTTCTGAAATCAGTAGTGTATAACATCAAGAGTCTAGTTAAATTTGTGTGTCAATTAAATTTTTATTTTTATTTTTCGATGGTTTGATGTATTCTAGTATATCAACATTTTTAACATGTACAATTTTACATGTATGATACGTGTATTCGTTTAATGTCACAGTGTAATGTCACTGTGACCATCTACATCTTCTTCTGAACATATTCTTGTTACCATGCTTTAGCGTACAACCAACTCATTTTTTAATGTCACATTGTGATATCACATTGTGTTAAGCATAGCATTTAGCCCTAATGTATGAATCAGGAAATGTAATTACTCATTTATCTATCACAATGTGACAAAAACAATATTTTTCATTGCGTTGTTACACTGCGATCTAACACTGTCATTCCTTAAAATGACTATGTTGTTACACAGGCGAATTTTTTTTTTGTCCTCACCATTTTTGGTTGTATGTATTTTTTATTTAGTTGAAATCTTATGGCATTTTTTTGTGGCAGATTGTTTTTAAATTTTAAAACCCATGTTTTTAGTGATATATTAGTTGCCAAATTTTAATGTGGTTGGCGCATGACTTTTGGTTGTTTCCAAATGGGATTAGTGGCCCATGTTTTTCCAGATTTATTGGGATTAGTTGCCCATATTTTTAGTGATATATTAGTTGCCTATTAGTATTACTTTGTGGGTATTTTTATCATTCACCAAAATAAGAGACTTTTGTATAAAACTTTTTTTACTAAGCACTTTTACACAATTAAGTGTTATATTAGGTACAACCATTCAAAAAACCCTAAAATATATGGGTGGTTAGAGGAACAAATTTTATATAGTAATTTTTCTTGGGTTGGTCACATGAGGTGTACGTCCAAAAAATAATAGCAGTGAACAAGTCGATACCACTGTTACATTTTGCAAAAATTGACAACAAAATAAGAGCCAATTCAAATAGGTACCAAAATCTAGAGGTCAATATTTTGCATCGTAGCCAATTTGTGGACTATCTTTTGAAATTATGTTAACCTCATGGAATCTAGCTTTAATCCAATAGCTATTATTGACTAAGTACCCATATTAGGATCTAAAGTTCCAAAAAAACAATGTTATTGGGATCTAAGTTGTGGATTTAATTAATTTTAGTCATTCTATTAGATTAGTTGTGAGTTATAATATTAATGGAATCTAACTTTAATCCAATAGTTAGCATTGACTATGTCCCTATATTAGTATAAGTAACATTCTCCATGCCAAAAACAAATATTAGTTTGTGTCTTATATTATTGTAACACTACTAAGATAACTAAACAAGACCTTTATAAGTTTGAAGTATGTCCAAGGCCAGCCCATACATAAGGCCATTATAGCACGGGCTTTAAGCTCAAATTTATAGGTTTATAACATAGTGCACACCAAAAATTTAAACCCATAAAAATTAAGTTCAACAAAAAATCCAATTAAAATTTCAACCAACAAAAATATCTTAGTTAAATAATTTGGGCTCAAAAGTACAGCCCAAACACAATTAATTTTGGCAATAAAGTAATCTATATCTATACTAATATAAAATGTCGACAAAAGTGAAAAACTTTTGTTTGACTATATTAACCCTAATAATATAGTTAATATTCATACTACCTTTTTAGAGTTAGAATAGAACAATAATGCTAATATTATTTGTGATTGTGACTCTTGAGCTACTATTTTATATTTTTATCTGTATCAATATTACTTTTAAATGTCAATCAATATCTTCAAAAACTTTTGCACTCCTTTTTCATAATTAAAAATTTAAATAAAGGCAATGCAATCTATAGCTATCTATATCTATATCTATATTTATATACTACTTCTTAAAGCACCTTTTATGTGCTTCTTCTAAAGTCTTGTCATAGTTAAACATATTGGTTCAATTTTCTTTGCAATTCTCCCAGTGATAGTTCAGGCAAAAATGTGACTTGATCATGATAGTACAATATCTTAATACCATCATATCCCATGTAAAGCAAGAATGAAGATTTTATTTTTTATCTTCGTTGAATTCTTTAGTGGTAATGTTTGTATCTAGGCAAAAAATCATTTCCAAATTTACTCATGAAATGACCAACTATAATATTTAGTACGTATTTTTTTTGCTTTTGTTTTGGGATTTGCTTATCAAAAGTGATTATCGATTAATTGATCATCAATATTCACTAAAAACATGAATTTCAGAGAAATTAATTTATTGAAAATATGAATTTCAAATAAAATAATTTACTAAAAATATGAATTTCAAAGAAAGTAGTCCACAATTTTATTTTACGATATTTCACTCAAAATAGTCAACGTGCAACACACGTGTGCACCCAACTAGTAAGTTTAAAATGGTGTAAAAAGTATTGTACATTAAACATCATTAGTCATTCTCTCTCTCACACACGTTATTCCTATATTTATACTTTTGTCTTATCTAATATTAAATAACTATTTATTTTCATTCCCTCTTTCTTTCAAATTGTGTAAAGGCACCCCTGATGAGCTACTTGAGAGATTTCGAGAAGTGCAGACCAAGCAAGGGATAAGGGAGACAAACAGATACACATATCCGTTTGGTAAAAAGGTGTACTTAGCTACGATGATCTATGTATGTTTATAATTCCTAGGGATTATACTATTGAACCGTTGCACGCAGATAACATGAGTATAAAATAGCATATATGTAACGTTTAATATATATTAGATGCCTAAATTACCAAAAAAGAAAAAGTATGTGGCACTATGTTGTAACATTGAACATCTATATATGACACCACCTTGTAACAGTTCATACAAGATTTTTGACAAATTAAAACAAAATGCATAAAATATGGATTAACACATATATTACCTTTAATTTTTGTGTGTTATCCAATGATCAATTTTGTCTCACCTAATCAGTTCCATGGACGAAGACTCGACAGTAAGGGATGCACAAAGACTACTATCATTGTGAGATGCGTATACACTTCGATCCTTTGAATGAGATGAGGGATTGTCTGTGCAAAGCCTTGTAGAAAGCTCTAAAATGTAGCAATATTTTCACAAGCCTATTTAAAGCTTTATAGAAAGCCCTAAAATTTTACAAAACCTTCTAAAAAAAGCTTAAAAGTAATCACTTCTAGCTTTGAAAATAGCAATCTCTCTCAAATTTCTTTCACTCTCTTTTACTCCACTCTCACCACATCTCTTCAAGTTTTCTCTCCCTCCCACTCTAATTGTCTTTGCTATGACTTTTTTTCCTTGTCTCTAGCTCTATTGTTCTCTCTTTAAGTCTTCAATCAATTTATTCATCTGCAAAATCTTGACTTCACAATGACACCAAATTTATTGTCTAATCCCGTCCGACCCAAAATCACTAAAACATTGAAACTAATTCATACTGCAACTCTTTATAAAATTTCAAATAATCATAATTTTTGTAATTATCTTTCTAAAATATTGATCGGGGATCCACGTTTCTTCCCCTAGGCCATCCACTTTTCCCTCCGTGCAATCTGAAGTGCTCCATAAGTCAAGAATACCCACAATTGTCTCATGCGTCATTCCGTCTAATACTTCACTTGCAGCTTCCCACTCGGTGGGTGTGTTGCGTACAACTGCAACTAATTTATTAATTCCAAGAAATGTTGGACCAAGGATAGTAAAGCTCGATTCTAGCAATCTATAAAACCAGTGTTTCTATAGACGGTCAAACACTCCAGTCCATGGAGTCTCTGTATGCTCGATCTTCCTGCAACTGCAAATGAAAGCTTACTATTTTCAAAAACAATAACATGTTTTCCAGAACAATCATGACCTAGGGTCCCATGCTGAGCTGAATTTCTTTTGTTGAACACAAATTGTTCATATTTAAAATTCCTCATTTTTTTGTTCATCCCCATCTTTCATAGTTTTTTGTCAAGCCCATATTAAACGGTTAAGGGCACATTAGAAAAGGTGCAATTGAGTATGATGAAAAAATAGCAGGAAAATTTATGATGGATGAGATGAGTTGGACTATATTGAATTTCTTTCGTCTTGAATGAAGTTGCCTTTGGTGTCGATTAGGAGTAAAAGATGTAATTGAGTATGATGAAAATATAGCTTGATACTTGTTCTAGTTGTTTGATTTATTTTGCAGGTAATTTGATTGATTTATTAAAGTAATAATGGATAAGACAAGTAAAACAAACACTAGAGTAAGAGTCACACTAGAAGAAGGGGATATTTGATAAGGATTTAAAGATCAAGATTAAGAGATGAAGATTTCAAAATAAGGTAGCAATTTAATCCTTGTGGGAGTCCAAATTGATAAAAATACTCACTTAGAGTTGGATTAGAAAAGAATTTCAAGAAATAAGGTTAGGATAAAGATTCTAGAAAATAAGGTTTTAACACAACTTCAGTATTTTGTTCATAACTTAAAGCTTAAATATATCAAGGGCTACAAAAGTGTGTTTCATAAAAATTTCGTGAATGGGCATTTAACTATTTGCAAATTGAGCTCGAAGTTTGGGCAAATATGATATCCGCGCGCCGCAAGATCTAATGCATGAGATTTGACCTAAAAAGACTACTTTTTGTAAAAAGATTGCTCCTAAGCCAATCCTAGCCCTCCGATATTTATTTAGACTTTAGTATAAATAAAGACTCTCACCAGTTGATAGAGTATCCTAGTTCCCAACTTTTATTTTTTTTGCTTTGGGGATTTACCAAATCTTGTGAGTAATCTCTTTTGTACTTTTTAGTTAGGGTATGGATTTAGAATTGTGAATTAAATATTTATATTTTATGCAATTATTTTATTTATGCTTTTATGTTATACTTTCATCAAATTATAGATTAATTGAATGATAGTTAGTAAAGTTTTATGCTCTGTATAATTGTTTGATTATTCATTAATTTGATTGAATTCTTGTTAAGAATAATGCTTATGATTCCCTGTGAGTTTCGTAAAACTAGTTCTTAAATTCTTATTTTTAAATTAATCGCTTAGTGTTTTCAAAGTTAAATATTCTGAATGACTACACTGACATTAGAAATTTACTGAAATAATTGTAATTTTATAAATATATTTAATTGATAAACATGAATAGATCCAGATCCCGAAATTAGAAAGTCGTTTTTTTAACTTATAAATCCCTTTTAAATTTTAATCAACTTGAATTGAATTTTAATTGGCATGAACTTTAATAACTAAAAAAATATAAATTTTTAATTGACTTGAATTAAATTTTAATTGGTGCTAGCAGCTCAGGTTTAGCTCAAATTGCTTTGAATTTTAATACGTAAAAACATATAATTTTAATTGACTCAAATTTTAATACGTAAAAAATAAATTTTAATCAACTCTAATCGAATATTAATCGACAAGAAATTTAATAAGTAAAAAAATACAAATTTTAATCAACTCGAATCCAATTTTAATCGGCATTAGCAGCTCAAGTTTAACTCAAATTGGTTTGAATAATAAAAATTCATCCTAAAATTCATCACTAGATTAGGAAAAAAAAAAGAGAAAAAAATCCACAACATCTGGATATATTATAAATAAAAAAAATTAATGAGGCAGTGTAAAGCCCGAAAAATTTAAGTTTTTGTTAAAAAAAAAAAAAGGGGGGGGCAAAACGATAATTAGTCGTTACGGTATGGGTTGAAACCCAAATTTTTCTAGAATTTGGATAACGAAACGGACCTCACCGTTGGATTCATCTCGCAAAATCCAGTTATCTAGACAATTTTCGTCGAATTCTAAGATAGTCAGATTTTTAGCATTTTCGAGACGATCAGGGTATCGCGCAATTGAAATAAACGCGATTAAATTTTATTCGCGGAATCCAGAAAATAATTTAAATTTAATTAAAATAAAATATATTGAACTTAACACGGAACGAGATTTAATTGATTTGAGATAAAATGAGATTAGAAAAAGACGGAGACGTGTGACACATCGTGCGCCAAGCATTGAAGCATATAAAAAGGGGGGAAAATTAGTTTTTTTCCCCATTGTGTTGCTGGGTTTTCCGGAAAAGAGAGAGAGAAGAGATAGAAAATCAAGGTTCTCCCACCTTCTCTTTCCGATCTACGGCAATCCGACAGTCGGATCTCCTTGGGCCAAGAACAAAGATTGTTTTACGCGACGAGAGTTACGCGTACATACCAAAGATCGCGGGTTTGGCCACAATCTCGAAGACGGGATTTTGGGAATCAAGACTTGGAAGCTAGATTCGGGTCTTGTGGAGGTTCTTCTACGTATATTTATGTTGCAAGAGGTAGGGTTCCTTTCCTAACTAAGTTTATTTCCAACCTAGGGTTGAAATATGAAATGGGTAGGATGTTAGAGATGAAATCTCATAAATAACACTTACCTACGATTGTTGGAGTATGAAATGTGTATAGGAAAATGCTAAAACCAATCATTGTATGAATGGGTTTGATGAAATTGCTTGATTTGGGAATTTTATAAGGAATTGTGTTGATTTGGGTATGCTATGTGTTTACATAATATTTGTGCCTTATAGGCATTTTGATAAAATGTCTATGAATGATTAAGTGTGTTATTTGAATGAAAATAATATAACCAGCTTTGAGGTGATTGTGGAATGTAATTATATGCTTTATGATATAATGTACATTGAGAAATTGGGAATGGTTGTGGAGATGGTATATGTTTATATTATGCTCCTTCCAATTTTTCCTCCTAACTAAAAATGATTCTCTATTCTATTTTTTCATCCTTTCACTTTTCAATCAACAAGGCATATGTTCGATGAGAACACGTGTGAAGTGAAGGGAAAACACATGGACATAAATAGATAGAAAGACAGACAGACGCCGTACTGTTTATATGATTTTTATCGGGTTATGAACTAAACATGCATTGTTCATCAATTCAAGAGTGATGAATAGAAAATAAATTTCCCAATACCATGTTGGAAGGCTGACTGCTATGTGCCCCCAACAAATTACTAAGGTGGCATGGTCTTCCCACCGTAGAATGGAATCCACTTCATTCAATTCTGGTGGTTCAAAGGCCCTTATCTTGACCACAAATGTTCTTGTCACATAAACGTCTGCAAGGGGAAGAAGACCAGCACTAGACTAGACTTCCACAGTGATATATGGCTAGCATGAGCACCTTTTAATTGTTATCGATGAGGATAAAATGTCATCCAATATAAGGGAACCCCTATTGTGGAAATTTGCATAATTAAATAATTTCAATTTGAATAATATGTAGAATATGGATAACAGATCAAGTAAATCAGGAAAATTTGCCTATAAGTCTTTGAGACATGTAATCGATGTGCGAAGGCAAATTGCTTTTTCTACGTGAATGTACAATTTGGTAACAATGGCTCCAAGATAACACTCCGATGCTCCAAGATAACCTCAACCATGAGGTTAAGCTCAAGTCGAGCTTGAAATAAGTGAGGGTTCACTGGGATTCAACCTGAGCATACCATTGCTCAGAAAGTTTCAACTTGATTAACACGTTAGACAAACCGGCCATGATAGAATTACTTTTTTGTTCCGGAAAAAATTTGTACACCACAATAACAGTATGCTCGATATACTGATTCATTTTGCTATTCCTAGTTATATATGCCCAACATTTATTGAATTGATTTGTCCCAACATTGTTCACGAACTAATTGAATCACAATAGGAGAACCACTAGCACAACAAAAAAAAAATGAAAAAGGTGTTGACAAGAGTGCAAGAAGTAACAATAGAAAGAAGCCTAACACAAGAGAGGAGAGTAAAGAAGAATAATAGAAATGAAACACCATGAAATGGAAAAAATATGCAAAATGAGTATTAGCATAGTTAGCCTATCAAAGTGACACATTCGGGAAGCGGTCTATGTGTACAAAAACTACCTCTCTACACACACCACAATAAAACTATGTACACTTGATGCTTCAAAAATTCTACAATAACAAAAATATCGTATGTTGTCTTTCTACAAAGGTAGGCTAGTGGATTTAAAAGGCCTGGCCAATTTAGAAGAGACCGAGTTTAAGAGCCATGCACCATGGTATTTAAAGCTAAATGCTAAGAATAGTAAATCATTATATATTACAATAACAATGTTTGGAACTAATTTTTTAATTCTATTTGACCATTCATTGTTGTGATTAGAATGACACTAGAACTCGTACTATATAGAAATCCAAGTTTGTTTCAATACCTTTTTTTTTCAATTTCTTTGGATGGTAAATCAATTACCACATTGGATTAACTATTTATAAGTGGGTCCCCTAACCATATAGGGTTGGTTTTTTTACACTTCAAAAAAAATAAAACAAAATATATTAGAGAGAATATCACTCATCTTTTCTGCACTTATTTTGATTTTGTTATTAAACTGAATGTACCAGAAATGGCTTTTGTTAGAAATCGGACAATAGTAGCTCCAGATAAAATCTAACCCTTATGTGCATAGTGACATATCTCCGAATTCACATATTCTGGGAGATGGGGATGAAGTGGCGAATACTTCTGATCTAAAGATGCCCCAAAATATAAAGGATAGTGCGTGAGAAGATTTCTTTGGTCAGGAACTGAGCTCAAGGCCAGTGGGGCTAAGGTAGCTTGGCAAAATGTTTGCTTGCCTAAAAGTGAGGGAAGGCTTGGAATAAAGAACATGGAGCATTGGAACAAGGCTGCAGTCATGAGATTTCTCTAGAACATCGTCACTAATTATCGTCATTCCCTATAGGTGAAGTGGGCTGAGACTTACCTTTTGAGAGGACGAAGCTTCTGGAGTGTCAAAATTCCACAAAACACCTCATGGCCTTGGAGGAAAATTCTCAGACTCAGAATTGAGTTCCTCCTACTTATCAAGCTAAACATAGGAAATGGGAGATCCACCTACCTCTAGTATGACCCTTGGCACCCTTTGGGTCCTCTCCATCAATTCATTAGGGAGACAACTATTGATCATTTTAGGTTGGGAAGGAATGCTAAAGTCAGTAGCATAATTATCAATGGTGATTGGTCCTGCCCAATAATTCCTAATGGTGCTTTTCTTCAGCAGCAGAGAGGAACCCCCCCCCCCCCTCCCCCCAGCCTCAAACCTGACTAGAGCATGGAGGACTATGTGCAATGATTCCTTCAAACACATTCCAATACAATGTTAAATCTACATGGGAAGCCCTTAGAGATAAAGGACAATTTCAAGAAGGTCCAAGGTGGTCTGGTACTCGGGTGCTATATCGTGTTACAGTTTTGTTATTTGGTTAGCAGCGCAGCAAAGATTGACTACCAAGGATAAGCTCTTCAATTATGGCCTTTTATAATCAACACAATATGTTTTCTGTAGGAGTGCCATTGAAACCCATGAGCACCTTTTGTTCCAGTGTTCTTTTACTTTCAGAATTTGGACCTCTATGCAAATGAAATGTAATCTTCAATAGTCTCACTTGAGTTGGCCTGTAACTGTTCAGTGGTGTGCTACAAACTTAAATGGCAAGAGTCTGCTGTACGATTTCGTATTATTTTTGAATATATATATACTACGTTAAGAATGTTCATAAAATAATAAAAATGGTCTTGGAAACATCGAAGCGTAATTCGTAAAATAATCGCAAGGTTTAAGTTTCCACGCAATGACTTTTGGGTCAAATATAGAGTTGGAGGCATGTAAACTTTAAAAGGGTAGTTAAATAATCATTCTAAAAGTTTATTGGTCAAAAGAACATCGCTATTGAATCCGAGAGCGATGAAAAAAGTTGGGTTAGACATTTAGTCGGTACTGCGATCTAAAGGGGTAAAAATTGTAAATTTGGCATTTTGGGTATAATTTGACTTGGATTTTTATAGAACTCATAAAAATAAATTTTTTTAGCCTAAAATAGCATTAAAAATGGATCCGGAACGTTGAAAAATCTTAGGGTAGTCATACGAATCAAATTGGAGAAGTTTTGGGGTAAAACCGTAATTTTGGAGAAAATACATTTTTTTTGTCCTGTGAACAGTAACCGGCGCGAATTTCTACCCTTATAACCCCATTTTCAGCTCCATTTCTCTCATTTTTCTGACACCTCTCACCCAATGCTAATCCATAAACCTTAGAATTAGAGAGAGAAAGAGAGAGGAATAGAGAAGAAGGTCATTAGAGATTGGCCTTTTACTTGAAAACTTAAGAACATTATTTGAGACTCTTGAATTAACTTTAAGATTTGAAGGTGGAGCTTGGATTCTTGGGTTTTGAGGTAGCGTTTTTCTTTCTCTTGCATATGCATTGATGTATCTCATGTGTGTTCTATATCTATTTGTTTAGTATGAGCTAAATACATGTTATGGGTCCTAATTAAATGATGAGTTTACTATGAATTTGTAAACCTACATGCATTAAATGAATTTGGGTATTGTGGATTTGAAACCCTAACTTAATTTTTGTTATGGGTGTTTGATTGAACTTAAGATTTTGGATTCTTTAGAATATATGTGATTTTGTATAAAATGTATTTGATTTGTCTCTTAAAAATGAGTATGTTCCTTTGTAAATGTGTATTTGGAGATTTTATGTCTATCATGTGTTTGATAAAATGTCAAAGTGACTATAAGTATTGAAATGATAAATTTTGGAAAGAGGTATTGATTTTTATGATGTGATTGAATATATTTTACCATGATTTGGCGTATTGTTGAGTTATTTTAAAGTATGAAAAGGTTGGTATTAACTGATTTTTCCAACACTAGCGAGTAACAACTCGAATAGTTGTTTTCAATAAAATCAAATAATCACAAACCTGGGTCAATTTCAAGGAAGTTAAAAAAAAATCAAGAACAGAGTCATAAAATGAAAGCCCATTGAATACCTGAAAAATGCTATCACCACCTATTTTTTAGACAAATCACATAAACTGAATTTAAAAACTCTATTCACACCTTACAAAATACCTCAAACTTTAGCATTAATTTTAATTTCTATCCCAAACTTTTTTTTGTTGGTTTTACTTTTGAAGTCTTTCTGTCCAATTCCCCATTAAGATAAATAGAAAAGCTACTTCATTTTTTTTTTAATGATCCGACAATTGCAATTTTTCTGGTGTTTTGAATTTCTTAATAAAAGTTTGAACAAAAAATTATAAAATTGCCCCTGACTTTTTTCATTAAGTTAACAACTCCTAACTCAAGCAAACTCACAAGATTGAAAAATGAAAGATCGCACCATTTTTGTTCATGTAAGTTTAAGCCTCCTCTATTTTTTTTTCCGCCGCAAAATATTCACATATTTATTTCACTTTATTTTTATGCATCTTCTTACAGATTGATGACAACTTGGAACAAACTGTAAGATGAGTTTCATTTCACTCATATTCTTAATAATTTTTTCTCATATAGTTTGTGTTCATTTACCTGTTAAATGCATCTTCATGTATAGGTTCAGTTGCTAAAAAAAAAAAAACAATGTTGGTGTTGTGATCCGCGACGAGCGCGAACTCAATTGCATCCTCATTTCTGAGGTAG
The DNA here is from genome assembly GCA_951799425.1 of Ilex aquifolium. Taxonomy (NCBI): domain Eukaryota; kingdom Viridiplantae; phylum Streptophyta; class Magnoliopsida; order Aquifoliales; family Aquifoliaceae; genus Ilex; species Ilex aquifolium. The sequence goes on along the minus strand of OX637401.1, from coordinate 7,766,888 downwards.
TGTCATGACACATTAGTTTTTTTATATATTAGACTTTTTGTTTTTTATATAATAATTTCACTTATCTATGCTTACTATCTAAAAGGCAAAGGAAAGATCGGTTGTAACTGCAAATGCAAAGTCTAAAAGAAAAAGAATAGCAACCTCTTCTAACAAGGGAATGATAAGTACTTCGTGTCAAGTGGTATTACATTGTAAGAAGAATGTTGTTGTGGTAATTGGTACATAGTTGACTTTCAGAGTGCATATGACATGGTTTGATTATGATTATGAAATATATAAGTTTTGAAGACAAGTTGATATATTTGTGGCATCATATTTTCAGAGGATACTCTGTCAAAAATTTGAAAGTTTCTTATATTGATTTCAATTTCTTTCAGTAATATAAACCAAAAAAGAGCTTGATTTTTGAATTGGGCTAATTTTAGAATAACCCAAAATGTAATTCAATACCTCTTACTTGGTTTTTGTTTATTCATTGAGATATCAATTGATTTATAAATAGTTTATATTATTTTGTTGTGTGATTAACGTTGTTTGTCTATCATTTTTACAAGTATTCATATAGTTGTTTCGTGTAAGAAAAATGATTTTCTACTATTTTACATGCATATATTATTGTACAAACATGTACATTTTACTTGGTCCATTGTATAGACACCACAAATTGCTTTGTGGGTCTATGTTTAAAATAGATAACACAATTTGATTGAATTGGTGCAATATAGGATGAGGATTGCAATTGGTTTCACAGTTTGTTTGTTTTTTAGATGGTAGATTGTGTAATTAGTATTTTATTGATTTTCTATAAAGGTTGATAATCTATTGGGATCATATTTTTAGGAGAAATTATGTCCAAATATTTTTAAAAGAACAAAATAAGTATTTCTAGATTAAATAACATAAATGGTACATTCAAGTTTTAACCATCTCTCTAATAACTAAAACGAAAGCATTTTGACCATTTTTATTCACTAAAGTCAGGACATTAAAAATGACCAAACGATTTTCAGCTTAATGCATGTTTATATTCATTGTTTGATTGTTCCGTGTTTAAGAACTATGTACATTGCTTTTAGACACGTGATATATGGCGAGTTTAAGCTTTCAGTTTAGTATGTATCCGAGTTCAGTGCTTGAATATTTCGCATTCAAATTCAATGTTCGATTTTTTTTAGTTGTTCCGTGCCTTCAAGCACGGGTTATCCCTAATGTGTATATATATATATACACACCAAAAATATATTTGTTGTTAACATAAATGAAATAAATGCAGAATTTTATCTTCCTAAATATAATGAATTTAGAGATTGGTATTTTAAAACAATGAGTTCTGAAGAGTTTCGAAATTATAAAGAAATGTTTTACCTTTATATAGAAAGGGTGTAACGACAAATTTCGTGATTAAATTAATACAAAATAAGGTCAAGTTACAATAGTCAATTTGATTGACTTTAAGTAAAAGATATAGTGTTGACTCTCTTCGGCGTGCTTCTCACGTGCACTATCATCTGATTCTCGGTGAATTTGATGAAGATGATGAACTTGGTGAATTTGGTGAAGATGAGGGCCTGATTGGCGTATTTCTCGCTCTTCAATTGGTGGTGGCTTTGGTGGATTTGATGAATACAAGAGTTGGATCAATGTATCTCCCGTTCTTCAATTTGATGATGCTTTTGATGAATCTCCTCACCGTTCTTTGTTTTGAATGGCTTGAAGATGATTTGGATTTCTTGAAGAGTGACCTTGGCGGTGTGTTCCTCTTCCCGGAGATGAACTTGCAAGGCTTTAAGGCTTTGGTGAACTTCGAGTAGAGCTTCGCCGATCTCCCTTCCTCCTTGGCTTCTTCTCCCTTTCTCCTTGGCTTCTTCTCCCTTCTTTTCCTTTTCCTCCCCTAGACCTCTATTTATAGTGCTAGGAGTAGTTATCCATAGAAGAGTCCTTATTACTCTTATATGGGCTTTAGGTAGTGGGCTACCCATAAATTTGTAGATTTTGTTTATGGAATTTGAGTCCAACCCACTTAACTTTTAAAAGTTTATTTAATTTGGGCTTATGGAATTTAAGTCCATTTTAATTTAACAAGCCTGATTAATTGCATTTGAGCTTGTATTATTTAGGCTATTGAATTTAGGTCCAGTTTAATTTAATTTGACAAGCCTTATTAATTATATTTGGGCTTGTATTATTTAGGTTATGGAATTTAGGTCCAATCTAATTGTATTTATCTAATTGATTTGAGTTCAATTATAGACTTTTATTTATTAATTTTTTAATGTCTACAAATGCCCTCTCGAGACTTATTTGCATATTTAATATTTTATCAATATGTAAATGGGTCTCGATTTATATTTTGATTTAAAAGGAGTTTGATTTAATTTAATTTTACATATATATATACACATATACATATACTTTAATTGGAACTATAGTCCATATTGAACTTTAAACAAGATATAGAATCCTAAACCATACGGACTTCACAATCCTATTTTATTTGAACATATTGGTCGTAAAGACTTTCAACTTATCTATGATTAATATAAAAAATCTCTTTTATTCAAATACAGAGTCCTAAAATATAGATTTTTAATCCATCTATGATTAGGATAACAAACTCTTAAATACATAGAACTAGAATGTTTATATATATGAGTCTATATGTACTCGAAGTTTTATGATCAACAGGCTAGTCAACAAATTTGGACCTTGAATCAAGTTTCTAAGGTATGATTCTTTCTTTCTTTATTTATATATTTTTTATTTATATATATATATATATATAATTTTTTTTTTTGACGTTATTTATTGCTTTTGATTGTTATGATGTTTAGCTTTGTCGGCATAATAATTTCTTAGAAAGCATGTAACTTTGTCGATTTCAAACTTGCTAATATTTTAGTATTATTATTATTATTAGTTTAAATGTTCTTCTTGATTAAAAAAAACATGTTAATCGATTTTTCTATTACCTTCATGGTTAGTATCAATCATCACAGTTTTCATTCATCCTTTTAATTTCTTTTGTTTTATTCTTAACAATAAGTTTAGATGTATGTAATTTGCATGAAGTATATATATATATTTATGTTATAATGATCATGTTATTTTAGGTTTAATGCCCAATTATCTTAGTCATACATACCATTGTATATTATTTGGATTTAATGGTTCTAAAGTTTTACTAATATAGAGCTTTAATCCATATAAGAATCAAAGTGCTATTCTTTGTCAATTTAATTCTGCTAGAATCAAAACAACAATTTTTTTTATTTTTTTATTTTTTTTATATATCTTGGTAGTTTTTTTACATAGGTCTACTCAATTCAATCTAACAAAAAGGTTTGATTTGTGTATGTGCGTTTATATGTGTGTGTGTGTGTCTATATATATATATATAATTTTTTTCTTGACTAAAACATGATTTTTGTGTATGTTCTTGATAACTTCTTTTTTTCTTCAAAAATGTTAGTCTTGAATATCTTTATCCCAAAAATTTATGCTAGGTAACCTTTTGACCTTAGAATTTTATCTTACTGACTTGATTTTAGATGATTTTTTTTTTTTTACAAACTCGAGCTTGATTTTTTTTCTTTCAAGAAATAAATAAATCTTGTTCCGCGGGATTTTTGTTTTGGATTAACTTTATTTCCAAGAGTGTTAATTTTAATTTTAATTGACTTTTCTCAAGAATTTTATTTTAGATGACGCTCTGACAGTTTATAACTTTTGTTTTAATTATAGGTGGCTTTTATTACAAGAGTTTTCTTTTATTTATTATGACTATTATTATTATTATTATTTTTGCCCACCTTAAGTGATTTTCATGTCAACTTAGATGACTCTTCTGACAGCTTTAGGTGACTTCCGTGACAGCCCAACGTGACTTTTGTTGCAGCCCAAGGTGACTTCTGTGAGAGCCCTAGGTGACTTCTGTAACAGTCCTAGGTGACTTTTGTAACAGCACTATGTGACTTCTGTAACAGCCCAATGTGACTTCTGTGACAACCCAGGTGACTTCTGTAACAACTTTAAATGACTTCTGTAACAGCTCTAGGTGACTTCTGTAACAGCCTAAGGTGACTTCTGTAACAGCACTAGGTGACTTCTGTAACATCCCAATGTGACTTATGTAACAGACCTAAGTGACTTCTGTAACAACTCTAGGTGACTTCTGTAACAGTCCTAGGTGACTTTTGTAACAGCCCTACGTGACTTCTGTAACAGCCTAAGGTGACTTCTGTAACAGCACTAAGTGACTTCTGTAACAGCACTAGGTGACTTCTGTAACAGCCCTAGGTGACTTTTGTATTCTTGTATTGCTACTATTATTATTTTATTTTTTCTTATTTATTTGTTGATATCATCAAGGTTTATTATCATTATTATTTATTTATTTTTATTTATTTATTATTTTTTTTTTCAAATTATTATTATTATTATTATTTATTATTTATTATTTATTTTTGTTTATTATATTATTATTATTTTATTTTTTTAATTTTTTAATTTTTTTAAATTTTTTAAAATTTTTTTTTTGTTGTGATTATTTTATTTACTTTTTTTTTTTTTTTTCAGATGACCTCATCTCAAAAAGCCAGATCGGGAAAAATTATCAAAATTTCAAGTCAAAGAAAGAACTTACCTTTCAATGAGTGGATTGCAGAGTCAGAGGATCCAATTCTGAAAGACAAAGTTTTGTGTTTTCCAACTGTTGTGGTAAAGAACTATAGAACCAACGAGCTGTCAACATTATCACTCAAAGTTCTTGAGCCCATGACTGGTCCCTACAGCCGCTCGAGAATAATCTATGAACCTGAGCTTCATATGCCAGTGATTAGTGAATATCCTCTGCCAGAGAACATGCACAAAAGTGACACGGTTAAGTCAGATCGACTACCCTCACTTTGCGCTCCTTTGTATCATTCCAAAGATCATCTTATCCCAAAACCACTTGTTGCTGATCTGATCAACCAGAGGACTGCGAGGTGGGGATGTTCATTGAACCCAAGGGGAGATATTCAATATCTGAATGGGTTTTGGGAGTAGTCTCAACGAATTTATTGCAAGCTGTTAGACAAAGGTTTCGACAAACTTGCTTATGTTGTGCATGCAGCTTCTTTTGACTACTCTCGACCCAACAGTGTATATCGCGCCCTTTGTGAAGTTTGGTGTCCGCAGACGAATACGTTTGTTACGGGCGGGGGAGAAATTGCAATCTCACTTTGGAAAATGTGACACATCACCGGTCTTCCAATCCATGGCGAATATTTTGAAGAAGTTATCCCAAGCCTGACTGAGTTGAGAAACTCTGGTACTGGCGCTCTCCCTGTGACTTGCCTGCATTTATTTAAGGCTTTTGTCTTAATTAATAAGAAGAAAGGGGATAATCGTCCCCGTCATTCAGATTGGTTTGATTTTTGGTTCAAGGATAGTGCACGTGCTTCGGATCCTAAGAAGAGCAAGGCATATAAAGCAGCCATGACAAATTGCTTTAAAAGGGATGGATAATTTTTTGCAAAGCGAAGATTGGTGCGACCTATTCAAGTAGAAATACAACCTATGAAGACAAAGGTCAATGGTGACGATCCCTTCATTCTTCTAGATCTTGACCTTGATGTCACAACACGTGAAGACTTGGAGATTGCAGCTTATTTAGCTTTATGGCTATGTCACTTTGTATTTCCTTCATCGGATGATATTATTCGTCCGACTATCTTCAAGACTGCCTCTCGAATGGCTGCTGGAGTCACATATAGCTTGGTTCCCCTTATTGTTGCAAGCATTTACAAAGGTCTATCTAAGACATGCAGCACCCGATATAACCAAAAGAACCTCGGGATGGCTTCTTATGCTTTTCCAGGTCAATACTTTTATGCTTGGGCAGCGTTGCATTTCCCTCAGGGAATTTATGCTGAAGTTGATGAGGAGATTGATCGTCCTTTGCTTCGACAATTCAGAGGTACATTGAATACTTATTTTTTTTATGAGGAATAAGCAAAAGGATTTCGAGATCTTCTGCGTGGAAGTATGAGTTCCAGTGATTTTTGCTGGCAACCAGTTCCGTATTCTGGAAATCGAGGGCCTCGTCGTGATGATGGACAAAGATCAGATGAAACCTCTGAATTAATGACAAGTATGCGAGGTGGACATGTCATGTATCGTCGTGGGCCTGGAGTAAAAATTTTTGTTTTGTTAAGCCGTACACAGTTTTAACTCTTGCGGGCCAGGAGTAAACAAAAAGTTTTTTTTTTTTTAAGCCGTATACAGTTTTAACTCTTGCGGGCCAGGAGTAACATGCAGTTTAGGCTCGTGCGCAAAGGAGCGGTGCTTGCTTTTAGGCGTAGAAGCGCTTTAGAAATTTTCCATTGATTGGGCCAACCCTCAAGCCATCTTTGTCAACAATTTTGTACGCACCGTTGGTGTAGACTTCTTTCACCACATATGGACCACCCATTTCGGCATGAATTTTTCACCGGTGCGATGTGGAATAACAATGGGTCTTCGAATTGCAAGGACCAAATCTCCTATTTGGAATGATCGGACACGAACCTTCTTATTGAAAGCTTTGGAAAGTCTGGCTTGATAACATTCCAGGTTTTGTTGCGCATCTAGTCTCTTCTCGTCAAGTTCTTCAAGCTCGTCTAAACGTAAATGAACATTTTCTTCGTTTGTGAGTTCTTCTTGTAAGGCGATCCGCAGGGAGGGAATTTGACGCCCCAAAGGAAGAACAGCTTCAACGCCATACACAAGGGAATACGGAGTAGCTTGTGTTGGAGTTCGGTATGTTGTTCGATATGCCTAGAGAGCTTCACCAACCCTTTCATGCCAATCCTTCTTTGATTTGGAGACAACTTTCTTCAAAAAATTGCACAAGGTCTAATTGAATGCTTCTGCGAGTCCATTGGCTGGTGCGTTATACATGGATGAATTATGTTGTACAAACCCAAATTTGATGCAGAGCTTGGCCATGAGGCTATTGACAAATGGTTTTCCATTATCAGTGATAATTAAACGAGGTACACCATACCGATATATAATATTTATTCGAATGAAGTCGACAACATTCTCTTTTTTTTACTTCTTTAAGAGGAATCGTTTCCGCCCACTTGGAGAAATAATCGGTTGCTGCCAAGATGTAAAGATGTCTTGCTAACGATTTTGGAGTCAAAGGTCCTACGACATCAAGTCCCCATGCATCAAAAGGCCATGATGCGACTGTAGGATGCAACGGTTCAGGTGGTTGGTGAATGAAGTTGGCATGGAACTGACAAGCTTGACATTTCTTAGCGTAATTCATCGAGTCTTGTACCATAGTAGGCCAATAATACCCCATTCTCTTTATGCGGAAATGTAATTTAGGCCCTGATTGATGAGCACCACAGATTCCAGAATGGGCTTCCTCGAGTGCCTGAGCAGTTTCATCCCTGTCCAAACATCGCAGGAAAATACCATCAAATGAACGACGATAAAGGATGTCTTTATAATAAATAAATCGAGGAGCTCTCCGTCGTATCTTGGTTCTAGGACGTGGGTCATTTGGTAATTTTCCATACTGCAAATAATCAATCAGAGGTTACCTCCAATCTTCATTTTCAACTTGCACTACTGAAATGGTAGTAACTTCCTCCATTTCAGGGAGTAACGGAGGTATTACCCATCTTTGACAAACTGGAACTGAAATTATTTGGTAATAGGGTTTCGTAAGCACGACAGCAAGATTGGCAAGAGCATCAGCATATTTGTTTTCACCGCGTGGTACGTTTTTAATGGTGACTCGATCAAACTGCCTCATAAGTTGAGTTGCATAGCGACAGTATGGCATCAAATCTGGTTTACGAACATTGTACAATTCTAAAACCTGATGAACCACCAGCTGCGAGTCTCCATAGATTTCCAATTGAGAGAGCTGCATATCAAGTGCCATTTCTAAGCCAATGATCAAAGCTTGGTACTCTGCCACGTTATTGGAGCAAGACTCTGTCAAGGTAATTGCGTACGACAATACTTCGTCTTCAAGGGTAATGAAAACCACGCCTGCGCCAGCTCCATATCTTCGAGCAGCACCATCAAAGTATAACTTCCAAGACGGTATGAAGTCAGTGAAGAAAACTTCTTCATCTGGCAATTCTTCTGGTAGCTCCCAATTTGCAGGGATCGGATGATTTGCAAGGAAATCAACTAATGCTTGTCCTTTGACTGCCTTTTGTGGAACATAAACTATGTCATATTCAAACAATAGAAGTGCCCATTTTGCCAACCTTTCCGAGAGAATTGGTCTTGACATAATGTACTTGACAGGATCAGATTTTGAAATGAGATGAACAACATGAGCCAGCATATAATGCCTCAACTTCTTTGTAGCAAAGACTAATGCAAGACACATCTTTTCAATAGGTGAGTAGTTTAGTTCTGCACCTACTAATGTCCGAATCAGATAGTATAACGCGTGTTTCTTTCCCTCGTCATTAACTTGTGCTAAGAGTGCTCCTAATGACTGTTCTTGGGCATCAATATAAAGGATCAATGGTTCTCCTTGAATTGGTGCTGCGAGGACCGGGGGATGAATGAGATATTGTTTGATATTTTCAAAAGCATTCTGACAGGCACCGTCCCATTCAAAAGGAACACCTTTTTTCATTAGTTTATTGAACGGATGACAACGTCCGGCGAGGTTCGAGATAAATCTTCGTATATAGGCAAGTCTTCCTTGAAGACTTTTCAGGTCATGCAGATTGCGAGGCTCTGGCATTTTTAGGATAGCCTCTATTTTTGATTGATCAATCTCGATGCCTCGATGTTTGACAATAAATCCGAGGAACTTGCCAGAGGTAACCCCAAAGGCACACTTTAAGGGGTTCATCTTTAGTTGATATCTCCGAAGCCGTTCAAAAATGCTGCGCAAATCATCAAGATGATCTTCACGCCTTTTTGTCTTTACGACCAGATCATCAACATAACATTCAACCTTTTTGTGTAGTACGTCATCAAAAATCTTTTGCATTGCACGTTGATATGTAGCACCAGCATTCTTGAGTCCAAAGGGCATCACCTTGTAGCAGTAAACTCCCTTGGGGGTTCGAAATGCAATGAGTTCTTCATCTTTCGGGTCCATTCGAATTTGGTTGTATCCAGAGGAACCATCCATGAAAGATAAGACCTCATGTCCCGTGGTCGCATCAACCATGAGTTCTGTAATCGGCAATGGAAAGTCATCTTTCGGACATGCTTGATTTAAATCTCTAAAATCAACACAAACTTGAATTTGTCCGTTTTTCTTTCTGACAGGTACAATATTAGCAATCCATGTTGGATATTTTACTTCTCGAATAAATCTAGCATCTAACAATTTGTTGACTTCAGCTTCGATCTGCGGGACTAGTTCTGGACGGAATCTTCGCTGTGGCTGCTTAATAGGGCGAGCACCGTGTTTAGCAGCAAGATGATGAACCGCAACTTTGGGATCAAGCCCTAGCATTTCTTTGTATGACCATGCAAAAACATCTTTATATTCTTGTAATAGTTTAAAGTATTCACCTTCCTCTTGAGGTTTCAGAAGAGCACTGATGAAAATTGGTCTTAGATCATCTTCCGTTCCTAGATTCAATTGCTTTAGATCATCAATAGTGGCTTACCCCCCTTCTTCAAATGTCGACGGTGCGGTTCGGTCTCATCATCAGAAGTTGAATCTTCTAGTTCTGACGTTTCATCAATAGTCACATGGTTCACAGAAACGACTTCTTCCTCAATCTTGAATTTATTGATTGACACTGAATAAACATCCCTTGAACATACCTGATCCAAGTTTTGAAAAACAATGCAAATTCTCATATTTCCATCCCTCTTTCTCAGTGATACGATGTTTCCAATCCACACAGGATTTTTTGATTCTTCAATGAAATCAGACTTGACCAACGTATTGACTTTGGCTGAAAATCGTAAAACTTCATGGCCATCCTCAATATTCTCAACCATATCTTGCCTCTATCCTTCACAGGTGGTCAAAGTTTTGTTGGATTCATTTGTTGAGGATAATTCTTCAACATCAAATTCTTCCGTTGTTGTTTGCTCAATGGCGACATAGTTCACTGAGACGGCTTCTTCTTCGACACTTTTGGTATGCACCATTTTTTGCCTTTTCTTATTTCTTGCAAGCAAGTCTTGGGTGGCTATAGGATCATTGAGATTAGCAGTGCCTTCCTCAGCTACAATTGCAAGCTTTGGTATATGATGTCTGCGTCATCTCCGTTGTTTCTTGACCTGCTTGGAAAATTTTGGTACATTCTGATCAACAGATTGTCCCAAACGAGTGAACACCGAAGCTCTTTGTGAAGATTCCGGAGGAAAAGCTTCCCCGCTCAATCGATCAAACACTGTGCCTCGAGTATCTTGTTTACCAAGTCGATCAAAAATAGAAGTACAAGATTGTATGATCTTTTCATGCTTATCCCCACTCAAGCGATCGAACACTATGTCTTGAGTATCTTGATTACCAAGTCGATCAAGAATAGAAGTACGAGATTGTATGATATTTTCATCCTTACACTCGAATATTTGTATCATGATTGGATTTGATGAAGCCTTCTTCAGCTTAATCGGGATTGGAGTGGGATAATATCCTATCCCGAATTTATGTTGTGCAGAGGTCTCTCTTTTAGCGACCCTTTGTGGTATTGTCGACTCGTCAGTTTTCTCCCTTGAAAGAACTAGATCGAGTTTCCCAAGTTGGCGTGGTTCACCTTTACCATAACCTGCATTTTCAAAGAGTTTTTTAACACGAGGATCAAACCAACCTTCTTTACAATCCTTTCCTTCTTCTGCGACAAAAGGTTTTGTGAAGCCCTTCAGTGGTGAGTCAGAGATCATCAGTTTTGATAATTGAGTTATAGGTAAGGTCATTTCATTCTTCAAGTGCTTGATGTCATCTGTTGACAATTGTTCTTGTTTTTCTCTTGATAGTTTGATCTTTGGTATGGTATTAGGAGGTGCCTCCGTGATAAGCTCGGCTTCAGAGTAGAATTTGGCATCTGCAAAGTGAGATTCTTCTGTTGAGAAAGGCTTGGTCTCAGCAATGACTTGTCTCACTTCTCCATCATGATATTATTTGAAACATTGGTGCAAAGTTAATGGCACAACTCCCGTCTCATGTAACCAAGGTCGCCCCAATAGTATTTCATAAGATGTTTTGGAGTCGATGACATGGAACAGAGCAAAAGACACCAATTCTCCGATCTCGATCTTAAGTCGAATCATACCAATGGCACGTTGCCCCCGTTGATTAAAGCCTTGAATTGTTAGTTTACTTTTTGACAACTCCTTCATAGAGATTCCAAGCTGCTTCATGATGTGGATTGGCATGATATTGACAGCCGATCCACAATCGATCAAGATACGAGATATTTTATAACCTCGAATAAACCCACTCACGTAAAGGGGTCTATTGTGGAGGAGAGATCCTAACTGCAAATCTTCATCAGTGAATGAAATTGTTGTCATGCAATCAGATTGACTAACTTGGTCAGTAACAGTTAAGATCTTCTTTTTGAATCTTTCCGGGTTGACCAAAGCTTGTACCAACATTTGTCGGGCTTCTTCGGGTAATTCGAGTGCCTCTGGAAGACTTAGGTTTGATGGAATTTCTCTGAACCTTGTAATCATTTCTTCTTCGTCTATCGATACATCTTTCTGAGCATTTTTGGTATCTGAATCTTTATTTAGTGGAGCATCAGTTATGCATTTTTCTTCACAAGCACTGATCACATAAGATGTCATTGATTCCCTTGTAAAGAATTGCTTGGGAAAATATTTCATCAATGTTACAGGTGTGAGAGAACATAACTTATAGTTTTCATTATCAATGGTTGTCGGCTGGGAAGACACTCTTCTTTTTCCTCCAAGTCTTTGATTTCGGAGAGAATGAGATCCCCTCTTTGTTTTGGGATGTTTTGGCTTATTAGTTGGAAGAGATGAATGTTGTAGCTTACGCACTCTCCGAGGTTTCACCATAGTCCATTCCCCCAAATCTTCTTCAATTGCCACAAAATCATCTAAAAGAGGCCACCCACTTGGTTTGAGATCCAAAATAGGTGCTCCCAACATGAGCTCTGAGTCGCCTAGTAGATTAGATGTCTTTGTATTAGTAATCGAGGTTCGACATTTATCTTTTTTGCTGACAAAGGTTGACCAACCATCCCCGATCTCGTCTTCTGATTCAGATGATGATGCCCAAACATCTAGATCATCTGTCATGAGTTCAAAAAGCGTTGGAGTGTTGGGATTTTTATGCCTCGACATACCTGGATATGCATACACCGTTGTTGTCTCATCATCAACAATTAACTGTACTTGCACAGCTCCTTCAGGAAGAGGAACGGTAAGTTCCTTACTTTTGATTGACAGTGTTTCTTTTGTAGAGATAGAGGAATTTAACAATTGTGATGGTTCTTTAGGATGTATCGGAGATGATGATTGTGCTCCTTTGTTTGGAATTGATATAGGGTCGAAGGACCCAAAAGTGACCATTGTCACATTTGCAGCTGTCATTTCTTCGCTAGAATCGAGCTTAATTTTTTTCTCGTTCAATAAACGAAGAATCTCTTCCTTCAAGATAAAACATCTTTCAAGGGGATGCCTAATAATCCGATGATATTTACAATACTTTGGATTATCAACCATTCCCGATTCTTCTGGTCGCTTGGGTGCTGGAAGCTCAATAAGCTTTAACTCGAGTAGCTGATCAAAAATATCTGACACTTCATCATCAGTGAAGGGATATTTCTTCTCTTCAAGTTCTTTCAGACTTGGTCTTGTCTTCTTTTGAGTCTGATTTTGATTAAATTTGACTTTGAAGTCTGTCTTTGGCTTTTTATCAAAAATCTTCACCGGTGTAGTGGAGATTGTCAAAGACTCTTTTGATTTGGAGGTTTTCACGTCTTTCTTTATGTCTTTCTTTTCACGAGGGTCACTGAGAAAGTAACTTCCGTGCCTGGAAATTTGAATCTCCAAGTCATGGGCTCGTGTTGCAAGTTCTTCAAACGTATGGGGCATGTTTCCTTGGAGACTATAGAGTAGTCCCCAATGCATCCCTTGGACACATATATCAATCGAAGAGGCTTCACTAATGTGTTCCTTGCAATTGAGAACAAGACTCCTCCAGCGTTCAATGTAATCAATGATAGGTTCGTCTTTTCTTTGCTTTGTTCCTGCAAGTTTAGGAGGACTTACCATACATCGAGTGCTGTAGAAACGAGTGAGAAACTCTCGTTCAAGTTGGTCCCAACTGTCAACAGTCCCAGCTGTTAGATTAGTATACCAGTCAAACGCAGCCCCTCTGAGGGAACGCACAAATTGTTTCACCATCAGGTCGCCGTAGGTACCAGCATTATTGCATGTTTCAATGAAATGTGCAACATGTTGTTTTGGGTTGCCTTTCCCATCAAACTATTGAAACTTCGGGGGTTGGTAGCCTATTGGCATTGGTATCTCGTCAATTCGTCTGGTGTATGGCTTCGCATATACCAACTAAGACTGGGGAGCTCCTCCATACTGGGCTCGAATGGTATCAGCAATCATATGTTGAAGTTGTTGGACAGAAAGTGTGGCAACAGACATTTGTGAAGAATCTCGAATGACATTTTGTGCCACGGCTCGACCATATTGCTCTTGTTTTTGTTGTTGTTCTAAAAACTTTGGATTTTCTGGCATTTTAGTACCAGACGGACTTGGAGTTTCTTGACTGCTTCCTTTTGAAGGTTCTTGCAATTCAAGCCGGTTCATGAGTGCGGCAATTTGCATTTCTTTACCTTCAAGGGCTTTGGTCAACCTCTCGACCGTAGTAGTGAGTTGTTGAAGATGTTCTTCAGATGAAATGGCTTCCGTCACCATCACAAGCATAGGCGTATCGGAGGTCGAGGAATAATCACCCCACTTCTGCTTAGGAGAAATCTCAGAGTAAGATTCAGTCCTCGAGCCTGTGCTGGAGTGTGTGTCGGGCAAAGAATCGTCTGTCTCTTCCTCCAAATCGATAGAAGAATGGGCAGGTTGTCTCTTTCTGTTTGGAAGAGCCTTCCTTTTGCTTTGCCTAGATCGATGCTCCATCGGTGGCAAAAGTTGAGATTTACCTGCCTTTGTTCTGGCACGGGTTGTTGGAATTAACTCCTCGATCAGGTCTGCTGACTTGTCAGTGGGAGGAATCACGATGTCTTTAGTTGTCATTGTTCTCAAGCTTGTTGAATTTTGACTTGAGAGATGAGAGGAAGAGAGTGTCCCACCGGGTGTGCCAAAATTTGTAACGACAAATTTCGTGATTAAATTAACACAAAATAAAGTTACAATAGTCAATTTGATTGACTTTAAGTAAAAGATGTAGTGTTGACTCTCTTCGGCGTGCTTCTCACGTGCACTATCCTCTAATTCTCGGTGAATTTGATGAAGATGATGAACTTGGTGAATTTGGCGAAGATGAGGGCCTGATTGGCGTATTTCTCGCTCTTCAATTGGTGGTGGCTTTGGTGGATTTGATGAATACGAGAGTTGGATCAATGTATCTCCCGTTCTTCAATTTGATGATGTTTTTGATGAATCTCCTCACCGTTCTTTGTTTTGAATGGCTTGAAGATGATTTGGATTTCTTGAAGAATGACCTTGGCGGTGTGTTCCTCTTCCCGGAGATGAACTTGCAAGGCTTTAAGGCTTTGGTGAACTTCGAGCAGAGCTTCGCCGATCTTCCTTCCTCCTTGGCTTCTTCTCCCTTTCTCCTTGACTTCTTCTCCCTTCTTTTCCTTTTCCTCCCCTAGACCTTTATTTATAGTGCTAGGAGTAGTTATCCATAGAAGAGTCCTTATTACTCTTATATGGGCTTTAGGTAGTGGGCTACCCATAAATTTGTGGATTTTGTTTATGGAATTTGAGTCCAACCCACTTTAACTTTTAAAAGTTTATTTAATTTGGGCTTATGGAATTTAAGTCCATTTTAATTTAACAAGTCTGATTAATTGCATTTGAGCTTGTATTATTTAGGCTATTGAATTTAGGTCCAGTTTAATTTAATTTGACAAGCCTTATTAATTATATTTGGGCTTGTATTATTTAGGTTATGGAATTTAGGTCCAATCTAATTTTATTTATCTAATTGATTTGAGTTCAATTATAGACTTTTATTTATTAATTTTTTAATGTCTACAAAGGGAAAAAAAGATAATTCCTTTTGTTAATTGGTTTTTAACTTATCATGCTCCAACAGATGTAAATCAGTTAAATGAAATATATATATGCTATGATAGTCTTCTCCAAATTTCAACATCTCAAACATATGGAGTAGGTAGCCAACGACCTCAGGCCCAACTCCGTGGAAGTCTAATCTAGTGCTGCTCTTCTTCCGCATTCGGAAGTTTGGGGGACAATGCTTCGGTCCGGCAACAACTTAGATTTCTTCGTGTTTAAGTTTAAGTTTTCATAATTATAAGTATTTATTTGGTTTAAGCTTACTCTTCAACGCCTAAAACACACAGTCAGACCATGGGATGGCCTAACCCAACAAGGGGCTCTAGACAAAAATGTTATATAAGACCCTAGTAATATTTATTCGTTAATAATATTAATATTAAATAGTTATCAAAATATTAAAATATATTTATTTAAAAATTATTTGTTTTGTCTTTTTTTTAGTTAAAACATGAATTTTGCAAATAAAAATTACGTTAACCAAAGTCAAATTTGGAGATCAAATGCAATGACACATGCTATTTGTTTAAGATACAAAAATATAATTAAAATTAGTTTAACTAATAAAATAATTTTTCTCTGAATGAATATAAAAATAAGAATTTATACAAGTTCAGTGGTTCTAAAATAAATGAGACATTACAAGATATTATAAAGAAATAGTATTATGTTTAAATAAGAAAATTTAGTAAGATAACTATGGTTTATTAATTTCAGATAGGGTGTGTTTGGATGCTCGGAAAGGATTTGATAGGATATAAAAAATATAGTCTTGCCTATCCAACCCAAACCCAACCAAGCTCATATTTGGATTGGATATATATCCAAGCCAATGTTTGGTAAACTAATTTTACATCTTTGTGGGCCCACAGACAAAGATGATTTAAAAACATTAAAATAATATGTTTTGACTATTATACCCCTTAGCCAATTCAATCCTATTTTATGGATCAAAAATGGATGAAACTATCTTTGAGCCCAGAACTGAATCTTGTTTACAAACTTGATCTGTGTCATTCATGACGAAGTCGGAGTTTGAACTTCCACTGTGCTATTGTACTCCTCCAACGAAGCGATAACCCCCAGTATAACTACAAAATAATGCAAATGCTTTGAACCAAATATTCTTTGTTTCAAAAATGCAATCTGGAGGATCAGAAATCAGGTTCAAAACCTCACAATGATAGCATAGCTCCCTATCTATTATAATTATACATGGAATTGACAAAGTGTTGGGCAAATGTCTGAGATTCCCTCAATCAGTTCCAATACTTGAAATACCATAAACACTTTCTCTTCAACCAATAAACACCAAAAATAGGTCAATTTTTCTTTTATTTTCTTACTTTTTTTCTTCGCAATTTTACAGAAAATAGCTAAAAACAATAACAAATTAAGAGAAAATTACACTAAACCTGCAAGCGCCATTCCAATGAAGGAAAAAAAAAGCATCTCTGAGCAACCAAACATTCCAACACAGAGAGAGAGAGACCCAAAGGTGTTCAGGGAGGTACTCGTGCTTCATGGAGAGGTCCATAGAATGCTTGAGGCGTTGATTCCTCACGTCCACGATCTCCCTGAGAAGCCGATTCAATGCTTCCTTCAATTCTAGATCGTACATAGAATCCAGATATGTTCCTCAAAGATCTGTTAAGATCTATGTTTGTCAAACACAGATCCAGATCTGTTCATCAAACAGAGGTGAAACGAAAGCAGATCTGGATCTGTGGAGAAAGAAAGAGACCAAGATAGAGAGAGACCGGAGAAACTTACCTCAATCCAGCGGTGTCGTTAACCACACGAAGCAGAAAGTTTCCTCGCCTCTGTGCAACAGGCCTTGGATGAGCTCAGCTCCTTTTGCGCTATGGTTGACAGGAGAAGAGAGAGAGCCGAGTGTGTGGAGAAGAGAGGAGGGGCAAATATGTCCGTGGTTGGGTTATCCTCTTTCCTGGGTTTGTAACCCATGAGGAGGGTGGGTTAAGTGTAGCCGGTATAGGAGGGTTAATTGGCACTGTAGTAACAGGGTCAAGGCTTGACCCGGGATTGGTATCCAACCTCAAAAATGACTTCCCAAACAAGGGATTTTTGGGACCCAATTGCCTTATTAGCCTATCCATATGGGTGTTAACCCACTTTAACCTCCTACCCAAACACACCCATAATGCACTACTTCTACTCACTCTATTTTATAGTCATCCTATACATTATAAACAAATTAATCAAAAAATGGCTTCAAATTTAACTTATAGAAATGTAAAATCAGTATTCGTACCTATTATACGATAGACAATTAATTTTAATAATAAGACTGCAAAGTGATAATACATATAAAATAAAACATCAAGTGAGATAAAAAAAAAATTTAGGTTGAACTCTAGGGCCCTAATTATTTTTGAAAGAAGTTCTAAAAATTTTACAATAATGCTAATTGTACTTGATTTGAGGACCAAATATATTGAATAAATAGTGTATCTTGTTTAAAGTTAGCATTCCCTCTTAATTCAATTGTTGAAATGTATTGAGTATTTAAATTATATCCCAACTTCTAGATTACATATCATTGTATAAAATTTTATTTTGAGGCCCCAAAATTTTCTTCCAATTTGGGGGCCCTAGGCAATGGCCTTAGTGGCCTATAGGTTGGGCCGGCATTGGGTGGGACCTTAGCTTCGGTCCCGACGTAGGTGTGGTGAAATTTCCTACAGATAGTTGTGTGGTACTGAGAGATAATACTCCCTGATGGATATGTGGAGTGGCCTATCTGCATATCTATTTTTTATATATATAAAAAAAAGGAATTTTGGGCAACAAGAACATTTGTGGCAGAGACAAAATGCCTTTGAGTTTAAACTGCCGCCTACCGGCTTTATTTTATTAAATCAAAAAAATAAAATCTCCACCAATCAAATCTTCTAAATGTCATAGTAATTATAAAAAAAAAAACTTATCACGTCATCTATAACTTCCCATTATCTATGGAGACGCAATATAATATGAAGTAAAAGAGCCTTCATTTTCAAAACATATTTTAAGACTTTTTGAGGTAACATGAACTGGACAATTGAAGGCAAAGTTTTAGGATCAATTATGATTCTACCTTGGAGATTAATTCAACGCTGAAATGGATTAGATTGGGTTTGTCTCCGATTGATCTAACGATAAAAATTAATGGAAGGACTTAATTGAGATGAAATTGATATTGTAAAATTAAACTTATGACAATGTCGTGATCCACTTATTCTCTCCTTCATTACATGACACAATTACTACGAATAAATTGCCATCGTAAATCATAAATATTAATAAAGACAATGTATTACTATAATATATGTGATGTATGTAACTAAAATAGTTTTCTTTCTTTTTTTCTTCTCGAGTCAGAAGACCCATACAAACATGTGTCTTAGTCTACAAGAGAAACATTAATTTATGTGACTAATATCCCCATTTCGTTATTAAATATCAAGCCATTAGGGTTTTTGAATAAACTAATTTAATTACCCTACAAATATAAAAAAATTAAAAAACTTAAGGAAAGGTGTAAAATTTTGAAAAGCATAAGGAGGGATATAGGGCATTTTTGAAAAGTTGAGGGGGCCATGGCCCCCCTAGGCCCCAATGTAGTTCCGTCAATGTTTGTGAGTAAGATAAGGGCCTTGAACCACCGGGATTCCATTCTACGGTGGAAAGACCACGCTACTTAGTAATTTATGGGGGCACAGTAAGATAAGAGCTCATGAGATTGTGCGAAAGTTAGACATTATGACAACTTCTTTCTATCTATCAATGAAAGATTTCAGCGATCCTTTTGCTTATCCAAAGGTTGATTCTTGGAGGCTCCAAGGAAATAGCAATGGTGATTGTTGTTTGTGGGGTGGAGTCAGAGTGCAATGAGAACTCAGGTCACGTGATTGACCTTCACCTAAGTAGCAGTCGTCTCTATGGTTCCATCAATTCCGTCTCGCTCACCTTCAAAGTCTTAACCTTGTAGACAATCATTTCAATTACTCTCAAATTCCACCTGCAATTGGCCACCTTTCTAGTTTAACAAGTCTCAAGTTGTCTGAATCTATATTTTTTGGTCAAATCCCATCAGCAATTTTGAATCTATCCAGGTTAGCTTCCCTTGATTTGTCTGAAAATGTTGACCCCTTGTCTTCTAAAAATTTGCTAAAACTTGAAAAACCTAGTCTGGGGAACCTAGTTCAAAACCTATCTAGCCTAAAAGAACTTTCTCTGTCTGGGTGAATATATCTTTTAAAATACCCAACATCTTGACCAATTTATCATCTCTCACATCTTTGTTTGGAGATTGTGGGCTTTATGGTGAATTCCCAATAGGTATATTCCACCTGCCAAATCTACAAGCTCTAAATGTGCTTTATAATCAAGATCTCATTGGTTCTTTGCCTGAATTTAACCAAAGTAGCCCCCTTGAGGACTTGATACTTGCTGGCACCAGTTTCTCTGGAAAACTACCAGACTCCATTGCAAATATCAAGTCCTTAAAGGTGTTAAACCTTGGCCAATGTAATTTCACAAGTTCAATGCCTTCTTCCCTTGGTAACCTCACCCAACTAACTTACCTAAGGTTATCTGACAATAATTTCCACGGTCCGATTCCCCAATCATTTTTGACACTCAGTAATCTTACATGCCTTGATCTATTTGACAATTACTTGAGTGTGATAGTGGATACAAACATGTTTTTTAAGCTCAAAAATCTTCGTGTTTTCCAACTATCAAACAACAAATTATCAGTGTTAACTCATACCAGTGTCAATGTAACTACTCCTTCAAAGTTGAAGGTTTTGTCATTAATTGCTTGCAATTTAAATGAATTCCTAGAGTTCCTACGATATTAATATGAATTGGAAGTATTGTACCTTGCTGAGAACAAAATTCATAGTCATATCCCCAAATGGATACGCAATGTGGGCCAAAAAATGCTCGTTCATTTAACATTATCTTCCAATTTTCTAATATGGTTTGAGCAACTTCCGGTTGTCCTTACGTGGAAGAGTTTACGAATTTTAGACCTTAGTAATAACTTCCTGAAAGGATCAGTCCTGATTCCACCGGTCTCCATCTTCTTTTATTTTGTCTCAAATAATTCACTAATTGGAGAAATCCCACAATTAATCTACAATGTGATATTTGTTCAATTCCTTGACTTGTCGAATAATAGCTTGAGTGGCAAACTTCCTCAATGTTTAAGCAACTTCAGTGATTCCCTAACAGTGATGAATTTACGGAGCAACAATTTTCATGGCACTATTCCTTCATCATTCAAGGAAAAAAACAAGTTGAGAGCTATTGATTTAAGTCAAAATCAATTAGATGGTCCATTACCGAGATCTTTGGCCAATTGCACGATGTTACCGCATCTCAATCTTGGAAACAATTAAATTGAAGACATTTTTCCTTTCTAGTTGGGAACTCTTCCAGAGTTGAAGATTCTCCTTTTGAGTTCTAATCGGTTTCATGGTACCATAATCGATCAACTCTCAGATTTTGATTTCCCAAAGTTGTGCATTATTGACCTTTCCTACAATGGTTTTACAGGTGAGCTTCCATTAAAATACTTTCAAAATTGGAATACGAAAAAAATTCGAGAGGACGACCAAAATATTTATTTTGAGGCCATTTACGATTTCTGAGCGTAGGGGTGGTCTTTTACTGGGGGTTTCCAATATACAATGCGAATGAGAAACAATGGCCTTGAAACTTTCTACGCCCAGATTCAGAAATTCTTTGTAGCGATTGATTTCTCAAGCAACAAATTCGATGGTGAAATTCCAAAATCCATTGTAAATCTCAAAGGGCTTCAATTGCTCAACCTTTCCAACAACGGTTGCACAAGTATTATGCCAACATCCTTAGGGAACCTAACGGATCTTCAGGCTTTGGATGTTTCTCAGAATGAGCTCTCAGGAGAGATACCTCAGCAATTGACGCAGCTGACATTCCTTGAATTCTTGAATGTCTCTCATAACCATCTTGTAGGGGCTATACCACGAGGGAATCAATTTGATACTTTTGAGAACAATTTATTTGGTGGAAACCCAGAATTTTGTGGAGATCCTCTGTCAAAGAAATGTGGAAGTTCTGAGGTACTATTGCCCCCTCCACCTGTAACCCTTGAGAATGGTAATTCAAACTTCCCAAGTAAGTTTGATTGGATTTTTATACACATGGGATATGGAAGTGGGCTAGTAGTTGGGTTGGTGATTGGGCACATTCTGACCACTCGTAAATATGAATGGTTTGTGGAAACTTTTGCAAGGAGGCAACGAAAGAGAAGTAAGAAGAAGAGCGCGCAAAGAGGCTGAAGTTGAGAATGAATGCACAAGTTGGGGTTTTTCTAGTGAAGTTCAGGGAAAAAAATTTAGATTTGGCCTAATGCTCTGATATCAGTAACTACCTGAAAGTGACAATGTATGTGCTTTTGTAAATTATGCTCATTTCTCTGTGATACACTGGACATTCTCTTTTTCTCTTCTATGGACGTTAGGCTTTTAAGCCTACTCTTAGGATGTATTTAGTTTCTTTCATGTGGTTTTTTTTTGCCCAAATATACACAATGCCATCCTCTTCTATGCCAAAATCTGTAATTGTGTTGTAGGGGGTGAGCAAAAGCCCATAGGAAATCCCTCTCAAATCCCAACAAGGTTTTAAAACAATACAAAGAAGGCAAGTCTCTTTTGAAAAATAGCATATACTGTTTTGAAAGTAAAACAACGATAGTTATAATGATCTCAAGTGTACGGAATGCAATAAATCAGTGATAGGAATAAACTTGCAATAAATTAAAGCAATCAATAATTAACTTAGTAGCATCATCCCATATTCTCATGTAGGTTGGTTCATCCCCATTTTCTCGTCTTAACTTGGAAGACAACGAAGACCCAAGTTATATAACGAATACTACTCTTCAACCACCACTCAAACATCATGCCACTTTGGAGACCACATAAAATCACAAATAAACAATCCCCACACGAAACAAATTCCAAAAAAACAACCAAACTTATGAATTAAAAAAAATCAAGTAACTTCAACAACATGGATCATTACATAGATTCATAAGTGAATTACTGATTAGCTATTTCACTCAATTTTCGGGCCACTTTGAAACTTGTATAAAACAATCAAAATCCAAGGAATTATGCAAAAATCAAAGAACTCATTACCCACATAAAACCAAGAAACCAAACCCTGTCAGTCATTTTTTCAAACATCTTGCGACCAAGCCCAAAAAATGAAAATTAACAAAATTGTGAGAATACTCAAATGAAAAAAAGAGCAAATTGAATTGGAAATTGGAATCGGGACACAATAGCAAACAAAAATCAATGTGTGTGTGTTGCGGTTTGGTCTGTGTGAGTGTGGGTTGGGCAGAGAGGGAAGAGTGTGTGCGTGTGTTTGTTCTGTGTGTATGTGTGTGTGAATTTTTTTAGGGGGTCTTGGGCAAGCAAAGAAAGGGGGTATTAGATCAAAGCATAACACAATGTCTTTTCAAATCTCTGAAAAATAGAAAACACAATTTTGGGTTAATTTTATATTTTTTTGCTTTTTTCAACTAATCATTTTTCCTGAGTTGGGAGTTGTTAACTTAATGAAAAAAGTCGGGGGCAATTTTATAATTTTTTGGTTCAAAATAGGTGCAAAGACTTAAGACATGGGTCATTATATCTATACATAAAAGTCAAGGTGAGCAATGCGTAGGTTTTCTATTTATATTAATGGAGAATTGGACAGAATGACTTCAAAAGTAAAACCAAGAAAAAAAAGTTTGGGATAGAAATTAAGATTAATGCTCATTTGTGATGTCCCATCAGGTGATGAGATTTGAGCTCTTAGTATTGACTCTCTGTCACTTTTTTTCTAAATGGATGACGAATCTGAACTCTGAAGGGCATCAATGCCTCCTCAAGAGTTGCCCTCGAACTCGAACTGAGGGAATTAATGGATAAGTGCACCCAAAATTGTGTTTTCTAGGGAATTAATGGAGGAGTGTTTGCGCAGAGGGGGAAGAACAGTGGGGGATGTGTTCTGCTGGGTCTTTGGAGGGTGGGTTCAACAAGCAAAGAAAGGTGGGGGGACTTTGCGTAGAAGAGGGATGGGGGGGGAGGGAATACTTGGCTATAGCGGTGGCGGTGGCGGTGGCGGTGGCGGTGGCGGTGGCGGTGGCGGTGGCTACAGCGAACTCAGTGGCAGTGGCTCTGGCTGTAGCGAAGTTGGTGGTTGTGGCTTTGATGGTGGTAACAGAGACACATAGAGAGAGAGAGAGAAATGAGTAAAGAGGAAATGAAGAGGAAGGTCAGAAAAAAAAAACCGAAGGCATGGATGTAGCTGTTGTGTAGCCGCCTGTTGTCTGACAATGCTGTGTAGCTGTATAGCCGTGGCCATGCTGTGTAGCCGCCTATTGTCTGACAATGATAATGATGTTAGTGATAGAGTGTGTGAAAAGTGATAAGTTTGGGAGGGAAAATGTATGGAGTATAAAATTCAAACACACTCCCGTTTTATTTTATATATATATATGGTACCGTATTATTAAATTTTACGAGTTATATAAATTGATTAGTTATTGCCCGTGCCTTAAGGCACTATTTTAAAAAAAATATATACTTGAAAGCAATATATAACACAAATTACCAATCAATATAAATCCATTATTCAAAAAAAATCAATAAAATAAAGGGAAATTTGGAGGCCGGTCCCCCTATATGGACTTGTTTAGACTTAAGTCCGTCAATGAAACTTATTTGTTATGAAATCCGTTTTTTGTCAATTTTACCATATTATCTCTTCCCTTTAAAAGTGAAATAAAACTAAAAATTAAAAACTCATAAATCTTAGGAGTTTAACTAACATTAAAATATTTTCTCTCTCATATCTATCTATATCCATATATAGGTTAAGAGTTTGACTAACATTTAAATTTTTCCTCTCTCTTATCTATCTATATCCATATATAAGTTATATATATATATTTATATAGTAACATTAAAAATAAAAAATAGTAACATTCAAATACAAAAAAAATTTATCATTTGGACACAAAAAATAATACATTTAAACACAAAAAAATAGTAACATTTAAACATAAAAAAAATTGAAATATTCAATATTAATATTTTTAAAAAATAACAACAGTAACATGTTCAACAAAAATATTAACATGTTCAACAAAAATAGTAACATGCTTAACAAAAACTGTAACATACTTAACAATAATTATTTCTCTCAAATTCAAATGCAAAAAATAGTATCATTCAAACACAAAAAATAGTAATATTCAAAAAAAAAAAAAAAATTGTAACAAGGGATAACAATTTCCAAAATAGGAAATTAATTATATTCCTTTCAAGGAAGGGTATTTTTGAGATAAAAAAAAAGTTGACTTAAGTCATTACATATAATTTTAAACATAGACTTAGCCCCTTATAAATTTCATTGCAGGACTTATCTCCAAACAAGTACATCTAGGGGAACTCACTTCCAATTTTTACTAAAATAATGTAACACCCCGCATTTTCTTTTATATATGTATATAGATATATAGTAAATAATTGTTGTAAAAATGTGGATATGTGTAGTGATGTGTGTTTGAATTTGGTGGATTAGAAAAGTAGAGATTTAAAATGTTAGTGGAAATAATAGTTGAAATTTAGTTTTAATAAGTGAAAATAAGAAATTTTAGGTCCTAGAACTTGTATTAAATAGGTTTTGTGTAGAAATATGTGTTGGAGAGGTTTCGGATGGATTTGGTTGGCTTAGGAATGGATTGGAAATGGAAAAGGGATGAAACATCACGTGAACAGTGCACTGGCTGCAACTTTAAGCGCGATTTCGACCTTGATGCAGTCAATATTTCTCAAAACTCAAAACATGAAAGTTGTAGAGCTCTTTCTTAGAATTCCATATCATCATGAATCATCTCAATCGGAGCTCGGATGAGAGAGTTATGCCCAGATAACGAAGTGATGTCAAAACAGCCCAATTAGCTTGAACAATGCACGTGAACAGTGCACTGACTGCAACTTCAAGCCCCATTTCGATCTCGATGCATTCAATATTTCTCAAAACTCAAAACATTAAAGTTGTATAACTCTTTCTTAGCGTTCCATAGCATCTTGAATCATCTTAATCGGAGCTCGGATGAGAGAGTTATGCCCAGATAACGAAACGATGTCAAAACAGCCCATGAATAGTGAAATTCGGGGCAGCTGTGTTTAAAACCCCATTTACATTACATTTTCTCTCATTTCATACATTTCACTCTCAACCCACATCTCTTAGAGCCCTAGGAGAAGATAAAGGGAAGAAGAAAAGGGAGAAAGAGAGTCTCTAAAGCTTGGGCTTTGGCTTTGGTTTGAAATTCTTGATTTCAAGGTAGGGGTTTTCTTCCATTCTTGTCCATTGAGGTTAGGGCATATATATATGTATGTTTTCACTCTCATTCTTACATATATGGTATGAAATACTTGATTCTTGAAATTCTTGCAAAGATTATCATGTTTTAAACAAATCTATGGTGGAATAACCATTAAATCCCTTTTTCTCATCTTCAAACCCTAGGTTTCAAGAGAAAGGGGTTTTTCTTTTGATTTCTCCTATGTTCTTGATTTCAAAACTTTAGTGTTTCATATTGAACAACAAAATGGTATTTATGATGATCTCTTGTACATTTTCTTATATTATTTTTTGTACAACTACTTGAGAAAATTGGGGGTTTATGGAATTGTTTGTTAATTGAGGAAATTGTGGATATCGTATTTCTTGTATGGTTGTTTGGAGGAACATGAGTGAGAGGTTCCTTGTAAGGATGTTCATTCATTCTCAAGAGGTTCCTTGTAAGGATGCTTGAGAAACGAAGCCTTGAGGTTGAGAGGTTCCTTGTAAGGATGCTCATGCCAAAAGGGGACAGTATGTGATTTTCTCAAGAGGTTCCTTGTAAGGATGCTTGAGAAACCAAACCTTGAGGGTGAGAGGTTCCTTGTAAGGATGCTCATGCCGGGGAGGACAATCTTATATCATGTGTGGGAAATGATTTATATTTTGGAAATGGATGTTTATTGGAACTTGGTTGTTATTGTTCATTTCTATTACTATTGCTACTAAAACTTGAAATCCGTTGTAAAATGCCCATGTTTTACTTCAAAGATTATATATGCTATTGATTTCCTCTCTTAGTCTTTTTGCAAAGATTACATGCTTGAACAAAGTTAGGGTTGAATACCCATGAAATCTCTTTTCTTGTCTTAAAAACCCTAGTATTTGAAAATGATGGATTTTCTTCTTAAATGTGTTCTTTGTTATTGATTTCTAAATCATAGTGATTTGTGTTGAGTAGTAAAATGACGTGGTTACGATCTCTTGTATTTTCCTAATTGTTTATTGAAATTGCCTCATAATGGATTTGTGGATCTTTGGAAAAATTGCTTGTAAATTGGGGATTTATGGAATCATTGGTTATGTGTGATGATTGTTGGTATGATATGTTCTTGTATGGTTGTTGGAATGAACATGGGTGAGAGGTTCCTTATAAGGATGCTCATTCTTTCTCAAGAGGTTCCCGGTAAGGATGCTTGGGAAACAATGTAGTGATTGGTGAGAGGTTCCATGTAAGGATGCTCATCCATTCTCAAGAGGTTCCTGGTAAGGATGCTTGAGAATCAAAGATGACCTAAAAGGAGGTGGAGGTTACCACAAAGTATGCCACCTACCGAAAGAATTGTTGGGAATTGTTTATGGCCATTAATGGTTATTATTTGTATGTGGTGCTCGTTTATTCATGTAAGTAATGTTTTTACATAAACTTGAGATCCTTTTTAAATGTCACTGCTTTAATTCAAATTATGTATCTATGTTATGTTAAAAATGAGACCGACCGTTTTAAATGTTTTTTTTTTCTAAACCTTGTATGGGTTTGGGAGAATTTCTCTACAGAGCTTCGTGCTCACCCCCTACCGCTAACATTTTTCAGATTACCTGCTTGAGGAGTGTGGATCCCGAGGTGGACGCATAGAGCGACCTCCCTTCCTTTTGTACTAGACTAGGACATTCTTTTGGAACATTGTGTAGTCTAGCTTCTTTTGTTTATTCCGCTGCGCTACTTTAATTAATTTTTGAGATGTAATAGCAATGACTTGGGCTTATTCTTTTGGATAATGTTGTAAATATTTTATGGATAAATGGACCCGGTGTGGTCAATGTAGTATAATTACACAGGTTGTATTTTGGGTAGAGCTCCCCGAACAAAGAAGACTCTGCCCGAATTTTATTAAATTAAGGACCCTCGGTTATTTATGGATTTTATTAGTTGTTCCCATGGTATGAATGGTTTTAAAAGGTAATGCCTTCCAGGGTGGTTTTTGGGGCTTTACAAATAAATTCCAAAAACACGACCCTTGAACAATATCAATCTGCATACACAATTTGTATAATCAAAATAATGAAGAACACACATTTTTATTTTAAAAAAAATTACACATGACACGATCTTTCATAATATAGACCTCTCCAAAATGCTCTTTCACTCCCGGAGATAATTTGCAAAACTCCGTTTTCATGGAGAATTGAATGGAGTACCGAAAATATTTTACTTTTTTATTTTTTGAATTGAAAAATATTTTACTTGACTTATAAAATTAGAATAAGTGAGACTTAATTATTTACTCTTTATCTAAACACTCAATAGTTCCCAAACTCAAGCTATGATATCTCGTTCACTTTGTATTAAAAACCTAAAAGTCTATATTGCTCGCATTAATTCAAAAATTAAAGTTACATAACACAAAAAAAAAAAAAAAACTTGCATAAAATGCTAATATCAAATGTGTCACTCTAGTTCATCAGTAATAAATTTAAAAATCGTCATTGTATAATCCAAAAGACAAATATCCAAATACTAAAGAAAATGAATTAAGGTTGACATAATTTGGGAAAAATATATGTCTGATTTGTTGGGAGATTTGTCTGTGAATATGAAAGTCAGGGAGCCATGAATGAAATGTGTAAACGGAAGAGCATTAATTTGGGGTAATTAAAAATAGAAGATGTCTTAAGCGGGAAAATAAAATTCATCTGTCAATCTAATCTATCAAATCAATATTTTTGAGTTGATCTGAGCCGCAAAAAATTAGAAATAAGATAGACCCATGGATATAACTTATATTTTACTCAAAATTGATCTAAGCTGCAAAAAGCTCAAGTCAAGTTTTGGAATTCAAACTCAGCTATATATAGATATATAAGTTTTTTAGTTTATTTATAACAAAAAATTTATAATTTTTTGGCCATGTTATAATTTTTGGGGTTCAAGTTATAATTTTTTTTGGTCAAGTTATAAACTTTTTTATCCTAACAAATTTAGGATCAATTCTAAGTTACCACAAAAATTATAAATAACCTTAAAAAATTATAAAAATAACCCACAAAATTTGTAATGGTAGTACGATATCGGATTTTTTTTTTCCACTCTTATAGCCTTGTCCTGAAAATTTATATCAACATTGATGATCATTTTGAGTTCTTTTTACATTTTTCTACTCTCACTTAAAAAAATGAGTATGAATCATATAAATTATAGAGTGATACAATTTAATTTTTTAAAAATAAATTAAATGATTGATAGTTAATTAGTTAGTAGGGTAGAGGGGTGGTTACATGAGATAAGCGGGAAAATGTGATTAGATAAATTCTTATGTTTTAATTAAATATATAAAAATTTTAAGAAACAAATAATGGGGAGGAAATGAGTCTCTCCTCGCTAAATTGATTGTAATACTATATAGTACTAGGGACCACTCTATATGTTACACTTGATTTATGATTTTCTTCCACTATCACCCTTACTCGCATACCCACCATCACCCCCATCCCCAGTCCAGCCCACATTATTGAAAAATATTCATTTATGTGCAAAATTGAATTTTGTAAAAAAATAAAATCTTAGACCCGAGCATGCACTACATAGCATTTTGCATGTATTTGGGGTCTAAAATGCAGGGCCGGCCCTATAGTATTAAAAAAAAAAGCATGGGCTTTAGGCCCCAAATTTTTAGAAGGCCTCATAATTGTAGATACATAAATAGTTCACATAAAAAAAATTTAAATCCATGAAAATTTTAGGCCTTATAAAAAGGCCCCAAAAAATTTAAGCCCAATCAAAAAATTATAATTTCAATAATTTGAGCCTATAATTCAATCCATAATATTAGAAACTCAAAAATCAAAAATTTAAAAAATAAATAAATAAAATCTCTCTCTCTCTCTCTCTCTCTCTCTCTCTCTCTCTCTCTTAAAACACAAAAATAAAATATCACATCCTCCTCTCTGACTTAAAAGAAATTAAAAATATTTTTTTAAAAAAATAATACTAAAAATAAAAAGACCTCATTTAGTATTACCGCTTTAGGCCTCAATTTACCTTGAGCCGACCCTGCTAAAATGTAAATAATAATGACATCTATGGGATTAAATTATATTGTGATAAGAAGTTGGGAATGAAAGTAAAGTAATATTAACTCACGGTTTTCTCCAAGCTTCAGCATATCTTCTTGGATTCTTTTACACTTGAAGCATAGATTAGAAACAGGGGCGGAGCTAGAAATTATTAGCAGTGGCAGCAATATATAATTTATTAATAAAATAAAATTCTAATATTAATATTATTTTCACAGAGTACTTAATTCTTAACATATTTGTAAATATAATGCCATTAAAATAGTGTCAACTGGAGATGTAAAATGTAAATACAAGCAATGCACGAAAAGGGTCAACACAAAAATTGACCCTTGGGTGGTTGATCAACTTGTGGACATCTTTCTTATTAATTTCATATAGTAAGTTATGACCCAACTTCAGTCGTTCAATTTAGCTATATATCTTAAATTACCTTAGCTGTTTGAGAAGAAAAATGGGAGGGTATAAATATTAGATCAATAATTTCGTGTGACTTTACAGAAAAAAGATACAAAATTTGCGATTAAAGAGAGACTAAAAAGATTTACGATATTGAGTCCTATGAGAGAAATTCAAATATATATATATGAAAGGATGTCCTTTAATTCTAAACTATAAGTTTATCCCTTAAATTTTGATAACTTTTTTTCCATTAAGTAAATTAGTTAAATCTGAAAAAAGAAATAAATCTCCAGAATTTTCTATAAAAAATGGACACTCAAGCCCACAGATTTAACCCAGTAAGAGTAAAGTTATACAGTGCATGGTGCCAAATATCTGCGCCTATATGCAATCAACATTCGGCTAACTCTCAAAAGGTCTTAAACGGACAGCTGGTTGACATTCCCCTGACCTTGTAGATTACTATGTAACTTAAATTTGTATTTCAAACGAATGAGAATTATTGAATGAATGGATCATATCAATTTTTTAAAATGGGATTCATTGATCCAATTGTCCCCCTTCATTTGGGATGCAAATTTGAGTTATAATTTGCTGACCTAATTTGTTGACATAATGATGTGGCTTCATATGAATCATTGGATCAACATCAAATTTTAATGTTTGATGGAGTCTACAGTGAATTCAAATGTCACAGTGAATTAGGTCAGCAAATTATGTCAGATTTTTAGGACTTAATAGCATTGCTCTTACTCTAAACCTATTCTCTGTGTCGGCACCTTTCTGCACTTTCAAAATAAATTACAATGCACTAACTGGTCAAGAAATCCTCACGCGTCTTCAACCTTCATCCTCCGACCTCCATGAACGTTCACACTTGAGTTTCTGTGAATCACTATAAAAACAAGCTGTGATCTTAAGAAGTGATTTTAAGTGAGTTTTCATAATGGGGGCAAGCAATCATAAAAATTTAAATTTTTAAAAATTTTAAATGAAAGGTAAATATTTCTTAAAATTTTAAAAAAAATTAGGGATTTGGTTTGGTTGAAGATTCACCTTCACACTGGTATAAAACTGCTTTTTCACTTCAAACTTAATTTTTCATTGGTTGTGTCAATTAAATCTTTCCGTTAATTTTAACCGTTAGAACAAACACGTGTTTGTCATGTGGTTGTATACATCATGTGTTGTCGTTTATTCTAACAGCTAAAATTGATAAAAAAAAATTTAATTGTAACGAAATTGATAGATGATGGATTAAATTACGATAAATGAAAATTGAGGAACCATCATAAAATAGAAGGCAAAATTTAAGGATTAATTATGATATTTACCCTATTTTTCTTGTTTAATTTTTGGTTGCACCACCGACAACTATGAGTTAATATATGTTCAAATATGGGCTAATTATTATTTTATTTTGGTTTTCCATGCATATGGGCTTAAAAGAAAATTATTGTGAAAAAGAAGTTTGGTAAGGCACCACCAATTTATTGAAGGCCAAAATATAGTTTTGGCCTTCAAATTATGCGTTCTGTATCAATTTAGCCCCTAATCTTTTACTTGTGTCAATTTTATCGATTAAATATTCAATTTGTGTCACTTTAATCTAATAAAAAATAATGGTTTAAATTGATGAATGCATGTGTCAATGTGCCTCTCACATAACCACAGTTGGGGGACAATTTTTTAAAATGCAAGAGGCTAATGGGACACAAATTATAAACATTAGGACCAAAAATAACAATTCATGTGTGTATTGACTTAATAATGAGATATTGATTTCACCGTATTTATAATGAATCCTTCATCATATAGAAATGAAACTAAAAGAATATGATAATAGGCAGAATGGGTCGCCCCAATGGGCGCGTGCGTTGGATCACACAATGTAAACTTGAGGGATCGAAATGATCCCTTAAGCAAAGTCAACTGAGATACATGTGAATATCTATGTTAGTCAAAATAAACCTTTTTTTTTTTATTAAACTAAAGCGATACAAGTTCAAACTTGATGATGCACAAATTGGTCTTCGTGCAAGATCAACAGTCAAGTATATAAACTGTAAACCCCCACACTCTTATCTTTATATAGCAAGTAATTATTGTTGAAATACTAATATAGGTGATGAGGTATGCATGAACCCTATGGATTGTAATAGTAGGAATAAATACTAGGGAGACAAATTGATTGTGAAATTTAATTTTTGGAGGTGTTTAAGGTTGATAAGGGTAACTAAGTAAAAATATTAATTGTTTAGGTCAAAATAATATTATCATTGAACCTGGGAGATCCGAAAAACTTGGAATAGCCGTTTAACACATATAGCGGTTCGGAAGAATAAAATAGTAATTTTAGTGTTTCGAGTGTAAATTTACTTTAGTTTTGAGATAAATCATAAAACTAAATGTTTTTAGGTTAAAATAACATTAAAAATGAATCCGGAACGTCGAAAAACCTTAGGGTAGTCATATGGATCAAATTAAAAAAATTTAGTGGCAAAACCGTAATTTTGGAGAAAACCCAAAAATCAGCATGTGAACAGTAACTTTCGGGGACTGCTATGTTTAAAACACAGATTTCAACCCATTTTCTTCCATTCTTTCATTCCACTCTCACCCCAAACTTCTTAGAACCCTAGGAGAAGATAAAGGGAAAAAGAAAAGAGAAGAAGGAAGTCTCTAAAACTTAGGTTTTGCTTGGAATTCTTGATTTCTATGTAGGAGTTTCTTCTCACTCTTGTTCATTGAGGCTAGGGCTTATATATATATATATATATATATATATATATATATATATATATGTTTGACTCTAAATCTTAGATATATGTTATGAAATCATTGTTTCTTGATGTCCTTGCAAATCCTATCATGTTTTGAATGAAGTTATGGTTTGATAGCCATGAAATCCTTGTAAACTCAAAACCCATGTTTCTTTCAAGAAATAGAGATTTTTCTTCTTGATATTCCTTATTCTTGATTTCAAAACTCTAGTGCTTTGTTTGAACAATAAAAATATATGTTTGATGATCTCTTGCATATTTTTCTTGAAATTGCTCCGTTAGAAAAATAACTATGGAATTGGGGGTTTTTGATTTACTTGTGATTTGGGAAATTGGTTGGTATTGTATCTCTTGTGTAGATGTTTGGATGAACATGGGTGGCCGTTGACTGGGTATCGTAGAGTGGGTAGATACGTTTCTTACCCCGTGTGGGTTTGAAGGTTCCCTACCACTCGTAGTGGGGTTGGTGTCTTGCGAGGACAAAACCACTATTCGCTCACGTGGTATCGAGACTAAGGGTTAGTATACTATTCCTGGGTTGGATCGTTCTTGCCGATGCGTCGGTATACGCCCTTCCTAAAGTTGTGTATCCTTGCGAGGATTAGGTGTGTGGGTGTGGGCCAGGATATTCTCAATGTGTTTATTCATGCGATATCTTACATCATACCTGAGATACATTGTGGGCTATTATTTATTTTGCAAATAGTTGGTTATGATTTATTGTGGAAAGGAGTTTATGGTGGAATTGGTTCATTGTGAGAATGGTAACTGGTTGAAATTGTGACGCCCCAAAATCCGGGGGTCCCATTGATAACCCATCACCCGCGGAAACACCCGTGGATATCGCTCAACCCGACACCACATCAAGAATATCTTTAAGCCGGGATTATAACCCATAATGAAAATTCGGTTTAACATTCATTTGATTCAATTAAAGTCCCATACACCGTGGTTTGTACCCCATTAGGGTCCACTTTGATCATTTAAAGGAAGGAAATTCAAAGCCCAAAGATTTGGCAAAACATTTAAAAATTTCTGATTTTTGGAATGACTACCGGTAGTTGTTTATCGACTACCGGTAGCCGAAAACATTCTGGAAATCAACTACCTGTTGTCTACCGGTAGCTGAAACATTCTGGAGCTACGACTACCTGTTGGCTACCGGTAGCTGTTTCCTTCTGGAAAACAACTACCTGTTGGCTACCGGTAGCTAAAGGCAGATTTTGCCCATTTCATTAGTTTTTCATTTCCAACTCATTTCAAACCTTCCCAAGGTCACCCAAAACATGTATAACAAAGTTTCTTACCTTATACATGATCTCTACAAGGTTCTATTATAAGTATTCAAATATGATTACAATATTTACATGTCATAAACCATTTTAAAACAAAAAGTTTACAAAATCTTGAGGTAAGGCCACACATAGGCCCCCTTCACCCTTGATGCTCTCCATGGGAGCCAATCGCCGGTGTAAACCCGACACCTGAAATTGTTTCCCGTATAGAGTGAGCACAACGCCCAGTAGAGATAAACCTATAGAGGTTACTCTTCCCCTAGATGCACATGCTCATGTAATCATCACATAAACATATAACTAAACATTTCTCATACTTATGCATTCTATGATGGAATGCAACAATGCTATGCCATGGAATGAAGTGACACTCACCCATGCGTTTCAACCCGAGTCCTCACCGACTCACACAACACAATGCAACGCCAAAGTGTAATGCAACCCGTCTATTGACAGAAAAACCCTCCCAATGATCGTTTGAATTAAAAGTTATGTCTTTATAAAAACCCAATCATTGTTGGAGGCTACCCATTTAATGGGTGTTTTTATACAAAAAAATCTTGTGTCTTCCTGGGCAACGGATTTTGGAATCGCACCGCCGGCTCCGTGGGCCTATCTACACTTTTTGGACTTGCACCGTCGGAGTGTATGAACCAAGTGGTTTAGGGTTTTTCACCCAAGGAAGTCGTCATGCCCCTTCTTGCTATACCCAACACAAGTTTTCCTTATGCAACATGCGACTCAAAAAGGATCGTCGATCCACTTTTTCCCGAGCCCACATATCAAGCACCAAACAAGGTGTTGATTAAATCTATGCATCTCCCACACACCAACACTCATGCAATTGTCCCATGAATATGATGCCATGAACATGTTCAATGTACAATGGTGTATAATGAGCAATATATCCACATACCATGGAATTTAGATCATAAGCATATAATTTCCTTACATCATCGTAACTTCATGGCAATTATATCAAGTGCATATAACTACCAATATCATATTCATGTCAACTTATCAAAGTCATGTCTTGACAACATAGAGTATAAATTTAATCATCTCTATACACATAAACATGTTATCACAATAACATTGAAAGAATCTCATTTCATCAACCAAGACATTTAACAAACACCTTAAAGGCATATAACATATTTTCTCATTTTAAGCAAAGCAACAACTTCCAACACACAAGGCATTGCCTTCAATATCACCAAGTTTTATAGTGAATCACATACAACTTCCACATATCAAAATTTAGCTAGCCACAAGCCTAAGCCAATTTCATGCTCACCTTTTCATTCTCATAACCATAAACACATATATACATCATTACACATGCATATATATATATATCCTTAATCTAGCTACACCTAGGGTAGAATGATCCAAGGTAGGAATAACCCCTACCTCAATAGAAGTGTAAACAACCTCTATGCACCAAAACAAGCCCAAAAGCTTTGGTTTCCAAAATTTCTCCCTTTGAATATTCGGTGAAACGCCTTGTTTTTGGTACGTAGTCGAAGCCCTCGTCGACGTGATCACTTCTCCCTTCTAGCTCGACGAAATCCGAGCGACGGTTGTCGGAGAAATCGCCGGAGAAAGGCTTAAGAAAACCATTTTTCTCTCTCCTCTCTTTCTCTCTCTCTTTGAACGGCTGAACAAGGCTCAAGTGGGCTTAGAAGACCTGATTTTTCAGATATTTTAGCCCTATTTATAGTTTTAAATACTTGGCCCAAGTCGCGCCACGTGTCCTTCGCTTAATCGGGTCCGATTTCGTCCCGTAACGATTCATTTGATCCCAGTTTAAGTTCAAATTAATTTTATTTGAACTTTAACTTAATTTTAAGGAAATTTTATAAAATTTATTTACGGGGACGTTCGTGAGGTAATCCGCCATGCAGTCGCCTCGAACAACGTGCAAAATTCGACTATCTCGGAATTCGACGAATTTTCTGGTGGTTACGAGATTTCGCGTTGTGAATCCAATGGCGAACTCCGTTTCCTCATCCGAGGTCTAGAACATATGTATTTTAAATACGCACAGTAGTGGCAAATGACTATTTTGCCCTTTTTTTGGAAAAAGTTCAGATTTTCCCTGGTTTTACAGAAATTGTTATTTTTGGGAATTGGTTTTATTTTTCATTTAATTATTGCTATTGTGTAAACTTGAGATCCATTGAAATGTCCCTGTTTTCCTTCAAAAGCTATATATAATATTTGTAAAATGAGACTGACTGTTTTATATGCTTTTGAAACCTTGTTCGGGTTTGGGAGGATTTTCCTACAGAGCTTAGTGCTCACCACCTACAAACAACATTCTTTTCAGATTTTGGTTTAGAGGAGGAGCTCAGAGTTGACGAGCAGGTAGCTTGGGAAGCTCAACTTGATGGGCATGTGGACCCGGATGGGGATGTCTAGAACTGTTCTTTTTATGTTCTAGACTAGGAAATTCATTTTAAGACAATGTGAAGTCTAATATTTTCGTTATTCTGCTGCAAGATAATAGTTGATCTATTTTTGGATGTAATTGCCATAGTTGGACATATCATTTTGGATGATGTTGTATATACTGTGGATGATGAATGAAATTCTCTTTTGTTATGAAGTCCATTTAGTTGCTCTCATGATGTGAATGGTTTTAGATAGGAATGTCGTCCAAGGGGGATTTTGTGGCGTTACAAATCGAACTCATATGGACTATTTTAATGTTAAAGAAAAATTACATGTGGATATATGAGTATGGATAAATGGACCCGGTGTGGTCAATGTTTACTTATAAATGGACCCGGTGTGGTAAATATTTATTCATAAATAGACCCGGTGTGGTCAATGTAGTATAATTACACATGTTGTGTTTTGGGTAGAACTCCCCATACAAATGAGACTCTGCACGAATTTTTGTTAAATTAAGGACCCCCGATTTTTGGGGCGTTACAGGTTTGGTATCAGAGCCTAGGAATTAGGTCTTATATGAGAGATGTAGGTTATGAATTGCCACTAGAGAGGTAGGATTAGGTTGAATGAAATTGTTGATTTAAATTTTATACAAGCCTTGTGCTTTAGATTAAAGTGATAGTTAAGATGTTTTGTACATCAAGGAAAACTAAATTGTAAATTGATGTGTAGGATGGACAGGGGACGTGGACGTGGATGTGGGCGTGGTGGCCAAGCAAACCCACCACCACCACCACCTCCAGATGCCATGAATGGCATATATCAATGCCTAAGGGAGCTAACCACTCTCGTGCAACACCAAAATGGGAACAACAACCATAACGAGGGGGGGTTCATCCATTAGCTCGTGCACTGGGCAACGAGGACGAAAATCGAAGGATGGTAGTTCTTCGAGAATTTTTGCGGCAACACCCACCTACTTTCTAAGGAAGCTCTCACCCCTTGGATGCAGATAAATGGATTCGCCGGGTGAAGAAAATGTGTGATGGCATGGGAGTAGCCGAGGATTTACGGGTCTGCCTAGCTACATATCTGCTAGAGGGGGAGGTAGATCATTGGTGGGACTCGGTGAACAGAAGGAGGAACACGGATGCTCTTACTTGGGAGGAGTTTGATCAGATCTTCCAAGACAAATATTTTCCTGAATCGGTAAGGGACAAAATGAGTGCATATTTTCTCGCTCTATGACAGGGTAGCATGACGGTGGCAGATTATGAGAGGAAGTTTTATGAGCTATCCCGCTATGCCACGGAGTTCATATCTACTGAGGCCAGGAGGGCCAAAAGATTTGAGCAAGGCTTGAGGCTTTCCATCTGGGAGAAGCTTGTGGCTCACAAGATTCGAGACTATGGGGATCTAGTTGATAGAGCTGCACTGATGGAGAGAGACACAGAGGACAACCAGAGGCGACATAACTTCATGAGGGGAGGTCCGATCAGGACCGGTGCTAGCAGTAGTGGAGTGCAGAGAACGACACCATACCGTCGCCCAGACCAGACGGTTGGACAGAGACTTCAGACAACTCGAGGAGTTGGAGGCGTACCAAAAAGGGTAGGAGTAGACCCATGAGCCTGCTTTGCATGTGGAGGTTTGGGTCATATTCGGAGTCATTGTCCGATCTTCCCACCTCAAAAGAATACCCCGACGGCCGGACAGGTTAATGCACATAAGCCACCATTACAGAAGCCACTACATCAGAGACCGTTAGGAGCTATAGCCCCCGGCGGTACTAATCAAGGAAGAGTTTTTGCTTTGACCAAACCGAAGGAAGATGTTTCCAATGCTGTTGTGGTTATTTGACCTCGGTGCTACTCATTCATTCATATGCACTATATATGCTCTTAATTTGGGATTGGACTTTGAGAAGCTAGAACATGCCTTGAGTATTGACATGCCTACGGGAGAACGGTTGAATACTAGAAGGTGTGTAGAGGTTGTGTGCTTCGAATTGAGGAACAAAAAGTAATTGTAGATTTGGTTGCATTAGACATGAAGGGGTATGACATAATATTTGGGATGAACTTGTTGTCCACTTTTCGTGCGGTAATGGAT
Organism: Ilex aquifolium; assembly: GCA_951799425.1. Classification (NCBI taxonomy): domain Eukaryota; kingdom Viridiplantae; phylum Streptophyta; class Magnoliopsida; order Aquifoliales; family Aquifoliaceae; genus Ilex; species Ilex aquifolium. The sequence continues at coordinate 7,728,199 of OX637401.1, read as the reverse complement.
TGTTTTCGTAAACGGATTTCATTTCAATTACTGGGAGGGGTAGCTTTTAGTTTCATGAATGATCAAAATTCTTACCATCCATTTTCCACTACGGGAAATAGATTCTTGAAAGCTAAGGCGGGGAGCAATTTGAGTTTCTTGGCCAGCTTAATGGGAGATGATCGGGATAAATTCCATGCGGACGTGGTGTTGATTGTATCGAATTTTCGGGATGTCTTCCCAGATGAACTACCCGGGTTATCCCCACAGAGAGAGGTTGAGTTTAAGATTGATCTCTATCCGGGAACCGAACCCATATCCATTGCTCCCTATCGGATGACACCTTTGGAGTTAAAGGAGCTAAGGAAGCAGTTGGACCATCTCTTGACTATTGGGTTTATCCATTTAAGTACTTCGCCTTGGGGAACCCCGGTCCTCTTTGTGAAGAAGCATGATGAAACACTTCGGTTATGCACAGACTACCGAAGATTGAATCGAGTGACAGTGAAGAATAAATACCCATTGCCACGAATTGATGATTTATTCGATCAGCTGAGGGTTTCTAAGTATTACTCCAAGATTGATCTTCGCACAGGGTACCATCAACTGCGGATCAAGGAGGAGGATATTCCTAAGACAGCTTTCCGTACTTGGTATGGTCATTTTGAATATACGGTAATGCTGTTTGGACTGACTAATGATCCGACAGCCTCCATGGATTTGATGTACAGGGTATTCCGGCCATATCTAGATCAGTTTGTCATTGTGTTTATTGATGACATATTAATCTATTCACGGTCACAAGGGGAACATGAACACCATCTCTCAGTAGTGCTTCAGACATTGAGAGAGCATAAGTTATATGCTAAGATGAGTAAATGCGAGTTTTGGATGAAGGAAGTGAAATTCCGTGGTCATGTTGTGTCCGAACAAGGGATAGTTGTTGACCCCGCAAAGATTGAAGCAGTGATGGAGTGGGAACCACCGAAGAATGTGACCGAAGTACGTAGTTTCCTGGGCTTAGCAGGCTACTACCCGAGGTTTGTGGGAGGGTTCTCCAGGCTAGCGATGCCAATGACACGCCTTACGAAGAAGGGAGAAAAATTTTTGTGGACGCAAGTGTGTGAACTAGCCTTTCGCACCTTGAAGGAGAAGTTGACAACAACTCCTGTCCTCATTATTCCAAGCAGTGGGGAGGGATACGATGTGTATATCGATGCTTCGTTACGAGGCTTGGGATGTGTGCTAATGCAAGGAGGTAAGGTAGTTGCTTATGGCTCGAGGCAACTCAAGATTCATGAGCAGAACTATTACACTCACGACTTGGAGCTTGCCACTGTGGTTTTTGCGCTTAAGTTGTGGAGGTGTTACTTGTATGGAGAAAAGTTTCAAGTGTTTTCTGATCATAAGAGCCTCAAGTATATATTCACACAAAAAGACTTGAATCTTCAGCAAAGAATGTGGATTGAGTATTTAGAAGATTACGATTTCACACTCAACTATCATCCGGGGAAGACTAATGTAGTCGCAGATGCACTTAACAGAAAGTTTCGGGGTGAACTCAATGCTCTTGCAAGTAAATGGAAGATGATTGATGCCCTTAGAGACTATGATCTATGGGTTAGAGGAGATGGATCCCGGCCATGCTTGTTTAACCTTGTGGCTCAACCTACCCTCCAACGTAGGATTGTGGAGTTGCAATGCTTGGATCCTTACTTAGAGTCGATTCGAGCTAAATTGGAAAATGGGGAAGCAGTTGAACGTTGGTCTTTGAGGAATGGAGAACTGAGATATGGGGAAAAGCTATGTGTACCCGATGATTCGTCCTTAAAGGAGGAGATACTTGGAGAGTGTCATCACTCTAAGTTTGCTATCCACCCCGGTGGCACAAAAATGTATAGAGACATGAAACGTCAATATTGGTGGAAGGGAATGAAGAAGGATGTGGCAAGGTACATAGCACGATGTGCAGTGTGTCAGCAGGTGAAGGTGGAGCATTAAAAACCCGGAGGATTACTACAGTCCTTACCTATCCCAGAGTGGAAGTGGGATCACATCACCATGAATTTCGTGTCTGGTTTTCCTCGGACTTCACGAGGGCACAATGCCGTATGGGTCATTGTTGATAGACTCACCAAGTCCGCTCATTTCTTGAGTATGAAGACCACTGACTCCTTAGAGACCTTGAGCAAGCTTTATATCCGTGAGATTGTTAGATTACATGGTGTTCCACTCTCTATCGTGTCGAATCGTGATTCGCGGTTTGTGGCGCAATTCTGGCAAAGTCTATAACGAGCTATGGGGACAGAGTTACACTTTAGCACCGTCTTTCATCCTCAAACGGATGGCCAATCCGAGAGAGTTATACAAATTTTAGAGGACATGTTACGTGCTTGTGTGTTGGACTTCAAGGGAAGTTGGAGTGATCATTTGCCGTTGGTGGAATTTGCATATAACAACAGTTTTTAATCTAGCATTGGCATGGCGCCATATGAGGCATTGTATGGAAGACCATGTAGATCCCCGACTTATTGGTTGGAAGCTGGAGAAAGTAGCTTGTTTGGACCAGAAATTGTCCGAGAGACTACGTAAAAAAATTCAACTCATCTGACAGAGACTACGCACGGCACAAAGTAGACAGAAAAACTATGCGGATAGAAGACGAAGACCATTGGAATTCCAAGAGGGGGACTATGTGTTCCTCAAGGTGTCACCCAAAAAAAGGGGTGTTTAGATTTGGTAAGAAGGGAAAATTAGCTCCAAGGTACATCGGACCATTTGAAGTTATCAAAGCGGTGGGCAAAGTGGCATACCAACTTCGGTTACCAGCTCAGTTGTCAGGGGTACATGACGTGTTTCATGTGTCAATGTTGAGAAAGTGGCAATCGGATACAACACATGTCGTGGATTTGGAGGATACAGAAATTCAAGATGGGGCAACATATGAAGAACAAACGATGGAGATTCTCGATACCAAGGAGAAGGTGCTTCGCAATAAAGTCATCCAACTGGTGAAAGTCTTGTGGCAACAACATGGGGTGGAGGAAGCTACTTAGGAACCAGAGCTAGAGATGCGAGAGAAGTACCCTCATTTGTTCGCTATTTAAGGTAAGTTTCGAGGACGAAACTTTCTTTAAGGGGGGTGGATTGTAAACCCCCACACTCTTATCTTTATATAGCAAGTAATTATTGTTGAAATACTAATATAGGTGATGAGGTATGCATGAACCCTATAGATTGTAATAGTAGAAATAAATACAAGGGAGACAAATTGATTGTGAAATTTAATTTTTGGAGGTGTTTAAGGTTGATAAGGGTAACTAAGTAAAAATATTAATTGTTTAGGTCAAAATAATATTATCATTGAACATGAGAGATCCGAAAAACTTGGAATAGCCGTTTAGCACATATAGCGGTTCAGAGGAATAAAATAGTAATTTTAGTGTTTCGAGTGTAAATTTACTTTAGTTTTGAGATAAATCATAAAACTAAATGTTTTTAGGTTAAAATAACATTAAAAATGAATCCGGGACGTCGAAAAACCTTAGAGTAGTCATATGGATCAAATTAGAGATTTTTAGTGGCAAAACCGTAATTTTGGAGAAAACCCAAAAATCAGCATGTGAACAGTAACTTTCGGGGACTGCTGTGTTTAAAACACATATTTCAGCCCATTTTCTTCCATTCTTTCATTCCACTCTCACCCCAAACTTCTTAGAACCCTAGGAGAAGATAAAGGAAAAAAGAAAAGGGAAGAAGGAAGTCTCTAAAACTTAGGTTTTGCTTGGAATTCTTGATTTTTAGGTAGGAGTTTCTTCTCACTCTTGTTCATTGAGGCTAGGGCTTATATATATATATATATATCTGTGTGTGTGTGTGTGTGTGTGTGTGTATATGTTTGACTCTAAATCTTAGATATATGTTATGAAATCATTGTTTCTTGATGTCCTTGCAAATCCTATCATGTTTTGAATGAAATTATGGTTTGATAGCCATGAAATCCTTGTAAACTCAAAACCCTTGTTTCTTTCAAGAAATAGAGATTTTTCTTCTTTATATTCCTTATTCTATATTTCAAAACTCTAGTGCTTTGTTTGAACAATAAAAATATATGTTTGATGATCTCTTGCATATTTTTCTTGAAATTGCTCCGTTAGAAAAATACCTATGGAATTGGGGGTTTTTGATTTACTTGTGATTTGAGAAATTGGTTGGTATTGTATCTCTTGTGTGGATGTTTGGATGAACATGGGTGGCTGTTGACTGGGTATCGTAGAGTGGGTAGATGCGTTTCTTACCCCCTGTAGGTTTGAAGGTTCCCTACCAGTCGTAGTGGGGTTGGTGCCTTGCGAAGACCAAACCACTATTCGCTCACGTGGTATCGAGACTGAGGGTTAGTATACTAATCCTGGGTTGGATCGTCCCTGCCGATGCGTCGGTATACGCCCTTCCTAAAGTTATGTATCCTTGCGAGGATTGGGTGTGTGGGTGTGGGCCAGGATATTCTCGATGTGTTTATTCATGCGATATCTTACATCATACCTGAGATACATTGTGGGCTATTATTTATTTTGCAAACGATTGGTTATGATTTATTGTGGAAAAGAGTTTATGGTGGAATTGGTTCATTGTGAGAATGGTAACTGGTTGGAATTGTTATTTTTGAGAATTTGTTTTATTTTTCATTTAATTATTGCTATTGTGTAAACTTGAGATCCATTGAAATGTCTCTGTTTTCCTTCAAAAGTTATATATAATATTTGTAAAATGAGATCGACTGTTTTATATGCTTTTGAAACCTTGTTCAGCTTTGGGAGGATTTTCCTACAGAGCTTAGTGCTCACCCCCTACAAACAACATTCTTTTCAGATTTTGGTTTAGAGGAAGAGCTCAGAGTTGACGAGCAGGTAGCTTGGGAAGCTCAACTTGATGGGCATTTGGACCCGGAAGGGGATGTCTAGAACTGTTCTTTTTATGTTCTAGACTAGGAAATTCATTTTGAGACAATGTGAAGTCTAATATTTTCGTTATTCCGCTGCAAGATAATAGTTGATCTATTTTTGGATGTAATTGCCATAGTTGGACATATCATTTTGGATGATGTTGTATATACTATGGATGATGAATGAAATTCTCTTTTGTTATGAAGTCCATTTAGTTGCTCTCATGATGTGAATGGCTTTAGATAGTAATGTCGTCCAATGGGGATTTTGGGGTGTTACAAATCGAACTCATATGGACTGTTTTAATGTAAAAGAAAAATTGCATGTGGCTATATGAGTATGGATAAATGGACCCGGTGTGGTCAATGTTTACTTATAAATGGACCCGGTGTGGTCAATATTTATTCATAAATGGACCCGGTGTGGTCAATGTAGTATAATTGCACATGTTGTGTTTTGGGTAGAGCTCCCCGTACAAAGGAGACTCTGCCCGAATTTTTGTTAAATTAAGGACCCCCGATTTTTGGGGTGTTATATAAACGGGTGCAATTAATGAACAATAATGACAGATTAATGGCAAAACAGTAAATAGTGAGTCAATGCAAAGATATATAGTGGTTCGGTCCGAGTGACCTACTCCACTCTCGGAAAACGGCAGCGGTGGTCGGAGGTCTTTATTGATGAATAAAGTAACCGGAAGAGTTACAGTAGTAAGGAGAGAGAAACTTGGTGTAGAGAGGCAAAGCTCTAGGTGTAGTGTGTGTAGAGGTCTCAAGAAGGTGCACCCCCTTTATGTGGAGAGGGCTTACATTATATAGGTTTGGTGAGACGGTGAGGCGGTGACGTGAGGGAGAGGGCTCTACTTTTATGGTAAGTACAATTAAGGTAGGATTGGATTTTCATGAGTGCGTATCCTAATAGTTTCGCCCACGTGCTCCTATCTCTCTCGGCTTCTTGGATCCTAGACTGGGTTGGACTGGGTCGAACTGGCAAAGTGGGCCTGGGCCGCCCTTCAGCTGACTTGGGCCCTCTTAATTTATTGGGCCTGGCCCAGTTGATTTTGGGCTCATCATTTGCCCCCATGCCCTAGGCCTCCGACCGTTTACGAGAGGAGGGTTGAGGGCATGAGCTTCTTTTTCACTTGAGTGAGTAGGAGTTTTCTTGCTCCCCACGACGCCTTTTCATTTTCAGGGACTCTTTGCTGAAGCTACTGACATCGGATATTTTTTGCATTTTTTCTGGCATTCCTCTTACTGGGTCTTCGCCTATAAATAGAGGTCCTTGGTCTCTTCATCTCATTTTCCCTTCTATATTTTTTTTTTGTGTGAGGCTTCTCCTAGAAGCCATCCTTCAAAGCTTCTCTTAGAAGCTACTCTTGAAGGCTTTTCTTGGAAGCCACTCTTTAAGGCTTCTCTTAGAAGCCATTCTTTAAGGCTTCTCTTAGAAGCTACTTTTACTTGAAGGCTTTCATTGATGCGAACCCTTAAACGAATTCAAGAACCCACAAGCAAATTGATTGAAGACTCCCCAAGAAAGTTCCCAATTCAGATTATAAGAACCAAGAATCTTAGACCCAACGTTTTTCAAGAAAACAAGAACCCAAGGTTAAAAGTTCAAGAGAAGGACACCACACTCATGATTGAGTGATAAGTGGATAAACGCCACAAGAAAGATTAATTTTTGATAAGTTTTTGAAATAGTTCTTGGAAGAACAATAAGGTAGAAACCTCACAATACTCGTAAAAAATATTCTGTCTTTTACACTGATTTGAACGCCTATTTATAGGCTGATTATTACAAAGAAAACTTCCTAAAATAGCTTATCCTAATTAAAAAATATCTCTTACTTGCTGGTGAAGAAATATCTCTTACTTGTTGGTAAAGAAATATCTCTTACTTGCTGGTAAAGAAATAGCTCTTACTTTCCTAAAAGAGAAAAAACACAATCAGCCCTTTAATATGCTGATCACATGCCTAATTAAACAAGGAAAGTCTTTCTTTCCTAAAAGGAATAAATCACACACCTAAATAGATAAGGAAGGTCTTACAATCAGACCAATTTTAAACATGCCAATTTTAAGCTTAGCTTTTGCCGGAATCTTCTAGAACTTGAATCATGTTGATGGATCTTTGTTGCCCAAGTGGATCATGCTCCATGCTTGAACTTGCACAATCAACCCATATGTCTTGAATCAACCCGTTCAATGCTTCCTTCATCCTTTTTGCTCTCGCCTGAGTCATAGGACCTCCATTTATGCTCAACGGATCAAATTGCATTGCATCATTCATTTTTCCTCCATTTCATTTCTCGAAATCAAAACAAGGTCATGAGAACTATGAACTCGAAGGAGGCTAGGAGCTCGAGGGAGGCGGCAACGGGAGAGGCCAAGGAAGGGGGAGGCGCCCATGGTGTGCACCATGGAGGCGGCGCCCATGGCGCTATCCTTGGAGGTGGCGCCAATTTCGAGGGGAGTTGTGGTGTTGTTGATGAGGCGATGGAGGGCTCAAGAGAGTTGGTGCAGGCACTGGGCAGCACCGTTGGGTCTGAGAGAGGCGACGCCAGTGGAGGCGCCCACATGAGGAAGAGAGGGTGAGAGGGAGATCGGTGCAATGGAGGCTCTTTAGACGAGCTGGGCGGCGCCGACAGCTCGCTAGGTGAGAGGAGAGGTGCCTTTGGTCGTTTGGGCACCGGCTGTGCTGCAAAGAGAAGGCGACATGGAGAGATGGGAGGTACAGGAGGGCCCACCCCCATAGGCGGCGCCAACACAGCGCTGGGCGCCATGGGCGACGCTAGTCCTTCGCTAGGCAGTGCCATGGGCGACGCCAGCACCTTGTTGGGCGGCGCCATGGGCGATGCCTATTTTCCTTCGGGTGGCGCTCTCTCAGTTGGGGATCTTCGTGTGGTATTAGGCACAGGAGGAAGTTTGGGGGGCGGCACCAACATAGTAGGCGGGGCAGGAGTTGGTGCCCTTGGCGCAGGAGACCAGGCGGGCAGCGTTGTTGACGCAAGAGACCAGGTGGGCGGCGTCCCAAGCGCTGAGGCTGGCGGCGCCCAAGGCGCCTATCGGCCCTCAGACTCCGCTCCATTGACTAAGCCCCAAAAATCTCCCATCACCTAACTCAAACAGATATTAGTATACTTTTGACACTAATTTTGATTCTGTCATGGTTTTTGTTTGTTGGCAGACACCCATTCTGACAAACAGGGGGAGGATACTCCATACAGTAGGCGAGGCAAGGAGATACTTGGAGACAGTAGCTCAAAGGTAGCCTCTATATTCCGCCCCCTTGATTCTGACAAGGACATTGAAGGTATAGTTTCTTCGTATCACATTCCTCCTTCCATGATGTGCCATCGTGCCGAGGGCGACGAGTCAGCATGCTGCGACTCCTCCAACGAGATTGTCCTTTATGAGGGCATATTGGAGGCAGGCCTGAGGTTTCCGATATCTGGACCCAAATGTCGGGTTCTGGGGCACCTGTCGCTGGTTCCCGGGAGATTGGCCCCGAACGGGTGGAGGGTGATACTAGCATTTTTTGCGTTGTGGTGGTTGATACATAGTGCTGATGTTCCTCCCCCATTCGAGGAATTGTTGGCCACGTATGTGCCCTCGGAGAATCCCATTCCTCACCAGGGGTGGTACTGTTTTTCCCCGAGGTCGGGCAAATTCATCACCGAGCTTACTTCGAATTTTCATTGTTGGAAGACCAAGTTCTTCTTCGCTAGAGGCAAATGGGCCACCGAGTCTGATGGTGACATGGTGCCCTCAAGATAGGATATTGTCTCCAAGACTAAGCTGGGTAAGGACTCCTCCTTCAACTTTATTCTAGTTGTCACACACTTGTTCTCATAGTGTAACTAGCGTTTTTGTAGATTCGACAACGCTGTTTGCGAAGCAGGAGAGAAATCTCCAGATGGTACGTGACCATCCGTTTAAGGAGTCCTCCGGGATCATGGAGGCGTCTGGTCATCCCAAGGCCTCTCCGAAGTCGAAGAGGAAAGGTACTTGACTTTTCCAGTAGACTCCTTGTAGGTACAACGTCGTAGGCTTTTTAAATCACACTGATTCTGCAGGTACCTCCATTGAAAAATCGATGGTGGAGGCAGTATGTGGTTCCAGGGCCGCGCCTTCCCCTCCTTCTTCTAAGAGGGCGAAGTCTGGTGCCCCCAGTTCTTCTAAGCTGAGGCCCACTAATCAAGCTAGTCCTAGATAGGCGGAGCTTGGAGATGCACCTCGTCCTTCTCTGATTGATGTCTCATCACCCCCTAGAGATGGTCCCAATGCTACTACAGAGGCTGAGGCTCCGTCGCACTCCCCTGCTAGGGTGGAGGGTCCGCCTAGCTATCCTGCTTCAGGAAGTGCCTCAGTATCTATGTTGCGGGATGTGAAGTTGGCCAAGGAGAGACTTTGGGGGTTTGTGACCCGCACGGAGGTTCAGGAGGTTGCCTCCCTAGGTCCGGAGGGCATTGTTGACGCTGCTATGGAGGGCTTTGCTTTGGTATGTCTCGCATTCCTCTTTAGCTTTGTACCTGGTTTTCTTTATATTTTGGCTTTGTACCTGGCTTTCTTTATATTTTCACCTTCAAATGTCTGTAGGTGGCTGCTGCTTTGCCCTGCTTGTTTACGAATACGCTGAAGATCAGGGAGGCAATCAATGGCCAGACGGTAGAGAGGCGGGCACGCGAGGCTGCTGAAGAGCAGTTAGGACTCGAGCAGCAGGCGCGAGAGGATGCCGCGGAGAAGTTAGGGCTTGCGCGGCAGGCACGAGAGGATGCTGCGAAGCAGTTGGGGCTCAAGCAGCAGGCACGAGAGGATGCCGCAGAGCAGTTGAGGCTAGCGCATGAGAGGGCTGCCCATCTAGAGGCTGATCTTCGAGTAGCACTTGAGAGAGCTACTGGGGCAGAGGCTCACTCCATAGAGATGGAGAGGATGAGGGATGCTGCTGAGAGGGCCAAGGCAGGCGCCTTCGTTGACGGCTATGATGAGCTCAGGAGGAAGGTCTCAATAGCGCTCCCTACTTATGATTTTTCTGGCTTTTTACCTTATGAGGCTCCAGAGACTGATGAGGAGGGCACGAGTGATGATGGGAGCGGAGGCAGTGAGTGCCATTAGGAGGTGTCTTTGTATTCACGTTTTTTGTTGATAGATCGATTCTATCTTTTGTAAAGACTTCATGAATTTGAAAGAAATACAACTTTTGAAAAAATATTGTGAAATTTTATTTCATAATTCGAAGTAAATATTTGAAGAAAATTTACCAAAATAAAAAGTAAGTAGTCTAAATAATGACCACCAACTTATAACTCACTGCCCCCAGCTACTAGTAGTATTTCTTTACATGCTCTGCGTTCCATGGATGGGCTAGGACTTTTCCTTCAAAATTTCGGATTCTGTAGGTACCAGGTCTTACAACTTTTGTGACAGTGTAGGGTCCCTCCCAGTTGGGTCCCAATTTTCCTTCTCGGGAGTTCTTGATAGACAGGATGACCTTTTTGAGGACTAGGTCCCCGGGTAAGAAGGAGTGAGGCGTCACCCTCGACTTGTAATACTTGGTCATGCGACGCTTGTACTCTGCATTCCTGAGCATGGCTATCTCTCTCTCCTCCTCTACTAAGTCGAGGTTGATGAAGAGGCCTTCTTCATTACTGGTAGGGTCATGGTGGTGGACCCTAAGAGAGTGCACCCCAATCTCAACGGGTATGACCGCCTCTGTCCCATAGGCTAGGGAAAAAGGGGTCTCGCCCGTGGGGCTCCTTGGTGTAGTCCGGTAGGCCCACAGTACTCCTGGGAGTTCGTCTACCCATCGTCCTTTTGCACTCTCCAATCTGGTTTTCAAATTGCGGAGTATGGTCCTGACTGTAACCTCTGCTTGCCCGTTTGCCTGTGGATGGGCGGGGCTGCTTGATTTGGAGGTCTGCACAGAAACTGTTGAGGAGTTTGTTGTCAAACTGTTTGACATTGTCACTCACAATGGCGTGAGGTATTCCGAAGCGGCAGACTAGACTCTTCCATATGAAGTCCTTTACCTTCTGGTCTATTATTCTGACTAGGGCCTCGGTTTCTTCCCACTTGGTAAAGTAGTCAATGACTATCACAACGAACTTGCATTGGCCCCGACTCACAGGGAGGGGACCTAGGATGTCAATCCCCCACATGGAGAAGGGCCATGGGCTCTGAATGGTGGTGAGCTCTTCGGGTGGCTGTCTAGGTACAGTTGCAAAGCGTTGGCACTTGTCACATCTCCTGACAAACTCGCAGGTGTCTTTGATCATGGTAGGCCAATAGTATCCCTGCCTGATTGCTTTGTGGATCAGTGCACGCCCTCCTGAGTGATTCCCACATATTCCCTCATTGATCTCTCTCATGGCGTAATCGACTTCGTCGGGGGAGAGACAACGAAGCAGTGATAGGGAATAACTCCTCTTGTAGAGCGTGTTTTTCAGGATGACATACCTAGACGCTCTCATTCACAATTTCCTGGCTTCCACTGGGCTGTTTGGGAGAGCGCCCTCCTCTAGATAAGCTCATATGGGAGTCAGCCAGTTAGACTCCGAGTATGAACAGTTGACACCGTCCTCCTCTGTCTTGGAGGTGCTCGTCTCGAAATGGTGGCCTATCAGTGTCGGGCCCATGAGTATGTTGGAAGATGCGAATTTGGCGAGGGCGTCTTCCATGGCATTCTCCTTTCGAGGCATATGGTGGATTTGGAAGCAGGCAAAATTTTTGAGTAGTGCTTGGACCTCCGAGAGGTATTCTTGCATTCTCTCATCCTTTGCTTCAAAGTCTCCCTTTACCTGGTTGACTATGAGTTGGGAGTCACTGTAGGCTTTCAGGTAGAGGGCTTCCATCTCCAACGCAAGTTTCAAGCCTGATATGAGGGCCTCATATTCAGCTTGATTGTTAGATGTGGCAAAGTGGAGGGAGACGGTGTACTTAAGCGGAGTGCCATGGGGGCTGATTAGCACTAGTCCTGCGCCGCCACCCTCGCTGGTGGAGGACCCATCCACGTAGAGTCTCCAACCTGGTACAATAGACGGTGGAGAGGGAGTTGGCTCCACGGGCGACGCTGTTTGCGACGAGGGGAGCGATGGCGACGAAGAGGCGAGAGAAGATGTTGTGGGTAGGTAGGGTGACGCCCTGGGCTGAGTGGGCGGCGCCCTAGGCGAGGTGGGCGGTGCCCCAGGCCAGGTGGACGGCGCCCTAGGCCAGGTGGGTGGCGCCCTGGGCTGTTCGGGTTGTGGGTCCTCCGAGTTGTCAGGTCCTCTCACCTCGTGGCGGGTAGAGGTAGTGTGTACTGAGTAGGTGGGCGCAGGGGCGCCTAGTGCTTCCTCTTGGGACTCCTGTGGCGGTGTAGACTCTGCCACAAAATCTGCGAGTGTTTGTGCTTTGATGGCAGCCCTCGGCTGGTACTGCACATCAAACAAGCTCAACTCGACAGCCCACTTGAGTAAGCGGTCGGATACATCAGGCTTCCCCAAAATTCTTTTAAGTGGTTGATCCATGACAACCACAATGGTGTGGCTCTGAAAGTAGTGGCGTAAGCGTCTGACGGCAGTGACAAGTGCAAAGGCCAACTTTTCAAGTTCTGAGTACCTTACCTTTGCCCCTCGGTATGCTCTGCTTACATAGTATACCGGTTTCTGAATGCCTCCCTCCTCCCTGATGAGGACAGAGCTTACGACAGAGGGTGCAAATGAGAGGTAAAGGTAGAGAGTCTCTCTTGGTACATCATAGGAGAGTAGAGGTGGTGTGGCGAGGTAGGCCTTGAGCTTCTGGAAGGCCTCCTCTGCATCTGGGCCCCACTGGAAAAACATGCAGAGGATTTTAAAGAAAGGCAGACATTTATCTGCTGATTTAGAGACAAACCGGTTGAGGGCTGATATCCTCCCGTTAAGGCGCTGGACCTCCTTTGTTGAGGTAGGGGACTTTATCTCCAAGATGGCTCTAATTTTTTCTGGATTGGCTTCAATGCCCCTTTTGTTGACCATGAAGCCCAAGAATTTTCCTGAGCTAACGCCAAAGGCGCACTTTTCAGGATTCAGCTTCATCCTATAGGCCCTTAACACGTCAAAGGTTTCATGCAGGTGTGTCACGTGGTCCGCTGCAGCCATACTCTTTACCAACATATCATCCACGTAGACTTCCATAGTGTTCCCAATCTGAGCCTCGAACATCTTGTTTACAAGGCGCTGATATGTGGTTCCGGTGTTCTTGAGTCCGAAAGGCATCACCCTGTAGCAATAGGTGCCTTTCGAGGTGATGAATGAGGTTTTCTCTTGGTCGGGAGGGAACATGCTGATCTGGTTGTACCCGGAGTAGGCATCCAGGAAATTCAGGAGCTTGTGTCTAGCGGTGGCGTCAATAAGGACATCGATATGTGGGAGAGGGTAGCTGTCTTTGAGATAGGCTTTGTTGAGCTCCGTGAAGTCCACGCAGAGGCGCCACTTCCCATTGGCCTTCGTCACCATTACTACATTGGATAGCCAGTCTGGGTAGGCTATCTCCCTTACTGATCCATTTTTCAATAGCTTTTCTACCTCCTTCTCCATGGCTTGCCCCCTCTCAACACTTACATTCCTCAACTTCTGGCGGACTGGTTTGTACCTGGGGTCAACGTTGAGCCGGTGGAAGGCCACCTCAGGGTCGATGCCCTCTAGGTCTTCATGGGACCAGGCAAAGGCATCCGTGTTCTGCTTGAGGAAGCTAATCAAGGTGGATGCCTGCTCCTAGGAGAGTGAGGAGCCTATGTAGACTCTCATCTCTAGATGGATGTCATCTATTACTACTAGTTGAAGCTCCACCGTTGGTTCACTTCTCTCCAAGGTACTGTCATCCCTCAGGTCAAGCGCTTCAACTTGGAGCGTCTCGTGTGGCCTTCTGGACCTCATAGAGGCCACATAGCACTCCCGGGCGGAGACCTGGTCTCCCCTGATCTCTCCAATCCCACTGGTGGTTGGGAAGCGGAGGAGAATGTGGTAGGTAGATGGTACTGCCCTTAAGGTGTTGAGGGCAGGGCGTCCAAGAATTATATTATAAGCAGAATGACAGTCAAGTATGAGAAAATTTACCATGATAGTGGAGTTCCTTGGTGCAGTTCTTGCCATGACTGGTAGGGTGATGGATCCCAAAGGATGCACCATTTTTTCCGAGAAACCAACCAAGGGAGTCTTGACGGGCTGTAGTCTCTCCCTGCCCAGATGAAGGCTGTCATAGGCTGTCGCGAACAGAATATCGGCTAAGCTACCGCTGTCGACCAGGATCCTCCTAACCTGGTAGTTGGCTACCATCATGGTTAAGACTAGAGGGTCATCGTGAGAGATTTGGATCCCCTCGAGGTCCCTATCTGAAAAGGTGATGACCTCCTCCTCCCCATGTCGGGGTGTCTTCTTTGGGCGAGAGTCATGTGACTCTACCTGTCTGGTTTTTCGGGCGTGTGCCTTTCGGGCGGAGTTGGAGTCACCTCCTCCTCCTAACCCTCCGGCGATAGTCTAGATCTCTCCGAGGGGCTGTTGGCGCTCTCGATCCTCGTGTGGTGGAGCTGGTCCTTGGCCAGCAACGTACTGCCTCAGCTGGCCTCGTTGAATAAGCTCATCGATCTGCCTCTTCAATTGGAAATAGTCATCAGTGTCGTGAGCGTGGTCGCGGTGGATGCGACAATACTTGCTGGGGTTTCGGCGCTTGAGGTCAGACTTCATCTTTACGGGGTAGCGGATCGCGGGGTCATCCTGTATCTGGAATAGGATGTGCTCCACCGAGGCATTGAGTGGCGTGAAAGGCTGTCGGTCTCTCAGGGGTAATGGACCGAGACGGTCTTTCACAGAGACTCTCTCAGTTTTCTTCCTCTTGTTCTCCGCCTCCCGCCTATCTTCACGGGTGTTCTTCCTTTTCTCTCCTCCTCGAGAGGACTCACCTCTACGGGCTTTGATGACGTCCTCGGCGTTCATGTATTTATGTGCCCTAGACAGCAGCTCGGGCATGCTGGAGGGCAGCTTCTTGAGGATGGAGAACATAAAACTTGAGGAGCGAAGACCAGCGATAAAGGAGGTCAGGGCTACCTTATCATCTGGCTCTTCAATCTGGAGAGCCTCCTCATTGAAACAGACGAGGTAGTCTCTGAGGCTTTCATCTCTGTCCTGCTTGATGGTGAGCAGGTGGGTCACAAGCTTTTGATGTCGGCGTCCTCCAATGAAGTGGGAGACGAAGGATCTACTCAGTTCTGCGAAGGAGTGGATGGAGGAGGGTTTGATCTTTGCGAACCATTGGCGGGTAGACCCCTTCAAGGTGGTAGGGAAGACTCTACACATAATCTCCTCAGGCACGTTGTGGAGTTGTATGAGAGATTTGTATGTGTCAAGATGGGCGAGGGGGTCTTTGGTACTGTCGAAGATCTCGATGGTAGGCATCTTGAACTTCGAGGGTAAGGGATAATTGACTATATCAGCAACGTATGGTGTATCGGTGCGTCTTACTAGGTAGTCCACCGTCTCGGGCGCTTGTGCCTTGATGGCGTTGAGGGCATCACCGAGTTGGTTTTGTACCTCTCTGATCTTCTCGTCCCATTGGTTGGGGACATCCTCCGTTGGGTGGTGGTATTAGCTTCCATGATCGCCATACTGGCTCTCTCCTTCCTCCTCCTACGCAAGCACATGAGGAGGGGTAACTCGTGAACTCCCTGCGCTCTGAGGAGGGACTACAAGGCGAGGGGCGCCCTGGCGTGGCCCTGAAAAAATTTAAAGAATAAGGACCAATATAACACAAATCACATACTTTATCGACTCTATTATATTCTACCCTTTTGTTGAAATTTAAAGATCATGCAACTAATGGATGCATTTGGAAACTACTACTGTCCAAATGCTAACTATTGAGGCAGTCAATTGATTATGGACTATTTAGAATGGCAATTTTCAATATGATACAAATCAAACACAAAATTAGAGGCATCTTAAGATTATTATAGGTTTTTGCATGCAAATGTGCAATGACTCACGACACATTTTGGGCAAATTCTTTCGATTAGGGCCTAAAAAACGTGCTTGTCTTTTTTTGGTAATTTTTTTGAAGTTAAATAATTTCACCGTCTTAAGTTAGAATTAATTGTCATCAATTTTGCCTTAATCTGGTGATTAGTAGTTTTTAGTCATATGATTAGTTTGGAACTTTCCTTTTTCGTTAAAATCTATAATAATGGCCTAATTATGTGATTAGTGATAATTAGGCTACATTTTTTTTCTAATTATTTTAAGGGTTTTAGTACTATTTATAGTCTTGTAAGTCTTAGGGCTGGACAAATTTTGATGAACAATATTACAAAGGAGATTTTTCTCTCTTTTTTCTAATTTTTCTGGTATTATTAAAAATCAACAGATTAAACGCAAATCAATGGTTTAGTTTCATTCTATTTCTCAACCATTTTTTTGTTCTTTAAACTTGTATTTTTACACGCTTCCTTGCACCAGAATTCAATAGGAACTCAAAGCTCTACAGAGTCTTAAATGATAGTCTCCGTATGGCTCCAACTAAAATCATCAAATACCAGCCCAACTTAGGATTGGCAGTGGATTAGGGTGGAGCGGGGCAGGGCGGGGGAGTAGTCTTCACCCTCGTACTCGCTTAAAAAATATTCGTCTAACCTCATTAGCGGAAAAAATTTAATCCCCGTTCTCGCCCCACAGGTAAATTTTGATCCTCGTCCCTGTCCCCGCCATTGTCGCCGCCCATAACAATTAATTTCTATGATTTTAAGAAAAAAAATTAAAAAAAAAACCAAAAAACCTCACAAATAGATTTGTAAGAATGATGAAAACTCATTATGTAACAAATAAATCAAACATAAAAACTCATAGAAACAATATGTATAACAAATGTGAGTTTCACTTAATTATTTTATTTGTTATATATTTATTACGGGTTTAGTGGGGCAGAGGCAGGGCGAGGATGAGTTTCAGTCCATCCCCACCTCTATTCCCGCATGGGTTTATAAGAATATCTCCGTATACATCCACCGTCCAATACGTATGGTCTATCTCTGGTCCAAACGGGACAGATTTGTACAAATTCCCGTTTTTCTCCGATCCACTACCATCCCTAAACCCAGTTGCACCAAATTCAAAAGACAGCTCTTCAATGTAACTTGCCTGCCATGCAGATAGGCGAAAGCAAATTCAAACCCATTAGTTCAAACAAAAACTAATAAAACCAGTCATGGCATGAATAGAGACCACTCCAGTTACGGTTGACCCGCTTTGAATTAAAAGATAATTAAGTTTAAGAATTAAAAATTGTTGTTGTACTTGAAAATTGAAATTGAAAATTGAAAATCGAATTTAAAATGAAAGTAAAAATCAAAATTGTTATTGAAAATATCAACATTAGGAGAGCCCTAAACAAACTTACTAGCTTTGAACCTTTTAATAAGAGTTTGTAGAGTGGCTTGAAGGGCTCAATATTATTGCGTAGACCATTTTATAAGGACACGAGGCAAAAAAGCATGCGACAAGAGTGAGAAAAGACAATATGGCAAAGGCAGAAGAAGCCATGATGAATCAGTCAAACAAATTTTGGCCCTAGTCGTCCAAAATTGGAACCTCTCCCTTATTGAATAGCAAACACGGGAGAATTGGTATCAGAATCAAATAAATCCGCAAATAAAGAGAGATGGAGTGGGTCTAAACAAAAAGATAGCTAGGCAATCACGAATAGCTAGATATACTGTTGTGTGCAACCAACTAGGGAAATTTTTATTTTAAAAGTGCACATGTGACCTAAAAAATCGACTAATATAGAAGGACACTTAGAAAAATACGAACACTAATTTGGGAAGATTTGGTTAAAAGATAAGTGTGCGGTGTAAGCAATTCTTTTCTTGCAATTAACTTGCTTAAACTTCAAATCTTTTACTGACTGAAACATTGAAGTGTCTTTAACCGGCAAATCTCGATCTATGACAATTTATTGTTTTTACAGAGATAGGTGTACCTTATTCAGTGCATTCAAACCGGATCATTCCATTTCCATATCATCAATCACAGCTGAGATTCTAACAACACCCGGCATGGGTGTCAGAGACGATGTGCCTTATAAAGAAGGATATTATCTGATGACACCGAGACAAAGACTTGGGTCTAATGATACATCATAACATTATTTGATATGTGCAAAAAGACACATTAGATGTTTGAACTTATGATGATTGCTATGAATTCGTACTAGTTTATTATTAATGGGAAAAATATAATACATCATAACAGTCTTAAAAACATCAACTACATTGAAGGAAAAGAAAAGAATGTCCACGTGGACAACATAGAAGTGCACATAACACAAAAACATAGACATTGTCATCTTTAGGTTGAATCTAAGAATTAGGCCCCTCTTTTTCTTCCTTCTCTTTTGTTGTCCTTTTGCAAAAGTTTCCACAAACCATTCATGTTTACTAGCGGTCAGAATGTGCCCAATCACCAACCCAACTAATAGTCCACTTCCGTATCTCATGCATATGAAAACCCAATCAAATTTACTTGGGAAGTCTGAATTATCATTTTTGAAGGTTAAATGTGGTGGTGCCTCAGAACTTCCACTATTCATTGACAAAGGCTCTCCACACAATTCTAGATTACCTTCAAATGAAGTGTTCTCAAAAGTACCAAATTGATTGCCTTTTTGTATAGGCCCTGTGAGATGGTTATGAGAGACATTTAAGAATGAAAGGAATGTCATTTGTGTTAGTTGTTGAGGAATTCCTCCTGAGAGCTCATTATGTGAAATGTCCAATGCTTGAAGCTCTGTTAGATTTACCAAGGATGATGAAATGATGCCTAAGAGATCGTTATTGGAAAGGCTGAGAAACTGAAGCCTCTTGAGATTTCCAACGGATTTTGGAATCTCTCCATTGAATTTGTTGTTTGAGAAATCAATGGCTGCGAAGGTGGTTATAATGTTCGTATAAAACGTTTCACAGCCTTTGGTTCTCATTGTCGTTGAAAATTTGAAGATGATAATAACTGTAATATTGGGCACTTCGTACGTTTTATTTCTTTGCAAGTATAAGGACTGACCAACATCATGAATTCTTGAGGCATTCCAATTTTGGAAGAATTTTGATGGCAAGTCACCAGTAAAACCATTGTATGAGAGGTCAATGATACACAACTTGGGGAAATCAGAATTCAACATGTGACCTACTATGGTACCACAAAACTGATTAGATCTTAGGAGGAGAATCTTCAACTCCAGAAGAGGTCCAGGCCAAAAAGGGGAAACACCTTGAATTTGATTGTTTCCGAGATTAAGGAGCTCTAACATTGTGCAATTGGCCAAAGATCTTGGTAATGACCCCTTTAATTTATTTTTACTTAAATCAAGTAGTCTGAAATTGTTTCCTTTGTTGAATGACCAAGGAATGGCTCCATGAAAGTTGTTGCTCCCTAAATTCAACACCGTTAGGGAATCACTAAAATGGCTTAAACATTAAGGAATTCTTCCACTCTAGTTATTATTCGACAAATCAAGGAGTGAAAGAGAGCTTGCATTGCACAATATCTGTGGAATTTCTCCGTGTTGTGAATTGTTTGAAATGTCATACAGGATGATGTAGAATGGTGGAATGGGGAAAGATTCTTGCAAGTGGTAAGAACTAAGTTCAAAACCTCGTAAACTCTCCCATGGAAGGACAACTGGAAGTTGCTCAAATCCGGTTAGAAAGTTGGAAGTTAAGGACATAATTCGCAAAGTTTTTTGCCCTACATTCCATATCCATTTTGGGATCTGACCACGAATTTTGTTGCGATAAATATCTAGAAACACCAATTCATTTTGATATTGTAAAAACTCCGAGAATTTATTGAAATTGCATTCACTCGGTCCTAAAATCTGGAACTTCGAAAGAGTAACATTACCAATGCTACCGATGAGCACTGATAATTTGTTCCTTGACAATTGCAACACACTAAGATCTTGAGCTTAAGAAACATGTATGTTTCCACCATCCCATTCAAGTGATTTTCTTCTAGATTAAGGACTCCTAAGTTATTGAGTGTGAAAATTGATTGTGGATTCGGACCATGGAAATTATTGTCACCAAAACGTTAAGTAGTTAGTTGGGTGAGGCCAGCCAAAATGGAATATCACCATTTAACTAATTCTGGTAAAACTTCAATCTAGTTAGTTGAGTCAGGTTCTGAAGACAAGTTGGGATGTCACCATACAAATTGTTAGCTGCAAAGGACAACCAAGTGAGCTTTGTGTGCTTACAAACCCAAGTTAAGGTGTTGCTGCTAAAGATGTTGTTTGAAATAAAGAGAACATTGAGTTGGGTAAGGTTGGCTAATGAAGGAGGGATCAGACTTGTAAAATAGTTAGATGAAAGATCAAGAATGACAAGTTGGTTCATGTTACCAAGAGATAAAGGAATTGAGCCTGTGAAATCACATTCATAGAGTACCAACCAAATCAAGGACTTAAGATTTATAGTGGAATCTGGTAATTTACCAAAGA
This sequence comes from Ilex aquifolium, assembly GCA_951799425.1. Lineage (NCBI taxonomy): Eukaryota > Viridiplantae > Streptophyta > Magnoliopsida > Aquifoliales > Aquifoliaceae > Ilex > Ilex aquifolium. Next base: position 7,707,780 of record OX637401.1, on the reverse strand, counting down.
AACTTGTGCCACCAAGTTCCAAATGTTTAAGGGGACTACTTTGATTGAATTCAGACAAAGAACCAGTGAGATTTTGATTTAAACTCAATGTAAGAGCTTGTAACTTTGGCAAACGAAATATATCTATTGGGAATTCACCATATAACCCACAGTCTTTGACAATCAAATATGTGAGAGATAATAAATTAGTCAAGATACTAGGTACTTGAGAAAGCTCTTTACCTTGGACAGGGAAAGCTCTTTTAGGCCAGTTAGCTTTTGAACGAGACTCCTCAGATTTGGTTTTTCAAGTTTCAATAGACTTTTAGAAGACAAGGGGTCAATATTATTGGACAGATCAAGGGAAGACAATTTGAACATATCCAAAGTTTCTAGTGGGATTTGACTGAAAATACAGATTGAGACAAGATGAGACTAGTTAAACTAGGAAGATGGCCAATTGCAGATGGAATTTGGAAGTAATTGAAGTTATTATCTGCAAGGTTAAGCCTTTGAAGGTAAGAAAGGCCGAAGAGGTCAAGGCCAATCACATGACCAGAGTCCTCATCGCACTCAATCCCATCCCACAAACAACAATCATCACTACTATTTCAATGGAGCCTCCGGGAACCAGTCTTTGGATAAGCAAAAAGATCTTTGGAAGCACTCTTGTGAATTGATAGACTTTGCTTGAACTGCAACAATTCTAATCTCTCATTCTCATGAAATATTTGCTGTGCAGAAGAGGAATAATTAGTCAATAGAATGTGATGAGAACTCAAGAGCATGAGGAGAAAGTGCATGAACACAAATAGATAGAAAGACAATGCCATAATCTCTAACTTTGGAACAATTGGGTGAGCACTTCTAGAGAGCTTTTGAGCTTATTTATATAGGAGTTGCATCTCAGAAAATGCATAACTGCAGAGAAAAAGGGCCCACATTTACTGCAATTTGTATTGATATGCATATATTAGTTTCTATATGCAACAAAATCCGCCCCCTCGCCTTTTTTGTCATTGGAGTTACTCATGTTGCCTCTTTTAAGTCAAGCCATCCCCATCCCCATAAACAAAAATCAACAAAATCAAAAAGGTTGATGGGACCTATTTTGCAAATTTCATCGCAGAATCCTCTAAGACATGATGTAGGTAATTAAGAGCCATTCCCGTTTAAATCTCAAAAAACACAGGCCTTCTAACTCTTTTCCAATGGTCCTGATATTTTCCATTATAATATCGCAATTACGAATTACCTTGGGACTATTCAATCTCTAGGTACAAAGTTTGTTACCAACAAACCAACTAGCATGGCTCAATGGTTATCGAGCCACAAGTGTTCTTATCACACCAAATGTCAAATGGGGAAGAAGAACAGTCATAGACTTCCACACTGATGGTGATTTAATCTCCATGGAGTTCATTAACAACAAAGAAGACAATGCAACACGTAAGACTATGTGGCGAACAAAGATAGTAAGAAATCAGAGCATTAATCAAGACCAATTTTAGAAACGGTATGAAAAAAGGTTTATGACCCCATTCCAGAAATCTCTTAGCAAGTTTCACAAAATTGATGGCGTTCCCATTATTCCAGACTTTTTTAAATCAAAAAATGTCATGTGCATGAACATAAATTAGGTCGAAATGAGGCACCATCTTGTTAATTTCTGGGACTTTTACACATTTGAAAGGCATTGCCATAGATGAATCAGATCAACAGTGTCATGAGGCCGTCTATGATCAGACGTTTGGTATGGAGGGAAAGGAAGAGTTATAATTTTTTTTTCTCCCATTTCTGCTTGCTTTACACACGATCCTAGAGAACATAAGGGAATATAACCATAACATTCCTCTATTTGTCTACAATTTTCTTCTCTTCTTTCCCTTTTCAAAAATTTCCTTCATTTCTCTTCCCTTCTCTCCAAATCGAACACATACACACGAATATCTTTTCAGCTTACCCCCTTGGCGAACTTTTTTTGACTTCTTTCAATTTGCACATTTGATTTTTAAATAAGCAAAAGTGGGACTAAAAGTGAAACCATCTCTCTTTTTTTTCATTAAGTAAGTAAAGCCATGTCAGCGCCACATCATTTGTGCTATATATTTTGTTTCATTATTTAGTCAGTCTAGCATTACTCCATTCTTTAAAGTAAAAATAGCATAACTTTGTACATATCATATATTAACACTGGCATGTTTACCGTGGATGTGGTATTGATGTTGATGATGGTGGTGGTGAAGGCAGTGGAGAGCTGATGGTGGCAGCAATGGTTGTTGGGATGGGGTTGCAGCAACAATTAATTATGAGTTTTTGGTGGTGGTGTTGGTAGAGGGATGGTGGAGGCGGTGGTGGTAGATGGACTAGTTCTGGTTGTGTAGTGCAAGAAAAGGTAAAATTAGAAAACTAACAAGTTTCAAACTTCTAACTCCTTATAATCATCTAAGAATTTGATCAAATTTAGTGTTTATATTTTAGTACATATGTGATGTGGAGTGCAGTGAAGTGGGTGTGGAGTCGTACATAAGTGAAAACTTTGAACCTTCATTGTACAATGTGTTTTAAAGTTGTGTGGGTCTAACCCAAAATGGACAATATGGTACAATGCGGGTTTGGGGCGCTACAATTGGTATCAAAACAATTGACCCTCATGGTGCGGAGGCCACCTAAGGCCGTGCATCCCTCGGTGCACCCCGGTCTGGCATGGCAGTGACGTGGGATGATGGAAGCTAGTGTGGTGGGATCCCCAAGAAGCTCACATCACTCGAGTCGGGGCAAGACCCAAACAAGGACGTTTGGCTTAAGGGGGTAGATTGTGATGACTCAATTCCACATCGACTAGCGAAGTGGATATGGAGTGGTACATAAGTGTGAGTTTTATACCTTCATTGTACAACGCGTTTTAAAGCCGTGCGGACATAGCTCAAAGCGGAAAATATTGTACAATACGGGTCCGGGTCACTACAACATACCACAATTTTTTTTGATTAAAACATTCAACCTTCAATTTGCAGTACTTAATTTTCATTTTTATCAAACAACACCTAACTCTACAGATTCTTCGCTTGTTTAGTTATTAATATTTGAGTAAATACCATAAATACTCATTAACTTTGAAAATAGTTGGGATTTACCTCTTGAAGTTTACTTTTTCTTCTTAATTTGTCCAGGAACGCTTTAAATCATAGGAATTTATTCCTTTTGTTTAGTTCCGGAACTAAACCACGCATAAAAAAAAAGACATAAGTATATGGGCTAAGTTGAAACAAGTGTGTGGGGGTTTTCAGTATGTTTTAATGGGAAATTGGATCGATAGGGATGATTGTTACGATTGTAAGAGTGTGATTATAAATTTGAAAAAAAAAATGACATTCTTGGGACAAACTAAACTAATATAAATGTTCCAGAATGGAATGACCATGAAGATCTTTTATATGGAAGACATTGGCCCCCCAACTATACTCCCTCATTCTCTATCTCATAGTGCCGCTTTAATGTCATGTTTCACATCTGAACATGGTTATTAGCTTCACGCTATTCAAATTGCAAAAATTCAATTACAAAATGGATAGAAAATTGTGTCTCTTTGTCTACGTAAAAACCAGTGTGATTTTGTAGTTAAGACGGGTAATATGATATTTTCAATGGTGAAATGGTTGAAGTGAGATCAGACTTGTAGGTTAAAAATGAAAAGTATAATTACCCTCTAGAAAATGTGGAAGTGACTCCCATGAAATGTTGTTCTTGTTCATATGCATAGATTGTTAGTTTTATAAACTCAATTCTTAAAGGGTTGTTTGTGTATTTTTGGGTATTGAAAAGTCATGGTATTTGAAGAGGTAAACACTAGAAGTGTCCAAGCTATTTTTGGAGGTCTATTTATGGAGTGTTTTCATCAATGGTTGCATGGAAAAGTTGAACAGATTTTTTCCTTGGAATAGCCGGCCATAAAGTGGCCAAAATTAAAGGTCTTTTGACTAGTAAAAGTAGTTGAGTTGCTGCCCAAATATAGTGAAGTAATCTGCTGGAAAATAGAGAGAGAGAAATAGAGAGAAAAAGTGTGTTGCTGCAAAGAAAAAACGCAGCAGATTGTAAGGAGCTGTAGCTTCATTTTGTGACTGTTTTTTTTGTGTGTATTCTTGCTAAAAAAATCAGTTTGGTCTACTCTCTTGTATTCCTTGATATTGTGATCATTTTTAATGAAAAATTGAGATGTTTCTTGAGTGAAATATGTGTGGAAGTATAGCAGATTTTTGTCTCTATTTTTGTGTTCTTTGGTGATCCATTTTGGTTCCAATTTCCAACAAAAGTGGTATCAGAGCAAGGTTGTTATGGCTACTATGAGTAATGTTCTTCAACCCCAATTTCCCAAATTGGGGAAAGATAATTATGGGAATTGGAGTATTCAAATCAAGGTGTTGTTGAAATCACAAGATCTTTGGGAAATTGTTGAAAAAGGTTACATCGAGCCAACTACGGAGGAAGAGCAAGCACTTAGTGATGCTCAAAAGACGGTGCTTAAGCAATCAAGAAAAACGGACAAGAAGGCTTTATTCCTACTTTACCAATGTATTGACGAAAATACTTTTGAGAAGATTTCTTCCGCCACCACCTCGAAGCAAGCTTGGGAAATTTTGAAGAGTATGCATAGAGGCATTGATAAAACAATTCGGGTTCGTCTTCAAATATTGCGAAGTGAATTTGAAGGGTTGAATATGAATGGAACTGAGTGTATTTCGGAGTATTTTTCAAGAACTTTGGTGATTGTGAATCAAATGCGAAGGTATGGAGAAGATATTGATGATGTTCGAGTTATTGAAAAAATACTACGAACCTTAACTCCAAAATTTGAGCATGTTGTTGTAGCCGTTGAGCAATCCATGGATTTCAAGACTACGAGCGTTGATGAATTGATGGCGACATTGGAGATACATGAGCAGCGTATTAATAAAAAGACTCCAAGTTCTCTTGAACAAGCTCTCCAATCCAAGCTTTCTTTGAAAGATGAAAATAGAGAATTTCAAGGTGGTACATCTCATAGAGGAAGAGGTAATGGAACACGAGGAAGAGGTTATGGCAATCGAGGAAGAGGCTATGAAGGTCGTGGAAGAGGCTATGCTAATAGAGGAAGAGGAGGAAGAGGCCAATTCACTAATGATGCAAGAAATCAGAATTTTTATGGTTCAAGAGGAAGAGGACGAGGAAGAGCAAGAGGCAATTACAACAATCAAGGTTTTGACAAGAGAAATGTTGAATGCTTCAATTGTTACAAGTTTGGGCATTATAGTAATGAGTGTTGGGCAAGTTCAAATAAAGGCGTTGAAGAACATGTGAATTATGCCGAGAAAGCTAGTAATGAAACGGGATCTACTTTGTTATTGGCCTATGATGGATCCGAGGAAGATAATGGCAACGTATGGTTTCTTGATTCCGGGGCAAGCAACCATATGTGTGGCAAGAAGCATATGTTTGTAGAACTTGATGAAGTGGCGCAAGGCAAAGTTACTTTTGGTGACTCTTCCAACATTCCGGTGAAAGGCAAAGGTAAAATTCTTATTAAGCTCAAGAATGGCAATCATGATTTTATTTCCGATGTCTATTATGTGCCGGATATGAAGAATAGTATTTTGAGTTTGGGGCAACTTTTGGAAAAGGGTTATGATATTAGCATGAAGAATCTTCACCTTTCAATTAAAGATGCTCGTGGTAATTTGATTGTTAATGTGAAAATGTCCAAGAATAGAATGTTTCCTTTGAATATTCAACATGATGCTATGAGATGTTTGAATGCTATTATTAAAGATGATTCTTGGTTGTGGCACTTGAGACTTGGACATCTTAATTTTGGTGGCTTGAAGCTTTTGTCTAGCAAGAAAATGGTGAAGGGTCTACCCTACATAGATCATCCGGATGAATTATGTGAAGGGTGTATTATTGGCAAGCATCATAGATTAAGCTTCTCAAGAGAAGTCAAGTGGAGAGCCTCACGACCCTTGGAGCTTGTGCACACCGATGTTTGTGGTCCTTTGAAGCCAATGTCAAATGGTAAGAATCGCTACTTTCTTACTTTTATTGATGACTATAGCCGGAAGACTTGGGTGTATTTTTTGAAAAGGAAGTCCGAAGTGTTTGAAGTTTTTAAGGAGTTCAAGAATCTTATTGAGAAGCAAAGTGGCTATTTTATCAAGAGGTTGAGATCCGATCAAGGTGGTGAATATAGTTCCGATTTATTTGAAGATTATTGCAAGGAGCATGAAATTGTGCATCAGTTCACGCCAAGCTACACACCTCAATTGAATGGAGTTGCGGAAAGAAAAAATAGAACTATTCTTGATATGGCTAGAAACATGTTGAAAGGAAAAAGATTGCCTAGAGAATTTTGGGCCGAAGCCGTAGCATGTGCAATATACTTGTTGAATCGATGTCCAACCAAAAGTGTTCGTTTCAAGACCCCGGAGGAAGCTTGGTGTTCATTTAAGCCAAGTGTTTCTCATCTTAGAGTTTTTGGATGTATTGCTTATGCGAAGATTCCCGAAGCAAGGAGGACAAAGGTTGATGATGAAGGTGAAAAGTGCATTTTTCTCGGGTATGGTGATAGAACAATGGGGTACAAGTTATACAACCCCATTACCAAGAAAGTGATCATGACTAGAGATGTTATTTTTGAAGAGGAAGACATGTGGGATTGGAAAGAAAAAATTTCAGCAACCGAAGTGGAACTTATACTTGAAGAAGAAGAGTCCGAAGTACCAAGGGAAGTCCAAAGAGAGCCACAAACACCTCCACATGGATCCCCATCATCTTCTACAGGTGAATCATCATCATCTTCATCATCGGATTCAAGTTCAAGTGAAAGACCAAGGAAAATGAGAAGTTTGCAAGAGATTTATGAAGCCTCGGAAAATTTTGAAGGTAACTTGAATTTATTTTGTTTATTCATGGATTGTGATCCTTTATGTTTTGAAGAAGCGGTTCAAGAAGAAAAATGGAGAATAGCAATGGATGAAGAAATGAAGGCAATTGAAAAGAATGATACATGGGCACTAGTTAATCTTCCCCAAGGTCATAAAGCAATTGGTGTGAAGTGGGTTTATAAAACCAAGAAGGATGCAAATGGTGAAGTCCAAAGATACAAGGCAAGGTTGGTTGCTAAAGGCTACAAGCAAAGAGCCGGAATTGATTATGATGAGGTATTTGCTCCCGTTGCTCGTTTGGAAACTATTAGGTTGATGATTTCTTTGGCGGCACAAAACAAGTGGAAGATTTACCAACTTGATGTGAAATCGGCATTCTTGAATGTATTTCTTGAGGAGGAGATTTATGTTGAACAACCTTTGGGATATGTGAAAAAGAGACATGAAGATAAAGTGTACAAGTTGAGAAAAGCTCTCTATGGATTAAAGCAAGCACCGCGTGCATGGAATGCTAGAATTGACAAGTATTTTCATGAGAATGGTTTTAAAAAGTGTCCTTATGAGCATGCATTGTATATGAAGATGGATGGCAATGGAAGTGTGCTACTTGTTTGTCTTTATGTTGATGACTTGATCTTCACCGGCAATGATCCAATGATGTTTGATGGATTCAAGAGAAGCATGGTTAAGGAGTTTGAAATGACCGATATTGGCTTAATGTCTCATTTCCTTGGCATTGAGGTTAAGCAAAGTGAAGATGAAATTTTTATTTCTCAAAGTGGCTATGCAAAGGAAGTGCTCAAGAAGTTCAAGATGGATTCTTGCAACCCGGTGAACACACCCGTGGAAATTGGATTGGAATTGAGGAAGACCATTAGTGGTGGAAATGTTGATCCAACTTACTTTAAAAGTTTAGTTGGAAGTCTTCGGTACCTTACTTGCACAAGGCCAGACAGTCTTTATGGAGTTGGCTTGGTTAGTAGATACATGGAAACACCGGATCAAACTAATCTTAATGCGGCAAAGAGGATTTTACGTTACATCAAAGGTACACTCAATGATGGCTTATTTTATTCTTGCACTAATGATTTTAGACTTGTTGGATATTCGGATAGTGATTGGGGACGAGACTTAGATGAAAGGAAAAGTACTTCGGGTTATTGTTTTTTCATGGGAGATACGGCATTTACTTGGTCATCCAAGAAGCAAGCAATTGTTACTTTGTCCACGTGTGAAGCGGAGTATGTGGCTGCAAATTCAACGGTGTGTCATGCTATTTGGTTGAGGAACTTGTTGAATTATTTGGGTTTTTCTCAAGAAATTCCTACGGAGATCCTTGTTGATAATAGATCGGCGATGGCGTTGGCAAAGAACCCGGTATTCCATGAAAGGAGTAAACACATTGATACGCGCTACCATTTTATTAGAGAGCATGTGAAGAATGGAGAAGTGAAGTTGGTGTATTGCAAGACTCAAGATCAAGTTGCCGACATTTTTACAAAGCCATTGAAGCATGATGTGTTTGGAAGATTGAAAAAGATGCTAGGCATGAGAACTCAAGGAATTGAGTTTAAGGGGGGATGTTAGTTTTATAAACTCAATTCTTAAAGGGTTGTTTGTGTATTTTTGGGTATTGAAAAGTCATGGTATTTGAAGAGGTAAACACTAGAAGTGTCCAAGCTATTTTTGGAGGTCTATTTATGGAGTGTTTTCATCAATGGTTGCATGGAAAAGTTGAACAGATTTTTTCCTTGGAATAGCCGGCCATAAAGTGGCCAAAATTAAAGGTCTTTTGACTAGTAAAAGTAGTTGAGTTGCTGCCCAAATATAGTGAAGTAATCTACTGGAAAATAGAGAGAGAGAAATAGAGAGAAAAAGTGTGTTGCTGCAAAGAAAAAACGCAGCAAATTGTAAGGAGCTGTAGCTTCATTTTGTGACTGTTTTTTTTGTGTGTATTCTTGCTAAAAAAATCAGTTTGGTCTACTCTCTTGTATTCCTTGATATTGTGATCATTTTTAATGAAAAATTGAGATGTTTCTTGAGTGAAATATGTGTGGAAGTATAGCAGATTTTTGTCTCTATTTTTGTGTTCTTTGGTGATCCATTTTGGTTCCAATTTCCAACATAGATTAGCTTCTGCATGCAACAAAAGAATGAGTCAAGCCATTGACAGGCTATAACCAGCTCATTTATAATCTTATATAACTGTTTTAGTATTGTATTGGGTATGTGCCTTGTATAAGCCGTGCTTGGTGGGTTTATGTCATACTTGGTTGGGATTGTATCAATTTATTTATTTAATAGCTTTAATGGATCCACCCGTTTTGCACCCAAAGAATTACCATGAAATGGAAAATGGATTCATTTGAGGCAATCTGTTTCTTCCAAAATAAATAATTTCTTTGTCAATACCAGTGGCTCAAAGGCCTTCTTAGGAGCCACAAATGTTCTTGGCAAACACACTTAATTAGATGTAGAAGCAAACCAGCAATAGTATTCCATAAAGACTGACGCTAGAAATTATGGCAAAATTAATGAGGTCCAAAACGATTGGTTTTTATCCTGGTTAAGAGTCTTCGTTTCCTTTTCAATTGTCCGTGTCGTGAATATTATGCCTTAGTCTTGAAGTATCTATTGCAAAAGGGAAGATTATATTTTTATTCCTCAAACTGTGTGTTTTGTCTCATTTTGGTACCCATTCTTTTAGTTGTGTCACTTTAGTGTATGTATAATTTGATAACGAAAAATATCACGTGACATTTGACTAAATACACTTTTGATTCTTTTAAGTATTCAAGAAAATTTGAACAAGTGCATAAAGGTGAAGAAATACAGTTAATGGTGATTATGTCTTGCTTATCTTAGGCTCTTAGAGAAGGAAGGAAATGGGACAATGGTGCTATCATACAAGACGACTCAAGTCCTACACAATGCTTCCTTCATTGTTGCGTATAAAAGACGATACTTTTTTTTTTTTTGCCCAAGTCATTGATGCAGCTAAGCCAAGTCATCTCTGCAATTGATTAGGTTTAAACCAAATTCTATTGAAAGAGAAAAGACACAGAATGGTTCCAGACAGAACCAGTTAGTGAGGCTTGAAAACACAGAAGTAGTTCCATTGGACTTAGACGTGCACACTTGATTGCTATATGAATACTATCAAGTTGTCTTTCATTCCACGTGAAGTGTAAAATCCGGTGGCAGGGTGTCAAAATATAACACGACCCATTAACACGACATGAACACGACACAAAATTAGAGAGATTGAATCTTCCTTACGCCACCCGTTTAGTAAATGAGTGGACCTGACACGTCTCGACTAATAAACGAATCGGGTATGGGTGAAATCAATCAAAAGAAATACACGACACGATTCATTTATATACCAGTTATACACAATTCATACAGGACACGAACCTGATATGACATGAATTAATAAACGAATCGGATATGAATGAAGTCATAACCTTATAACCTTATATATATTGGGATGGTTGTTTTGTCCTATTAGGACTAGGACTTTGAATTTAGCAATCTAATGCCAAGACACATAATTATTTGTCCATAAGCTTGAAAACAAGTGGACGTCTTCTTCAGCGGGTTGGTAATTTAACGTCTAAGACGAAGACGAAGAAGACGAATCCTCTCGTTTGAAAATTTGGGGTTTATTCTATTTTGTTTTTCAGTTTTCTTTGGAAATATCAATTTCATTGGGAAGAAGATATTGTGAGCACTATTAATTTTATAATAGCGATATAGCAGACATACGTTCTCTTGTTTCTTGTTATCAAGAATGGTTTTGTAATCTCCAACCTTTGATAGTAAAATCTTGTCGTTGTGTTTTGTACCTGAAAGTAGGCTTACTTGTTGAGCCAAACACGTAAATTTGTGTGTTATTATTTTCTATTTTAGTTCTATTATTGTTTTGTTTTTGGCCTTTGTCCATAACAAATACCAATATAGAATATAGATACAATAAAATATATATGTAATCATACAATAATGTATAAAATGTGAAATACGGCTACAATAAGATACATCGATAATAAACACTTTTCCATATTAGGTATCCTATATTTTATGCTAAAGAATGGCTAGCTTTGTTTGCATAAGTGTTACTTATTTTTAACTAGGATCTATATAAGAAACTCCATAATTTTATATTAAAAATCCTTATTTCAGTTAGTTCAATGGCCTCTTCTTTGAACCATATCATATTTAGCCCCTAGGAAGGTGCCAAAAAATATTTTTAGAATATTCGAGATGTATTCGGCCTGGATCTGATACTTAGAAAGCCATATCTGATGCATATCCATATTCAATATATACTGATACAAATACTACAGTCTTGTTGTTGTATATCTGCTCCAAATCTAGATGGAAAAGTTGTCTGGATAAAAACTTAGAAGATACAAAACCTTTTTCTCCAATGAAGATAAACGGTTCATGATAGAGTGTAAGTTTTCCCCCTTTCTTTATTCTGACGTTTGTGAACTCTAATTTTGATGAAAATAAAGTGGAGGAACCGTATTTTCCTTATCTATATAAAACCTTAATTAGTTTGTAGAGGGAGAGAGTTATACTTTCTTTCTGAGGTCACTCTTATGCAAGTTCCTGTATAACTCTCTTCAAACTATGTTGGGAAACTACTTCGAGCAAATTTAAAATAGAACAGAATCAAGACTTTGAGACACATAAGATCGTTTTCTTTAAAGTGATATTTGTCCCCACTCGAAGAGTTTGCTAGAGGGTTATTGACAAATCACTTCTAGGATACAACAAATTCTTTGGTTGAAAAACTGTAATTAACAATTTTTATTCTGAGAGAGGGGGGAGAGGGGAAGAGAGATAAGTTATACAAAATTCTAGTGTATGTGAATGAAGTCTAGGGCCCTATTTATAGACTTCTTGTTGTCTCCCAAAAGTAACAACCCTCCAAATAGATGCATTTTCCTTAAAAGTCATGACCATTCTAAATATGTGTCTTTTGGTTAATAGTAACAACCTTTTAAATAGATGCTTCTTTTCCCAATGGTCACATCTCTTCAAATAGTGTCTTTCCTAATAGTCACAACTATTCAATTAATAACTTTTCATAATAGTCATAACTACTCAAAATAAATCAATTATTCAATCAAATAATAAATAAAATTTCAACAAACTATGGTCTAAGGTTCCATATGGAGTTCATCATAAGCAAGTGTATACTTTATCATGAATCTATCTTCTACATTTTTATCCAGACAACTTTTCATGTTAAGCATAGATACAATCGCAAGACCATAATATATGTATCGAATATGTATGAGTATGCATCATATACAACTTGATAAGTATTAGATCGACGCAACCAAATACATCTCGAATATTTTGAGAGTGAATAAGAATGACCTCATAAATATAAACAATTGCATGAAGGTGAAGAAATACATTGGTGACACCCAAAAAGCCTTAATTTCCTTAGGCACTCAAATAGACAAGAAAATGGAAAAATGGTGCTACTACTGTACAGAAGGTCAAACCAACCTTAATTGTTGCTTAGAAAAGTCAATACTTTTTTTTTTTTTTGCAAGTGACTTTTGATCCTGAGTCAAGTCATCTCTGCAACTGATAAGAGACATATTATAACTAGTTTTTATCGCCCAATTGCGATGTCTTCCAGAAAGCATCAGATGGTGGAGTAAATATTGGGTGTAACGGTGATACCACGTCATCATTAACAAATGGTGTAACCATCTAATAATAAACTTACAAGTGGACAAGGTGAACCTCACTTGCATGATTATTAAATGGTATGCAGGTGGTTACTATAATATGTGGCATGCACCTACTTATTTGTTAAGTTTTTTATTAAATGATGACATTATGTGTCAATGATAACGTGATGTCACCGTTACACCCAATATTTTATTCAAATGGTGAGACTTCACAACTTTGAAGCCAAAAATGTGGCTCCATTGGACTTGACACTTGAACTTGATGGCTAGATGGATATGAATATGGGATATAGATACAATATAATAAGGATATAATCACATCGGTAAAATATATAAAAAGAAATGGAATACGACTATGGTAAGATATGTTAATAAATAATTATATTTATACGTTACATATACTATACTTTTTGTTATAAAATAGTTTTGTTTGAATGAGTGTTAAATATTTTTGACTACATGCATATTAATTGTCAGTATGAAAATTTTCATCTGATTGATAAAAATAAATAAACTTCATCATTACAGTACCTTGTTAGAAATTTTTTTTAAAACATCATATATATGACAAATTGTTTATAGTATATTCAAGTTGGTTTCTTGTTTTCACTTTCTAGATGGGTGAAATCTTAAATCAGAGAGTAATGGTATGCTATAAAAGGCTTCTGTTCAATAAATAAAAAGCTAAATATGTCAATTGTGTTGATGTCAAAAAGTATATTTTTGTTTTCTTGCAAAAGAACTTCATATTTTTATTTTAAAATAATTATTTCAATTACTTCAATGTCTCTGCATCACGTTTATAAAAATAAATATATCATAATAGGACGATTAATACTTTCTTGGAAGTAAAAATTACTATTTTATTCAATTACTCATAAAGTGTTTATTATTTATTATATTTATTAGATTCTCAATTAGTAGTAAAAATATAATACAGTTTATTATAGACATATGCTAGACACATTCATCTCCTAATTTTTCAAGTTTTACTGGATCGCTATCCATATCGTATGGTACCCATATACATATTCGTACTTCGAGGACCAAAAACTTACTAATCTAAAGTGACATAACTAGAAAAATATATAGGAACCAAAATAAGACGAAACACATACTTTAAGGGAGTGAATAAGAGTGACCTCATAAATATGAACAATTGCGCCAAGATGAAGAAATACGTTGGTGACCCCCATAATAACTTAATTACCCTAGGCACTTAGATAGACAAGGAATTGGAAAAATGGTGTTATTGTAGATAGGCACTTAGGTCTAACCAACCTTAATTGTTGCTTAGAAAAGTCAGTACTTTTTTTTTTTTGCAAGTCACTGCTGCTGTTGAGTCAAGTCGTCTCTCCTACTGATAAGAAACAGATTATGACAAGCATTTATGTCTCAATTGTGATGTCCTCCAAAAAGCATCAGATGGTGAGGCTTCACAACTCTGCAGCCAAAAATGTGGCTCCATTGGATTTGACATTTAAACTATGGGTATATGATATGAATATGGGATATAGATACAATATACCTCGATAAAAAAAACTCTTTTAAAACGTCAGATATATGAAAAATTGTTTATAGTATATTCAAAGAGGTTTCTTGTTTTCACTTTCTAGATGGGTGAAATCTTAAACCAGAGAGAAATGGTATGCTATAAAAGGCTTCTGTTCAATAAATAAAACGCTAAATACGTCAATTGTGTTGATGTCAAAAAGTATATTTTTTTCTTGCAAAATAACTTCATATTTTATTTGAAAATAATTATTTCAGATACTTCAATGTCTCTGTATCACATTTATTTATAAATATATCATAATAAGACGATCAATACTTTTTTGGAAGTAAAATTTGTTAATTTATTCAATAACTCATAAAATGTTTATTATACATTATATTTATTAGGTTCTCAGTTAGTAGTAAAAATATAATACAGTTTATTATAGACATATGGGTGACTGACAAATGTTCCCTCATTCGACTCACCATCTCTTTCATCTTTGGTCTTCGCTCAGGGAGGTCTTCCTTTTCCCAAGCACACACTAAGAGCACAACTTGGTCCCAACAATCAATCTTTAGGAAGAAAGCATCGACATTGCGTGGTGTATCACGCCGCCGAGCGGGAGAGAAAGTGAGAGAGAGTGCATAGTGCTGATAGCGAATAAAAGGCCGTTGAGCGTGTTGGATATAGGTTAGGAATTGCACCACTGCGTCCTTTTCCTTTTCCAGAGAAGGAGTCCTTTGGCTCAAAAGCATCCTCACACGCTGTGTCATCTGCTAAGGGAAGAGTGAGGCTAGAGTCATATAGTAAGAAAGAACACGCCTGCTTCCCTCTTGCCAATTGGTTCCCTCCATACGAAGCAAAGAATTACCTCCCTCCCCCACTGGTGTTATCTCCCCTGCCTGCCTATGAAATTGCCCCGGCGCCCTCCCTGCCCAGCTACTTTTTCTCTTTCACTACACTAAACCTACGAACTTTCGCCCAAACGCATACAGTTGATTCCACAGGTACCACGGGCATGCTACTAATGCCTGTTGGACTTTGCAAAACTTATTGCCTTACCTACTGGAGGAAGGAAAAAAGAACTTAGCTGGTTTTTTTGTCGACAATCGGAACGGTCCAAAGAACGAGAGTCGGCTTCCTTAAGTCTGTTGTTCCTCAGTAGCTCAGTGGTAGAGCGGTCGGCTGTTAACTGACTGGTCGTAGGTTCAAATCCTACTTGGGGAGAATTTATAGTTCTCGCTTTTCTGACCTAGCGACCCCTGTCCTTCTCCTTAGTTTCTAAACTAGCAGAATCGTGGGACATCAAAAGTGGGAAGTTCATTGTTGGTTTTTATTCCTCACTAGGTGAGTGATCTGAAACCCCTGCAGGTAAGAAAATGGCTTCCGAGGTTTCGAAGGTATCTCAGGAGCTTTTTCTTCCCTCGCCTTTTTGATAGATGAGTAGTTGATGGAATTACAAATGGAGTTGGTGTTATGAGTTTCTTTGTAGGAGAAGGTATCAAATCTGTAGGGGGCGGGCGCATCTCTTCTCAATGGTGAATCGATCATTCGATATCCTTTGACTTATGAGAGGACGGAATGGCGCCAAGAACAAGAAGGACTACGGCTTTGCGCACTGGCGCACTTCCGCACCTACGCACTAGCGACAGCTTTCAATCTCCCACTTCTGACACAGCACCCTAAAGACGCATGGGGAGACGTGCTAAATCAACGGCTCGGCTTGAGAGGACGAAAGGCCGGGTGGTCGGGTTCGTCTATGGTAATATTCATCAATTGTTCGCTTTAATCCTAAAAACCGTTTGAGGATGTTCCATGTACTTTAGAATCTGAAAATCGTCTTTTCTTCTATTGCTCGAGCAGTATGGTGTTACACAATAGGAATCAACACCGAGTTTCCACAGCAAAAAAACCTTTCAACGTTATGTAGGGAGAGAGAGAGAGAAGAGAGTAGGAGAGTTTTAACGTTAGATGAATTATCAGAGGTGTCTAATCTATTGGATTGCCTTGGGTTTATACAGGCAACCAATGAGTGTTATTAAGAGACACATTCTATTGGGACATGTCTGTTAATATTTAACAGATATGTATTTTTGGTGGTAAAGAATACCTCCAAAAGACATGCCCCCTTTGGCATTCTTTAATTTGGGTCGACCCACCATGGGCGCCCGGTTCGGGTCCACGACCCAACCAATATCTAACATCTCTCACTCACACGTGGTGGGCACGACAGTGTCATCTCTCTCAATCCATTATATACATCAACATCAATTCATACAGGCTAATGGGTCGTGCAACCGCTGAGCACACTTGCAATTTGGGAGATCTATAGTAGAAACTCTATAGAGCCAGAATAGAGACCTCAACCCTTAAAAAAATAAAAAATGGTGTCTCAAGTACTCTAGACCCATTCGGATACACCGATTCAAGCATCTCTAATCCACCACAATATAAGAGCATGCATAACCCCTCGAAGCTTTCGCCTATACATTCACACTTTGTCACTATCTAAACTAACACCCAAAGTTGTCGATAGTGACTATATCGCGGGATGTTCCAAATGGTCTTCCTTTTTCCCTCATGTCACTTAGTTCAAAATTAACCGCTTTCCCAGCAATGTCCCGGAAGGCCGAATCACTCATGGCCGTAAGTAACATGTCAAAGTAGCTGAGCATTAATTCTTTCAATTTATAACATAGTCAAAACTCAGAGAGTACATAGAATGTTGGTTAAACAAAATAACCTGGTCATGCAAAAATGACTCGGAGGGCTCACACAGTGAGGAAGCCGGGATCCATTCATTCACCTCCTTAATTTTCGTCAAGCACATGTAGTATAAAATACATGCTATGGTGGAGTGTCTCGATCCTAATGAGAGCATATATCATACTCAAACACCGTACAGATCTTAGTCTAATCGCTCTACAAGCGTCTAACCCGAGTTCTCTATTTGCTCGCCCTCTAAAGACGCCAAATTAAGATCTCACATCTGGCTAATCAACAAATACAGGCATAATGGACATGGATTTGTGTCTATTATCGATCCTCAAATGTCAGATCTCATTCTGTGTACAAAATAGAGTGATACTATATGCTAGAGTATCTCATCTTTGCTCGCCATATCAAGCGCCAAAGGTGATTGCTCGTGTGAGTGGGCCAATCACGCCCGCTGACATATTTAATGTGTGTGCTTTCTCAAATATCAAGGTAATCAAGCAATATAACATTTAATTGCAATTAAAACCATGTATTAATATCCCAAAAAATATCAATATTAATGACTGTGTGATCCATACAATCTCTAGCACATAATCAATACCTACGAAGTCCTAGAGTTCTAACATGAGCCATATACACAGCTTTAGCTATAGGCTTAGTTAGGGGGTCTGCAACCATCTGAGTTGTAGGTATGTATTTCAAGATTACTTATTTTAGTGCAATCATGTCTATGATGTAATGATATCTTATATCTATGTGTTTGGTTTTTCCATGATACGTAGGATCCTTAGCATAAGCTAAAGCAGCCATGCTATCACAATGAATCGTCACTGGGCCCAAGGTATTTGTGACAACTCCTACATGTTTAAAGAACCTTCTTAACCAAACAGCTTCTTATACAGCAGCAGAACAAGCCACTTATTCTTCTTCCATGATGGATAAGGATATGCATTATTGCTTTTTACTACTCCATGTAATGGCCCCACCATTAAGTAAGAAAACATATCCTGATGTGGACTTATATGTTCATCTATATCACCACCCCCAATCAGCATCATTATAACCAACCATCTGTAAATCTGGAGACTGATATGAAGTCCCCTTAAGATATCGTAGTATCCTTCTGACTACCTTCCAATGAGCTATTCTAGGATTTGACTGAAAACAACTAACTAGACATACCGCATAGCAAATATCGGGATAGGTACACATCATAGCATACATTAAGCTACCTACAACACTGACATAGGGAACACGAGTCATCCTTTCCTTTTCCTCAGGAGTCTTAGGACACATCTTTAGGCTTAGACTCTCGTCTTTCGTTACAGGAGTGTCTATGTGTTTGCAATTTTGTATCTGGAATTGTTCAAGAACTTTCTTAATGTAAGTCTCTTGAGATAAACCAAGAAGTTTCTTAGAACGATCCCTTAGGATCTTAACTCTGAGCACATAACTTGCTTCGCCCAAGTCCTTCATCTCAAATGTTGAGGACAACCACTTTTGAGTAGTGATAATCATCTCCTTATTATTTCCAGCTAATAAAATATCATCAACATACAAAGATAGAATCAATAAGCTATCTTTAGACCGTTTAACATACACACAATGGTCTTCATCGATCATCGTAAACTCATTAGAAGTGATAGCTCGATGAAACCTTAAATACCACTATCTGGATGACTACTTCAGGCTATAAATGGATCGTTGGAGTTTACAATCTTTGTTCTCTTGACCCACCACCACGAAGCTTTCAGGTTGATCCATGTAGATTTCCTCATCCAGTTCTCCATTAAGAAATGCAGTTTTAACGTTCATTTGATATAGTTCTAAATCCAAATGTGCGACAATAATCATGCGAATCGAGGCAAACCTTACAACTAGAGAAAAGGTTTCCTCGTAGTCGACACCTTCTCTTTGGGTGTAACATTTTGCTACTAGGCGAGTCTTATACCTTTCTGTGGATCCATCCGCCTTGCATTTAATGTTGAGAACACATTTGTTCCCAATGGCCTTGCACCCAGGCGGAAGGTCAACCAAGTCCCATACTTGATTTGCCTTCATTGACTCAATCTCGTCATTCATTGCAGCTATCCACTCATTACTAGTAGGTTATGATAGAGCCTCTTTAATATTTTGGATTCGGCATCATCATGTGGAACAACCATGAAAGCTTTCCCTTCAATCTCAAAATGACGTCGAGGGATGTTTCTACGCTTGCTTCTACGTAACTCTGTGTCGTATGGATCTACATCCATTGGAACTGATCCATCATCGAGTATATCGCTCCCACTGTCTCTAGGAGGTGATAAAACTATTTTCTCGATCTCTACTTGGTTAGTGGGTATATCTCTTTGGGGATCATCTAACTCATAGAGTTCTATTCCTTTAGACACATCTCCTCTGCTAGGGAAATCCACTTTAAGAAATATTGCATCCCGTGACTCAATTTCAGTTACCCTTCCATCAAGCTGTTCACCTATGAACACGTAGCTCTTAGAATGTGCAGAATAGCGGATGAAGATACATTTCTTCCCTCTAGGATCCAACTTCCCATATTTATGAGAAGTATTGTGTACATAAGCCGCTGAACCCCATGGCTGTAAATTATTTAAGTCAGATTTTGTGTCTGTCCATAACTCATATGGGGTAGAAGGAACTAATTTAGAAGGCACTTGGTTAAGGATATAAGCAGCAGTCAATAAAGCATCTCCCCAATATGAAATCGGAAGATGAGCCTGTGCCATCATAGACCTAACCATATCAAACAAGGTGCAATTTCGTCTCTCCGCTACACCATTTTGTTGCGGAGTGCCAAGTATTGTCAATTGCCTGATTATTTCTTTTCCTTCACATAGCACTTTAAACTGTTCAGATAGATACTCGCGACCTCGATCGATTCTAAGAACCTTAATGTTATTGTCTCGTTGATTCTCAACTTCTTTAATGTAACGGTAGAAGCAATCCAATACTTCGGACTTGTGAGAAATCAAATAGACATGACTGAAGCGCATAAAGTCATCTATAAAAGTGATGAAATAGGATGCACCATGTCTTGCCTTCTCATTCATTGGGCCACATATATCTGAGTGTATTAATTGCAATGGAATAGATGCTCTTTTGGCCTTACCAAATGGTTTTCTAGTTGCCTTACCTGCAAGACAATTTTCACATGTGGGCAACTTGATTTTAGCGAGTGGGCCCAAAAATTCCTCTCTAGCTAATCTATTCATTCTGTCTTGTCCAATATGACCTAATCTAGCATGCCATATAATAGAATCAACATTATCCATACATGTAACATAAGAATAAGTTTTATTACTAGAATGATCAATAGCTAATACAATAAAATCATCTGTGGTATAACCAGATCCATAGAATGTAGTTCCCTTATAAATGCCAACATGCTGGCCTTCAAAACGAAAAATAAAACCTAGTCTCATTAAGCTAGTAACTGACAAAAAAATTCGTCGGATTCCTGGAGCATATAATACATCATGAAGGTATAGAGTGCGCCCTTGTTGCAATTCCAGTTTGTATATGCCAATCCCAATCACATCTATAGTGGTCTCATTTCTCATATAAATTCGTTTGCTTGCAACTGGAACTCGACGGTACTCCACAAATTCGAATATGTGTCTCGTTATGTGGTCTGTTGCCCCTAAGTCTACAATCCACGACTTAGGAGAGTGAGCAACAAAAACTTGACCAGTAACTAAACAGTCAATGCGAGAGACAGAACTAGAGAGTACCTTCTTCGGCTCTGTGCATTCACGAGCGAAGTGTCCCTTCTTGTTGCAGTTATAGCAGACCATGTTGGCATTATTTTTCTTACCAACTCTTTTACCCTGCTTGTGCTTGTTATAACTAGAGTGACCAACCCCAAGTGGAGCAACAGACATATTTCCACTACGCTTGCGCTTAGACCTGAAGGTCTTACACAATCCTACTTTAGCCACAGAAGAGCTATTCTCACCTTTGGTAGCGTCCAAACGCTCAACCTCAAGCTCAAGGTGACACGATACATTCTCGAATGTTTTCACTCTCATTATGCATCATGTTTCGTTTCATATGCTCCATGATGGTGGAAAGGAGCGAAGTACAGCTTGAACTTGTTGTTCGTTGGTTAACACATGACCAGCAGCGCCTAAATCATGTATCATAGAGGCCATAGCCCTCAGATGTTGTTTCATTGTATGCTCTGGCTTCTTTTGATACGAGTCAAACCTCATGGTCAAACCACGAAGTCTAACAAGAGAAGTAATACCAAACTTCTCTTTGAGGGCCTTCCACATGGCGTGAGCTGTGGAGTAATTATCAAATTTAGGAATAAGGTCATCTTGCATGCTTGCTTGCATGGTATAGCGCGCAAGTCGATCCTTATTCTGCCAAGACTGGTAATCCTCTTGCTCTTGGCGGGTTTGAAGTCGCTCAGGCTCTGGCAGCACAGAGTCAAGGGTATCCAAGACTTGTTGCTCATACAGGACAAATTGAATCTTACGACGCCATATGTCCTAGTTATCGCCGTTCAATTTGTCGCCCTTAGTTAATTCAGCCACTATGCTTTTAGTAGTCATTATGATTTAATCTACATGCAGAGATAATGTGTATGAGATATTAGCACAACACATTCTATAATTTTGCCGCAAAAATCTAAATTCAAGTATTAACAACTTTCACAAGTCGCGAGATCGAAAGTTCACTAAGTTCCCAATCATCTCCCATACCACAAGTGATTATTAATAACACTTAATTTAATTAAGGTGCAAAATTTCGGTTTCCTACTGAACAAAATAAAACTCCCACTAGATCTAGTATCTCTAGGCATACTGATCATAATTAATTTAATATCATGCATGTTCTCAATTAAATTGTGCAAAATAACAAAATAAATGTTATAAACATATCAAACATGGTAACACTATTCATATAGAATTTCGGTTGATTTCATTATAATCAAGCATTTATTTCTATTTCAAAAAGATTTTAAACAATTAAAATTTGATCCACAAAATACCGTACTAGCTTTCTAGATTCATGGACTAAAACCCAATAGTCTACTCTAATCCATGCATTAACAATTAACATGGCAAGTATCAAATGCAATCTTAAAGAAAACAAACAAACATGGATACTGCCAACCATTAGTTCCCTAATAAAATATTATGTCTAATATTATAAGTTGCCTAATAGACACACATGGATATGCTTCTTGAACGGTTAAACCAAAAAAAAAAACAAATTTGGGAACGAAAAAAAACACAGCTTGACAAAACAACGAAATTGAGAACAACGAGAAAAAAACTGGCATGCCCACAAATTGTGAGTTGCTTTATTCCGGCAAATCACGATTTCATCCAAACGATCACAGTGGGCGAAAATTTTTATTTTCAGGCTAAATCCGAAAGTTGGATTACAAGTTTTTTTTTTCTTAAGATTCTGATATCTTTTCTTATTAAAATAAATAAATCAGATTAGTTCATGCATCTATCAGATACAACATACTTAAAATTTCAAGTCTGTAAACCCCCACATGTTTAGATTAATATAGTAATATAATTTTCTAGTAATTCTAATATAAGCAATGATGTAAGAATAAACTAAATAGATAGTAATAGTAGGAATAAATACTAGGGAGACAAATGGATTGTAACGTTTAAGTGTCGAAGGTGTGTAAGCTTGAGAAGAGGGATTATGGAAGTTTCTAAATATTGTTAGGTCAAAATAAGTTCTCCATTGAATCCGGAAGGTCGAAAAACATTGGGAGAGGTAATATAGAGTGTATTGGAAGTTATGAAGTATTCCGGAGGGAAAACACACTTAGAGAGAATTTGGGTAAAAAGGAGTTGGAACACCTTCTAGTATTTTGGTCATAATTTTGTATCCTTATATCCAATTGATCTGAAATTTGGACATCAGATAGTAGACATCTAGGGCTACAAAAGTGTATATCATGAAAATTTTTCAATTCGACCTCTAAATGGGTCAAAACTGTCCTGGAAGTCGGAGCAAAAATCTGTCAAACCGTACCGGTACGCCCAACTCCAGTAGCTTTGGAGTACCGGTACGATTTTCTCTGACACTCGCCGAACAGTTAAAAAGTCGGGATTTTTTGGTTTAAAACACCACCTCAAGCCCTCATTTGCCCCATTCTTCACTCCACTTTCACCCTAAACACTTTAGAACCCTAGGAGAGAAAGAAAGGAAGAGATAAACTCAAGATCAAAGGGGAAAAACACAAGGTTTAAGGGTGATTCAAGATTCAAGCCCTAGATTTCAAGAACACCAAGGTAGGGGATTTCTTCTATTTCTCTTACATTGAGGTTAGGGCTTATGTATATATGTATGTTTTGCTCTAAATGTTATATATATGATATGAAATCATCATCTCTTAGTCTTTTGGGCAAAGATTACATGTTTTTAACAAAGTTAGGGTTGAATACCCATGAAATCTCTTTTTGTGTTTCAAAACCCTAGTTTTTGGAGAGGGTGAATTTTCTTCTTAAATTATTCCTTTATTATTGATTTTGAAACCATAGTGCTTTGTGTTGAGTAATAAAATGATGTTGTGGTGATCTCTTGTATTTTTGTAATTGTTTATTGAAATTGTCATGTGATAAATTTGGGGGTTTTTAAGATATACTTGTAAATTGTGAAATTGGGTTTGATATTGTATCTCTTATGAGTGTGGGATGACCATGGGTGGCCTTTGACGAGATATCGTAGAGTGGGTAGACGTGTTGCTTGCTCTGTGTGGGTTGACATTTTTCCTACCACTCGTAGTGGGGTTAGTGCTTTGGTAAGACTAAACCGCTATTGCTCACGGGTGCCGTGTCAGAGGATTAGTATACTAATGCCTGGGTTGGATACGTCACTGTCATTGGTATGGCATACGCCCTTCCTAAAGGATGGATATCTTTGAGAAGATTTGTGTGCGTGTGTGTGGGCTAGATATTACTCAATGTGTCGATTCATGGGGTTTGCCTACATCATGTTCAAGATACATATACATATGGTTGTGGAATATTCAATTTATGGATTATTGTATTATTGTTGTAAATGGTTACCTACAAGAACTTGTGGGAGTATGGGATTCCACAAGGTCTTGTGGGAAAAATGGTTTATATTTTGGGAAATGGATATGTATTGGATCTTGGTTTCTTTTACTATTCATTTAAATTACTGTTGCTACTTAAACTTGAGATTCATTCTAAAATGTCCCTGTTTTACTTCAAAGATTATGTATGCTATGTTGTAAAATGAGACCGACCATTTTATATATGTTTTTCTAAACCTTGTATGAGTTTGGGAAGAATTTGCTACAGAGCTTCGTGCTCACCCCCTACAGTTAAACATTTTCAGATTTTGTGCTAGAGGAGAATCTCGGAGTTGACGAGCCGGGGTATTGGGAGGCCCCACCCGAGGGGAATCTAGATCCCGAGGTGGACCTGTAGAGACATAGCTTCTTTTGTACTAGACTTGAGAATTTATTTTGAAATCATGTGAAGTTTAGTTTTCTTTTGTTATTCCGCTGCTAAGTTACGTTTGATCCTTGAGATGTAAATGCCATAGTGTGGCATATTCTTTTGATATTGTGGCCATAGCTTGACTTATTCTTTTGGGATGATATTGTAAATTCTATGGATGATGAATGAAAAAAATTTCTTATTGATGGATTATCTTAGTGCTCTCATTATGTAAATGGTTTTAGAATGTAATGCCGTCCAGGGTGGTTTTTGGGGCGTTACAAAGTCATCCAAGACCATTTGTTCGAGATTCCATTAAAGTCAGTTCGAAGCTTTTCACAAAAACAGTATTTATAAACAATTGATAATTAATTCCAAAAGAACGAGAACACGCTAAATGGCTCTGATACCAATGTTGGGAATCGTATACATATTGTGAAAGCATAGCATCAAAGACATACCTTATTCGCTTTAATCCTAAAAACCGTTGGAGGATGTTCCACGTACTTTAGAATCTGAAAATCATTTTTTCTTTGATTGCTTGAGCAGTATGGTGTTGTTACACAATAGGAATCAACACCGAGTTTCCACAGCACAAAAACCTTTCAACTTTATGTAGGGAGAGAGAGAAGAGAGTACGAGTGTTTTAACATTAGATGAATTATCAGAGACGTCTAATCTATTGGATTGCCTTGGGTTTATATAGGCAACCAATGGGTGTTATTAAGAGACACATTCTGTAGGGATATGTTTGTTAATATTTAACAGACATGTATTTTGGGTGGTAAAGAATACCTCCAAAAGACATGCCCCTTTTGGGCATTCTTTAATTTGGGTCAACCCACCATGGGCGCCCAGTTCGAGTCCATGACCCAATCAATATCTAACATACATTGACACATTCAACACCTAATTTTTCAAGTTTTATTGGATCGCTATCCATATCATATGGTAGCCGTATACATATTCGTATTTCGAGGACAAAAAACTTATTAATCTAAAGGAACACAAATAGAAAAATATATAATTTCCAAAATAAGACGAAAGACATATTTTATGGGAGTGAATAAGAATGACCTCATAAATATGAACAACTGCACCAAGGTGAAGAAATACATTGGTGACCCCCATAATGACTTAATTATCCTAGGCACTTAGACAAGGAAATGGAAAAATGGTGTTATTGTAGATAGGCACTTAGGTCAAACCAAACTTAATTGTTGCTTAGAAAAGTCAATACTTTTTTAGAAAGTCACTGATGTTGCTGAGTCAAGTCGTCTCTGCTACTGATAAGAGACTGATTATGACTACCTTTTATGACTCAATTGTGATGTCTTCCAAAAAGCATCAGATGGTGAGGCTTCACAATTTTGAATCCAAAAATGTGGCTCGCTCCAGTGGACTTGAAACTTGAACTTGATGGTTAGACGGATATGAATATGGGATATAGATACAATATGATATGGATATGATGATCATATCGGTAAAATATATACAAAAAAATAGGATTCGACTATGGTAAGATATGGCAATAAATAATTATATTTCTACGTTACATATGCTATACTTTTTGTTATAAAATAGTTTCGTTTGAATGAGTGTTAAATATTTTTTTCTATATGCATATTGATTCTTAGTATGAAAATTTTCATTTAATTGATAAAAATAAATAAATTTCATCGTTCTGGTACCTTGATAGAAAACTCTTTTAAAAGATCAGATATATGACAAATTGTTTATAGTATATTCAAGTTGGTTTCTTGTTTGCACTTTTTAGATGGGTGAAATCTTAAACCAGGGAGTAATGGTAAGCTACAAAAGGCTTTTGTTCAACAAATAAAACGCGAAATACGTCAATTGTGTTGATATCAAAAAGTATATTTTTTTTCTTGCAAAAGAACTTCATATTTTTATTTTAAAATAATTATTTAAGTTAATTCAATGTCCTAGTTTGTTTTTAAAGAAAATGAGATATTTAGTCCCCCCCCCCCCCCCCGTTTCTCCGGGTATCCTAGAAGTACCAAACATGTATAATTGATGTATCTTTAAGGCATCAGCAAATATTTTAAAATAATTCAAGATGTATGTGGCCGTAAAAAATATATTTCAAGTCATATCTGTGACGCATTTGTATGAATACATGTCATGCCATATCTAAGACATTTTCGTCTTCGATACGTATGGGATATAGATATTTTAGTTTTGTTGATGTGTCTATGCTTCACAGCCATCACAAAGTTTTCTAGATTAAAATTTATAATATAAAAAACTGTTACATATGAAGATAAATTATGATTCAGGATAAAGTGAAATCTTCCCCTTTCTTTAATCTAACGTTTGAGAACTTTGTGGAGAAAAAATAGTGGATGAGCTTTTTTTTTTCTTGTGATGAATTTTATGGTCCGTTTGGTATGATGAAAAAGTGGGAGGAAGAAAAATAGGACGGATGGATAAATAATCATTTTTGGTTAGAATGACAATGTGGAAGAATTAGTCTTTCTTCCAACTAACCAAACGCTATCTCTCTAAAATTAAGAGGAAAAGTGGAAGGAAAGTTAATTATTTATGTTCAAAAAAATATTATTTACCTTTATATTCCTTAATATATGCATGTATCATATTGATTTATTACATATTACGTATACATTAATCTCGTGTATAGATACAATGCAATGGAAAAAATACATCTATGTTTTTTAGTTTCTTTTATTTTTTAATTGAAATCAAATACAAAAAAAAAATGAATTGCCCTACTTTTCAACCCTCCTAGAAACACAAAGGAGGGAAAAAATATTTTTTTTCTCTAAAGAATAGAAAATATATCACTCTTACTTTCTCTCTTTCCGTTTTTCCATCCACCTTTTGTTTGTAGAGAGGTATACAGAAAATACCTTGAGTTCCATGTAACTGAAGAAATGCACTTTGATAGTGTTGAATTATCTTTCTTCTGCCACCCAAGGTGGCCAAGCTTCCTCCTCCATGTTTAAAAGGCATACATTAATGGGCCGTTTTTTGAGATACAGTAGGATATGTGTTTATATTAAGAGTGTTGTAAAATTTCGTATTATTTTTGAATATATTGAAAATATATATATATAAACTACATTAAGAATGTTCATAAAATAATAAAAAATGGTCTTGGAAACTTCGAAGCGAAATTCGTAAAATAATCGCAAGGTTTAAGTTTGCATGTAATAACTTTTGGGTCAAATATAGAGTTGGAGGCATGTAAGCTTTAGAAGGGTAGTTAAATAATCATTCTAAAAGTTTATACGTCAAAATAACATCGCTATTGAATCCGAGAGTGGCGAAAAAAGTTGGGTTAGACATTTAGTCGGTATTGCGATCTAAAGGGTAAAAATTATAAATTTGGCATTTTTGCTATAATTTGGCATTTTGGGTATAATTTGGCTTGGATTTTTATAGAACTCATAAAAATAAATTCTTTTAGCCTAAAATAACATTAAAAATGGATCCAGAACGTCGAAAAATCTTAGGGTAGTCATATGGATCAAATTGAAGAAGTTTTGGGGCAAAACCATAATTTTGGAGAAAATAAATTTTTTTTGGTCTTGTGAACAGTACCCGACGCGAATTTCTGCCCTTATAACCCCATTTTCACCTCAATTTCTCTCATTTTTCTCACACCTCTCAACCAATACTGTTCCATAAACCTTAGAATTAGAGAGAGAAAGAGAGAGGAAGAGAGAAGAACGTCATTAGAGCTTAGACTTTGTTTGAAAACTTAAGAACATTATTTGAGATTCTTGAATTCACTTGAAGATTTGAAGGTGCAGCTTGGGTTCTTGGGTTTTGAGGTAGAATTTTCATTTCTCTTGCATATACATTGATGCATCTCATGTATGTTCTATATCTATTTGTTTAGTATGAACTAAATACATGCTATGAGTCTTAATTAAATGATGAGTTTACTATGAATTTGTAAACCTACATGCATTAAATGAATTTGGGTATTGTGAGTTTGAAACCCTAACTTGATTTTTGTTATGGGTGTTTGATTGAATTTAAAATTTTGGATTCTTTAGAATATATGTGATTTTGTATATAATGTATTTGATTTGTCTCTTAAGAATGAGTATGTTACTTTGTAAATGTGTATTTGAAAATTTTATGCCTATCATGTGTTTGATAAAATGTCAAAGTGACTATAAGTATTGAAATGATAAATTGTGGAAAGATGTATTGATTTTTATGATATGATTGAGTATATTTTACCATAATTTTGGTTATTGTTGAGTTATTTTAAAGTATGGAAAGGGTGGTGTTGATGTATATAACTTCTCAATCATTTAATTTGTGAAATTTGCTATAAAAGGGTACAAATTGTATTTTTGGTGTGTGTGTGAGTTATTTTGAAAATGTGTTATGTTGGAAATAGAAATGTGAGATTTTGTAAAACTATATATTTTTTTAAAAGTGTCAAAGTTGTGGTTGGTGTTGGGAATGGAAGGTGATCATGAAATTATGGTTTGAAACTTGTAAGTTCGGTACCGACAGGCAGAGGGTTAGTAGACGGTTGGGGCCCTTGAGGGGGGGGGTTACCAAGGCGGCTACTAGTCCTAAGGGGATTGGTGATGGTAGTAATTTTCGGTGACAGCCTGTGTGGCATCACAAGTTGTGCCCCACACATCCCCCTAAAAAGAAAGAAGAGCGATGAGACCCTAGGGTGCAAGACCCAAAAGGTTCCCCAGGGATAATTCATTCGTGAACCGGTGTTGGTTTGATGATATTTGTCCGTATGGGTAGCATACATGGATTTTGGGTGCCAAGAAACTAATATTCCAATAAACCTCTTGAGTGGGGTGAGGTAAGGTGAGGTTGAGGCAAAAATACGTGAAGTTAATATTTTTGAAAAATACTCTGGAAAGAACAAGTTTATGAAATTGTGTTAAAAATAAGAAATGATTACTTTACAGGATTTGTTATACATATACTTGTATAAAGATTTCTCATTTCATACTTTATAAAATCAATGGTTATGCGTTATGTTTTAAGAAGAGAGGTTTTATAATGTTATTTTGATATTTGATTTCGATTTGGTAAATTCATTGATGTTTTACTTATGTATTTCAAATGATAGTACGTAGTGTATTTTCAAAAATACTTACTACTTATCGTGTACCTAGATTTATTGATAAATTATTTGATTACCTACCATTATGATTGTGAACTGTTGGTATTTAAAACATTGTATATGCTTGAAAAAATGATTATCCTATTGAGCGTGTGCTTGCTCACTCCTATCAGTTAACATTTTCAGTTATGGGCATATGTTGATGGACTGCATAGTGGGAGTATCGAGGTAGAAGATAATTGTTATGATTTTTATATATTTAGTTAGAGTATGTAAAAAATAATATACGATGATGTATATTATTGAGGATTTGTAAGTGATTTATATCTTGGTTAATTTGAGGGAATATGTATAAATTGAGACCTTTTAAATGATTTATTTATAAAGATTTTAGATATTCTGTATATTATGTTCATGACAAAGAATTTTGGATAATTAGATTATAACCTGGGTTTGGGAGGACTTCGTGGGCCTCCATTTGCCACCCCGGTATTGAACAGTAATGACTTATTTGTGGATATCATGAGAAGTGATGTACATAATTGATATGATGTGCATGACTAGTTAGGTATAATTATTATGTTTAATGCTCTCATAGGTAGCTCTCTCTAATTATCTAGATGCCCGATTTTCAAAGGAAATTCTGCCAAAATTTTCTAAAAAAAAAAGATTTATTTAAACTAAAGAGATACTTTTCTAGATGTTTTTACAACAAACCGACATGTGTTTTTAGAATAAACAAAGTAATTTTTTTTAATTACGCTTTTGTGAAATTTGGGGCGTGACAAGTATTAAGACAAATAACTTATATTTCAATATACATAATTATCTTTCCTTCCATTTTCCGTCCAACTTTAGAGGGATAAGTTTTATTGTGTTGTTTCGAAGACAAATCCTTCCATTTTCTCTTCCTTCCAATTTTTCTTCCTAACCAAACATGATTCTCTATTCTATTTTTTTGACCTTTCACTTTTCAATCAACAAGGCATATGTTCAAGAGAACACGAGTGTGAAGTGAAGAGAAAACACATGAACATAAATAGATAGAAAGATAGACGTTGTACTATATATTTGATTTTTCAAGAGTTATGAACTGAACAAGAATTGTTCACCAATTCAAGAGTTATGAACTGAAAATAAATCCCCTAATACCAAGTTGGAAGGCTGACTGCTCTGTGCCCCAATAAATTACTAAAGTGGCATGGTCTTTCCACCGTAGAATGGAATCTGCTTCATTCAATTCCGATGGTTCAAAGGCCCTTATCTTAACCACAAATGTTCTTGTCACATAAACGTCTACAAGGGAAAGAAGACCAGCACTAGACTAGACTTCCACAACGATATATGGCTAGCATGAGCACCTTTTAATTGTTATCGATGAGGATAAAATGTCATCCAGTATGAGGGTGACACCTATTGTGAAAATTTTCATATTTTAAATAATTTCAATTTGAATAATATATAGAATATGAATAACAAATCA
Organism: Ilex aquifolium; assembly: GCA_951799425.1. Classification (NCBI taxonomy): domain Eukaryota; kingdom Viridiplantae; phylum Streptophyta; class Magnoliopsida; order Aquifoliales; family Aquifoliaceae; genus Ilex; species Ilex aquifolium. The sequence continues at coordinate 7,676,910 of OX637401.1, read as the reverse complement.
GGAAAATTGGCCTATGAGTCTTCGAGGCATATAATCAATGTGCGAAGGCAATTTGTTTTTTCTACGTGAATGTACAATTTGGTAACAATATGGCTCCAAGATAGCACTCCAATGCTCCAAGATAAACTCAACCACGAGGTTAAGCTCAAGTCGAGCTTGAAATAAGTGATGGTTCACTGGAATTCAACCCGAGCATACCATTGTTCAGAAAGTTTCAACTCAATTAACACCATAGACAAATCGACCATGTGAGAATTGCTTTTTTGTTCAGGAAAAAATGTGTACACCACAATAACAGTATGCTCGATATTACTGATTTCATTTTTCTATTCCTAGTTATATATGTCCAACATTTATTGAATCACGAACTAATGGAATCACAAAAGGAGAACCGCTACCACAACTAAAAAAAACAGAAAAGGTGTTGACAAGAGTGCAATGAGTAACAGTAGAAAGAAGCCTAACACAAGAGAGGAGAGTAAAGAAGAATAATAGAAATGAAACACCATGAAATGGAAAAAAATATGCAAAATGAGTATCAGCATAGCTAGCCTATCAAAGTGACACATTCGGGAAGGGATCTATGTGTACAAAAACTACCTCTCTACACAAGCCACAACAAAACTATGTACACTTGATGCTTCACAAACTCTACAGTAACAAAAATCTTGTATATTGTCTTTCTACGTAAGGGAGACATTTCAATTTTTGTAGTTCTTCTCTAAAGAATGAGACCCATCACACTACTTTCTCAAAGGCTAGTTAGTGAATTTAAAGGGCTTGGCCAATTTAGAAGAGTTACGGGAAACTTATTAGATCAAGTTTAAGAGCCCCACACCGTGGTATTTAAAGCTAAATACTAAGAATGGAAAATCATTAGATATTATAATAACAGTGTTTGGAACTAATTTATTAATTCAATTCGACCATTCATTGTTGTGATTAGAATGACATTGGAACTCATACTATATAGAAATCCAAATTTTTTTTCAATACTTGTTTTTTTAATTCTTTCAATGGTAAATCAATTACCACATTGGATTAACTATTTATAAGTGGGTCCCCTAACCATATAGGGTTGATTTTTTACACTTCAAACAAAATAAACAAAATATATTAAAGAGAATATCACTCGTCTTTTGAGAACTTATTTTGATTTTGTTATTGAACTGAATGTACCAGATCCAGTTAAAATCTAACCCTTATGTGCATAGTGACATATCTCTGAATTCACGTATTTTGGGAGATGGGGATGAAGTGTCGAATTCGTCTGATCCAAAGATGCCCCAAAATACAAAAGGTACATATAGTGCTAGCAAGAAGAATTCGGGGAAAGATTTTGTCCAATGGTTTGCAAGGAACTTGATAGGGAAAAAGTTGAGTAGTGTGATTGTCCACTTTTGTCTATAAGGTTTGGATGGAGAGAAACCAGAAAACTTTTAGAAACTCTTATAAGGATGTCACTACTATTTACAAAGACATTGTAGAGTGTATCACACAGAAGCTTAATTTGCACAGAGGGGTGGGGAAGACTCTCCCTAATTTATTATGGCTCCAACGGCAATGGTCCCTCCAAATTCGATTTTTGAACCGCCTTGAAGCTGGTGGATTTGCTGATCTAATCATGCATGTTTTCTGCTTGGACTTTTTTGAGGAGCTAGGGATCTTGGTTGCTGGATGCTTGCTCATGGACTGCTGATTGGAGAATTCCACTTATGGATTTTGTTGTTGTGATGCCACTTCTTCATCTAGAAGACCTTGCATCACTCTGCCCCTTCTTTCTTTCTTTTTGTCCTTTGGATGTCAAATGTCTCTCTTGTTGGTTGCTGGCTTTTATCCGGTGGTGCTGTGAGCTGGTTGTTGATTTTTTGCTGGCGCTTTATTGCTGAGTGTTGTGTTCCCTGATGTTGATGTTGCTGCTTCTGGGTTGTTTTTTGTGCATATATTTTTCCTTTGTTTTGGGATGGAGGATCTTCTTTTCTCCCATTCAGAAGATCAATTATCCCGTTGGATTTTCTTTTGCAAATTGTACATGAACATCTTTCAATTTTTATGATATTCGTTTTACTTACCGAAAAAAAAAAAAGAATTTGGGGATGATAAAACGTGACAATCCATCAAAAACGATTTGGATCTTCCTAGAGCTTAGGTAAAATATTAAAATACATTAAACTGAGCCATTACAATATTATAAAACAAATATAACAGTCAAAACTTATGGCAAGTTATAATACCAAATTAGATATCAAAATATAATCGTTAGTATCGAATAAGAAGAGTTTTGAATCTTTTACTAAGAATTTGAATATTAAAGTGGGATACTAGTACATGTATAATGTCAATACCAAGGGTGGCAATTTCTGACACAACTTGAAATTAGCAAGTTAGGGTTGGTAATTTCTCAACACGTACCCGTAAATGACACAACATGTTAACAAGAATAATAAATGAGTTGGGTTATTGTTAAACACAAAAAATACAAATTGACATGATTATAACGTTTAACTAGTATTATAATAATAAAATGTTAATTTTTTTATTATATTTTATCAAGTAGTGACATAATTTTTATACAAGAAAATATATTTTTACTCATTTTTATTTTTAATATTCATGCACCACGTGCATTGCACGTAAATAATTTTTATATATAAAATATTAGTAAAAAAATTTTAAGTATATGTGTACCTAAATTAAATATAAGAAAAAAAGATAAAAATAATTCATTTTTAAAATTCATTTGATTAGGTTTCAACTTAGAATTCATTGAATAAAATAACAATAATTATTAATATTCTAATCAATGCTTATTTTTAAAGGGTAAAATAGTTAATTAAAAAGTTTCATAGATATTAATATTTATACATGGAGAATAGAGAATTAAAAAAAATGTTATGGGTAATTTGGAGATTTAAATACAAAGATATGATGGTAATTGGATACTTAACTATGGAAGGATATTGTGATATTTAAAATTATTTATAAGGGTAAAATAGTGAATTAAAAAATTTTTATGCTGAAGTACTTTTATTAGTAGTATAGATTGATATTTATTAAGGTACTTTTTAGTTTATAGAAAAAGTACAAGGATAAGTTGGATTAAGTGATAATAAAATTTTAGACTTAAATCTGAATGTTAAATTTTTTTATTTACGGGTTATATAGATCAATACAAACACGACACAATTGCCATTAGCAACCATTGTTGGAACATCCATCAGTAGACACTAGTGAACGAATTGGTGACCCCATTTTGCCTTCATTGTCTTAATGTACTATTTACATATTGAAATGCATCTAAATCCCTTGTATAAAATAGTAAGTAAATATGTTTTAATTTTCTAAAGAAAATATTTTTTTGCTTAAAAAGTATAATTTAAAAAAACGTTATTAAATGATACATTAGTTTGTAGAACCGTATGCAGGAACTTGCTTCATTTCTAGTGCACCGAAGAAGTGTCCTTTGACATTGTTCAACTTTTTCTCCTCTTCCAAAAGGTGGCCAAGCTTCCTTCTGTTGTAAAGGGCATACGTGAACACATGCATGGGTGTGAGTTAAGTATGAAGGCATTGTGTATATTTGGGCAAAAAAAAACCACATGAAAAAAACTAAATACATACTAAGAGTAGGCTTAAAAGCCTAACGTTCATAGAAGAGAAAAATAGAATGTCCGAGTGTACCACAAAGAAGTGAGCATAATTTACAAAAGCACATACATTGTCACTTTCAAGTAGTTACAATTATCAGAGCATTAGGCCAAATCTAAAATTTTTTCCATGAACTTCACTAGAAAAACCCCAACTTATGCATTCATTCTCAACTTCAGCCTATTTGCACCCTCTTCATCTTCCTTCTCTTCGGTTGCCTCGCAAAAGTTTCCACAAACCATTCATGTTTATGAGTGGTCAGAATGTACCTGATCACCAACCCAATTATTAGCCCATTTCCATATCCCATGCATATGACAATCCAATCAGACCTACTTGGGAAGATTAAATTGCCAGTCTCGGGTTAAAGGTGGAGGCAACAATAGTACCTCAGAATTTCCACAATTCTTTGACAGAGGGCTCCACACAATTCTGGATTCCCATTAAATGAATTATTCTCAAAAGTATCAAATTAATTCCCTCGTGGTATAGCCCCTGCAAGATGGTTATGAGAGATATTCAAGAATTCAAGGAATGTCAGTTGTGTCAATTGCTAAGGGATTTCTCCTGAGAGCTCATTCTGAGAAAGATCCAAAGCCTGAAGATTCGTTAGGTTCCCTAAGGACGCTGGCATGATACCTGTGAAACCATTGTTTGAAAGGTTGAGCAACTGAAGTCCCTTGAGATTTCCAATGGATTCTGGAATTTCTGCATTGAATTTGTTGCTTCAGAAATCAATGGCTACAAAGACCTTCAGGATCTTGGTATAGAAAGTTTCAAGCCCTTTGTTTCTCATTGTTATTGAAAAATTGAAAGTCTCAGATATACAATACTCCACAACTTGGAAATTGTTAATGACTTGCAAATATATAGGTTCGCCACCCTCATGAAATTTTTTCGTATTCCTACTTTGAAAGTATTTTGATGGAAGTTCACCCGTAAAACTGTTGTAGGAAAGGTCAATGATGCACAATTTTGGGAAATCAAAATTCGAGAGGTGACCAATTATGGTACCATGGAACCGATTAGAACTCAAAAGGAGAATCTTCAACTTCGAAAGAGCTCCCAACCAAAAAGGAAAAATGTCTTTGATTTGATTGTTTCCAAGGTCAAGAAACTCTAACGTCGTGCAATTGGCCAAAGATCTTGGTAATGGCCCATCAAAATGATTTTGATTTAAATCAATAACTCTCAACCTACTTTTTTTTGTTGCATGCTAAAGGAATGGTGCCATGAAAATTTTTGTTTTGTAAATTCAGCACTGTTAGGAAAACACTAAACCTGCTGACACATTGGGGAATTTTTCCACTCAAGCTATTGATTAGTAGTTAAAATTAGCATATCACTATGCATTTTTAAGACTAATTATACTTTGATGGAGTTTAAATGATGACATTTCAGGACATAAATTGTACAAGGGACCAAAGGCAAACTTTCATGCAACGTCAGCATATTCTGGAGCAAAATTGGATAAAGCTTGGACCAAAGCAAGAACGTTCGAACGTCAATCCACGTTCGAACGTTCCCTTGAATTATTTGAAGACCATACTGCTGAGACATGGCGTGTTGTAGATGAGAAGAAATACATTGAAGTACTTGAGTACCACGTTTGAACGCCCACTCACGTTCGAACGTTCTCCTCCACTATTAAGGACCAGGCTAATAAGTGCAGTGATTCAAAGTGTGTGGAAGTAGATCTCTAGAAGACCACAGGCCACTTGAGTGGGAAGATCAGACCCCATCTGGCGTTCGAACGCCCATCTAGTAAAGACAGAAGCAACGTTCGAACGCCATACAACGTTCGAACGCCCATCTAGCAAAGACAGAAGCAACGTTCGAACGCCAGACAACATTCAAACGTTGTCCCAAGACAGGCTGCAGAGTGGTTGATCTTCTCTCCGGACATTGGGACTTTCACTTGGACTTTCAAAGCCTTGTACTATTCCTCCACACTACCGTCCCCCCCCCCCCCCCTTCCTCCTTGCCTATAAATACTCCCATTGTGGGAGCTTCAAAGGGAGCTTGGATTTGGGTTGGCACTAGACCAACATTTTCTTACTTTGTCTTAGACTTAGGTTTTCAATTACATGCATAGAGGGAGATAGATTACTTTTGGTTGCGGATCAACCCTCCAAAAGTGACTAGCCTTCTTCTACTTTCAATATTTGTTTCATTCAATTCCATGTCTAGAAGAAAGATAGATCGTCTTTTGGTTGCGGATCACCCTCCAAAAGTGACTAGCTTTCTTCTACTTTCAATATGTGTTTCATTCATTTTCATTGCTTGAGCTTCTTTCTTCCCTTAGAGGAGTGAAACTCTTCCACTTTTCTAGAGTTTCGCCAAAGCCGTGAAGGGTGGAACGTGATTCACTCATTCTTTGTCGAAAATCGGCTCCTTGTTTATTGTGTTTTACCTTGTAACTCCTCTACTTGGAGGAATGAGCATCACTCACTTTTCTAGCTTTACTAAAGCCATGAAGAGTGAGTAGTTTCTCATTCACTCTTTAGTAAGAGATGATGGACATGTCTAAATTATCCGGAAGTTATATCTGTGCATTTTCGATTATACTTAATGCTTTATATTCCCCTTACTTATTGAATGATTGATTGCATCTAGCAAAGCTAAGTTACTTTGTATAACCATGAGTACTTGCTATAACATAGATAACTCTTGCATAGAAAGACTCATCGGTTCAAGGCAAGTACCCCAGCTAGATCTTTATGATTACCCTTCAATCTTCACCATTATTGTGCTTCAAGTAAAGAATGGAAATGGAACATTAATGTCATGGTTGGATGCCTTGTAGAAACACTTGCTTGTTTGTAGACGGGTTGAGTCTCGGCACAGACAATTCTTGTAAACTTCTAGAAAGACATTGGAATCATGTTATTAATCCTCACAATCCACCTTTATCTTCCGATTAACTTGCAGTTGACACGGGGGTTAATTGAGTTATCAAACACGAGTATAATAAACCGGATGATTAATTACATGTCCAGATCCTTGAACTAAAGAGTGACCCTTTTACATTTAAGCTTATCTTATATTTTGTCTAGAAAACTCTCTTGGAAAGAATTTTATATTCTATCCAGGAAATCCCACACATCACACAACTTCTAATCTCAAGGGTTACAATCATTCGGTCTCCACCACTGCTTACCTTGAAACACCAACAATAGTTCCTTGTGGATTCGACTCCGGACTTAAACCGGATTATTACTACAGCTTGACCGCCTGCACTTGGGTGTACACATTTCGGATCAAGATAGCTATTATTTAACAAGCCAAAGAATTGAAGAAATCTCGCGTTGCAAATTAATTGTGGAATTTCTCCAGATAGTGAATTGTTTGCAACTAAATAAAAGAAGATGGAGAATGGTGGAATCGGTACCGATCCTTGCAGGAAGTTATTTCTAAGGTCTAATGTTCGTAAACTCTCTCATGTAAAGACAACCAGAAGTTGCTCAAACCCTATTAAAAAGTTGAACTGTAAGTTGAAATATACCAGAGTTTTTCGGCCCACATTGCATATCCATTTGGGGATATGACTATGAATTTTGTTGTCATCAAGGAATAGCAAATCCAATTCATCTTGATATTGCAGGAATTCTGGGAATTCATATAAATTGCAAGTTTCCACTTCTAAAATCGTGAACTTAGGAAGAGTGGTAACATTGTCACAACAATGATTTAGCATTGACAATTCGTTGTGTGACAATTGGAGAACACTAAGATCTTTGAGCTTTAGAAACATCTTTGTTTCTAATGTCCCACTCAAGTAATTATCATATAGATTAAAGTGTTCTAAGATTACTGAGTGTGAAAATTGATTGTGGAATCAGACCATGGAAATTATTATAGCCCAAGCTTGGATGAGTAAGTTGGGAGAGGTTCCCAAGCCTAAATGGAATCTCACCACTCAAATGATTCGCTGAAAGGTGTAGTTTAGTTAGTCGAGTGAAGTTCCAAATACAAGATAAGAAGCTGCCACTAAAGTTATTGTGTGAAAGTGAGAGAGTTGTAAGCTGGGTTAGGTTGGAAAATGAAGGAGGGATTTGGCCTTTAAAGTGGTTATGGGAAAGGTCAAGCTTGGCGAGCTTGTTGAGGTAATCAATTGGGAATTCACCATAGAGTCCACAATTGCTAAGGAATAAAGATGTGAGAGATGATAAATTGGCCAAGATATGAGGGACTCTGGAAGATATATTCACCTGAGATAGGGAAAGCTCTTTTAGGCCAGTTAGCTTTTGAACAAGCTTTCTCATACTGGGTTTTTCAAGTTTTAACAAACTTTTAGAAGACAAGGGGTCGCCATTGAGGGACAAATCAAGGGAAGCTAACTTGGACACATACAAAATTTCTGATGGGATTTGACCAGAAAATACAGATTGGGATAAGTTGAGACTTGTTAAACCAAAAGGGTGGCCAATTGCAGATGGGATTAGGGAGTGATTGAAATCATTGTCAACAAGGTTAAGCATCTGAAGATGAGCAAGGCTGAAGAGGCTGCTATTGGAATTTATGGAACCACAGAGAAGACTACTACTGAGGTCTAGGCCAATCACATGACTAGAGTCCTCATCGCACTCAATTCCATCCCACAAACAACAATCAATATCACAGCTATTATTCTCTTGGAGCCCCCAATAATCAGTCTTTGGATAAGCAGAAGGATCGTCGGAAGAACTCTTGTCAATTGAAAGACTTTGCTTGAACTGCAACATGGCCAATCTCTCATTCTCATGGCATAGCTGGTGCACAGAAGAGGAACAGTTAGTCAATATAAGATGATGAGAACTCGAGTGTGAGGAGAAAGTGCATGAACACAAACAGATGGAAAGATAATGCCATAATGTCTTTAACTTTTGAACAATTCGATGAGAAATTCATGAGAGCTTTTGAGCTTATTTATAAAGGAGTTGCGTCTGAGAAAATGCATGAAGTGCAGTGAAACAGGGCCCACCTTTTTTGTATCGATATGTCATATCATACATTAGATTCTGCATGCAACAAAATATATCCCCCTCACCTTTTTAGTCCTTGGAAAAAATAAACATGATATGATTTAGATAATTATGATTGTGAGGTTGCCTTTTAAATCTCAGAATTTTTTGATTTAGATGCTCTTTAATGATCCTGATATTTTCTCTAATAAATTCTCAATGATGTTTTAACCACAGATTCGGTTGAGCTAATCTGTTTCGTTCAACACCGGTGGCTCAAATGCCTTTGTCATAGCCACAAATAAATGTTATTATCACACCAACTTCCTAGATGAGGAAGAAGACCCATAAGTAGAGACTTCCACAGAGATGGGTACTGTTGAAAATTGTGCCCAAAGTAAAGGTCCAAAATGGTGGTTTAATCTCCAAGGTGGAGGTTTATTCTTCTCTGCCTTGCTTGCTCAACTGTCCAGTTCATGATGCTTGTCCAAGTAAACTCTCTGGTGCATGATGCTTCTACAATGCCACATTGCGAGCTCATTAATGTAAATGAGAATTGTTGAGTAGTGAACTGAAACAAGGCAGATCTCTCAGTATGATGGCATTCAGGGGCGGAACCAAGAATTTTATTTAGGGTGAGTACTTTAATTACACATTCTAATTTTTTCCCTCCTAACAAATCACATTATATTTTTTTTTCAGCAGAAAAGTGCCCATATCCATAGCTGAAGACTCCCTTGCATATGAAAATTCAACTGAAAACTCCAGCTAAAAATTTAGCTGAAAGAATCCAGCTGAATAGTAACGTGAACAATGCCTGTATGAAACTGCTTCTGCTGATTCTGAAGTCCAACTGAAAGCCTGCTGCAAGAAATCCAGCTGAAAGAGCCCAACTCAAATAACCGGCTGCAACATCTCCAGCTAAAAGAGAATAGTGACGTGAACAGTGCACTGGACATATCCCCGAAAGTCCTCCATGAAACCGTGGCTGAAAATCCTCCATGAAACCCACGTTTGGTTCAAAAAGCAGTAGCTGAAAATCCTCCATTTAATGCCTAAATCCGTATGGATTTTTTTGCTTTGGAATTTTGAAAGCTAGCTTGGATTTGGACCTAATCATTATTGCTGAATTTTCCACGGCTGGGATATTTTTCAACACCAACGCTAAAGCATCTAGCTCCTCTTTTTCTCTTTTCTTCTTTAGCTCAATCTTATTGAGTATTGACAGTAACTTTTTGGACGATGCCATAAAATGTTAGGAAGTTGTGAGTACGGGCACACAGTTACAACTGAAGCAGAAACTATAAAAATGAGATTTTTTATATGAAAATTTTCCCAAATAAATTTTGAGACAAATGATAGGCAATATGTAGAAGGATAACAAAAGGATTTACAATAACTTCTCTCTAACAAAGGAAAGACTCTGAGTATTTAGGAGAACCCTCACACACACTCTCTCTCTCTAACACTCTCTCTCGTTCTCTCTCTTTGTTTCTGCTCTAAATGGAATACACCAAATGACTCAAAACACTTCTAGAATTTATAGGACTCTCCTATCATGTACCTAGACAAGTACTAAACCACTTAATTTAAGAAGCAGTTACTTCTTTGACCAAAATGACTTTATCGACAACATTTCTCCCACTTAAAGTCACTTTTGCAATCCTTCTATCCTTTCTACTTGTCATTTCTATGTCGCTTATATTTCTGCTAGCCCAATAGAGGATTGGCACCGCATGAACTTGTCATTGTTGATTGGCTTTGTTAGAACATCTGCTAGGTTGTCTTTAGTATGAATTTTCTGTATATCCACACTTCCTTCTTCCACCTTCTCACGAACGAAGTGATATTGAACTCGTATGTGCTTTGTCTTCGAGTGAAATGCTGGATTCTTTGCTAAGTGCAAAGCGATCTGACTATCACAAAACAGAGCAATGTTCTCTTGTTTGTGTCCGAGCTCCTCCAATAGCATTTGCAACCAGATTGCCTCTTTGCTAGCTTGTGTAACTGCAACGTATTCTTCTTCCGTCATTGAAGTGGCCATGATAGACTGCAGTTTCAAAACCCAGCAAGAGTAAACACATAACCTGTGGTGGACTTGCTCTTGTCAAGATCACTTGCATAATCTGAATCAACATATCCTCTGACAGTAAAATCTGATCCTCTATAACATAATGCAACATTTGAGGTACCCTTGACATATCTCAGGATCCTCTTTATAGTGTTCCAATGCTCTTTACCAGGATTCACCATGTATCGACTAACCGCTCCCACTGCTTGTGCAATGTCTAGTCTTGTGCAAACCATAGCGAACATTAAGCTACCCACTACTGATGCATACGGTACTCGAGACATTTCCATCCTCTCTGCTTCACTGCTAGGACTCATACTTGAGGATAACTTGAAATTAATAGGAAGAGGGGTAGAAATTGGCTTACAATCTTGCATGTTGAAGCGTCGCAAGATTTTCTTCAGATAGTTCTTCTGAGAAAGCCAAATCTTCCTATTATGTCTGTCTCGGTAAATTTGCATCCCTAGAATCTTGTTTGCTGGTCCCAAGTCCTTCATTTCAAACTCCCTAGCCAATTGTGCTTTTAAGTCTTTGATACGATCTTTGTTGGGGCCTGTTACTAACATGTCGTCAACATACAACAGCAAAATAATGAAATCACCATCACCAAATCTCTTGTAGTAAGCACAAGGATCTGAACTGAGTCTATTGAATCCAAGGCTCATGATGAAGGAATCAAATCTCTTATACCAACACCTCGGCGCCTGTTTGAGACCGTACAGAGATTTGTTCAACCTGCAAACCAAGTTCTCTTTTCCTTTTTCTTCAAAACCTCCTGGTTGGAGCATGTAGATTTCTTCTTCAAGTTCTCCATGAAGAAATGCAGTTTTCACATCCAACTGCTCTAAGCACAAGTCAAATGTAGCACACAGTGTCAGAACTACTCGAACTGTTGTAAGTCAAACAACAGGAGAGAATATCTCGTTGAAGTCAATGCCTTCTTTCTGAGCGAATCATTTCACCACCAATCTAGCACGATACCGCTCCACTTGGTCATTGTCATCTCGTTTGATCTTGTAGACCCATTTGTTCCCGATGGCCTTCCTTCCATGTGGTGGTGGAACAAGATCCCATGTATTATTTTTATGGTGAGCTTCAATTTCTTCTTGCATTGCTGCCATCCACAAGAAAGCTTGGCTTTTTGTAGCCTCATGGAAAGTTTATGGCTCTCCATCCTCTGTTAGTAGATAGTATGCAACATTTGCCTCCATAATGTATTATGAGTGCCAAGTTGGTTTTCTTCTCTCCTGAGTTGACCGTCGAACTTGTGGAGTTGCAAACTCGGCTTGTTCTTGTTCTTCGTGCTCTGGTGCTGCTTCAAAAGAATCTGGAACTTCTTGTTCTTCAATTTGAACTGTAGTAGTCTCTGGTTTCTCTTTTGTAGTGCTATCATTTTCTTTTTGTAGCCTCATGGAAAGTTGATGGCTCTCCATCCTCTGTTAGTAGACAGTATGCAACATTTGCCTCCATAATGTATTATGAGTGCCAAGTTGGTTTTCTTCTCTCCCGAGTTGACCGTCGAACTTGTGGAGTTGCAAACTCGGCTTGTTCTTGTTCTTCGTGCTCTGGTGCTGCTTCAAAAGAATCTGGAACTTCTTGTTCTTCAATTTGAACTGTAGTAGTCTCTGGTTTCTCTTTTGTAGTGCTATCATTTTCTTTTTCTTGTACTTTATCTTCAGTAAATATCACGTCTCTGCTAATTATCACCTTGTGGGTGGTGGGATCCCACAAGTGGTACCCCTTGACTCCATCAACATACCCTAAGAAAATACATTTTCTGGATTTTGGATCTAGCTTTGATGTTTCTTGGGCGTTGTACATAACGTACACAGGACTTCCAAATGTATGTAAGTGAGAATAATCAGATTGCTTACCAGTCCACATCTCTATTGATCACATAACATGCGGTCTTGACTGCTTCTGCCCAAAATTACTTGGCCATCCCCGCAATTCTCAACATTGCTCTTATTCGTTCTAGCAAGGTTCTGTTCATCCGCTCTGCTACTCCATTTTGTTGTGGAGTGTACGCCATCGTGAACTGCCTCTTGATACCTTCTTGTTGACAGAAGCTATCAAATTCATCACTGGTATATTCTCCTCCATTGTCTGTCCTCAAGCAATTGATCTTCTTTTCAGATTCAAGTTCCACCCGCGCTTTGAATATTTTGAAAACTGGAAATACGTCTACCTTTCTCTTGATTGGATACACCCAACATCTCCTGGAGTAATCATCAATAAAAGACACAAAGTATCTTGCACCTCCTAGGGACATAACTGGTACTTGCCAAACATCGGAATGGATCAGTTCTAAGATAGCTTTGCTTCTAGCACTAGAACTGATGAACTTTAATATGTGCTGCTTACTAGTAACACAATGCACACAAAAGGGTAATGAAACCTTTTTGAGTCCTGGAAGAAGCTTTTGTTCAGCGAGAATCTTCAAACCACGTTCCGACATGTGGCCAAGCTTGTGGTGCTACATCATTGTCAATTCTTCTGCCGAACTTGCTGATGCAATAGACGCATCTCCTTCTTGTTATGTTTCTCCTTTAAGCATGTACAAATTTCCAGCTATCTTTTCCACTTTCATCACCACAAGTGCACCTTTGATTATCTTCATGATCCCATTTTGAACATGGGTTTTGCACCCACTATTATCTAATTATCCTAAAGACAATAGATTTTTCCTCATACCTTTCACATGTCATACCTCCTGGATGGTGCGAACTGTACCATCATACATTTTCAATTTGATTGTACCGATACCAGCAATCTCTAAGGCGTGATCGTCTCCCATGAACACAGATCCTCTTGAGATAGATTCATATTGATGGAACCATTCTCTCCGTGGGGTCATATGTCATGTAGCTCTTGAGTCCATAAGCTAGACATCAGCGAATTTTCTTCTGCCTTCAGTAACTATTGTTGCCTCGTTGTATAAAATTTTACCATCATCTGAGGTGCTTGCTACACAACCCTGAGCTTTTAATGACTCGGGACCTTTTCCTTTGGCTACTTCGTTCTTCTTGAGGTGCCAACACTCCCTTTTGTAGTGCCCTTTCTTGCCACAATGATGACACTTGACATTCTTCTTACTTCTGGATTTTGATCTACTCTGATTTTGACTCCCACTAGGACCACATTCCGTTGATCTCCCTCTCGTCATCGTCAAAGCTTCGGCTTGCTGTGAGCCTCCCAGTCTATCTTCTTTGCTCTTGCGCCGAATTTTTTCTTCAAGAACCGCAGCTGCAATATCATCAAAGACTAATAATTCTAGGCTGTTTGTTAAGTTGATGATGAGTTGATCATAGGAATCAAGTAGACTTTGAAGTAGAATTTCAGCACATTCACCCGTCTCTATGTTATGCCCCATTGTTGTGAGCTGTGAAAATAAAGTGTTGAGGGTGTTGATGTGGTCCGTCACCGAAGTTGACTCCATCATCCGAAGGGTGTAAAGCCTTCTCTTCAAGAAGATTTTGTTATGTAGTGATTTGGCCTCGTACAATTTTGTCAGTGTATCCCATATCTCTTTTGCCGTCTTTTTCTCTGCCACACTTGACAATACTCCATCGGCTAGTGCTAGATGCAGATTAGCAATAGCATTGCCATCCATCTCGTTCCACTTGCCGTCGTCAAGAATCTCGTCGGGCCTATCTCCAATTGCCGCCAAGCAGTTATCTTTTCTCAAAACTGCTTTTATTCTCATTTTCCACAATGAGAAATTATTCCCATTGAAATTTTCTATTTCGTACTTCGTCGCCATTGTTGAAGATGCCTCTTTTCCACTAACTGGATCTGACAGTAGCACAAAAAATCTGGCTATAAACCTGGCTCTGATACCGCTGTTAGGAAGTTGTGAGTACGGGCACACAATTACAACTGAAGTAGAAACTATAAAAATGAAAATTTTTATATGAAAATTTTCCTAAATAAATTTGAGACAAATGATAGGCAATTTGTAGAAGGATAAAAAAAAGGATTTACAATAACTTCTCTCTAACAAAGGAAAGACTGTGAGTATTTAGGAGAACCCTCACTCACTCTCTCTCTCTCTAACACTCTCTCTCGTTCTCTCTCTTTGTTTCTGCTCTAAATGGGATACACCAAATGACTCAAAACACTTCTAGAATTTATAGGACTCTCCTATCATGTACCTAGACAAGTACGCAACCCTAGATAATAAGTAGATTCATGAATATTACTAATGACTCTTGAACTGCATTCATGTACCAAACCACTTAATTTAAGAAGCAGTTACTTCTTTGACCAACATGACTTTATCAACAACATAAAAGAATTAAAATCATCTTCTCGAGCCAAAGTGTCCTCCTCACCATCGGAGTAAAAACCCCTTGTGTGCTTGTAAAGAGAAGACTCTTTAACATAGTCATCCTTGGAACAAATTTTCTTTAGCTTTAAGGCTTTGTGAATCTCTTCTCTTGACAAGCTTGGAATAATATCCCCATGACTATGAATATTTTTATGAACTTCTGCCACCATTTCTTGAGTAATGGATTCCGGCACAACATCCACCGACAAAGGTTCAAAATCTTGCAAAGAACAAGGACCATAATCCGAAAAAACTTCCTTGTGTGGAGTTTTGGAAAGTGTAGATTTTCCATGAGAGACCTCAACATTAGCCGTTTGACCTTCCTCTAGGGTCCCCAAATCAGTGGGATGTTTTCCTCCATTTAGTTGTTTCCAAACACCCTTCCCTTGATTTGTTTGATTGGCAGAGATTAGTTGCTTCGAAGATTCTGGATTCCTCTTATGGGCCTTGTGATTAACTTTAGTCTGTTGTCCCTTTGTTGTCTCTTGGGAATCTTGAGCCATCTTTCCAAGCTTTTGTTCAGGATTTTCCTTATTCTTCCCACTAGAGATTGCATCCAATTTAGACACCAAAGATCTTGCATCCTTTCCTTCTAAACCAACTTCCAAATCTGGACTCTTCTTCTTTCGACAGTCTGCCCCTTCATGGCCTTGTTTTCTGCAAGTTTTGCAGAATTTTTTGTTCCTTTCATACACTATTCGCTGCCATCTAGCACCCTTGTCCCCCATATCGATCCATATTCTTGAAGGATTCTAAGCTAGTAAGTTAACTTCCACACAAACCCTTGCCACGCCTGGTCTGGCCAAGGAAAGAGTAGCTTGATCATATGCAAGGACTCGGCCTATTGGTTTCACCAAGAGCTCCAAAAAAGGCTTCTTGAAAAAATTCAAGGGAAGGCCTGGCATTGACACCCACATTGGAACGATGGAGGGCTCAATTCTTGGGACAAAAGCTAAAAACCGCTTAAAAAATCTGAATAGATAGTCTTCAATCAAGGTGTTATCCTTTAAACAAATTTTAACATAGTCTTCATGCAGTTGGAACCTTATCAATATATGTCTTGGATCGATAGAACCAACTTCAAACTCTCCTTTGAGACTCCATTTTGATCTGATCACTTCCTTGATAACTCCTAACGAAGATCTTCCATAGGCGCATTTACCAATAAGAGCATATTACAAGGAAAGGCAAGAAGCTTGGACTTCTTCATTAGTAAAATAAAATGCAGGCTCTCCTTCATAAAAGACAATAGGCTTCTCAATCTTGGATATAGGTTCTGATCCAGTTGTGGGATTCAATGAAGGTTTAAACAATGATGCATAAGTTGGTAAGGTACCTTGTGGATTGTTTGGATTCAAATCTGGTGGCTTTGGTGGTATTTGGGAGTTGTTTGGTGATGAACACATTGGAAAAAGAATTCTAGAGACATTAAACTAACTTGGTAGGGGCAGTCTATCAGCAAAATAAAACAGGTACCTAGAACGCAGTGAGGCTTTCTGATTTAGTCATCTTGGCAATTACCTGTAACAAATCACATTATATAATATATTTATATTTATTATATCATATTTGATACACAAAGTCCATTTAACATAAAAAAAAAAGGCCAAAAAATAATGTATATTATATATGTATTAAAAAATAACTAATTATTACCATTGTAAAAAATAGAGCTAATTATCATTTTGGTAATTAAAAAATATCAGTTATTTACTAATAATTCATTAAAATTATTCAATAATTAATGTTCCAAACGTTATCATTGTGATATTAGCATAGTAAAACTACTAAACTAAAATTTAAGTGCCCAACATCGTAAAAAAATTGAAAATCGATTGTCCCAATACTCCAATAGAAAGAGAGACGATTTTTCGTAAAAAAAAATAAAAATCAAATGAAGATCAATTATAAGAACTGTGACGCCCCAAAATCCAGGGGTCCGTTGATCACCCATCAACCCGCGGAATGCCTGTGGATATCGTGTAACTCGATATCACACCGTTGTGTCCCATTTACCGGGATCCATAATTTAACAAAATCGGACAGAGTCTCCTTTGTACGGGGAGCTCTACCCAAAACTCAACTTGTACAATATACATTAACATGACCCATCTGAGGCCCAATATAACACAATGACCTCACCGGGTCCATTTATGAGTAAAAATTGACCACACCGGGTCCATTTATCCATACTCATATAAAAACATGCAAGGTTATATTAAAAACAGTTCATATGAGTTCCATTACAACTCTCTTATATAAAATTACATGCCAAAACTAGTTTGCTCCAAAAGTTTTACAAAAGGAGTTATAAAAGCCACAAGTTGGCCTTCTTCACCCTTGCGGCCCCGAATGAGAGTCGTCCACCGGCGTATATCCCGCACCTGAAATATTTTCCCGTATAGGGTAAGCCACGCCCAGTAGAGTAATTCCTACAAAGGCTACTCCCCACCTAAGTGCACATGCAATGTTCACATTTAACAATTTATATTCACATCAACATTCCAAGTAAGAATATGTAATTCTAGGTTGGAATTCTACATGTCATGCTATGAAATGAGATGAAACTCACTCATGCATCATAACCCGAGTCTTCACCAACTCCCACCACACAATGCAATGTCAATGTGTAATAAAATTCGTCATTGATGAATTACATCGAATGATCACTTTGAAATAAAAGTCATGTGTTTATAAACCAAAATTTGTTGGATGTTACACCTCGAATGATCATTTCATAAACAAAAACCATGTGTCTTTATGGGTAGCGGATTTTGGAATCACACCGCCGGCTCCGCAAGCCTATCTACAATTTTTGGACTTTCATCATCGGAGTGTATGAACCAATAACCGGGTTTTTCACCCGAGGGAGTGTCTAGCTCTTCTTGCTATACCCGACACAAGTTTTCCATGTCATGCGACCGTGCGACTCTGTTGAACCTTGGTCCAACGGTACCGAGCCCACTTATCAATCACCAAATGTGGTGTTTGCTTTCAACCATGCACTCACACCCATGTAATGCAATGTCCCCGTGCATATGCAATGTAATGTACCATTGCATGTCAATGTCATGTCATATGTAGTGAATGTCACATGGACAACTTAAATCACACATTTCATCATGTATCATAGACAATCATATCATATGCATATAACCTCCAAAAACTCATCCCAATGTCAATATATTAATACACATATATCAACATTTTATCTAACAACAACAACCAAGCATGTCATTACATAATCAAGCAATAACACTCTTAATCCTCAAGGCATAATGTAAACATATAATATGCCCACAAAACAGCCTACATAATAGCCCATAAACAAGTCATATAACAGCCCCGAAACAAGCCATAAAACAGCCCCTAGACAAGCATAAAACAGCCCACAATTTCAACCCAAAACAGTCCCTAAAAAATTCCAAAATGTTAACCCAAAACAGCCGCAATTTCAGCCCCTTAACAGGCCATAAAACAGCCCATAAACAAGCCATAAAACAGCCCCTAGAAAAGCCATAAAATAGCCCATAAACAAGCCATAAAACAGCCCACAATTTCAGCCCAAAACAGTCCCTAAAACAGTCCAAATTTTTAACCCAAAACAGCCGCAATTTCAGCCCCTTAATAGGCCATAAAACAGCCCCTAGACAAGACATAAAACAGCCCACAATTTCAACCCAAAACAGCCGCAATTTCAGCCCCTTAACAACCCACAATTTCAGCCCCTTAACAGCCCCTAAACAACCACAAAACAGTCCCTAAACCGCCACATAACAACCCCTTAAATCAGCCCAAAAGGTAGGAATAAAACCAAAGTAGGAAGAATCCTATCTCTTGGAGCATAGTAGAAATGGTAGGAAGCCTCAAGAACACCTCTTAAGCCCAAAACATTTGATTTCCCCAAAGTCTCCTCTTGGATCTTCGGTGAAATCACTCGTTCTTGGTGTGGTTGTGTAGCCCTTATCGCGGTGATCGACTTTAACTTTTGGTCCGAGTCGATCCGAGCGACGGAACTTCGAGAATCGCCGAAGGAAGTCTTGGATTTCTTTATTTCTCTCCCTCTTTCTCTCCAACGTTCAAGTCAGCTGATTCCAGCAGATTTTTGTGTCAAAATATCTAATTTTAGTCATATTTATAATTTTCAAGGCTTGGCTCAGATCGCGCCACACGCCCCCCACTTGTTCGGTTTGTTTTCGCCCCGAAACGATTTATTTGATCTCGATTTAAGTTCAAATTAATTTTATTTGAAATTTAATTCAATTATAAGGAAATTTTATAAAATTTATTTGTGGGGACCTTTGTGAGGTCAACGCCACCCAGTCACCTCGAAATACGTACAAAATCTGACTATGTCGGAATTTGACGAAATTTGACAGGGTAATTGGATTTTGCGATACGAATCCAATGGTGAAGTATGTTTCCTCATCCAAGGTCTAGAGAAATACTTATTTCAAATCCGCATAGCGGTGATAAATTACTATTTTGCCCTTTTTCAGAAAAAAGTTCAAATTCACCCGGATTTTACAAGAACTTTCACTTGCAAAAATTCATAAATAATAAAATTAAGGTCATCTGAAAAAAAAAATACCTTAATACAATAAAAATTCTAAACAATTGAAATTAAAAAATTATAGGGTGGACACAATTAATATATATATAATTTTTAGGATATATAAATATAAATATACATATAATATTTTGAAAAAAAAGAATTGAGGATGGGCCCATGCCCACCCTCATCCCTGTGTAACTCCGCCCATGAATGGCATTTTAGAAGCATAGAAGAGTAACACTAGAGTATGAAGAGCAAGTGCATGATCAGAAAATATTCAATTTCCCGTGGTGTTACCATTCAATGAGAAAATAACAAATAAGCAAGTGGATTGTGCACAATTTAATTAGTAACTATCTCTCCATGTAATATAAAAGTGTGGTTCACTTATCTATGTTGTTGTTACTTATTGGAGGGTAAAATTACATGACAGTGATAACGTAGTAGAAATATTTACTTCCTAAATAGGTCGAAAGACAATTTTTTTTTTTGTTAAATGAGGTTTTAACTAATCATGAGATTAAAAACAACCATTAACTAAAATATATTGGAATTAATGTTGCTTTTTATGGTTTTGAGTCTATCAGGTCATAGCTTCTGGTGGTAAAATGGTGTAATATTCAAACTATGGCTGCGGTTAAAATCATAGCCTCAAAGACCTTTACCATTTAATTTAATCAAAATGTGTCTAGTGCGCTCAACTGGCTGTTCATGAGTCTCAAACATTCAAGAGTTCTTTCCATCTGTATGATGATGCCTTGAAGAGGATGAAGAGCAGGGGGAACAAAAAATGGGAATGGAAGAAAGCACATTCTTTAGAGTAAAACTGGCATAACTATTTAGGTTCATCATTTGATTGGTTACTAATATTAGGGTAAATATCAAACATGCTAATGAATTTTAACACGGGTTTCAATTGTGGAGGAGGTGGCATTGGTGGTGGTGGTAGTGGTGGAGGCAGTGGTGAGGTGATGGTGGCAGCAATGGTTGTTAGGATGGGGTGATGGCGACAGTGTTGAGGTTGTGTTGGTGGTGGTGGTAGGGGAATTGTGGCCTGGTGATGGTGGTGATGGTAGAGATGGGATACTTCTGGTTGGGTAGTGGAGGGAAAGGGCAAAAAAATTTAGTGACTAAAAGTGACACAAGTAGAAAAATATATAAGAACCAAAATAAGACGAAACACATATTTTATGGGAGTGAATAAGAATAACCTCATAAATATGAACAATTGCACGAAGGTGAATAAATATATTGGTGACCCCCATAATGCATTAATTACCCTATGCACTTTAGATGGACAAGGAAATGGAAAAATGGTGCTATTGTAGAGGAAGGTCAAACCAACCTTAATTGTTGCTTAGAAAAGTCATTACTTTTTTTGCAAGTGATTGATGTTGCTGAGTCAAGTCGTCTCTGCTATTGATAAGATTTAAATTAGTTCTTGTTAAGGCAAAGAGACAGCTTATGACTAGTTTTTATGGCTCAATTGTGATGTCTTCCAGAAAGCATCAGATAGTGAGGCTTCACAACTCTGAAGCCAAAAATGAGGCTCCATTGGATTTGACACTTAAACTATGGGTAGATAATATGAATATGAAATATAGATATACAATATGATATGGATATGATCATATCTGTAAAATATTAAAAAAAAAAAAAAGATACAACTATGGTAAGATATGTCAATAAATAATCATATTTCTACATTACATATACTATACTTTTTGTTATAAAATAGTTTCGTTTGCATAAGTGTTAAATATTTTTGACTATATGCATATTAATTGTCAATATCAAAATTTTCATTTGATTGATAAAAATAAATAAACTTCATCATTCTGGTATCTTGATAGAAAACTCTTTTAAAATGTCAGATATATCATATATAACAAATTGTTTATAGGATATTCAAGTTGATTTCTTATTTTTACTTTCTAGATGGGTAAAATCTTAAACCAGAGAGTAGTGATATGCTATAAAAGGCTCTTGTTCAATAAATAAAATGCTAAATATGACGGTCATTTTGATATCAATAGTATATTTTTTCTTCAAGAAGACCTTCATATTTTTATTTTAAAATAGTTATTTCACTTATTTCAATGCCTTATTTATTCTTTAAAAATAAAATATTTAGTCCTCGCGTTGCCTAAAAGTACCAATCATGTATAATTGACGTATCTTTAAGGTATCAACAAATATTTTTAAAATATTCAAGATGTATTTGGCCATAGAAATTACATATCAAAACATATTTGAGGCATATTTGTATCGATAAAAGTCATGTCATATTTGAGATGCATTCATATTCAATATATGTGGGATATAGATATTCTAGTTTTGTTGATGTATCTATGCTTCACAGCCACCACAAAGTTGTCTGGATAAATTTTTAGAACATAAAAAACTTTTACTAAATACATAATAAGAGGAGGCTTAAAAGCCTAAACTCCATAGAAGAGAAAAAAGAGAATGTCCAAGATGATATCATATTTTCCGTTATGAAATCCTAACTATGTATTATTTAGGGATCGTTCCATCTCTCAATACCAAGTTTGTTACCATTATGAAACAATGATATAAACACAGAATATATGATACGTGTACAATACGATATAAGACAAACACAATATTATGTCAAAAACTAAACAAATAGAATATGCATACGGCCAGGAATTCTCTGATGATTTACCAATTACAATTTTCAGTAAACTTCATAATAACAATTGAAAAAATAAGTAATTTTAACTTTAAAGAATCATATATTCAAAGTAAAACTGGTTATTTAAAGCAACTAGAATCAACATTTCACTAGCTAGGTTAACAATTTTTTGTATATTATTTTGTATGTAAGTGAAGAGTTGGGAGGATGATTGCTATACTCCCCAACAAAGTAAGTGGCCTGCTCTTTTAACCATAGAAATGAAAAGCAAGATTAGGCAATCTGTTTCTTTCGAATTAAATGATTTATCTTTCAATACGGGTGGCTGAATTAAATGCCTTTGTCGCTACCACAAAGGTTCTTGCCTTTCCAATTGTCCAGAGCATCATTAATATGATGCCTTAAAGTCTTTGTAATCCTCCAATTATTTTTGGAGATTTTTGTAATGGGAGAGGAGCCTAAACCTTTTTGAAAATGTGCAAATTACGTTTTTACTCCTTAAACTTTAAATTTGATAGAAAATGCTATTTGCCATTTGACCAAATATATTTTTAATCTTTATGCTTTGTTTGGTACGATGGAAATTAAATGGAAGGATTGAAAGTTTGAGGGATATATATGTTGGAGGGATATATAAAATATTATGTTTGGTAAGAAAGAAAAATATAAAGGATGGAAAAGTAAATGGATTAACTTTTTTTCCAACTCACCAAAATCAATCCCTTCAAAATTAGGAGAAAAAGTGGATGAAAAGTTGATTATTTGTGTTGAAATGTATGTTATTTACCTATATATCCTTGCATATATTATATTTATTTATTACATATTATGTATACATTAAATTTATATATAGATATAATGACGATATATGTATATATACTTTTTTCATTCTTTCACTTTTGCATCCTACCAAACAAAACAAAAATTAATCTTTCCTACTTTCCATCCCTTCAACCAAATACAAAAGAGGGAAGGAAAGATTCCTCCCCTGAAGGATAGAAAGTTTATCATTCTCACTTTCCATCCTTCCATTTTTTCATCTACTCAACCAAACACACTTAAAGTATCCAAGAAATAGTACCTTAATTATTAATTTTATCAATTACATCCCTAAAATGCGTGGATATTTTTTGTTAAGAACACGTGATATTTTCTATTAAAGTGTGAAGGACCATGAACTTCATATTGAAAATACCAAAGTCATATTTTGCACACACTTGTGGGACCAATAATTTGCATGTGATATTTTCATAACAAATTTAAAAGTCCATCATGTATTGAATCATAGAAACACAAGTTGAAAATTTTATGGACTAAAGTCACACAATAAAAAAAATAAGAATTAAAATAACACGGAAAACATACTTTACCATACTACTGTCTTATTTTGTTAGTTGAAAAATGAAGGCTTTATCTTCATATATTTTTTCAACCAACAAAAAAAAATCATATTTAATGATGCAGAAAATGTGTTTATCCACAATCTGTCAAGTATTTAATACAATAATTAAGAAGGAGACTCAACACAAGTAAACACAACTTAAATGGTTCGGTCAGGGTAACCTATTCCTCTATGAAGGGCTACGGTGACCTGAGTTTTTTATTGCTCAAGGAGTATAGAGTGTTCAGATGCGAGTCATCCCCCCTTGTGTAGGTGGGACTTACAATTTATAGGCATCTCCTAACAGATTGAGGCGTCATTCTCGTAACAAGTGAAACAGTTCGGTAGAAGTGGCTCAATTTTCGTAACTGATTCCGTGAAACTCGTCTTATCCTCGTAACAGGTGAGGTGATAGCAGGGTGATTCGTTGAAGCTCGTCTTATCTCGTAACGGGCGAGGTGATTTCGCGAGACTGGCAATGTGTCCTTGATGACTGTGTCTCCATGGATTCCCTCATCGGATGAAGATTTTCATGTGCATTGATGATGGGTTGGGTCTCTCAGGAAGGTCGGCTTTGACCCAATTGAAATTGTGATTGAGCCTTTGTTGGTTTGTACCTCTAATCTGGGTCTATTTTGGGCCTATTATTTGTGATCTAGGCCTGCTCTGGCCAGGCCTGTCAATATCTTTTGAAAAATTTCCTGCAATGTCTTAATTCTCTTAGCATGAGACGCAATCACAAACACGAGTAACTAGTAAAGTGATGTAAACTAACTTTTTGCTTCTATGAGGCCACAAGAAGTTCATCCATAATTGTCAATTTTATAATAATGAAATGGGCTCATGTGTGATGTACATATGCATCAACTAATTACATCAAAGTGGATCTCTCCATATCATGGAAAATTGGCTGCATGAAGGTGAAGAAATACAATGGTGACCCCCATAATGTCTTAATTATCTTAGGCACTTACACATAAGGAAATGGAAAATGTTGCCCTCTTCAAGGAAAAAAAAATATCTTAGGCCCCACAATTAAGGTTGGGCTAACCTTAATTGTTGCTTATACAAGTCAATGCTTATTTTTCCAAGTCACTGATGCTGCTAAGTCAAATCGTCTCTGCTACTGATAAGATTTAAATCATATTTTATTGAAGAAAAAAGACAGATTATGACTCCACATTGACAGATTTAAATCATCTTCTCTACACAGTCTTCAATATCAGATAATTCAGCCAACACACTCTCCAATATCAAATAATCCTGTTAGTCTTCACCTACCTCTCTCTTCTCTCTTCTCTCTTCTCTACCTCTCTTTTATTTTTTATTTGTTCACTTTAATTTTTAAATATTGTAACTAAATAAAAAAAATTATTATTTAAAATATAAACATTGTATCATCAATGCTCAATTTTTTATATTGTAAAGTATCTTCAGGTATAGAGTTATTACTAGTATTTCTACATTTCATAGACTTTACTTTTTGTTATAAACTAGTTTTGTTCGCACAATTATTAATTATTTTCGACTATATGCATATTGTGAATATCAAACTTATCATCTAATTGATAAAAGGAAATAAACTTCATCATTTTGATACTTTGATAGAAAACTATTTTGAAACATCATATTTGTGACAAATTGTTTGTGGGATATGCAAGTTGCTTCCTGAAGGATATATGGAGTAGCCTATCTACATATCCATTTTGTGTACCCAAAAAAAAAAAAAAAAAATCTTAAACACAAGAGTTGTGGTATTCTATAAAAGGCTCTTGTTCAATAAAGAAAACGCTAAATACGTCAGTCGTTTCGATGTCAAAAGTACTCTTTTTCTTGCATAAGAGCTTTACATTTTTTTTTACATTAATTATTTCTGTTACTTTAATGTCCTAATTTTTTTTAAAAAATTGATATATTTAGTCCTCAAGTTTCTCCATGTATAACTGATGTATCTTAAAGGTACCAAAAAATATTTTTAAAGTATTCAAGATGTATACGACAATAGAAATTACATATCAAGTCATATCTGAGTAGGGGTGTCAAACGTGTCAGGTTAAACGGTTACGTGTTGGGTTAAACGAGTGACGGGTGAAAAATATGTAAACTCGTACACGACACGTTTAATAAACGGGTGAAAAAGTTCAACACGAACACGATCCGTTTAATAAACGGGTAACACGACACCACTCGTTTAACCCGTTTAATTTAAAAAAAATTATATCAACAAATTTTAATACTCCACTTTTTTTTATTGCCAATTATACTTACCTCAAAAAAGAGGAATTTTTAACCAAATCTCATAAAAATCAAACTTGAAGACTTAAAAAAAAATGAAAGAGGTTATTGTGTTTTATAAGCAACTCAACCCTCCCCATCTCCCCATATTTTCCAATGTGGGACAAAAACAAAAGACATTGATTTGTCTTTGTCTTTGAAGTGCTCCCCATCTCTCCTTCTTTGTCTTTGAACTACTACTTTACTTTCTTTTTTTTTGTATTGATTTTTTTACTTCTTTTTTTCTTGCTAATTTTTTAAAATAATTATTAATGTATTATTATATTAATTTTATTTAAACGGGTAAACGTGTGATAAACGGTTTGACAGCTCTTATCCGAACACGACCCGTTTATTAAACGTGTTTGGCGTGTCAACCCGTTTATCACCCAAATCTGTTAAGATCTCACCCAAACCCGTTTAATTCGTGTCGGTTAATCGTGTCGTGTCGAATTTTGACAGTCCTATATCTGAGTCATATTCGTACGTATCCACACAACATGCTATATCCGTATTCCTATTTCTTTGGGTACCATAAACTTCTCCGTTGGAGAGAGAGAGAGAGAGAGGATTGAATTTTTGCCCGTTTGTTTTTACCTATTTGTGTCTCTAACTATGCCTTTTTTTTACTTTCTTTGTTTACAACTAAAAGGGAGTAGGTGTAGTTCAAATTCAAGCCCATAATTTAAACAGTAGAGGGGCGAAAATTGCATCAACTCTTTTATAGTATAGGATATATATATTTTTTGGTACCGTACCATTAAATTTTAGGGTTAATTGCACTAAAGGTCCCCAAAGTATGGGGTCTGTCTCATTTTAGTCCGTAATGTTTCAATTGCATCATTTTAGTCCCTGAAGTATTGAATATATTTCAATATAGTCTTTCAAGCAGACAACATCCAGATTACTGACGATTTTTTTATCATAAACTGGTCACGTAATAGCTAAATATGGACAAAAAATAATTTTGATAGTTCTTAAACAAAATTTGGGTAACTCTTGACCAAAAAATGTGTAATATTGGTAGCTTTTGACCAAATTTTGGATACCTTATGATCAAAAATGTGTAATTTAAGTAGATATTTAACCAAAATTTGAGTAAAAATTTGGTCAAGAGTAATCCAAATTATTTTTTTGTCTATATTTAAGTATCATTTGACAAGTTTATGATAAAAAATCGTTACCAATCTGGACACTATCTGCTTGGGGCATCATATAGAAACATATTCAATAATTCAGGAACCAAAATGATGCAATTGAAACATTGGGAACCAAAATGAGACAAACTCCATACTTTAGGGACCTCTAGTGCAATTTACCCTAAATTTTATAAGTTGTATGGGTTCTTATACAAATTTGTTAGTTTATTTACAACAAAAAAATTATACATTTTTGGTCATATTACAATTTTTAGAGTTTGAGTAATAATTTTTATGAATCAAGTTACAACTTTTATGGTAACTAGCAATCGATCCTAAATTTGTTATTCCTAATAAATTTAAGATTGATTTTAAATTACTACAAAAATTGTAAATGACTGCCAAAAGCTGAAAAACCCACAAAATTTTTAATGACAAAGTATGGTACTAAAAATATTTTTCAATCTTGTAGTCTTCTCCCGAAAATTTATATCAACAATGGTAAAAGCTTCGTGTCCTTTATAAAATTTATGACCATTTTGATTTTTGAAAAATTGAATTTGAATCACATAAATTATAGAGCGATACAAGTTCATTTTTTGAAAACAAATTAAATGATTGATAATTAATTAGGAGGATAGAGAGGTGGGTTATATGGGATATGTGGTAAAATATAATTAGATAAAATATTATATTTTAATTAAATAAAAAAAATTCTAAGAAACAAATGGTGAGGAAAGGAGTTCCCCCAAATTGATTGTAATACTATATCGTACTAGCGACCACTCTATACGCTACATGTGATTTACGATTGTCTTCCACAATCACTCTTACCCATATCCGTCCACCTCATAATTCAAATTATTAGTTGATATCGATACGAGTCAACCGAGTCGAATTCCGAGTTAATATCATTACAAGTTACATATAAACCACGAGTCTCGTATGACTCCGTCGAATTATCACAATTGTCTCCAAGTCAATCTCGAGTCGTCGAATTATCGTCACCGAATCGGTCAATATGATTCCATGACACCGCGATATGACATAAATCTCTCGTCATATTTAACATTTTATTTTAAGTCGTATCGTCCGATAGGACAATGTGATGCCGTGATCGATGTGTCTCAGAGCCCTTCAAGTCAATGTTCAATACTATGATCTTGAACAATGCCCCCCCCCCCCCCCCCCCCCACAACAACATTATTGAATACAAAATTGATTTTTTCTAAAAATAGAAGTAAAGTAATTTAGGTGAACCATGCCCCACCGTCACCTTTTTTCCAAGCTGCAGCATATCTTCATGGATTCTTTTACACCTTGAAGCATAGATACTGCTATTAGGAATTTGGTTTGGTGGAAGATTCACCTTCAAACTGGTATAAAATTTTGTTTTTTCACTTGAAAATGTCGATAGGTTTGGAGAGGAGGATCGGTAAATCTATCTTCTTTACTTAGCTTTTCTTCCTAAATATTAATTAGGTTTCAAATAGAGTGTTGGAATTCTTGTTGGGTTGCTGGAATTTTTAATTAAGGATTAATAGCACTTTTGGTCCCTAAAATATATATTTTTTGTCAGTTTAGTCCTCATGGTATCAATTTTATCAATTTCGTCCTTAAAGTATTCAATCCGTGTCACTTTGGTCCCTAATCAGACAATCCGTCAAGTTTTTTGATGGAAGTGAGCACATCTCATTTTTTTAAATAGTATCATGTGCCCAACACGTAATCCTTCTGTCAAAAACTCAACGGTCCATCTATGTAGAAACCAAAATGACATGAATTGAAACTAAAAAGAAGAAATTGGTTCCAGGGTTACACTTAATAAATTTGCAAATGGGTTTAGTTTTAATTATTAGAGGATGTGTATGTACACATATTCATAGGAGTTGCAAAATTAAATGTTATACCTAAGTTTCTTTGAGTTTTTTGCTAAGATTGAGTTATTAGTATTACTAGGAAAGTAAGGGCTGAAATTAAGTCCTTTAAACTAAAGTGAAACTTAAAACCTATGTTTAACACATGTTCTTGTTGAAGTTATAGATTTTGATTGTTTAAGTATCGAAATTTAATATCTTGAACTTAAGTAGTGCAATCTAAGAGCTGGATTTAGGTTGGGTTTGTTGGAATTTTAGCTTTTAGAAGACAGTATCACAAGCTTAGTTGTTAAATAAAAGCTTAGATTTTAGCTTTCCTTTACTCCCACCCCTTTTTGGTTACCAAAAAAACTAAATAAAATAGAAGCTGCAGATCGTCATAGGGCACAATCCAACTTGAGTTCCTGCAGGAAGACGAGGATTTCCCATTCTAAAAAACTCTGATTGATGCACCGTTTATTGCATTAGAACATAAGCTCGTAGATATTTTAACCACATATGGTGTAGCACTTAACTCTATTTGACTGAAAACGGGGATCAATTTACAATTAATACACTAACATTGCCTTTTGTTTTAAAATAATCATGAACTTTTAATTATCTCAATTTAGTATGTTAACTTTTAATTTTGCGTCAATTAAGTCATTCCGTCAATTTTAGCCATTAGAACAAATGGAGGAAAATCACGTGCTTGTCATATGGCCGTCTACGTCATATGTTGTCATTTATTCTAGCGGCTAAAATTCATAAAAGGACTTAATTGAAACAAAATTGATAGATGATGGATTAAATTGAGATAATTAAAAATTCAGGAATCATTTTAAAATATGAGGCAAAATTTAAGGATTAATTATGATATTTATCCTATTTTTATTGTTTATTTTGTTTAATTTTTGGCTGCATAATAGAAGGGTCACATTGTAACACTTTTGATACATTTAGGGTGTAATGTGAAAATTTTAATATTTGAGGGTCCAAAATAAGAATCTTAAAATCTTTTAGGGTGAAAAGTGCAATTCGCCCCCACCAACAACTATGAGTTAATATTTGATTAGATACGGGCTAATTATTATTTTATTTTTGGTTTTCCATGCACATGGACTTCCCAAAGAAAATTATTGTGAAAAAGAAGTTTAGTAAATCAACACCAATTCATTGAAGGGCAAAATATAGCTTTGGCCTTCAAATTATGCTCGTGCCAATTTGGCTTTCATTGTGTCAATTTGGTCGATCAAATATTCAATTTGTGTCACTTCAATCTAATAAAAAATGGTGGTTTAAATTAACGAATGGAGATGATCACGTGCCTCTCACATAACCAAAGTTGAGGGAAAATTTTTGAAAATGCAAGGGGCTAATGGGACATAAATTATAAATATTAAGAACCAAAATAACAATTCATGTGTGTATTGACTAAATAATTGGGATATTGATTTCACCGTATTTATATTACATCTTCATCCTATAGAAATGAAACTAAAAGAAGACGACAATAGGGGATATTTTGTCGAGATAAGGACTTGCAAAAAAAAAGTAGAATAGTCGTAGAACTAAGGTCTCAGACTCACAGAAGACAGGTGAAAAGTCTCTCGAGGTCTCGCCGCTTCCATGTGAGGCTTCCTTGTTTGATACATAAGTTGATTGAGGATGTGACTAAATTCTTATCTTGAAATCACATTCTTCTCAAAGAAATCTCCCTCGAAAAGGAATTCTATTGAGAGGCAATCATCACTACTTTCTCTCGAGAGCATGGTCCCCCGAGAAAGAATGTATTTTTGTCAATTAGGGACGAGTGGTAGGAGCCGACAAAGAGTAGTGTCAGTTCAATGAAGTCAAGTCTCAAAAATCATCGTACCCAAATTCAGCCTAATCCTATGGTAATTCATAAACCTATGCTCTGATACCACTCTTGTCACACCCCCACCCCGGATCACATAGGGTGGGCGGTGGACCGGCCACCAAGGCCTTAACCAACCAACCATGTGCATAATAAATGCAAAATACAGCGGAAGACAAATAATAAAGTGATCCAATTCATCGACCTAATGAATACCAGAGGAATAAACTAAACATCACCGACGTCATTATTAAACTCATGTAAAACAATAATTAACCATAAGGTTCGCTACTCTAAGTATAAGCAACATTATCCCCAAAATAATTGAATATTTGTCTCAAAACTATAAAGGACATTTATTCCTGAAGACGTACAATAAAATAAATCTTCAAGTCCTCTATTCCCTTGTATATCAGCAGACTTACTTCTCACTCTGATCATTTCCTGAAAAATGTTATATGTTTGGGTGAGCACAATGGCCCGTGAATAGCAACCACCTCTAATGAGGTGTGAAAATAAATCCCACATTTTATATAAAAAAAATAAATTTTGATACATACATAAGTACAACAAATTGTACCATAATCCTTCCCACATAATCATGTAAACAAAATGATCTCATGGTCACAAATAACTTTATAAATGAAAAGACATTTATAACCCAAAACACCCACCCATTTTCACAAATAATTTTATAAATAAAAAGACATTTATAATCCAAAACACTCACACAAATTCAGTCTCAAATACATTTGTCAAATCATGTTTGTTACCACTATCCTGGTAACTGGCCCCGTCTCTTGTCATCACTAGCCTGATGACTGGCTCCGTCTCTTGTTACCACTAGCCTGGTAACTGGCCCCTATGTGCACATCCCTATACTGACCACGCCGGTATACAATCTCGTTACCATTTAGACCTGGTAACCCAGTCCCCGTCTCATAAACATGATTTGCACACACACCAAAACTGTAGTTTTAGTCCCAACGCACACAAAATTTTCCTTTCATCACCAAAGCAATGATATAAAACCATCCCACAAGTTTTCCAAAATTCACATATATAACAGTGTACAATTGCAAAACATTTAATTGCAACCCCAAACATCAACACATATATCATATATATGAAAAATCCACACACACGCACCCACACATTTAATATAGAAAATTCTCCCAAAAGAAGTAGTAAACTACTCACCTTGATTTCCAAAATCCAATTCAAAACACTCTTTCTCAATCTCAATGCAATCACCACCTAATCCAAAATAACATATAGCAATCAATCTTTATTCCTAATTTCGCCGTTTTGCGATTCTATATTTAATTTACGTACTTCCTACCCATTGATATATACTTAATATATCATTTACATATAAATATCCTTTCTAATATGAGGTAATAGGGTATGGAAGTATTCTGGGCTGTTTAGAAAAAGTTTTTAAAGTTTTGAAGTCAATTCAGAATTTTTGAAACTTTCGGGGTAAAAGTGTAATTTCTTTGAAAAACAAATTTTCTGTCTTCCAGACTGCCACAACTTTTCCAAAATTTCATTCTTTCAACTTGCCAAGTAAAAAAAATGGTTAAAATTAAGTTTAGAAGAGTATAGGAGTCAAAATAAAACTCTTTGAAACTAAAGGGGATGTTTCTGTAATTTTTGGATTGGGTCTTCTTCTACCTACGGACATCCCAGGTTGTTTGTTCTGCCACAACAACTCCAATCCCCCTTTTTTTTTTTTTTCAACTTATTGATTAACCAACTAAAAATCTAAATTCAATCTAATAATTTCAATAATAATAAATGACTACCGTGAAACTCATTTTGTATATGTGTATATATACATATTACGCATTATCATTATCATCAACCTAATATCATGGGATTGAATAAACTATAAAACTCATAAAATAAATCATAAACTCACCTTTAAGGAACTTAATCCACTTTTCTTCTTCCTCCTTCTTTCTTTTCTCTCTCTTTCTCTCTTTCACGTTATTTTTTTTTCTTCTTTGTTCACAGGACAGGCTCCTCCACAAGCCTTCTCACCAATAAAACACCTAGAAACCTAAATAAATTTATATATATACACGAAGGGTTTGACCTATCCAACATTACTACCCTATTTAAACCACATGTACACAAATCCTAATAGGTCTCTATAATTATACTAAATTATCTTCATTGATTTCTAAAGCATATCCATAAGCTCATAAGGATAGACCCCTAGCCAAACAAAAGTCTACAACTTTTCAAACCCAACTTATTCACTTTTATTTTTATTATTAATATTTTTATTTCATTTTGTTTTTCCTGGGTATTACATTCTCTCTCCCTTAAAAGAATTTCGTCCTCGAAATTTATACACCTTGTGAGAACAAATGAGGATATTCAATTTCTATCTTTCTTTTTTTTCCTATTTCACAAGTAACTTCCTTGCCTGAGTGACTCTTCTACAATATCTTGACTAATGGAATCATCTTGTTATCCAAAATTTATTGACTCCTCAACATAATTAAGAATTTCTTTAAACTCAATAAACTGTTTCCACCAATATACAAGGAGAATCAGATATACATGCTTCCTGAGCATAACAACACAAATTATGTCGTGAAATTGAAACATTTTTGCCAAATAACTTCGTCAATTAATCCACAATAACGCAAAATAGATTCATACTCAATCTATATCCTGAAAGTGTGTATAGAAAATTCATAATAATTTACTCCAATTTCTACTCAAAAATTGATATAGTAAACCTGAAGGATATTGATACTCTGTCCTTATCTATCAATGCACTACACATTGGCTACAATTTTCGCAATTTTTCTTTTCATTCAACTCAACCAATAATAGTTTTTCAATATCAATATAATTTCGTACTCCTCGGACGCACATAGAATTATAGGTTGCATCTATAATATATCTCTTCAACATATTCTCTTTTGGTACCCATAACTAGTGCCAAAATATAAACATAATCTCACCAAAAAGTACAAAATTTATCTTGCTACTATGTTACACCTCTTCTCTAATAATCTGCACATGTGTCCTTTTTTTTTTTTTTTGCTAACGGATACGATCTACCAATAAGAGTTTAACTTACAATTGAGCTAATAATACATCTGTACCAGTCAATATCACACGTACCCTTATCAATCTCTAATCAACCAAATTACTCATTTGGGTACATTGAATAGAACACAAACTTCTTAATAATTTCTTGCTTAGTGTATCAACCACTATAATAGCTTTGCCTTCATGATCACAATAGAATAATCATAGTCCTTAATCTTTCCATCCATCTCCTTTTTCTCAAATTAAACTTCTTCTCAATAAATAAATCTTTCAACCTTTGATAATCAAAATAAATCTCACATGTCTTACCGTATAAACAATCTCTCCATAATCTCAAAACAAAAACAATTACATCTAACCCAAAATCATGAGTAGGGTAATTCCTTCTTTACTACACGAATACACATGTGCAACACCAATGAATACAGTAACATATGAATCTAGATAAAGTTGAGATACTCAATTTAGTTAATCCATCAAAATAAATGTAGTATTTGTCAATCTCAATGACTTCACCAAAAATACAATATAACTATCCCAATTGCACATACTATTTTTAGAACATCATCATTTATTTCTTTTAAGTAAAGATAACCCAACTTAAAATCCATCTAACTAAATTCTCTAACCCCTCACAACTGATCAAATAAATCATCAATATCATGTAAAAGATATTTATTGTTTATTGCTACCTTACTCAACTGGTAGTAATCGACGTACATTTCATAATCCCATCATTTCGTTTACAAACACAACATCAGCACTCCACAACAAATTGCTAAGTTGAATAAATCTTTGTTCTAAAAATGTAAATTTTATCTCTCCCCAATGATAGCATAGACAACTTCTTTCAAAATATATTTAAAAATTTTCTTTCTATTGATATCTCCTCAAGAGACACTCCCACGTTCCGTGCAACAATGATACTAGCAATATTTCCCTAAAAATCTTTCCTCACCCCATTTTCGAGCTTGCACTCGCAGAGTTAATACCAGGGATTAAATAAATCATGTTCCTTCAAAACTAAATCTGCATGACTCTCTTTTCAAAACAACTACTGTCGCATGTTGTGTGACTAACCAGTCTGTAATTAATATCATATCAACACCCCTACGGTCTAAAAAAAACTTAATCAACTAGTTACTTATGTTTTCCAATGTGGACCCTACACCTTGGGTACACAACATCTCCTAACACAAAACCACCCATAGGAGTTGCCACGGTCAAATCAAACTCAAGTGTTTTGGGTTCCACACCCAATCACACTGTTACTCTAGGAAGTACCGAAGAATATATAGACTCTAAAATTTCATTAGTGTTAGTCACATTTCTTACAACACATTTACCATACTTTTTTTTTTTTTACAACTATCTCTTGTTTGTACAAAATACCAAGCAAATTAACTAGCCTTAGTCACTACACCAATTATGCTATTAACTAGTAAACATCATTCTCTATCCCACAAACTAAAGCCAATTAAAGCCTACACAACCACTCAAATTCAGCCTAATCCTCTGGTAATTCATAAACCTATGCTCTGATACCACTCTTGTCACACCCCCACCCCGGATCACATAGGGTGGGCGGCGGACCGGCCACCAAGGCCTTAACCAACCAACCATGTGCATAATAAATGCAAAATACAGCGGAAGACAAATAATAAAGTGATCCAATTCATCGACCTAATGAATACCAGAGGAATAAACTAAACATCACCGACGTCATTATTAAACTCATGTAAAACAATAATTAACCATAAGGTTCGCTACTCTAAGTATAAGCAACATTATCTCCAAAATAATTGAATATTTGTCTCAAAACTATAAAAGACATTTATTCCTAAAGACCTACAATAAAATAAATCTTCAAGTCCTCTATTCCCTTGTATATCAGCAGACTTACTTTTCACTCTGATCCTTTCCTGAAAAATGTTATATTTTTGGGTGAGCACAATGGCCCGTGAATAGCAACCACCTCTAATGAGGTGTGAAAATAAATCCCACATTTTATATAAAAAAATAAACTTTGATACATACATAAGTACAATAAATTGTACCACAATCCTTCCCACATAATCATGTAAACAAAATGATCTCATGGTCACAAATAACTTTATAAATGAAAAGACATTTATAACCCAAAACACCCACTCATTTTCACAAATAATTTTATAAATGAAAAGACATTTATAATCCAAAACATTCACACTAATATCATGGGATTGAATAAACTATAAAACTCATAAAATAAATCATAAACTCACCTTTAAGGAACCTAATCCACTTGTCTTCTTCCTCCTTCTTTCTTTTCTCTCTCTTTCTCTCTTTCACGTTATTTTTTTCTTCTTTGTTCACAGGACAGGCTCCTCCACAAGCCTTCTCACCAATAAAACACCTAGAAACCTAAATATATTTATATATATACACGAAGGGTTTGACCTATCCAAAATTACTACCCTATTTAAACCACATGTACACAAATCCTAATAGGTCTCTATAATTATACTAAATTATCTTCATTGATTTCTAAAGCATATCCATAAGCTCATAAGGATAGACCCCTAGCGAAACAAAAGTCTACAACTTTTCAAACCCAACTTATTCACTTTTTTTTTTATTATTAATATTTTTATTTCATTTTGTTTTTCCTGGGTATTACAATGAACACCTCTCCAGAATCTTTCGATTCCATTTTGTGAAACCTAGAAGGGATGCTCAATTGGAACTCAAGGTTAATTATTTGAATCAATAATGAAGATCAAAAAACTAAATAAGTTCTAGGAAAACTATCACACGTAGAGGGGCCAAAGTTTTTCTTTATACCTCTCTAAGGCTCACAGTGATATCCTCTACTTGTACCTCTCTAAGACTCAGCAATAGACTTACCAATAGTCTTAGAGATTGGCAGACAGGCAGTAACAAGAATAGAAACATGGATGCTAAATATAATGATGACAATTAAATCCAGAAAGGATGAGATGGAGGAAGGAAAACTTTGATTGCCTTCTTGTTATGGCAAATATGGAAGGCAAGGAATGATTGAATCTACCATCATAAAGCACCTGTGTTTGGGAGAGTAATCAATCAGGCCATTATTGGTGCTACTGAAGGAAAGCTTAATAGAGGGCAAGGAGTTGAGGTGTGTAAAGAAAGGCAGTAACAATGGAGACCTCCACCAGAAGGATGGATCAAAATGAATTGTGATGGTATATACCAAGATAAACATAAGATAGGGGTGTATGGTATAATAGTCAGACACCATTGTGGATCCTTGCTACAAGGAAGATCAGGTAATACAGCAGCACTTTCTCCATTGATGCCAGAAGCATTAGCTTTGAGAACAGCTTGCCAGATTGCAAGAGTTGAAGGCTAAGGTTGTGTAATCATAGAACCCGATTCTAAAATGTTGATTGATTTAGAGAAGTGCAATGGATTAGGGAAATAGAGGTGATTCAAAAAGATATCAGAAAATTTGCTGACATAATTTATTGATCTAATTTATTACAACCATTAAATTGCTTGCAAGTATCGCTAAATACCAAAATTTACTATTACTCCAATAGTTATGAATAATTATATCAATAAATTATATAAAAGTAATGTTGCTGTTATAAAAAATGATATGAATTGTAGTGGACGAGATCACATGGGAACTGATACAGTCAGTTACCAGTAACCATCTTCAAAGGATATGAATAGATCTTTAAGACTAAAATCCTGCATACTTTTGCTCAAGGAGATGTCACAGCATACAAAAAAGGAAAAGTACGAATTCACTACCTTCTCTGCTTCCCAACAGTACTCAGAAACAATGCGAAAAACATGACCACAGAAGACAAACCTACTCTCAACCATCATGCCATCACAAATAAAGCATGTACTTGTACTATAAGATGATGAAATCCCACTACATTTGATAATCTGCACTCTCTCCCCCTCTCTCTCACACACACAAACACGCACAAGATCCTCACATGGAGAAGAAAATCCAGATTCTGAAAGATGAAGTGTTGTTGCAACATCCACTACTACTTGTCCTTGCTCTAGCTTTGGGGTTTCTTATCACGGATCCCTTTCAAATGAGTCCAGTGGGAGGCCATGACTTTAGGCCAGTGAAGAATGACATTGCACCATACGAAAGAGTGATGGAGAACTGGCGTGGAGACAACCGGAGCCGATTAGGACTTGGGAACCTGGAGTTCGTGGATGAAGTTTTCGGCCCTGAATCGTTGGAGTTCGATATATTGGGGCGCGGTCCTTACGCAGGATTAGCTGATGGCCGCATTGTAAGGTGGATGGGTGAAGATAAAGGGTGGGAAACATTTGCACTTGTAACAAGAAACTGGTAAGCTCTATTATGATGCCTTAAGCACCCAAAAAGAACAACATGAATGAAAACTCGTAACAATGTACTTATAAATAGTTCCACTGGGAATTCTGCTGAATAAAGTGTCATAGAGTTGACTGGTAGATCAGCTTCACATATCCAATTGAAGAAAATTAGGGCCATTTACTTGGACACCAGATTGAATGCCCCTGAGCAGTTGAGCTAGAAGATTTCTTGCATGTGCAAACATTGAATGTTATTGTTGATTTTTATTTTTCCTTATCTGAAAGAGTGAAACTATACTAAATTTAACCCAGCAACCTTGAGGTATTCGGTTTGAGCCTGAGGGCGGTCACCATGTGCAAGTACTGTCAAAGTTTAGGTTCATACCATAGTTCTGAATAACAGTAACGGACTCTGTAACGGAAACCGTAATGGTGTAACAGAAATGGGTGGAACGGGGTGTTACGTAACAGTTACGGAAACCAAAAGCATGAATCGGCATCTAATGTAGATAGTTCCCACTTAATTGTTCTAACAATCATAAAGCTAGTCAAGGGCCTTGCCAAATTGCAAGAAGGATCAGATTCTAATATCTAGCTAGTTTTACTGCATAAATCAATCTGTGAATTGAACAAAGCTACATTAGGAAAATAACCTTTACACCCAAGTGCATTTTTCCGCATGCAATTTTTGCTTCATCCTTTTTAGATGTTGGTTATAATCAATTAGAACTTGTTAATGAAAGGTCGGAGAAGCTCTGCGCTAAAGGAGTGGATTCAACCACATATAAGCAATGGAAGTTCGAGTCACGTTGTGGCCGTCCCCTTGGCCTGAGGTTTGACAAAATAAGTGGAGATCTATACATCGGAGACGCCTATTATGGCCTTCTGGTTGTTGGACCTGAAGGAGGGATTGCTACTCCTTTGTCAACGCATGTTGAAGGAAAGCCTATACTCTTTGCCAATGACCTTGACATTCATAAGAATGGATCTATCTTTTTCACAGATACTAGCAAGAGATACAACAGAGCGTAAGTTCAAAGAATGTTATCTATTGAGCCCATAATCTGTTAGTCACAGAGGCATTTCCCTTCATTATTCTTTGTTTCTATCTTGTGAATCAGGTTTTGTATTATAATTTTTTTGTTTTTTTGTTTTTTTGTTTTAGGAACCATTTCTTTATAATGTTGGAAGGAGAAGCAACCGGTAGGCTCCTGAGATATGATCCTCCTACAAGAACAACTCATGTTGTTTTGGATGGCTTGGCTTTTCCAAATGGAGTTCAGCTGTCTAAAGACCAGTCCTTTCTTCTCTTCACTGAGACTACCAATTGCAGGCATGTACTCTCTCTCTCTCTCTCTCTCTCTCTCTCTCGTGCAGTCCAAAAAGACCCCTTAGAGGTAAGATGCTGAGAAATATTCATACATACAGGCCATGTGTCTTCTCTATGTGCCAATCCAAAATCCCAGCTTTACTGACTTGCATATAACAACAAAATTAATGCAGCCAAGTACTTTAATGACTAATTAAATGGGCATAGCAATACACTCATGTCCATTTTCTGATTCACTATTGGAGACTTTAAAGATAATAAAGCACCAGCAATTATTCTTGTTCCAGCAATTATTCTTGTTCCAGCATAAGACAAAATTGATAAGTTTTAGTCCAAACTTCGACACAACCAAAATTTAAGTCAACAAAAGGTCCTATACAATTTCAATTTCTCAATTCAGTAAATAAGATTTCTTCTTTTCTTTCTGTTTTCTCTTTATTTTTGCTTTTTAGTTTATTGGCCTCTCGTGAACTTGCAAATTTGCATCACCCGTTTATGGTTCTGCAACAGGCTAAAGAAATACTGGTTGGAGGGTCCCAAATCTGGCACAGTAGAGCTTGTTGCAGACCTTCCAGGGTTTCCAGACAACATAAGGCTCAATGAGAAAGGTCAGTTCTGGGTGGCAATGGATTGTTGTAGAACCCAAGCACAAGAGGTTTTTATCCAAAACCCTTGGATGAGGAGCATATACTTCCGGCTGCCGGTTCCGATGCGCTACTTGGCTAGGTTGGTGGGCATGAGGATGTACTCTGTCATCTCACTCTACAGTGAGAAGGGAGAGATTTTGGATGTTCTTGAAGACAAGAAGGGTGTAGTAATGAAGCTAGTGAGTGAAGTAAGAGAGGAAAATGGCAAGTTGTGGATTGGAACTGTGGCTCATAATCACATTGCCACCCTCCCTTACCCTTAGAAGTTTCCAGGAATTAACAAATCACGGTATTTAGATGTGTGACTTGGTTTATGGTTTGTGTATCTAGATTAATATTTTGAATTACTCAGTACTTGGTATTGTAACCTTTTTTCCCCATGATCAGTTATTCTCTCTAGCCACAGCTACTTTTTTTTTTTTTTTTGGGATCATACCACACCTACTCTTGGATAGTCAAAATTTAGATCACATAGAGCATGAGTGGGGCAAGAGCAGAGGCAAAAGTGAGAGCGGAAGCGCAAAAGTGTTAACAGTTAAAAAAAATTGAGAGCAAAAACACGAACGTCATATTATATGCATACGGACACGCATTCACCCATAAAATTTTATACACAAGTATGAAACAAGCTATCTAATTTTTAAATATGACGGGTAGCACTTAAATTGAAGATGAGTGACTGAATTGGGAAGAATCGAAGATTGGAGAGGAGCGAACTCCCTGGTGAGGCAGGGAGGGATAAGATTGGCACGTGAAGATTTTAATGGACTTTAATTTATGTGCCTTTTACCCTCCTGTATTCGCATCTCACCCAACTACATCAACTCTTGTCATTTTCTTTTTTTTTGGCTATTGAAAAAAGGGGTGGGGAGAAATGAGAGCTTACAATTTATAGGTATAGAGCCTTAGTTGAGGCAATGGCGTGAAGAGATAAGTGACTAGTCATTCGGGGAGGATAGCTACAGCTAAAGATAGCCTTGATTTTCGAGTAGTGATTATCCTGATGTTTACTCCCCACGTGCGCTGATATTCTTGGACTCCTTGAACTTTGGACAGGGTTGAATCCATGAGTTGGGTTTGACCTGCTTTTTATCTGATTTGAGCTTACTTAATTACTTGGGTCTGATCCAGTTGGATTTGGGCTCATCAACCAATGTGAGTTACTACTGTCATGGTGTGATGTTAATACAATAATTAGTAGCCATGAAATAGGAACAAGAACCTCATTCAGAAGAGAAAAAACGAAAAGATTTAGTGGGTCTGTGTATATATAGTTGACATAGTTTGATTAGGGAATGAAAACTTTTCCTTAATCAACTAAGACGTTGAAAGGTTCAGAGAATTCATGTGAATGATTAGACTATTTAATAAGTACTCGCTAAAAAAGGTACGAAATTAAGAAAGGACAATATGGCAAAGCACAATAACTCTAACCGAGCCATGTATGAATCAGCACTGTGACCCCAACTAACGAAAATTGGAATCTACTTTATTGAATGGTTCGGTTTGCAAAGTTCCCGAACAGTCGAAAAATGGACTGTTTATTATTCAGACGAAATTAAGGACAAGGTCCTCCCGAACAGCAGATAGCTAGGTTATTATTGCGAATAATGGTTATGAGCAACAAATAAGAAAATTATCTATTTTAAAAATACACATTATAAACATGCGACTTAAAAAATTGACTAATGAGAAAGGATTCCTAGAATTGTGTAAGCACAAATTTGGGAAGCTTTCCCTAAAATTGGCATATACTCCTATAAATACTGGATAAGTTTAAATCAAAGATATGCACTTTCCCTGTTAATTGCTTGCTTGAACTCAGAACACATATTGACTTAATAATCAGAGTGTCTCTGGTCTGTCAAACCCCGCTTTGTGGCAGTTTGTTCGTCTTAAGGAATGAAGGTGCACCCATTTCTATCAAGCAATCAATTCATATCTCGGATGTTAACACCAATTCCATCAATATTGAGGTACGAGATTTTTTATCTCGTACAGAGGCTAAAGGCAAAAAATTTAAATTAGGCCCTATTAATAATACTAGTGATGATGTCCTTAACACGGTTGAGCAGTGATGTGAATATAAAATGCACTGAACAGTTGGATTTAGTTCAGTCTGAGCTTCAAGGCTCTTGGGAACAGGATTTGGGAATAGGTGGGTGATCACACAGAGTGTTTATAGTGGTTCACCAGTTCGGAAGCTCGACTAATCCACTCTCAAGAGAGTCTCTTACTCCTGAATGTATTGATTACTAGAAAGTTTACAGAAAGTATTTTGGTGAGGCTACAATGGCTTGTTGTTATTTTCGAGGGTTTTGCCTCCTATTTATAGTTATTCCTGGGTCTAGCTTGATCTGAGGCGAGATCATTGCCCCTCCCCTGTAACGGTCACCTTTATTGTGCAACGGCTGTAGCGGATGTTGGGGCGATTATGAGACTTGCGCCTATTGAGTAACTGTTGCTACAAAAGGGGGTACTTGGCATGATCCAGCTGTCCTCTATACGGCTTTCCTCATAATGTATACACAGGGAGTTGAGGTCTGGGGTCGAGGTCTGGGAATAACATAGATGAGCTGAACTCCTGACCTAAGTGGCATGACCTGAGTTACCGAGTTCAACCTTGGGCATTTTCGTGGTACTATCAACTAGTATATTTTCCAGCCCTGAATTTAGCTGCAGGATTTTGAACCACCATTGAAAGGATAGGGTCAATTGTCCACACAACTAATTCCCACCCAAACTCTTTCAAAGCATGTGACATGTGGTCTCACACTTCTGTTAACAGACACAATAGGACGAGTCCACTCTGATTGTAAGACCTCCTCTTGAGGTTCAAAACTTTAGGTTGGATGTTATGGCAGACCTTTGAAGTTGTGGGGCATAGTTATGGTGTGGCAAGGTCAAGCTTGTTGTTTGAGGTCCCTAATGAAGCTCTGAAGTTGTCTTTGAATTTTGAAGGTTGTAAATTTTCTTATGTCTGTGGGTTGGGGTTGTAACGGTATAGGGCGTGCGTAAATGTTGGAATTACTCCAATATTACTACAACAAGAAAATCACTCCGATACCACCTTGTTGGAGTTAAGAAGACTAGAAATAAAATGAAAGGAAGTAGATGAGCATATAAACACTCAAAGAAAAAATAATTTTCATATAAGTTGATTACAATTACACACCCAATTTGGACTCTTGACTTTCTACTCAATTCAACTTATTTCTAACACTAGACTATATATCCTATTTAAATAGGTTATACATACAACTCATACCATTATGTGTAGGTACCATTACACCCATAACTCTTGTAACCTCTATAATATTAAGACACCATTACTTAGGGAATTAACACCCACTAATACTCTTGTCTTCCACTACTTGCATATTTCTTGTCCATTACTGCACACCAAATTAACACACCTTAATAATAAAACACTAAACAAGTTTATTTTCCAACACCCCCTTAAACTTGGTTTTGCACTTCCAAGTCCTTATTTTGCAAATCACTTCATACTAGAGGAGCTTCGTGGAATTATTGCAAACTTCATAAATTGAGTACCACCTCCTTCAATTGCAAGAATCTTCAAAGTCATCTCCATGGCGGTGTAGGGCTTATGACCAATTTGCACATAGTCATATGCTTCAACTTTAATTATGTAAACTCAAGCGCAGGTTGAGCAGAGTAATATATTTCTCGGAAGACCGAGGTCGAACTCTCAGGGAATTGTAAAAATATTTTGTTTAAAAGAATATTTGAATTTATAAAATTGAATGAAGTAATTAAAATAGTATGAAAAATACTAGAGCATCAGGTACTCCCTCTCAAATCCATACAATAATGATTAAAGACTTAGTTTTTACACCTAAATAAGAATCAAACATCGGTTGATTCAAGTCACCAACTTTAACAATAAGACCAAGAAAATATCTTTGTTTATAATCAAAAGTTTATTCAGGAACCTAAGTATTCCTCCAATTATATTATTATGTGAAATAATGGTAATCAACTTAAGCATGGAATAACCAGTTATTTGACTCGCAGAGAAATTCAAGCAATCAATGTACATGGCACAATGACTCAAGGATTTTTACAGAACAAAAACTTTACTAAGTAATCAAAAGTTGAATTAACAAAATATCACATATTATTAAGCTCATAAGTCAATAACATTACCGTACTTAATTGAGA
Source organism: Ilex aquifolium (assembly GCA_951799425.1). Taxonomy (NCBI): domain Eukaryota; kingdom Viridiplantae; phylum Streptophyta; class Magnoliopsida; order Aquifoliales; family Aquifoliaceae; genus Ilex; species Ilex aquifolium. The sequence goes on along the minus strand of OX637401.1, from coordinate 7,632,627 downwards.
GGTCCTCCCCTAACCCTAGCTAAACCTCTTAGCCAGACATAACGAAACAAAAACTTAGGGTTGTCAAATTGTTTCCCATTGTCAGAAACAATTGCTCTAGGTACCCCAAACCTACAGACTATAGACTTACATGTGAAATTCTGAATCTTCTGCTCCGTGATCGGTGCCAGAGGTTCCACCTCTGCCCATTTAGTGAAATAGTCCACCCCAATGATGGCGAATTTACATTGTCCTACGCTGATGGGAAGAGGGTCAAGAATGTCCAATCCCCATTGCCGGAAGGGCCAAGGGCTTACCACCGACGTTAGGAGCTCTGGCGGAAAATAAGAGATGTTGGCATGTATCTGACACACCTTACACCTTCTAACCAGATCGTTGTCATCTTTTAGCATAGTGGGCCAATAATATCCCTGCCTCAAGGCTTTTCCTGCCAGGGCTCGAGCTCCGATGTGATTGCCGTAAATTTCTTCATGGATCTCCCTAAGTATGTAATTAGCATCCTCATCTCCTACACATTTGAGAAGAGGCATCGAGAATCCTCGCTTATATAAGTTTCCCTGCAAAATGGAGAATCTGGCTGACCTTACCCTTATCTTTGTGGCCTCCTTGGAGTCTGTTGGCAAGGTTCCGTTCTGAAGATATTCCCTAATAGAGTCCATCCAGGCTGGTGGGAAAAGAACTAGGAGCACTTCTTCCTTCTTAACTCTTACTGATGGCTCCGCCAAATGCTCTTCTGGTATCAACCTATCCAGGTTCTCTTGTGAAGCAGTTGGTAGTCTCGCCAGCGCATCTGCTCGAGAATTCTCTGATCTGGGGACATGTATAATCTTGACTTGCACAAATTTCCTGATCAATTCCTGTACCTTTCTGAGGTAAAGGATTATCTTCTCGCCCTTGGCCTCGTAAGACCCCTCTATCTGCTTCACCACGAGCTGAGAGTCACTGCAGATCTCCAGCTGTTCGGCCTCCATTGAGTGAGCGAGATTTAGCCCTGCTATAACAGCCTCATACTCCGCCTCGTTGTTTGAGGCCTTAAACCCGAACCTTAATGCATATTCAACATCTATTTCATCAGGGGAGGTCAAAATTAAGCCAGCACCGCTGCCTTGGGCGTTGGCAGCTCCATCTACCGAAAGCTTTCATGTGGGGAGGTCAGGTACCAACTGCGTGGCCCCCATGGGTGCTCCTGTTGTGAATTCTGCAATGAAGTCTGCCAGTACTTACCCTTTGATGGTTGTTCTTGGTTTGTACCTAATATCGAACTCACTGAGCTCGATGGCCCATTTAACCAGCCTTCCCAAAGTCTCTGGTTTACGTAATACTTGATTCATCGGCTGATCTGTTGGGATCTCGATAGTGTGAGCTTGGAAATACGGCCTAAGCCTCCTGACAGTCGTAACTAAAGCCAAAACAAGCTTCTCCATCTTCGAATATCTCTCATCTGCCCCCCTCAGAGCTCTGCTACAGTAATAGACTGGTTGCTGAGCTCTGTCCTACTCCCTTACTAACGCTGCACTTATTAAGAAATCTGAGACAACTAAATAGAGAGTAAGGACCTCGTCTTCCAACGGGCTTACCAGAATAGGTGGGGAGCTCAGATAATTTTTCAGTGCTCTGAACGCTTCCTCACACTGGGTATCCCACTGGAAGGCCTTCTTTAGGACTTGAAAGAAGGGTTGACACTTGTCGCTTGATCTGGACACAAAACGACTTAAGGCAGCTATTCTTCCTATTAGACGTTGTACCTCCCTTGTATTCGACGGCGGTTGCATATCCAGTACTGCCTTCACCTTCTCCGGGTTAGCCTCTATCCCTCTGCTATTAACTATAAAGCCTAGAAATTTTCCAGCAGAAACTCCAAAGGCACACTTGGCAGGATTAAGCTTCATTTTGTATTCCTTCAGGACCTGGAAAGATTCCACCAAATGTTTGATGTGGAGCTCTGCTTTCAGTGATTTGACCAACATATCATCGATGTAAACCTCCATGGTACTCCCGATCTATTTTTGGAACATTTTATTTACCAAGCGTTGATAAGTGGCTCCAGCATTCTTCAATCCGAATGGCATAACCTGGTAACAGTACGTTCCTTGCTCGGTTATGAAGGAGGTTTTCTCCTGGTCATTAAGGTCCATCCTAATCTGATTATACCCAGAGAAGGCGTCCATGAAGCTGAGGAGCTCGTGCCCAGCGGTAGCATCCACAATCAAATCTATCCGAGACAAGGGGAAACTGTCCTTGGGGCAAACCCGATTAAGGTCAGTAAAGTCAATGCAGAGGCGCCACTTGTCGTTGGTCTTCTTAACGAGGACAACATTAGCTAGCCACACTGGGTAATCCACCTCCTTGATGGCTCTGGCATGGAGAAGTTTGTTGACCTCTTCATTGATGCTTTTTGACGCTCTGGGGCGAAAATCCTCCTCTTTTGTTTGGGTTTGTAGCTAGGATTCACACTGAGCTTATGTGTGATAACTGAGGAGTCAATACCCTCCATGTCTTCTTGTTTCCAGGCCAACACTTCCATGTTTTCCCTTAGAAATTGGATGAGAAGTTCTTTAATCTCTCTGCTCAGCTTGGACCCTACATAAACAAGGTGTTCAGGCTCTTCGTCTAGCTGTATAGGCTCTACCTCTTCTGATGGGATTGGTCTGGTTTCCAGCTCATCCCTCATGTCAAGTTCATCCAGCTGGATGTTCTCAACCTCTTTCACCTTCACGGATGCCATGTAGCACTCCCTTGTTACGCGCTAGTCTCCCCGGACCACTCCGATTCCGTTCTTTGTTGAAAATTTGACAACCAAGTGGTAGGCAGATGGGATAGCCCTCATAGAATTAAGGGAAGGTATTCCAAGCAGAATATTATACGCAGAAGGTGCGTCAACCACTAAGAAGTTTACGATTGTAGTGGCTTGGCAAGGCGGGTCACCTAGGGTGAGCACAAGCTGAATTGACCTTAAGGGGAGCACCCTTTCTCCTGCGAAACCTAGCAAGTGGGCACTTACAGGTTCGAGTTTTTCCCTCCCTATGTCCATCTTATTGAATACAGGCGCAAAAATGATGTATGTTGAACTGTCGTTGTCAATCAGGACTCGATGAACAGTTATGTTGGCTACCACAACTCTTACCACCAAGGGATCATCATGGGGGTACTGACACCCTTCCAAGTCTGAGTCTGAAAAAGTGATAGATGTGTCTAAGCGTGGTGCTTAGGACACAGTATGCACCTCGAGAGCTTCTCCGGCTCTGATCTTTCGGAGGTGAGCTTTTCTGGCTGAGCTGGATTCTCCGCCTCCTACAAACCCTTCAGATATTACTCTGATCTCTCCCAGAGGTTGCTGATGTGGCGCTGGTGCTTGCTGTTGAGGTGGCAGTGGCGGAAGATCTCGATTCTGATTATCATGGGCCACAAAGCGACGTAACTGCCCTCGTTGGATTAAAAACTCGATCTCCTTTTTTAGCTGAATGCAATCATCGGTATGGTGACCATGATCTCTGTGGTAGTCACAATACTTTATGGGGTCTCTCTTCGTTGGATCTGTCTTCATCCGAGGTGGCCACCTCAGGAACTTCTTGTTCTGGACCTCATACAGGACCTGGGACACTGTGGCGGTGAGCGGGGTGAATTGCCGAGGTGCGTACCTAGGCTGTAGCTCGGGTTGCGGAGGGCCTAAGCGGTCTCTAACATTTCCTCTTCTCTTTGGAGAACGATCTCTGTCACTCCTTGGAGACCTTTCTCGTTCTCTTTCTTTCCTGGGACTTCGGTCCCTCTTCTTCTCTTCTTTCCCCTTCTCCTTTCGTGATGATGCCCTCCCCACCTTGGAAAGTAGTGCTTCCTCACCGTTTATATATTTTTCTGCCTTGGCTAACACCTCAGTCATGCTTGCTTGGGGATTCTTTGATATAGAGAACATCAAGTCCTTTGACTGCACTCCTAATCATGCAATGAAAGCAGTGATGACAAACTTTTCGTCTGGGACATCTACCTTCAGAGATTCTGAATTGAATCTCTGTACATAAGATCGCAGGTTCTCATCAGGTCTCTGCTTTACATTTAATAAATGATAGCTCGGCTTCCTGTAGATCCGGGCTCCTATGAAGTGAGACACAAAGGAAATGGAAAGTTCTTTGAAGGAAGAGATCGAAGCTGGGGGGAGCCTATTGAACCATGCTAAGGCTGACCCCTTCAGAGTGATGGCAAAGGCCCTACACTGCACAGGGTCCTGGTATCCATGCAGCTCCATTTGGTTTTTGTGGGTGTTGAGGTGATCTACAGGGTCTTTCGTCCCATCAAAAACCTCTATCTGAGGCATTCTGAACTTTGGAGGAAGAGGGAAATGCAACACCCCAACGGTGAATGGGGATTTCGTTTGTTGCACCAAGGCATCCATCGTTACTGGAGTCTTGACCCGCACTGCCTCCCTCATGTGGCTGAGCTCTTGCTGGATGTCCTTGAAGCGATGTTCCCAATATTGCTCCATTATCTCCTACTGGAAAGGAAGGAAATCATTTTTCTCAACTCCTTCATTTTGGCTCTGTACTTCTTCATTAACACCCCTCCTAGGTGGCTGATGGGGTGCCTGACTGCTCTCCCCTCCTTCGTTCACTTCTCTGAGGGGATCAAGGTATTGTTGTTCCCTACGAGGGAGATCATTCTGGCCTTGCTGGGCTGGTTGTGTTTGCTAAGGGCCTCGTAAGAGCTTCAAGAGCTCTTCATTTTGTTGAAGTAAATGTTGATTGACTAGACGAATGGCTTCTAGTTCATTGTTGGTGGGGGGATCTACCGTAGGCGGATCATCTCCGGTGGTGGGCACGAAATCATGAAGGTTTTATGGTTGTCTTCCACTGGTGACCTCTTGTAGATTCTGCATCCTTGGGGGATTCATCTGACTTTTGTTCATGTTGCGTGTAGAGACCATCAATTACTGAAGAATCAGTATACTTGTTATAAGAACAATCGTTCCCACAGACGACGCCAAACTAATGGTGTTAATTCACGTGAATGAGCAATGGGTTTGGGTTCAACTGTATGGGATGGATTGGAGCTACAAGGCTCGTGAAGTGGTGGATGAATGCTCTAGTTATCCGATGTGTAGGGTGCGCAACACAGTGGAAATATAGTGGTTCACCGGCTGATGAGCTCGGCTAGTCCACTCTCGAATGGAGGCTCTTGCTCCTTTCTCTCTATTGATGACTAAAGAAATTTACAGAGTCTTTTTTGACATTATTCCTCTCTCTCCCTGGTTGGGGTAATGTACCGTACTTATAATGCTATTCCTAACCCTAAGAGATCTCTACCGAGATCTTTGTCATTCATTCATGGGATCCCCCTTAATTCTGGGAGGGGATCCTGGTCAATTAAGAGTTTTACGCCTGGGATGTTGCTTGGCTTCTGTTTTGGAGGTGCCAGCTGTCATCCAGCCACTTCCCTTATTACTTCGGCTATTATTTCGCTTGGGAGGAGCCAGAGCTCTGAAACTCCGAACTGACCTCCCGAACTGGCCTCACGGGCTGAGCTCATACTTAGAACTGATTTTGGGTACCATCACAGTTGATGATGAATCTCTAACCAATTGAAAGTTTTTAATCCAAGCTTCAAGAGAAAAAAAGAAATCAAGCTCAGGTATAGAGGTTTGACTTGAAAGGAATCCATAAGCTTCATTTGTGAAGACTAACTAGGTTTAAGTAAGCAACATAAAGAGAAAGGAAATACAATCAGGAACAATGGAAGAGATAAGGTTGAGAGAAACACAATCCAAGAGAAACAGATGACTTTTACACTTCATTCACTGGTAGAAATCTTCATTTTAGTATACTTCCCCTTGCACAACTTAGGACAATGCCCTACGGAGAAGCACAACAGCTTGTCCAGTTAATGGCTGGTGTTGATCAAATCCAACAAATCATACACTCCGACACTAGTGGTATTATTTACATCTCTTGTCGTGTGTGTAATGTAATAGGGGTGGTTCCCAAGCCCTTCCCTAGAATTTGATTTTTTTTTTTTATATGAATCCATCTATTTATATTTTAGATAATATGTACAAGCACCAATAAAGAAAGGTTTTGATTGATTGTGCAAAATATATTAGTTACTGCTTTTAAAAATATAAATTAGTAGCATTGGAACATGCACTGCATTTATGAGATTTTCATATTTATACCCCTCAATTCTACCCCAACATTGTTGAAAAATTAGCCATTAGTGTGCTTAAGTGGTTTTTTTTTTTAATTCTAATTAATAAAATTAATGGAAGTGCTTATCTAATTTTAAAATTTTCAACTTTGAATTGATTAGTAAAAATTGGTGAGAGTGTTTATATATGTCATATGAGAAATTTAAATGGAGGCAATCTTTTGGCTGATTGTTATCCAAAAACACTTCTTTTGGTAAAATTAGGAAACATTATCAAATGCATAAAATAAATTATTATCATATTTGTTTGTGGGCTGCATTGGGTAGGACTTATGTTGTTGCTCTGTCAAATGGATCTTTGACAACAAAGTAGCAGTCAAATACATGAGTAGTTGGTGAGAAAGAATTGGAGATGGATTTGTAATTGTAGTCATAGTGGTTAACTATCTATCTATATCTATATCTATCTATACTATTAGAATCTATGAAAAAAAATTATCATCATTATTCATTCTTTATACTATTAGCCTACACATTTCATTTAAACCAAAACTCTTCTTATCATATAACATTAGGTCTCGAATCGTTCACCTATTCTTATAGAGTTAGACCATATATAATACACATACATAAATAACATGATTCAAAATTTTATTAACATATGGTTGTCAGATCGAATTTTACGATCAAATATATGTCATATTTAATTTTTTTAGTATACAACAATATCATAATATTAATATAAAACAATAATCTATATTTATATTACTTATAAATGTCAGTATTTGCTAAAAACTTTTGATTTTCTATTTTATTCTTAATTATTATAATAAATTCTATTATACCCACATTTATACTATCACTGCAAGAAAAAAGACATTTACCCGGCAAATTTAAATAAACACCGCAAAATATTATAATTGACGTTTGTTTTTAATGTCGCCGAAAACTTCGTCGGAAAAATTACCGGCGTATAATTAAATGCCACAAAAATTAAAGTGACGTTTATTAAACGCTGTAGCGGCGCTTATTTAATCGACGACTTCTTTTTTAAATTTCGGTGATCGGAGCTATTTTACGGCGTTTATTTAAACGCCAGTAATTATTATTTATGGCAACTAATTTCCATAAAGCAAGCTATTTTATGATTTTTTTATTTTTTTTTAATAAATCAACCCAAAAAAATCTGCCATACAGTTTGCTTCCCTATAAACATGAACCAAATTGATTTTCAGTCTGCTCAAAATTTCCAAAACCAAATGCCCTTTCAAAACCATAAGCACCTCACTTGAATCCTCTCATGGGACTCCACCTTCAAATCCCTTAAAATCTGCAATGTAAAATGAGTAGCAAGCAGAATGAATCCAACAACAAAACCTTCTGTTATCTGCAACAACTAACACTCATAATCTGCAATGTGAACATTGACATGCCACCAATTAACAACTGAACACAAAATATATCAAGAATAGAAAGTAACCAAAAGTAACATAAGAGGGGACATAGGAGACACCAACAATGCAGATTGCTTTGTCGCCGTATCAACCAACCCAACAGATATCTCTTGTAGACCATGAGAATATAACCAAGAAAAAAGACAGAAGTAGCTAAAAATCAAATGGTTCATTAATAAAGCAACATCCTCACAAACACAAACACAAAATTCAAAAAATTCAAACAAGAAAACAATAAAATTCAAAAAATTTCAAACCAAAATAAGATTCAGCAGCATCCTCCAAAAAGAAGCTTCAATAACATCCTCCAATCCATCCTAAACCTTAGGCTTAAGAGGGAGAGTCACTTGGGCGGGAATTTTGCTCTCTTTTGTCGATGAACCTACATTTAATATAAATTAACACATGAATTCCACATAAAACTCATTCAAACCAAAGTAATTGCAACAAGATCAATACCAGTCAACAAACTCATGTAATATTTGAGCTACTATTCCATTTATTGACTCACCTGACCAAGTGAAGATGCTCTAGAATGACCTCGAAATTCTGTGTCTCGCACTACCGGACTTCTTGACTCACTCCTCATCGATGATCGATGAGAGTTTATATTATGAGTACTAGATGCATCAGGTACCTTTTAAGATTGCAAATACTTAATATTCATGGAGAAAAATAATACAATAATACAATAACTATTCTAACTCAAAATATAAGTCGCTGAAGTTTTTATTACCTTTTCAACCTGAAGTGGATCTATGTTTTTGCGAACTGATTCGGGTATAGGCATACCCATTGTACGCATTTGAACAAGAAAAATCTCAAACTGTCTTTGTTGAGCCTCAAACTTAGCTTCCATCTGACTCATTTGCTTCTCCATTTGTGCCTGCTGAGCCTCCATTTCTAACTGCTTAGCCTCCATCTCTGTCTTATGTCTACTCAATTGCTCATCTAGTTGGGACTGCATTGCTTGCATCTCTTCTAATTTTTTATGTCCAAACACATCTCTCGGAGATGGTCCAAAACCATATGTTCTAACACGTCTAGGTCGCTCCGGTCCCATGACTTGAGTGAAAACTTCATCTACTGCAGATGAAGATTGCATAGAAGACTTTGGCATTTGTGACACAAGTTCATCCATGTCTGATTGCAGCAAAAAATAATTTGAAATAATTATGAAACATAGGCGAAATAAGAATGGATAAATAGTGAACATCTTTCTTGCCAATATTACATACCAAGGCTTGTGCAACAGCATCATTAACTGGTCGACCATCTTTCTTTGAATATGCAACCTTAATAAATTCAATACAACTCATTTTCTTCCCATTATTCTTTTTCTTTTCCTACAGTTAAAATAGACACAATAAATAAACTTGAATAAAAGTCTTTTATAAAACACATTTGTTTTCTAACAATCCCTTTCCATAACACATGCAAAGCTTGTTCGGCCAGTGGTGTGATGAAATTTTTTCTTGCTCCGAATGAGTTTGTTCCTCTCACTTTTTTCCTATTACATGCCAAAAGCAATTATCATAAAAATTTGCAGAAAAAGAGCAATGACCTCTTTCAGAATTGACAAGATTTACACTAGCATATTTGCACATGTGACAAGATATATCTATTTTTTGTTGTTTACTCCTATTTTATATCTATATGAAGGTAAAGTCCTATATATATTAAATTATTATACACATGTAATTAATAGATTGAATTCTAAGCTTAAATAAATGTTATATTTTATTTTTGATATGCAATATTATAATAATATTATAAATTATCTAATCAATCTATTTAATAAAATAAAAATTAATAATTATATAATATAATTAGATGTGCAAATGTTTATGGGGATCAAAGCGATACCTAAATAAAGGATAGATTGAATACTCAAAGACTTCTAGAATAAATTATTAATTAAATTTAGTAATTATTAAAATACAAATTAATTATTTGACACCTAATTTATTATTTAATTTAATTACGTGCAATACAAGTCGTGCACTGCTAGTACAATTAGATGTGTAAATATTCAAAAGAGATATTTTTTAAGCTCTGCTATAAACAACAAAGAACGTGTCTAAAGAGCTAGAAAGATACCTACAAATATAAATCAGGTACTCGAAAAGGGGTAGAACAGATCAATAATAAGATTTAGTAATATTTACAATAAGAATTCATTATTTGACATATATTTTATTATTTAATTTAATTACAATATAATATAAATTTTATTAAAAAAATATTATTTAAATATGTTCGCATGCAACGCACTTCATTCATTACTAGTTGATAGAAATAATGCGATGGTTGGCTAGTTGGGGTAGTTTTGTAATATATAGAATCATAATTTGAGGAGGCTATTTTTTTTTAACATTAATAAAGTGAAATTTTGAAAATTAAGAAAATTGGGAGGGAAGACTTCTCTAATTGTCTCTCATATAATTTGTTTCCTACAATATCATAGATTTGTACAAAATAGGCATTCATTCAAATTATCATACTTCATGTTCACAATCAACTCTGGCTAAAGTTCGTTTACCAGTTACTTATTATCTTGCGGGTCTAATTAAACTGAACTACTCTCGACCATTGCTCTTTTATTTATTTTTTATTTATTTATTTTTAAAAACAAAGCAAACCATTGCTCTTTTAGGAGATGCCATGATGCCCACAATGTGAATGAAAAAAGGTGTTGTTTTTTGACAGACATGGTAGACATTGTACAATTACTTTGTAACTCATTTAAAATACCAAATAAGGTTCTTTTCTTCTAAGTAAGTCTATTTTTAGATTTTGATCGATTTGTCTTATCTAAATTCAAATTCAATTGAAAAACTCTTACAAATTGGATCCAATTTTTCAGCAAATTTTATTTTCATATTCTATCCCAATTCAATAAAAATTAAAGAAAACTGATCTAATTCAATTAAACTGAATTTTAATTAATTGCAACTGAAATTCAAATAAAATTTATCCAATAGTCACTCAATTTTATCATACATAAATTATAATTTGAATCGTTTAAATATTAGTATATCTATTATGGTTTAAAATAACTGACCGATTAATTGAATTCAAATTCGGATCAAAGCCTCGCCGGTAGAAAATGGTCCAAATACACAAAATTCCCAGAGCATCGCAGGCCAAATACAACCTAACAAGACAAGCAGATTGAGGATGAGAAATGGAGAAGCACCTCTAACTCTAACTCTAACAGGGCTAAGCTCAAAGATTGAACCTCATCCCAACCAACAAAAACTCAAAAACGACCTTCAGATTAGCCGGAAACAACATCAAGAGCCTACCCACCACCCAAACCCGTTCGGACCTCGGTCATAATTCTTCTATGCGATCTCTCATCTTCTCCTCGGCTCTCTCCTTCAACGCTTCATTCACTGGTCAAAATCTTCCGTTAAGATACCTTCGTGCCTTTCCCCGCCAAAATATCCCTTGTACTCCTCTTTCCTGGACAAAATTTTCAAAAATGCATAACAGAGAAGCACAGCAGCATAAGACAATCCAGTCAAGAGCTGGTGTTAATCAAATTCAACAAATCATACACTCCAAAAACAGTGGTATTACTTCTATCTATTATATCTATGTATGCATGTATGTATATGTGTGTGTGTGTATGGTATAATAGGGTGGTTTATAGGTACATAAATGGGGTTGTTTGAATTGTGCAGGGGGTTGGCAAAAGTGTTGGGAGGAAGGATTGACTCCGTGGGATTTGGGACAGCCCACGCCGATTATATTGCATCTTCTCAAGACAGGAGCCCTTCCCAAAGGCAGGGCTTTGGTCCCTGGTTGTGGCAGTGTAAGTTCTTTGGTCTCATTTGTTCCTTGTCATGACTCCTGATGTAGTTATGCGAGGCTGTTTTCAGATATTTGATTTGGGCAGTGTTCAATTTCAACACACATTGTAAGGTTATTGCAAATTAACATCATTGGGATTCATACTTGTTCTGTAGATGCTGATTGGTTGCATTCGTAAGGAGAAGATTCATCATTGATTTATTAGAGCAATGGCTATTAAGAAATTGATTTACCCTTTCAAATAAAGGAAAGAATTAGACCAAAGGAGATGTGTGGCTTTTTTATATGTTTGACATGCATTAGTAAGTTCTATTTTTTCAATAAGGTGCAATGCATCTTGTTGGTTTGTACCTGTTCAATGAGTGGTTTTTTCTTACTTTCCCCCGGAGTTATGATGCAAATTCTTACTATCAATAAAAGTCAATTTTACTTACCCAAAAAAAAAAAAAAGAATTAGACCAAAGGCTTAAAACATAGTGAATTTATTAGTCTAATGAGTTTTTTCAGAACACTTGTACTTGTAATATTAGCAAGCATCGTAACCCATCTCTTCTTCATGATTCATTTGGCTAATTCTTGTTCTTTGTCCGAGAACATATTAGTGTTCTTATTTTGTATTATTAGTCGTGTTGGGTAAGATTGTAATTCCCATAATATCAGTTTACTATAAATAAGAGAATATAAGACAACGTAGCCTATACAATTGATTATTCTCTCCTTCCTCTCTTCTCTTTTTCTTTTCCCCTTTTCTACTTCTCTCTAACCCTTTTGATATTTCAACTTGGTATTAGAGCATTAATCCGACATCAAATAACATCGAAACACATCGTTAAAGCCCTTCGGAACACTTCGGGACACTCTCCAGTTTCTAACATGGAGTCTTATGATGATTTTTGCCAATTTTTTTGAAGTTCTAAGTAAGGTTTTCTATTTTTGAATATTTTTCGTAAAAATAGGGTTTATTTATTTTTATCCGCATATTCTTGTCCTTTTCTCCTGTTTGGTTGATTGGTTCTGGCTCTTAGGGTTTTCATTTGGTCTAGGGCAACACCTCCTGAGTTGCCCAGCACTCTGTAACTGTTTTGGATGCGATTTTGTATAAGTAGGATTATCGACTTCACTGTAGAGGGTCGAAACAGTGTCTGCACTGTTCAGATCTCTGTGTTTTGGTTGTTTTTAAGTCTCTGAAATATGTTTGAGGCCTGCTGGTGTGATTGGCTTCACTGGGTATTTGTGGCTTTGATCCGACGATGACTTGAGTATCTCGGATAGTTTCTTTGGCTCTCCTCTTGGTTGTTTGTCTAACTAAAAAACCGGACTGTTGTAGGTTCCCGTTCACGGTTCAACCGGTTTGACCGGCCGATTCGGTCTGGTTCTGATAACACTGCTCCTAGCTACCCCTCCGAGCGCCAAGGCTACTGCGGCAAAAGGGCTGGACCTCGCTGGTGCTTACAATAAGGAGTTCCATGTTCCCAAGGTGCCTCTTTTGCAAGTTGAATATTTGCCAGCCCCTTGAAAGGACAAGGGAAAGGGCAAGTTGTTGGAGGCCACAAAAGAGAGGGAGGAGCAAATTCCCCAAACTTTTAGGCCCTCCATGTTGGACGACGAACAAGAAGCAAGGGCAAGGCTCCTAAGCTTTGTTGATGACAACGAGGTGAAGGTTGTCTTTAACATGGGGCTTGAATGGACGACAATTGTTCTCACCCAGACCATCGGAAGAGTAAGTCTTCGTGAAACCCTTTTTCTTTGTCCTCTCCTCCTTCGCTCTTTTTCCTTGCTTCCTTTTCCTTGTACATCTCGCCATTCTTTCCGAAAGCATCTCTTATACTGCGTTGGGTGAGCGAAATGTTTATGAGGATGAGTTTGCTCGTTTAGAGGATAAGATACTAAAGCTGCAGAGTGATCTGGTTGCTTCGCAAGAGACAATTCTTCAAGGGATAAAGGATCATGAGAAAATGGAAATTTTCTCTGAACGAAGCACTGGTGGCCAAGAATGAGCTTCAATAGGCAAAGAATGAGCTGCAAGGGAAATTGGCTGCTTTGGAGGCTGCGGTTCTAGAACTTTCAAGGGTAGATAAGGCCGAAGAAGAGAAGGAAGCACTTTCCCTCAAGGTCTCCCAGCTAACTATAGCCTTGGAGAAGAAGGACTCCGATCTTGCTACTACTTGTTGCTTTGGAGAAGGACTCCAAGCTAGCGGGTATTGTGAAGGCTGTTGAAGTTACTACTGTGAAGAAGTGCAAGGACTCCTTTGAGTTTAAAAGGGATACCCTTGAATACTTTGACAGTGGGTTTGAGGAGTTTAGAACTCGCGCCAAGGAAGAATATATGAATTTGGATTTCTCTAAGTTCCAATCTAATGATGACCCCGCCTCAGTTGTTGGTGAGGAGAAGGAAGAGGAGGCCGGGGATGAGACGAGCAACAAAGCTGTTGTAGGGATTGATCCTGCGAAGGTTAACCCAATGGTTAGGGAGGAGGCGAGCAACCAAGCTAGGTCAATGGATAATGCAGACTAATTTTCTTTTCTTTCTTCTTGTTACATTTCTACCTTTTAATAGAATACTTTTTGCTATTTTGCAAAGTCTCCTTTCTCTCCTGTTGTGTTTGATTGTTTGAGTTGCTTTGACTTTTCTACCTTGAATTGTGCTATACACCCTTTGTTAAGGTGGAAGCCTTAAGCTGCATTTCTTACGTACCTTAGGCTTATAATGACTTTTTCAGGTTAAATCCAAGCTAGGTGAGTTGCCTTAAGTCTAATAAACCTCTTAAGTTCAATCCGAAGTAGGCGAGGTGCCTTAAGCTTCTAATTAACTTCTTAGGTTCAATTTGAGTCAGGCGAAATGCCTTGAGCTTCTAATGAACCTTTTAGGCTCAATCTGAGTTAGGCGAGATGCCTTGAACTTCTAATAAACCTCTTAAGATTCAATCCGAACTAGACGAGGAGGTGGCCAATTCTCTTTTTTTTTTTGAATTGTCTGAGCAGGGGCAAGTCTCCCCATCGACTCTAGATCATGGAATACTTGATTTTGTATTGCCATGGGGACTTTAAGTAAGATATTGAGAGTTGTAACATTTCTTGAAATGAAAAACACTTTTATTGAAATTAGCTACTTTAAGTAAGATATTGAGAGTTGTAACATTTCTTGAAATGAAAAACACTTTTATTGAAATTAGCTACTAGGCTACTCAAGGAGCGTTATTACAGTTGGCGACCGAAAGTAACTACTGAAAGAATTTTTTCAAGTATTCTGCATTCCAAGGATGAGATAGCTTGACTCCTCCCAGGGTCTTTAGGTGGTAGGTTTCTGGACTTAGTACTTTTACCACTCGGTATGGTCCTTCCCATGTTGCCCCAAACTTCCCATCTTTAGGCTCTTTTGTGGCCAGGATGACCTTCTTCAAGACTAGATCATTTGGTAGGAATTCCCGTTGCTTGACCGGGAGTTGTACTTTGCCATCCTGTTTTGGTATTCGACGACCCTTATTTGTGAGTCTTCCTTCTTTTCTTTTGCCAATCCAATTTCGATTGGGATAACCGCTTTTGTGCCAAATGCTAAGGAGTAGGGAGTCTCACCTGTGGGGGTTTGGACTGTGGTTTTGTATGCCCATAGGATACTTGGGAGCTTCTCTACTCATAATCCTTTGGAATGCTCAAACCTAGTCTTGATGCTTTTGAGCAGGGTTCGGATAGTTATCTCTACTTACCCATTTGCTTATGGGTGTCCAGGAGAAGAATAGTGGGTTATGAATTCCAAGCTCAGAATAGAACTTTTTGAATTTATCATTATCAAATTGTCTTCTGTCGTCATTGATGATAATTGCTGGGATGCCAAACTTACTGGCGATGGATTTCCATAGACCCTTGGATCTTTTGTTCGGTGATTGTCGCTAGAGGTTCTGCCTCAGACCACTTAGTGAAGGAGTCTATAGCAACAATTATAAACTTATTTGGTCATTTATCCTTCGGGAGGGGTCCAACGATGTCAATCCCCCATTGGATGAATGACTATGGGCTTGATATGGGAGTTAGCTCCAAGGGGGGTAACTTTGGAACAACAACAAACTTTTGATATTTCTTGCACTTCTGCACATAGCTTTGGGAATCCTTCTTCATTGTTGGCCTAAAATACCCTTGTCTCAACACCTTGTGGACCAGGGCATGTCCTCCCAGTTGATTTCACAAACTCCTTCGTGCACCTGCTCGAGCACATATGCTGCTTCGCTAGGACTCAAGCATCTTAGGTATGGGAGTGAGTACCCTCTCTTGTAGTGCACTTGGTTGAGTATCTGGCTGCCCTTCTACGGAGCTTCTTGGGCTCCTTATAAGAGAGTTTCGTGTTGTACGTATACAAATATTTCATTGACCCAGCTTAGCTCCTGAGCCACCGGTTCGACATTTATGCTCTGAGTGCTCAGTTTTGGCAACAATTCGATGGAGATAGTTCTGCCCAAGTTATTAGATAAGGCTGAGGATAGTCGTGCTAGTGAATCTGCGTGTGAATTCTGAGACTGAGGTATCTGAGCGATCTCGAAATGCTTAAACGTTGGTACAAGTTTCTTTACAATGGTCAAGTAGAAGCTTATGTTGGGCTCCTTGGCCTCATAGTCTCTTTGTAGCTATCTTACCACTAGTTGCAAATCATTATACGCATGCAAATGTTTCACTCCAAGTGATTTAGTAAGTTTTAGACTTGCAATAAGGGCTTCATATTTGGCTTCGTTGTTTGAAGCCTTGAATTTGAAGCGTAGAGCACATTCAACCTTCTCCTCAGTTGGAAAGGTGAGGATTAGTCCTGCTCCTCCTCTAGATGAGTTGGAAGATCCATCTACATACATCTTCCAAGTGGGCTATTGAAGGTCTTGATCAGCTTTTGTGGGATCAATTTTGCCCACTCGTGAATTTTGCATTTAGATCTGCCACCACTTGCCCTTTGACAAAGGTTCATAGTATGTACAGTATACAAATTCTCCTAGCTTAGTGGACCACTTTGCTAGTCGCCCAGACACGTTTGGCTTTTAGAGGATCTGTTGTAGGGGGACATTAGTAATAAGCCCAATTGTGTGCGCTTGAAAATAGGGTCTCAATTTTTGGGAGGCTGTAACCAACACAAAGTCTACTTTCTCCATTCTGGAGTACTTGGCTTCTTCCCTTCTCAGCGTCCGACTTATATAATAAATTGGATGTTGAACCTTCTCTCTTTGACTAACCAAGATTGCGCTAGTTGCTTCTTGTGACATAGTAAGGTACAAGTACAACTTTTCCCCCTTACTTTGGTCTTACCAAGAGTGGGGGCTTACTAATGTATTCCTTGCGGGCTTTGAAGGCTTCTTCACACTTTGGGAACACCCTTCTTAGTACTTTAAAGAAAGGAAGACACTTGTCACTAGCTTTGGAGATAAATCTGTTCAGAGCTACTACCCTTCCTGTGAGCACTTGAACTTCCTTGGTGCTTTGAGGGGATCTAATGTCTAGGAGTGCCTGGATTTTTTCGGGGTTGGCCTCTATACCTCTTTGGATGACCATGAAGTCTAAGAACTTTACTGAAGAGACCCCAAAGGCACACTTAGTAGGGTTGAGCTTCATGTTGTACTTTTTGAGTATTCCAAAAGCTCCTCTTAGATGGTCAATGTGTTGATAGGCTTTGAGGCTTTTGATGAGCATATTGTCTACATGGAGCTCCTTACAAGGTCTTTGAACATCTGGTTGAACAGCCTCTAGTAGGTGTCCAAAAGATATTACCGTGTAACAGTAGGTTCCTTCTTCTATAACGAAAGAGGTATTCTCTTGATCTGATCTATGCATCAATGATTTGGTTATAACCGAAGAATGCATCCATGAAAGTGAGTACTTTATACCCTACTATAGCATCAACCAGAACATCAATTCTGGGTAATGAAAAATAGTCCTTTGGGCATGCTTTGTTTAAATGAGTGAAATCAACACACATTTGCCACTGTCCACTAATTTTCTTTACCAGCACCACATTAGCTAGCCATTTTGGGTAATGTACTTCTTTTATTGGCTTGCTTTAAGAAGTTTTGTCACCTTTTCCCTGATTTCTTTGTGTCGCTCAGAGACGAAATTTCGTCGCTTCTGTCGCACTGGTTTCATGGCCGGATGGACATTTAGTTTGTGCTCTGCTGACAGATGAGTCCCCTTCATGTTTGACTGCTTCGAAGCGAAAACATCTTTGTTAGAACGCAGAAACTCCACAAGTAACAACTTTTGAGTTTTTCCGAGCATTTTTCCTACGTAGGTATTCTGCTCGGGTCGTTCCCAATTTGGATTGGTTCAAGGTCTTCAACGGGGCGGGGTGCTCAACTTCATCTCTATGATCTAGAGATTTTATCTGTAAAGGTTCTTGATGTTGCTTTTCTCGCATGGAGGCCACGTAGCACTCGTGCTGCTACTTGGTCATCTCGTACCTCACCAACTCCAGTCTTTGTTGGGAAACGCTGCAAGAGATGATACGTTGATGGTATTGCCCTTATTAGATTAAGGCTTGGGTATACCAAGATGACATTGTAGGTTGAGGGACAGTTCAATATGAGAAAATTGGCCATAATTGTGGTTTGTTGCGGAGTTTGCTCGACCGTGACTAGGATAACAATGGCTCCCAGTGGGTAGGCCTTCTCCCTCAAGAATCTGATTAATGGGACAGTAACGGGCACCAATTTATCTCTACCTATGTTTAACTTGTCAAAGGCATAAGTGAATATGATGTCTGTCGAGCTCCCACTGTCTAGGTCTCTCCGCACGAAATAGTTAGCATTGGTTAGAGTTACCACTAGGGGATCGTCATGCGGGTGTTAAATTTCTTTGAGGTCATCGTCGAAGAATGTAATTGTCTGGTTCAAGTGGGGCTTCTTTCCTAGGTTTACCTGGCTAACTTCTTGCTCGGTCTTTGCTCTATGAGCATGGGCTCACCTAGCCGCACTGTTTTCTCCCCCACTAGCACACTCTTCAGAGATTACTCTTACCTCATTTATGGCTTGCTGGTGTTATGCTTCGTCCCTGTGAGGTTGTGTCTCCACTTTCTCCTAGTGTCTGCACTCTATATACCTGTCGAGGTGTCCCTTCTAAATGAGGTCCTTTATCTGGTCTTTAAGGACTAGACAGTCCTCAGTGTTGTGATTATGGTCTCGGTGGAACCTGCATTACTTGTCCCTTGGTCTTTTGCTGGGGTGAGTCGTATTTTCCTGTACATTTCAGGATTCGATCATCCTGGAAGAGTATAAGTTAAATTGGGGTATTCAGTGGTGTGCATCTACGAGTTGGCACACTTGGAGCCCGAGGACCTGAGCAATTCCTAGCACTCACGCGTTCAGTCCGGTTCTTCTTGGGACTACTTTGCTCTGTCATTCCTGCTAGGTTGGTCACGCCTCTTCCTCTCCTTATGCTTATCCTCGTGGCTCCTATGAGCAAGGAAGGTGTCTTCGACATTCATATGACTTTGTGTTCTCGATAATAGCTCGATCATACTCTGAAGTGGGTCTTTGGATAGAGAAAAGAGGAACTGGGAAGACTGAAGGCCTCCCATGAAAGTGGTGAGTGCGACCTTGTCATCCATATTGTCGATCTGGGGTGACTCAATAGTGAACCTAATGTCAAAGTTTTTAATCGTCTCGTTCGTCTTCTGCATTACATTTAGGAGATTGGTGGGTGGCCTTTTGTGTGTTCTTTCTCGGATAAAATGTGAGATAAATGATGTGTTGAGCTCTACAAAGGAGCTAATGTTACTGGGTTTTGGCTTGCAGTTCCCTTAAGGTTGCTTGCGAAAGCTCTAAACATAACTTGATCTGCGAAAGCTCTATACATAAATTTGTAATCCCTGCCCCCGTCCCGTCCCCTGTCTTCACACCCCCCCCTGCCCCTGTCCACCTTACCCGCCGAAGCCCAAGCTCAAGCCAAAGCCAACATAATCTAAAATTCTAAATAAATCTAACATTCTAAATAATCCAACATAATTATAAAATATCATAACATAATTAAAAGCTTGTCATCTACAACATAATCCAGCATAATATAATTAAAACCTTGTCTACAACATAATCCAACATAATATAATTAAAAGCTTGTCTCTTATGTAAATCCAACACATCATCCAACACAACATAATGTAACATAATATAATCCAACATAACAAAAACATAAAAATACAAAGATCTACACTTTTACAAGCCAGAAACGTGAAAAAAAATCAAAAAAAAAATAATTTCCAAAAGAAAAAATCATTCAATAATATGTAGATTTGTATTCACAGCAACATGTGTGTATATATATAATAATAATAATAATAATAATAACAATAACGGGTAAAACGGGGCGGGGGTAAGTGTCAGTCTATCCCTGCCTTCATCTCCGCACGGGTTTATACGGGTTTTCCCGTATACGTCCACCGTCCAATACGTATGGTCCATCCCCGGTCCAAACGGGACGGGCTTGGACGAATACCCATTTTTACCCAGTCCACTGCCATCCCTAGATATGGGACACTATGGAGCATCATCAGAGACTTGTAGGTCTCTAAGTGGTCGAGCAAATCTTTCAAACCGTTGAAACTTTCAATTGTTGGCATCTTGAACCTACCGGGAAGGGGTTAGTTTGACATATCCAGAGTAAAAGATGACTCTGTGTGTTGCACCAGAGCTTCTACTGCCTCTGGAATCTGGGCTTTCACAGTGTTTATGACATTGCCAAGCTTGTCGTTGACCTCTGGGAACTTTCGTTCCCATTGGTCATTAACTTGTGGTCGAATGACCTCATTTTGGCTTTGCCTTTCGTTTTCTTGGTTATCGTCTAGATGTTCCTGGATCTGGGCTGTGAGAAGCTAGAGGATTTGCCGGTTCTGTTGGACTAGCTCCTCCACTGTTTTTTCCAGTTTCTTTACTCTCATTGCTTCTTTCTCTGGTCGGATGTGATCTTGGCCTTATAATGGATTTGGTCTCTAGCCAGATCTTTAGACCTTGTGATGGCCATTAGCTCGGGAAACTTGTGAACTGATCAAATTGCGAACAACTTGGTGTTTCCCACAAACGGCACCAATTGTTGATGTCAGAATTTGCTCTCCGAGCTTCGTGCTTGAGGTCACCCCTTGAACAACCAGTGGGAGTACCTACAAGGGCAAGTCGAAGACCGGAGGGGATCCATGGGTCAAAGGATCCCTTCGATGGTAAAGTTAGATTGGGAGTTTTGGATTGAGAGTATTAGACTGGAATTGATGCTGTGCCCCTTAGTTCATCTCCTCCTTTCCCCTTTTATAGGCTAGCTTAGTCATGTCATTAGAGGTTCCTTATCCTTAATTCAAATGGAAGCAGTTGCGCTTAAGCGTTGGAAGTGGTCTTCCTAGTTAGGTGGAGGTCCTAGCTGAGTTGAACTAGTCAAAGTTGTTATCGAGCTGGACTCTACTGGGCTAGAGGAGAGGTCAGCTGTCAAGCTGGCGAGCTAGACCCAATCCGAGCTATAGAGCTTCTCCCACCGAGCACGTGCTCATTAACCAATTATCAACAAGTAAAATCAAAAAGTCAAGTCTACCACTCCCGGACCCCAATAGTGGCGACTAAACTGGGCCATACCCTGTTTATTTTATTGTGAAGCTCTAATATTTTGTAAGAACAAAAGGGGATCCAGCCCAAAGTAATGATTACGATTTGATGGGATCATAAAAGAGCTTCTCTTCCTGAACCGCGTTTATTTTATTTTAGTAAGACACTTACAAAATAGCAAATCACTATGAGATCCAAGGGAACACAACACAAGTACACAGGAGTATGCAAAAATAAGCGAAGAAAGCATCTGAAGGTTCATCTCTTCTGAGAATTTATAATAAGCTTTTGTAAACTGACCAACAGTCTTTCTTGCACACTTCCCCTTTCAAGCTACCCAATACCTCTTCCAAGATGTGGTCCACTGCACCCCTAACTGGGAGAAGGAGAGATCAAAGTTCTCTAGCTACCAAACTATGCATCAACAGGTAATTGGTGGTCTCTTCAGCTCAGTGGGCATGCAAACCAGTGAGGGATCATTTTTCCTCAAATTGACAAATCACCATTAGTCCATAAAGTTTGATTTATGAAATTTAAAGTTGAATTGTTTCCATTTTACAAGTAATTCTTCATTGGTTCTTTATCACAACCTGTTTAATAGCTTTAGATATTGCTTTAATTGCCATCAAAAAGTTCCTTTATCTTCTTTCTTTGGCTCAATTACAGAAATATTTTCATATGCTGCAGGGTCATGATGTGTTAGCAATGGCATGCCCTGAACGCTATGTTGTGGGATTGGATATATCAGACAATGCCATTAAGAAAGCTACAGAGGTTAGAGCTGATTCTGTGGTCACTTGACTTCAATAGGGCACGAAACTACTTTATGATGCATACATGACATTGAAGCTGAATCTCCTTTCTTGTTCTTACTACTTCTTGTTTCTCTTTTGTTATAGTTCTCTAGCTAATCGGGACATGGAGCAGGAATCCAATTTTCAATTTCAAAATACATGAATAGACATATTCTTACGAAGCAAAAATCATTTTGGAGTTGTTACCCGTGGTTTCCTTGAATACTATCTAGCTGACTCCTAACTTGTTGGAGCCATTGCTGAATAGCCAAATATTCTCCCAACTGCACTAGTTCAACCCATTTCATTTCCAATTGAACTGAAATAGGTGTTCACAAAAATCTAAGGTGTCTGACATGGCGATCTTACAGATGTCCTAAGACGAGTTGACAGTGCCTAAGTTGGTGTTTTGTGACATAAGGTTGTTTGTAATGGCAAGAATAAATGTTTGAATAAAATTGGCCGTGGAAAGTGGTGTTTGTGACAGGGCAGCATAAATAATACCCTCCAAATATGAATGGATATTTTCGAGGATGGGTTTTCATAATATCTCAACATTCAACTCCCCCAGGAACTTTTGTAATTTTTTATTTGTATCTATGCTGAGCTAGAATACTTGGTTTATTATTAGTCTGCGTACTAGTTTATCTCAATTGTAATTTAGGTTGAAGAGAATAGCTCGACTAAAATGGATAATAGTACGTGCGGATTTGCACTCAAATCTTCATAGAGGATCCAACTAGATATTCAGTATTTACTTACGAAAAAGGTGAAAACTTGATTAGCACTTTTAGTTGGAAGGACAAATGTGAAACAAACACTAGAAGCTATTGACTCAAACTTATGCTCTCATAGAGTCTCGGTTTGTATCAAATAACTATATGAGTTGACTCTAATGCTTTCTTTGAATGTTTTGCTTTGATTCCTGGATATCAAGGCAGTTGTCTTCCTCATCAGCAAATTCAGATTATCATACCTTCTTAAAGACAGACTTCTTTACTTGGCATCCATCTGAGCCGTTTGATCTCATTTTTGACTATACGTAAGTTTGGCATGAGTATGAGTTAAATTATCCGGTTAGAAGTAACCTTTTGTCTTGATCATGTTACAATTGAAACTTTACAGGTTCTTCTGTGCTATTGAACCAGATTTGAGATCAGCTTGGGCAAGCCAAATTCGCGATCTTCTAAAACCAGATGGAGAACTCATAACACTAATGTTTCCAGTTTGCCAACTGTTCTTCGCCTTATTTTACATTTTTTTTTTCTTGTTTTCCCCTTTACTAAGTTAGCTTTGTGAAATTGATTCCTTTCCATGCTATTCAGTTGCACAAAAAGGCGAATTATATATTTTTTTTTGCTTGTTAGACGAATTATATTTACTTCTAATAAGACCATATCCCTAAAATGGGGAGGGCTTATCTTTTCCAAACAAGGTTTTAGAAAAAATTCAATTGAAATTCTTCCCATCTTAGACTGTAGATGTCTAGTTACTTTTTAGGAATTGTAGCTAAGTATATGTTTGTCTTGCAGATAAGTGACCATGTTGGTGGGCCGCCCTATAAAGTATCTGTTGGCAAGTAAATCTCTACCTTTAGTTTATTTGATCTCACAAAATGTTTTTTCCAGATTTTGTGTCAAAACTTTTTTTGACATATGGGAAGGATATTCATTCAACCCAATTGAGATGCTATTGGTTCATAACTAATAATTGCTGTCCATCGGTGTAGTTATGAAGAAGTTTTGCACCCCATGGGGTTGAAGGCAATATCTATTGTGGAAAATGAGTTGGCTATTGCACCTCGCAAGGTATGTGGATTCCATTGTATTTATTCCCCAAAAAAAAAAAGAAAGGAAAGAATTAGAGCAAACCAGAGTTTGCATCGAAGTTGTTGTGGATCATTTGGATAGCAAGTTTTGACCTAATCTCTCATCAAATCAGCTGTATTTGTGTCAGGTTACATCTTGCTATCCAATATATTCCTAGTGAGAAACTAGCCTTTGCTAGAAATGAGGTCTCTTGTGGACAATCAACAATCCTTTACTTGTTACAATAGATATAGAGACAACTTTTCTTTCCCCTTTTTCCTGAATGCTAACACAATGAACTCATTGAAAGCCTTGTAAAACACAATGAATTAGGCTATATATGTGAGACATTCAAGAGACCTATTGACTGTTTGGTGGATCAGTTGTCATAAAGTCGTGCATTCACCTTTTTGGTGGCCAGAATGTCAACAACCAACAGAGTTCTTAGCAGAACCTCTTTAGCAAAGGGTAGTCTATTATTGTGACTAAACTCTTATATTTGCTGCATGTAAAATGAAGTTGACGAAGATGTGATATCATTTTATTAGGTTAACTTTATTGTTAGATGTTTCGATTAGCACTAGGGTATAGTGTTCACTATTATGACTAAATCCTTAGATTTGCTTCATGTAAAATGAAGTTGACGTGGAAGTGATATCATCTTGTTAGGTTAACTTTACTTTTAGATGTTTCGATTAGCTTTTCTCTCCATCTTTTCTTTCTTTATCAATGAAAAGTTCAGTGCCCTAATATTTTTATGATTTAATGGTATAGGATTCTAAAAGAAGTTTCTTAATTTCTTTGCAGGGACGGGAGAATGTGGGAAGGTGGAAGAGGTGTATAGGTCAAAGCTTGCTGTGATTATTATTTCACTTTGTGTTTGATTACTTGAGATCTCACATTTAGTTCATAGAATTGATGATTGTGTATTTCAGTCGCTTACATTTTTGAACCATCAAGTGGTTCATGCATTTTCCAAACAATGGATTACTGACTTCTATTCAAATGATACTTGAACTGTGTTCCTGAAAATTTGATATTGAAGAACAAGTGCATTATGTGAAGAAAATGGGATCTCGGAAGATCTGTTTTGCCATCTGGAAATATGATGGTTAAATTACTAAAGTAGCAGGACCAATAGGGTGCCAATGTCTTCCTATAGTTGGCAAAACTGTTTTCAACTTTGGAGAAGCAGTCCCAGAGAACTGAGATGTGCTGTGGTATTTTTAAAAAATAGAAGCTCAATCGAAAAATTATGAAATCCAAACAATTAACATGGATGAATAATTTGTGTTGCAATAGAAAAGAGAGATATTGAGGAGCCATGTTTGAACCCAAAAAAAAAAGGCGAAAGTTGGAAATAGGGTCATTTGGAAGTCGGTATACCTAATTACACTTATTTGGCAAAAAGTACACATAAAAAAATGTTTTGAAAAAAGGTACACTAGTTGGATACAAAGACGTAAATGTCCATTTTGATAAAAAAAATTTCTTAAAAATGTAACAATACAGTTATCATAACCGCTAAAATTTAGGCTCAATTAATTCAAAATCTATTCATCTTCCTAAAAAATCGAAATGTATCCCTTTGCCTTCCAAAAAAAAAACGGCTGCTCTGTATCTTCTTCCAAGGAAACCCACCTATCTGCATATCCATCCCAGAAGAAACCGATTCATCTTCCTCTTCGGTCGATTATCTCTATATTCATCCAAAGGGTGTTGAATGAGCATTGTTCATTGATTTACTAAGGGATTCGGGTTACATTACCATCCATTAAAGAGGGTTTTATTAGAGATTTGAAGAGGGTTTTTACGGCATTGTTACTCTGATCGTTGCTCGTTCTTTGCACTGATCGTTGCTCGTTCTTCGCAAGAGGTAATGTATGTATATATATATATATATTGTGTATTATGATAATGGGTTACCTAATCAAAAATTCAGTACATTACACTTTTTTTCTTGTTTATTTAATTGGGTATTATCATCATGGGTTACATTACACTTTCTTTTTTTTGTTTAAATTCATGTTTTGGAACCATATTTTATTTGTTTGAAGATTGAAAGACGAATAATGTTCAGATTTTTATTTTTTTTTTGTCAAAAGCCGTTAAATTATGTAATTTTTGTACTATAAGAGTGTTCATATTATAAAACATTTTTGTAAAAAATTTTTGTGCTGTGAATGTTAATTGCCCAGGTTGTTTATTGACACGGTTGTTTGTTCTTTTTTTGTGCAATTATGTGTGATTACACTGTGTGTTGATTGTGTTAACATCAGTCTAATATACAAAGTGTAACATATAAAGGGTAACACATAAAAGTGTAACAAATGTACCAATATAGTTTAACAACATACTAGTTTAACAACAAAGTGAAGAACAGTGGACCATTAGACACGGAAATGTATATTATTTTTTTAAAGTGTTGTTGTGGGGTAATAATACAGTGTGCAGGAATACAAATTTTTTATTCCTTGTTGGATAACCCTGTGTAATGTTGAATGTAATACAATGTAAAGTGTAAGGTGAGACATTAGTTGACAATGTTACACTTTACACTTTCATTTCAGGTAACACTTTACACTTTCCATTAGGTAAGGTGAGACATTACCTAAAGTGTTACACAAACAGAAGATTCATGTCTCATCTTACACTACTATTCATTTATTGAGAAAGTATGAAAGTATTACACTTTCAATATTACCCTGTAACACTTTACACGTTCCTTTATGTAAGGTGAGACATAATGTAACACTTTACACTTTATATTGTCTCATCTTATACTAATGTTCATTTGTATTACTATCACATTGTAATATAGAAAAGTGTTACATAAAAAGGGTAACATTATTATTGGTTCACTTATTTGGTTATGCTCTGTTTTTTGGTTCACTTATTACAGTGTGTTACACACTGTTTTTGGTTCACTTTTGAATGTGTCATACACTGTTATTTGGTTCACTTACTTGGCTGTGTTATACACTGTTTTTTGGTTAACTTATTTGTTTATATTGTTCTATTTTCAGTTAACCTTTTGGTATAATTTATACAATTTGTTCTTTGTCACTTCCCAATTCAGAGCTGTGATGGGGAAAAAACGAAAGGTGGAATCGAAGCAAGAGCTTAAATACAGATCGAATTTGCTTGCGATAATTAGAGCAATAGATGAAATTAACATTAGTGAAGAACACAAGGTTATTTTGAAGAAAACACCATTTTGGTTGCTATTTGAATGCATCATTGATAAAAAATTAGACATGACATGGTGTAGAAAGAGCGATACTATCATACAGGATGTAATAATGTGCTTTGATGTTAATAAATCTAAATTTTACATTGGTGGGGAGGACATTAAATTGAGAAGGAGTGATGTGAAAATAATTTTTGGCATTGATGATGGACGCGATCCAATGGATTCACTATCTCATGGTAAGGAAAATACAAAATTTGTTAAAAGGAGATTCAAGAAAGATAGCAAGTTGATATCAACCTTGATAAAGAGTAGATTGGTTGAAGCAGCAAGTAGTACAAAAAAACATGACATTGATGACGTTGCAAGACTGTTATACCTATTCCTGATGATAACACTATTTTTCACACACACTGGTACATCTATAGGATGGGGTTTTGTTTCATACGTTGAGGATATAAATACAATGAAGAATTACGACTGGTCAAGTGCAATACATGAATCTCTTATATCTTCACTTTAGAGAAAGAATAACACCCCATCCGGACTTACTGGATGCGTAATGTTGTTACTGGTAAGATGTTAATAGCTACATTCCATTTCCAATATTTTGTCCTGTTGTTCATTACAATAATGTAACTTGTTTGCTTATATTAAATTTGTATGTATGTGCAGTATTGGGTTTGTGAACATACAACAATTGTCAAGTCTGACAGGCCAAATGCAATACCAAGGATTCTGAAATGGAATCTGATGAGTCTTCAAAGAGCCATGAAACAAAGTACCCTTGCAAAGTTGAAGTCAAAATATGTAAGTTGGTTAAATATAACGAAATTAGTTTAATATGTCCATGTTACAGAATTTTTAAATCTTTTTATGTTATCATATAATACACTTGCATCATAAACACTATAATGTCACACTGTAATTATACACTTCCATGTTACACTTGTGTTATTTAATGCATACAAATGTCTATTTTTTAAATGTTGCAAAGGTGTTGAGACATAGATTGAGCAGAACAACAGAGAAGAAAGTTTTTCTGAAATATAAGGGAAGGAAAGAACAAGAAGTGGGTCAATCTAAATTGGAGGGAGAGACCGAAACTGTTAAAGTTAAAAAAAACACAAGATCAGGTGGATGAAGAAGCATTTGAGTGCATTGAGAATGAGGAGGGAGAACATGATAAAATTCTTGGCGATGACGATGATATGTTGGATGTCATTGGTGGTGATGGAGATTCAAAGGTGGCATTTGAATCTCTTATTGATGCTGCTATTAACGAAGCGACTCACAATCTCGATGCTCAAGTACAAGATGACATTGATGTAGGAGAAGAAGAAGACAGAAACAGACAAAGGATTCAAGAGCTATTGAAGGAAAATGATGTCTTGAAAATTGTTATAAGGAACATAGTCACAGATAAATGTTATTTGCAGCATTCACATTCTGTTTCTGGTGGTGATGAGGTTGACAAACAACAATCTGCATTCGCATTGAAAATTTAAGAAAATGAGACGATTATAAGGAGTTGAATGAAGTTGTTGAAAATATGAAAAAGAGGGAGCAAGTGTTTGAAGCAGAAATACAAGGTTGCAAGGAGACAATAAAAAATCTAGAAAATGAGAACGTTGAGTTGATGGATCAACTTAATGAATTATCTGTCCATGTTATAACTCAGAAATATCAGCAAGAAAACATTGCAGCTGAAGATCATGGGGAAAAGAAAAAAACATGACAAATATCAATGGTCCGAAACATAAATAAAAGAGATAGGAAACGAAAGAGAGATGCAGAATTCGAATACAGTGGGAAAAAGAAAGGAAAAAATCAGATTGTGACATCAAATACGATCAGCCATAAGACAAATTTGAGTGAAGACAAATGTGGGAGAACAATTGAGATTGTTGATGATGATGATGACAGCAAGGAAAAAATAACTACTATTCAAGGGCTCATAGACAAAGAGATAAAAAAAATGTGGCGTGAGTGTGAAGAATTGGATGCCATTGATTTCAACAAATTGAAGACGATATATGATGAAGAGGGTTACGGGTAAGTGTCACTGTCCAATTAAAAAATTGTTCATTAAAAATTATGGTTCTTACCTACTTCGTTATACAATAAAATATATAACAAGCTTGCTTCCAATTTTTATGACATTGTAGTGGTCAAATATGGTCTGGGGTTGGAGTTGGAAGCGTATTATATGTGGAAGATGCATTGAAAATAATGACAACTTCATGCAAAATATAAACAGTGTACGTATTTGTTAAAAGTGTAAGATGTAACTGAATTTTTTAGATAGAAAGTGTTGTTTGACAGTGTAACATGGTTTGAATAGTGGAACATGATATTTGTTTTTTAACAGATCACTGACTGTTGTGCTGATATGCTCAAAGGAATTGATGACTACAATGAGATGTCCACATTTCAAAGACGTGGCTACTTCATTAATAGTCTTTGTTGGGTAAGATTTATAAATAGCATGATGTACAAATAGTTGTTCAATTAAATTATTTGTGAATTGTTTAACATCTTATATTTTACATGTTTTGAATGTGTAGTCCTTTGTAACTCTTCCAGATCTTGAGTATGCACTTCAAACAGAAATAGACCGGCACATACTAGAATTCGGAGATTCAAAATATGTTGTTTTCCCAATGAATTCAAATGGTCGAAAAGAAAACTGTTCTCCGGACCACTGGACTTTGCTGGTATTAAATACTGAAGGTGTCTGGACACATTACAACTCATTAAGGCCAATGACGAAAGGCAGCCGCGATATGTACCTAGAGGATGCAATCATATTGGTTTGATTATGTTAAAACAGTGATGTTAAAAGCCCATATTAGTTTGGTGTCTATCCATAATATTAAAGCTGTTTATGTAATTGCAGAAAAAATATGTTGAAAAGAAGATTACGGAGTTCAATCATTCGAAGGGGATCGACATAGACACACATGATAAGGAGCTTCCAATAATATCATGTCAGACATGTCCACAGCAAAAGGCAAACTCGTAAGTACTCGTTCTCCAAATGAAATTATTATTTTTAAAAAAACATAGATACATATTAACAATTGGAGTTCATGCAGGGTTGCATGTATGTTACATAATGAAAAAACTTACAAAAGGAGAAGAGATTGAGGAGAGGTTAACAGCAAGACAGATGACCGAGTTCCGAGCTGAAATGGTATCATTGTTTCTCAACCATCCAAATTCTTGGAATGAAGAAGATCTCAAAATCCGTAGGGAATTGAAGAAAAAATTTGCAGACAAATGACAAAGTTTTCATTGCTTATGTACTTTATAATTGATGATTATTGTAAGATGAGACATTTGTTTGTGTGACATTGTGGTGTGTGGTGATTGGTGATTATCCAGAATGTGAAGGGACACAGATGTGTATTCATTGTTGATTAATGGAGACCATGTCAAAATGTAACAGGGTAACATTGAAAGTGTAACATTTTCACACTTTCTCAACAAAAAATGAACATTAGTGTAAGGTGAGACATGGATGCACATGTTCTGTTTGTGTGACATCGTGGTGAATGGTTATTGGTGATTATCCAGAATGTGCAGGGACACAGGTGTGTATTCATTGTTGATTAATGGAGACCATGTCAAAGTGTAACAGGGTAACATTGAAATTGTAACACTTTCACACTTTCTCAACAAAAAATGAACATTAGTGTAAGGTGAGATATGGATGTACATGTTCTGTTTGTGTGACATTGTGGTGAGTGGTTATTGGTGATTATCCATAATGTGCAGGGACACAAGTGTGTATTCATTGTTGATTAATGGAGACCATGTCAAAGTGTAACATGCAAAAGTGTAATAAGGTAACATTGAAAGTGTAACACTTTCACACTTTCTCAACAAAAAATGAAGGTGAGACATGAATGTACATGTTCTGTTTGTGTGATATTGTGGTGAGTGGTTATTGGTGATTATCCACAATGTGTAGGGACACATGTGTGTATTCATTGTTAATTAATGGAGACCAAGTCAAAGTGTAACATGGAAAGTGTAATAGGGTAACATTGAAAGTGTAATATTTTCACACTTTCTCAACAAAAATGAACATTAGTGTAAGGTGAGACATGGATGTACATGTTCTGTTTGTGTGACATTGTGGTGAGTGGTTATTGGTGATTATCCACAATGTGCAGGGACACATGTGTGTATTCATTGTTGATTAATGGAGACCATTTCAAAGTGTAACATGGAAAGTGTAACAGGGTAACATTGAAATTGTAACACTTTCACACTTTCTCAAAAAAAAAATGAACATTAGTGTAAGGTGAGACATGGATGTACATGTTCTGTTTGTGTGACATTGTGGTGAGTGATTATTGGTGATTATCCAAAATGTGCATGGACACATGTGTGTATTCATTGTTGATTAATGGAGACCATGTCAAAGTGTAACATGGAAAGTGTAACAGGGTAATATTGAAAAGTGTAACACTTTCACCTCTATCCAATTAACTGTTCAAAACAATGTGTTAATTCACTATACAAGACCACTGTGGGTTGCATACAGACTAATCCATAAAAAAAAACACATTATAAAAAACTTAAATTAGCTAAAACAAACAATGTGAAAAATTAGCTAAAACAAACAAACCCAACAAATGAGTGAAAAAACACATTGTAAAAAACTTAAAACATTGAACAATGTTATTAAATTATAGCATTAAACAAGTCTACAACGGCTCGTTACAAGATTTTTTGTTGTGACTGCCCAAACGCCCACACCGACCACAACGAATTCGCCTATTGACTTTTCCCCTAGACCGAATTCTACGATTCTTTGGTCTACCAGGTTGCTTCTTGGTAGATGGTGGCAAAATATTAACATCTACAGGCGAACTTTCATCACGATATATAGTCGGTACTGGATAAATGGGTTCAGAATATGACATTTTGTATGTGCTGACATGATAGTAATAATTAACAAATTCGTTGATATTCCGCCCACTCTTTCGTATTGCAGACACCGCATGTGAACAAGGAAACTCATTTATTTGTCACTGACAACATGAACACGTGTCATTCACAATATCAACAGTCACCGAAGGATATGACATCACTTCATACACTTGGTTATTCGAAACCCGCACAATCCAGGACCTCCCCTCATCAAATGTAGCTTGTAATCTGGAAGACATATTGGGGCATAAATTCCCATTCCACTCCGAAGCTATTTTCATCATTTGGCTAATTTGATCCATTATCTGTCCCCTAATTGTGTCAACCATGCTAGTAATAGGTAAATGCCGAGCTTTTAAAATCCACGCACTAAACGATTCGGCAGCATTAGAACACATCTCACCATAACACTTCCCTGAAAAATGAGCATTTGTCCAGTGTTCATATGGAAGACTGGACAAGAACTTGTCCACATTAGAACCACCTTCACGACGCAACGCTTCAATCTTCTAATTAAAAAGCGACTGTGTTGGTGCATAAGCATACTCACGTAACAATCTCACCATGTGTTCTCGAAATAAATTGGAAAAACGAGCACCACTCAGTTTATCCCGCAAGTTAGCTTTCAAATGCTGCAAGCAAAATGCATGATGAGCAGTTGGAAAAAATTTCGGCATTGCCTCTAACAGACCCAAGTTGCAATCAGATACAAATGTAATAACCCGAGACTGATCTAATATATTAGACAGCTGTTCTAAAAACCAAAACCAGTTTGCTTCATTCTCCGAGTCAACCACAACAAATGCCAAATGAAACAAACCTGAAAAACGAAGCACATAAAATATTTACGAAAAATTAATATAAAAAACAGTGAAACAGATGAATGGTAATTCCAAAACATTATTGTGTGGTGAATGTTAATAATCCAAATTGTTTCAAATTACACAATGTGTGTACACTCACTATTAACTGTATTCATATCATAGTGTAGCAATGAAAGTATAACAATATAAGAAACATAGTGTAACAATGAAAGTATAACATAACGATTACAACTTAACCACATATTTTATCATTTAAAAAGTTGTATTAAAATATACCTTGGTTGCCATCTTTTCCTGTAGCCGATAGAAGATTACCTCTATACCTGCCTTTCAAAAATGTGTCATCCAAAAAAAGTAGTGGACGACAATAATTAAACCCATGAATACAACCCTTAAAGGAAACAAACAACCTTTTGAAACGATTAGTATCATGATCACAATCTAACACAATATGGCTGCCCGGATTTGTACGATTTGCTGCATCGACATACCAACGAAATTGTTGGTACGATAATGAATGGTCCCCAAAAAGCATATCTTTTGCTTTCTCAACTCCTTCCTATGCTTTATCATAAGAAATGGTGAGTCCATAATCAGAAAAAAAAATCAGCAACCACTTCCGTTGGACGCGTTGTGCTATGCCCACGAACACGATCAACAATCAAATCTGCAATCAATTTAGAACTCATTCGCTTGTTATCTGTCGTTCGTAGATCCACACCACAAATGTGTTTGTTGTCCAATTTCCTAATATAAAAAAAATCAGTAGCTCTCTCCACTGTTGCATTTATATGTCACCCACAACCAGAAGAGTACTTAAATGAACATTCAGCAATAACCCTTGCTTTACAATTCTTTACATAATTAAATTCAAAACCAGATTCAATCGAGTATTTGCAAAGTGCTTGACGAAACTGTACCACACCACCTTCAAATTTCTGTCCTACGTGCCGTATTTCATTACTCCACCCAGTTGTTAGAAGAACTTTCTCATTGTGACCAATAAAATGGGTAACAAATCTACTTCAAAGTCAACAACATCACCAATGTTCACATTGTGCAATGAATCATTATCACCCACCGACCCACTCTCAATATCTTCCACAAACACCTTAACTTCAACGTAATTTCCAGGAAAACTCCGTTTCAATTCAATCAAATTCTTCAAATCCGCATCGTTGCGCAACATGCAAGATGGGTGACCAGGAATAGAATATGACAACTTGACTGACAAATTAAACAACTCGTCCCAAGTCTCACAAACTTCATGAACAAGTTCTGACATGCTGGAATTATAACATACTTTGAATACTTTAGTAGCATTACCGTATGTACATAACATCAACACCGTTTCCTCCATTGCCAAAATCTATCAAGCTATTAAAAGAATAGATACAATAAAATTCAAAAATAAAAACATATATTCACAAAAATATATACTGAAAACATTTATACATTAACATATTTATATGTTAATAGCTTAACATACTAAAAACCAAAAAATTCAAACCTTGTTGTTTGTTGTTACGTAATTGTACAAAAAAATCAACTTCAGGCTTGCAGCACCTCTGTCAGGTTGATGAACAAAAAACTTGGCTTGCAGCTGGATGAATAAGAATAAAATCGGCTTCAAGCTTGCAACACCTTTGTCAGGTGGATGAAGAAGAAATAACGGCTTGCTGCCGGATGAAGAATAAAAAAATCGACTTCAGGATTGCAGCACCTTTGTCAGGTGGATGAAGAAGAAGAAATTCAATCCTTCAGGCTTGCAGCACCTTTGTCATGTGCATGAAGAATAATCGGTAATACCAGTAGCAGTTTCTCTCTCATAAAACTAAAAATAATAGTATATTCAAAATTTGAAATTTTTTTGGAAAGTGTTATATTTATCTCTCATAAAACTCGGAGATATTTAATACACAAATATAATTTGAAAACTAAACACTTTCCAACAAAAAAACACATGGATCAATGGAGGACAAAAATCTCACAATAAAATTAATAAAATTCAAATAATGTACTTAGATATAAATAAGTATCAAAATTGTGGACTTAATTACCCAACATTTTTTTCTGTGTATTTTTTTTACAATTAAGTCTAATTTGGTATACCCCCTTCCAATTTCCCCTTGGAAATAAGTCTTGCTGCAGTATCTTTTTTGGTAGTAAGTCCAAGCAATGACTTTTTAAGTCAGCAAGCATCTCTGGTCCTAAGCACCCCCGGTCTCCAGGCTTAAGGCAATAGGGAGACAAGCTTGAAAGTCAAACTCGCACACGACACTGACTTTTTTCTTTATGACTTGGTGCTTTTAGTTCTGTAGAAATTCTTTTTTTCCATTAATTTGGTTTGTGTAAGCCTCCAAGTCAAGTAAACTTTTTTTATCATCTAGTCTAAATTAAATTGTTCACTTTTTTTGGTAAATTTTTTTATCATCTAGTCTAAATTAAATTGTTCACTTTTTTTATTACAAGTTTGTCCCTAAACGCTCATTCATCCTCTCTTAACCTGACATTTTCTCTCCTTTGAACTAAACTTTTCTTTGTCACTTCCAATTCGTGGAACGCACAAAATCGGCGATAATCAT
This sequence comes from Ilex aquifolium, assembly GCA_951799425.1. Classification (NCBI taxonomy): domain Eukaryota; kingdom Viridiplantae; phylum Streptophyta; class Magnoliopsida; order Aquifoliales; family Aquifoliaceae; genus Ilex; species Ilex aquifolium. Next base: position 7,597,532 of record OX637401.1, on the reverse strand, counting down.
GTAAGAGAAAAAAATCTCTTACCTCAAAGGGGTTACAATTTGACTGTGAAACCCAAATAAGGATTGCACTATCCTTCTTGAAAAAATGAGCAAATTGCTAGGGATTGGGGTTGAACCAGTGGGAGGCACTTCGATGCTTAAGTCAGTAAATGCTCTAAGAGTACGCAAACAGAATTGCAAGGAAAAAAGTATGTACATTTGACTCAAGGGTTATCCGGTATTTATAGCATTGCATTTTTTTCTACTAGGGTTTCTGTTGTAGGCTGTAATAGGCGACACACTTAACTTTTAGCCGGATTACCCTTGATTGATGCTGGATTCTCTATCTCTTAGGGTACGTTGATAATGCTTGCTTGTGATTTCTCGGGATAACCTACCTATATTATATAACGGATTGTTTTCGTATAATAGATTGTTCGAGCTCCATTTGGCCTCACCTTTATCTCAATTATGTCATTGGTTCGGTTCATTTGGCCAAACACTTCTCTTGCGTACTGTGCTAATGATAGCCCGGTTACTAAGCTGGTGACTAGGGCATAAGTACTCTGTAAATTTCCCATGTGCTTTCCACATGTGAACTTTTCAGCGCGTGCTCTATGACAAGTGGCTTCATTAGCTTCTTAAATGGTGTGCAGTCATTTTGTGCCCCTTACTTGCCCCTTGGAGGATGTCTGCCATGTGGGACACATCGGCTGACCTTATCTAACCTTTCATTATTTTTGCTTTTAATGCGTTGCTTGGTTTCTCGAGAAAGGACACTGCGCACGTCTTTCCTGTCTGCAAAACGCCTTACTTCAATTAATACAAGTTTCTATTCGGTTGTAGGCACCATTTCCCTCTCTTTTTTTAGGGGTTATCATATTCCTTTTTCCCATTCATCGAAGCTTTTCCAGAATTCTCTTCTTCTCTGCAATTCTTGTGTTTTCCATGGCTCCCCTCATAAAGGAAGATATTCATGCCTTTAAAGCTACTTAGGTATTGTAGACAACGTGAAGATTAGGGTGCCCAAGGCCAACGAGGGCCTTATAGGATCGAGGCAATCGATCCCTATGTATATAATCTCTATCGCCGAAGGTGGAGTTCACTTCCTCTTCACCTTCTTCTCCTCAGAGTTCTTTTTGCATTTAAACTTTTCCTCCTCCAGTTCTATCCCAACTTCTTTTAGATAGTAATGTGGGTTGTGGTTTTAAACAACCTCCACGATACTAACTTAGGGCTTTGGGAAATTTGTACTGCTATATCATCAAGCTTGCTAGCGATGACAATTATTATCTTGTTGTTAGTAACAAAAGTCACTACCTTATCACCCATCTCCCTGATTTGAACAAGAACCATGAGAAAAACATCATGTTAGTTTCTAGTAGTAAGGAGCATAAGGTATGGGAAAAGCCTGACTACCGATGCCCCTATGAGAGTGGTACTCTAGGTATGTCTTTTAGACATTTAAACTCTATCTTGTTTTTTTAATTTGTAAAAGTTTATGGTTTCCATTTTCTCCCCCTTGCTTTTGTTAAAAAAAAATAGATGAAAATGTGAAGGAGAAGGTTTCTAAGAGGTCTGTCAACATGGAGGATCTAAAAAAAGTTAGGGCCTTCAATGAGGACCTCTTCTGTCGAGCTGCACATACTCTGCTCGGTTACACTCTTACGTACTGCTCCTTCATAGCTATCCCAGAAAGACCTAATGCTCACTTGATGGCAGACCAAGAAGCACTCAAGACCCTTGGAGCTTCTACTTCAAAGTCTCGTCACAAATCCTCCATCTTTAGCCGGGCTCGACCAGTGAAGAAATTCATTGACCTTGTCTTTGGTTCTTTAGATGCATCCCCAAGTGTTGTCCTGTCTGTTGCTCCTTTTCAAACTTTTGCTACACAAAATTTGCCTTTTTGTGATTTCCCTCGGTTGAATATAGCCGAGACCGAATTGATCTCAATACCAGATAACAATCTAACTGACGACCCCAACGTAGACCAGTCCAAGAATGACAAGACCCAGGTGATGGTGTTTTTGCCAATGTCCCTGTGGCACCTGTTGCTACTTTTCTTGAAGTTCATCAAGTAAGCGAGCCTTCTTCTGATATGATTAGGTGGCAAAAACATTCCGCCAAGAAGAGGAAAATAGTGGAGATTGGTGAACCTGATCAGGCCGAGGGGGTGATTTCTCCTTTTCGCTCCATCCTAATGGCCAAAAGGGATAGAAATTATCATAAAGATTCTATAATGGCTGATGCGAATGTTGTTGTCGGCGTAGCTAAGGAAGTGATGCTTCCTCCAGACTTGACTGCCAATGAAATAATGAGTGACGATCAGATCTCCCAAAGCGCCCTTCAATCGATGGTGCTTGTAATTTTCTTTTTTCCTATTCCAACTATTTAAGAATTTACCAAGTGTCTTTGTTATAGGGTCTCCAAAGGGTCCACGAGGTCTGTACTCGAATTGCCTATAAGGATAAGGCGATGAAGAAGGCCATTTACGACCGCATGGCAACTTTGGAGAAGAACGAGAAGCTTGACACCGAGGTTGCTAAGCTTTGGGAGGAAGTGCTGGTCCTCTAGGCCAAGATAACTGAATTGGAAGAAGAAAAATATCATCTAAAGTCGTCGAATGATGAACTGAAGTCCTTAGAGGTTGAGGCTTTGCGAGAGGTCTCACAGACTCAAGAAGAACACGCTAACTCCTTGAAGAATTTGAAAGTTTCAAAGCTAGTTCCAAAGCCAAAGAAGATGAGGCCTTCGAGGATGGAATGGAGAAAGCCGAGGAGGAGCTAGCCAAGCAAGTTGTGCAAATTGAGAAGGTCAACTTCAGGAAGGGTTGGGATGAGTCTCTACATGCCATCAACATCCTATCATCTTCTAAGCACTTAAAGCATTTCCAACGCCCTCGCCAACCACTACCTTTTAGCCATTTTAGCGAGCAAACACTCTGTTCGTGTGCTCCAACGCCCTCGCCATTCAGCTCGCCAAAATAGCCGAAGTCTTCATCCTAGCCAGATCTGTTGAGGGCAATCCACTCGTCATTCAGCTATCTTCCTTCCATTTCTGCACAACGACACAGACTTCCTTCTATTTCCTCCTTCAGGTATTGTCTTTATTTACATCAAATTGAGGCAAAGCACAAGCCTTGCCTCCTCTGATACTTTCTGAGAGCTCTGATACTTGCTGAGACCAAACGTTTTGATTTTGTATTTAATTTTTACGCATTGAACTTTTGTTTCTATGTTGAATCTCAAGTGCTTATGTGTTTTTTTCCCTCTTTGTTCGTTCTTGGTTTTGTTTTTATGTGTTGTTTGGTTTCTTCAACTGGGTTCAATAAGTTTCTTGAAATTTTTTGAGATGAGTTTATTTTTATTGTTCACCATATGTTTGATGAATTGCCTCAATGAGATATGCAGCTCAACCATGTTATTAATCAAGAAACAAAATAATATATATATGACAATGCTAATTTGATTTGATTTCATTGAGTGATTGTTTTCGCAAATAAATTTTTAATAGCCAAGAGTGATAATGTACAGAAGGTGAAGAAGATATAAGTAGATGTGTGATTTACATATTGAATTAGATTCCTTGTAGCTTGGTTTATGTTAAAAATTGTTGTGGGTTTTTTAGAATGAAATGAACTAGTTCGTATTTGATGGGTATGGGAATTGAAGTTCACATAAGTTTAATCTTGAGTCTTTTTCCTTGAATGGGCTGTTCTGAAGCTTCTTGATAGGTTATGAAGCCTGGTTTAATTTGATTCAAGCTGCAGATATTTTCTTTTTCAATATATAGCATTAGGATCACAATAGTATAGAATTGATCGTATTGGACTCTTTTTGAATTAAAACAGCTTGTTAACTTCACAGCTTGAATTGAATTCTCTGTTCATATTGGTTTGGTTACTTTAATGCTTTGCTCTGTAATTTTTATTTTTTTTTTGTAAAAACTACTTTCCTATATTTAATTTTCTGGATTGGGGGTGATGGGGAACTGTTCTTTCTTAACTTGAATAAGACCTTTTGTAATTGTGCATATAATTTTGAAATATTTATGTCTATTCAGCTGTGTTTATTTTTGCTCTCAATTGTGGCTGAATTGTACATAGAAAATGCTAGCTTACCTGTTCGAATGTGTTCTGTTTTGCTATGACTATTCAATTTCTCCACTCTAAATGGGCTTTCTGTAATTGGCAAAGGAATTAATGGTCGTCCCTTTCGCTCTACGTAGCATCAACCATGCCCTTTTTTTCTCTCTCTCTCTTGAGTCATCTCATGGACCCAATACCCATTACTTCAGACACCCACCATGCACTTAATAGCATCAACTGCAGTGTTGTTTTGCTCCCCCTCCCTACTGTTTTGCTCCTTGACATGAATAATGTATGTTTGGGTTGAATTCTAAGCATTACGTATGGAACCATTTGAACATGGATATTACTCCAATCTCTTGAACGATGGAGCAAATTTTGGTGAGTTTAACACTCAATCAGTAGACCAAATAGGTCATTCTTCACCAATATCATCTCAAATAGAATCCACCACCAAAAAGGTTCGAGGCGGCAACTTTACAGTTGAGGAGGACTTAGTTCTAATCTCGGGTTGGCTTAATATTAGCGTGGATGCCTTGCATGGAAATGAGCAAAAATCTAAAACGTATTGGCGAAGGGTTTGGGAGTACTTCAACGAATACAAACCCCAGTCAGATTGTAATCGCAATCCGATTTCTTTGATGAATCATTGGTCGACAATTCAACTAGCCACCAATAAATTGTGGCTGCTTTGACCAAATTGAAAGGTTGAATCAAAGTGGTCTGACTGATAAAGACAAGGTATGAGTGTATTTTAATTACATAGTATTATTGACCAATTTTCGGTCAAAGTGGTTCCTCCTTTTCTTTTATGATACATAGTATTGTACAATTTTCAGGTCCGTGATGCAAAGAAGGTGTACAAGGAACTTCATAAATGCTCTTTTCCATTTGAACATTGTTGGAATGAGTTACGGTATCAACCAAAATGGATGGAGGATTCTCAGTCTAAGAAACAAAAAACAAAAAGTGGTGCAACTCCTAGCAGCTCTAATCCTTCAACACCAGAATCGGTAAACATAGGAGACGACAGTGGGGGCTTGGAGAGGCCAACTGGAAGGAAGGTTACGAAAGAGCGAGCAAGAAAGTCAAAGAGCAAACTCTATGAAGGCGATAATTCAAGTTCAACCTATTTCGTGAAACTGTTTGAAGAAATGAAGGGGGAGAAAAAGATGTTGGCGGAGAAGAAAGTCGAATTCATGGAAAAAAATTTGGCTGTTGAACAAGAGAAGGTACAACTCAAGCAAATAAAGGAGGAACAAAAAATAATGTTGATGGATACGAGTGTCATGCCTCCGCTTCAAGCTGAATATTTTAAGCGCCTCCAGATGGAAATCATGGGAAAGAAAATGTAGTTCTTTCTTATTCATAGACTAACAACTTTTGAGTAATAGTACAACAAACAAGTTCTGTAATATTATGCATGCTTAAATATTCGTAGACAATGAATGTTTAAATATTTGTAGCATAGTACTGCCTAAAACATTCCATGCATAATCCACAGGTGCTCGACTAGATCAGTTTGGAGTCTCGAATGAGTGTCTCTGTCTCGAATGCGATGTTGAAGCAGTTCTGAACTCCATTCAGATATCAATGTAGGAGTAGGAATTTCATCCGATGCATCATAACTAAAGTCCATTTCATTACTGTCCCTCTCATCCTCGACAATCATGTTATGCAATATTATGCATACCTTCATAATATTCTTCAGCACTTCAAGTTTCCAGAAACGTGCAGGTCCACAAACTATAGCAAATCGTGCTTGGAGCACTTCAAAAGCTCTCTCAATATCCTTTCTTGCTGGCTCTTGAGCTTGTGCAAAATTTATTTGCTTATTGCCTCTTGGACATGAAATTGTTTTGACAAACGTGGCCCACTTTGGATATATACCATCAGCAAGATAATATCTCATAGTATAATCGTTTCCATTGACGGAGTAATTGACCGAAAGAGCCATACCTTCCGAAAGAAGAGTAAAAACAGAAGAGCGTTCTAGCACATTTATATCATTGTGGGATCCAGGTAACCTAAAAAAGGCATGCCAAATCCATAGATCATATTAAACCACCGCCTCTAAAATAATTTTTGGTTCATGAACATGACCAGAGTACATACCTTTCCATGCTGTTGGACAATTCTTCCATCTCCAATGCATGCAGTCAATGCTACCTAGCATCCCAGGAAACCCACGTCTCTCACCGATTGTTAATAATCTAGCAATGTCTGCGTTGTTTGGTGACCTGAGGTACTCATCAAAATAAATTGCTTCTATGGCCGATACAAATCTTTGCAGACTTTCTATTGTGGTGCTTTCGCCGATCCTCACATAATCATCAACAACATATGCTGCAACTCCATAGGCAAGCATTCTTATAGTGGCAGTCATTTTTTGAAGGGGAGATAAGCCAATATTCCCAACAGCATCCCTTTTTTGGACAATGGATCATAAGCTTACACCATGGATAGAATACAAACGAAAAGAGATCGATTCATTCGAAACCTCCTCAGAAATAAATTTGGGGGATAGGTAGGCGATTCAGCAAAATAATCGCGATAAAGTCTCTCATGCCTTTCAACTCGATTGCGAAAAATAATAGAATGACCTTGAATAGAACCACAACGTATTGCGGAGCTGTTCTTAGTATTGAGTTTCTCCATTGCCATAGCAGCAACCGCTAACATCTCCAACTCATCATCTGAGTCAGAATCATTAAGAATCATCGTCAATTTACCATCACGAGCCATAGCAAAGAAATATGAGTTCAATACTAGTAACATAAATTTGAGATATATGACAATGAGAAGGGGGAGGTCTTATTTATACATTTTCAAAAATATAACCGTTGAAAATATGACCGTTGTAAATATGGTCGTTGAAAATATGACTGTTGTAAATATGACCGCTGTAAAATTTAAAATTTGAAAATTTGATGACATGGCGCAACACGTCATCATGCTCCGTCATCATTATGGCGCTTACGTGTTATGCCACGTGGCATTTTTGAATTATATTATTGAAAGTTAGTTAAAGTTAGTTGAAGTAGTTAGCTAAAATAGAGAGCGTGGTTGGAGTGAATTTTAAAAAGTAGCTAGCTAAAGTAGAGAATTCAATATTTAAGTATATTTTGAGCAGCTATTTTGCTGAGTGTGGTTGGAGATGCTCTTATAACATCATGTTGTTGGTGCTTCGCGTTTTATTGTTCTAGATACCCTTGCTCCCCAAGACTTGAAGTTTAGTTATTTATGGATTCTGCAAACCTTGGAATCATATAATCTCCTTTTGTCTTGATTGTTACCCTTTATATATTAAATTTATGCCTCTTTTTTAAAGCAGAGAGGCCCGGCCTTATATTTGGAATAATTTATGTCCTTTCCCAAAGTAGAGAGGCCCGGCCTTTTTGAGGGGTTGGGGCTTTCATACATAAAATAATTTATGCCCTTTGCCATAGCATAGAGGCTCATCTAGGGGCTTTTATACTTTGAATAATGTATGCCCCTTTCCTATAACAAAGAGACTCGGTCTTTTTGAGGGGCTAGGGACTTTCATACTTAGAATAATTTATGCCCCTTTTCCATAGAAACAGAGGCTCAACCTTTCTGAGGGGCTAGGTGTTTTCATACTTAGAATAACTAACAATGTACGACGTGCGTTCCACGTAAACAATTTAAATAATAATTTTTTCGTTGAATTTATAAAAATATAAATTTTGTGTAATTAAATTAAATGATAAATTTGGTGTCAAAAAGTTAATCTATATTTTATTTCGTGATAAACCTAATTATTAAAAAAAAATTAAATGTAACATATATTTGATCTTAGAATCCAATTTGATAACTATATATGTACGTAACAATATAATATAAATTCGTCTTTACTTCTTCATATAGATATGGAAATTTTTATGTAAGTGCACTACTTATAAAGGAGCCCAAAAGAATTTAGAAGTCAAATACTACTTATAAAAGTGTTCAAAAGAATTTGAAAGTCAAATTATGTATAAAAACAAAAATTATATGAATGTATAAGGATATAATTGATTTTATAAAAATTAGGATAGTGATACATGACGTGCACGTGAACATATTTAAATAATAATTTTTTGTTAAACTTATAAAAAATATAGATTATATGTGTAATTGAATTTAATAAATAAATTATATGTCAGAGAATTAATTCTTATTTTAATTTTTACTATATCTAGTATTTAATCTATACATGTATTATACAGTAATTTGAGTTATTAGAGTTACTATTGTAATTAAAGATCTAAACCTATAAGAACAAGCAGAGAGAATAGTTAGAGACCTAATGATATATGATAAGAAGAGTTTTGATAGGATCTGGAAGAAAAAATGATGACATTAATAAGGATATGTGGGGTATGATTGACTTAACATTATTAAATAGGGATGAAATGAAAAATCAAAAGTTTTTCACATATGCTAACATTTATAAGTAATATATATTTATTCACCTTTCCCATAACTGAGAGGCTCAACCTTTTTGTGGGGCTAGAGCCTTTATTCAAGGCTGCTATACTGCAACCTTCACACCAACTCACCGATCTAATCGGTCTCAATACTTTACTCTTTTGGCTCACAAAATCGTGCCTAACCTTGGACCTAAGTTTGATAAGGTGGCTTTACCTAAGCTAGGTCTCTTGCCTCTATTAAGATTTTTACCCTCCCTTCCTTGGCAGTAGGTTGAGTCATGCTTGGGATTTTCTGAATCTATTACCTAGCCGTTCTTAGAAATTTTTTAATTTTCCTTAGCATAACAAAAGATTCATAAGGCACTTTGAAACCAAAAAAAATTGTTGAATAGAATGGCTTATACAATTCAAAAAAGGCCTAACTAGATGATCTTGAAGGTACTTCAAGTCAATCCCTATCATTCTGGAGGCACTCCAGTTTGCTAATCGAAGGTACTTTGATCTTTCCAAGTTTCTAAAGGTACTTCAGAAGTCATATTTTCAAAGGTTCACTACGTTCAAGGCGCGGGGGATTGACTTTGTTTCATTGGTCTCAAACTTTGTTTCCTTCTGCCAGTTCTTTATCGGTGCCCACAACCTTCCTAAGGACTAGATCTCCGAATAGGAATCTTCTCGGTTGGATCCCCCTATTATGTGCCCAGACCATCTATTACTGGTAGGATGCCATCCTTATGGTTGTCAACTCCCTTCTTTCTTCTGCCAAGTCCAAATCCTTGGCGATAAATTCCTCATTTTTACCACTATCGTCAATTCGGTCCTAAGAGTGGGTAGTCTGATTTCTAATGGTATAACTACTTCCATCCCATAGGTTAGCGCATAGGGAGTTTCCCTTGTTGCATGTCGTGGTGTGGTTAAGTACGTCCATAGTACGCTAGGTAACTCCTCTACCCAGTTTTCCTTAGCCTTTTCCAATCTCTTCTTAATTCTGTCGAGGATTGTTTTGCTTGAGATTTATGCTTGTTAATTGCTCTGAGGGTATGTTGGTGAGGAGTAATGGTTTTTGATCCTATAATGCTCACAAAATGCTTTGAATGGTCCGCTATCGAACTAGATTATGTTATCATAAACCAAGGCCTTGGGGATGCCAAACCTTGTTATGATATTTTTCCACACAAATCTCTTTGTACCAGTGTCTTGTATATTTGCTAGGGGTTCAACCTCAACCCACTTCGTGAAATAGTCAGTTCCTACAAGAAGGCACTTCCTATTTATAGGGGATTTAGGCATACGTCCGACGATATCCAAACCCCATTGCACAAAGGGCCATGGGCTCGTTAATGGGCTTAGATCTTGAGCCTGCTACTTTGGAATGGGGGAGAACTTTTGGCACTTCTCCCATTGCCTTACGTATTGCTGAGCATCCTTCTCCATATAGAGCCATCAATTCCCTTGAGACAATGCTCGGTGTGCTAGGGATTTGCCCCACGTATAGGCTTCGCAGATTCCCTTGTGAATTTCAAATAGAAAATTTTGAACTTTGATCGGGTGCAGACAGAGTAGGTATAGGCCTGTCAAAGTTTGTCGGTAAAGTTTGTCCTTTGGTGATAACCAAAATCTAGTTGCTTTTAACCTTAGCTTGTGGGCCTATTTTTTGTCGTTAGGAAGTCGCACATTCCGAAGGAAGGCAATGATCGCGTTCATCCAACTAGGATCCAATTTCGTTGAGAATACCTCCTTGATCATTTGTAGCTCGGTGCTCGGTTTATCCTGACATTCTACCAAGATTGTTCTGGTTGCATTCTCCCTTAGAACAGACACTAGGGCTGCTAAGGCATCGGTGTGTGCATTTTTTGCCCTTACAACCTGTGGGATCTTTCCTAGCTCAACAATAATTAGCTTATGATATGCCATTATTTGTGCATCATTTACCGGGTACTCCCCTGACAACTGATTTACGACAAGCTGCTAATCAGAATAGATGATTAATTGGTGGTTACCCATGTCAATTGTGAGTCGTACTCCAGCTAGGAGAGCCTCATGTTCTTCTTGATTGTTTGAGGTGCCGAAGTCCAATCTTACTGCCTTCTCCAACACATCTCCTTCTAGAGACTATAAAATTATGTCTGCTCCGGTTCTTTTTTGGTTCGATGAGCCATCCACGTGCAGCTTCCAAGAATCTTTAAGCTCTTGGTTGTTACTCCTTCCCACTTCAGATTCTAAGACACTTGGAGTTTTCTACAATTTGAGGTTTTATCGTCTCTTGGGGAAAATTTTGCCAAAAAGTTGGCCACCACTTGTCCTTTAATTGCGGTTCATGGCTTGAAAGTAACATCATATTCCCTGATTTTTACCGCCTACTTTGATATTCTTCTGGATAAATCAGCTTTTATGATCAGTGCCTTTAGTGGTTGGTCTATAAGAACTTTAATCGAATAAACATGGAAGTAGTGTCTTAACTTCATGGACAAGACTACCAGAGCTAGGGCTAGATTTTCTAGTTGCAAGTACCTGATTTCTACATCGAGAAGTGTCTTACTTACGTAATAGATTGGCTTAGTCTCTTTCTGAGATATTTTCATTAATGCCTTGCTTACTGAGTGCTGCTTGCTCGTCTTCCTTGAGTTTTTCAAAGATGTTCTTCTCCCAAAAATGATTTGCCTTTTAGAATGATTTAACTGTCTCTTTCAAAATATACTCGCACCCTTGAAATATACAAATGTGTTTTCCAAGCGTAGGAAGTGTGTGTAGTGTAGTAATTCAGAAAATCTGAGGTGATCTCCTCGGGGACAAATGGTATTTGAATGGTGATGTTTTTGCAAACTAAATAAAAATCTTTTGATTGAGTGGAAAATGGTGGGTATAAAAACTAGTGTAATAAATTCAAATGAAAACAGTTAGCCAATCCTCAGGAATCATCTTGTCATAATCAAGCTTATTGATTCTCATTTATAACTCATCTAATCTCATAATTAAATTCACTTGGACGGAAAATATTCAAAAAAAAACCAATTTCGAAAGATATGTTGCTGTGAAGATAGGTAATGAAATCTAGAATGATGAATACATAGATGTAAACATATATTCTAAGCATTAATCGTGCGTGAAATCCATTGATGAGAAATCAAAGTTTACACATAAACACTAGTTTTCAAAAATGATTTTTATCATCTATAAACCATACTACCTGGTGAGAATACATTAGAGAATTAACAAGTCTTAATCACAAACAAGAATCATCCCTCGGATCGCGCCGAAACTTAGCCGAAAGCAAAACCCATCAAATCGAAATCAACAACAAACAACATATGAAACCAATGTAAATGAACAAGAAGATTGAAAGGAAATACTTCAACTAGATTTGCTTCAAAATGCTAATTTCAAATACAAGAACAACCCATATAATACAAGCTTTGAAAATGAAATGGAAACTACACTAGTCTTCTTCTCTGAAACTCAGCAAAGCTCTCAAAATGTAAAACTCAAAATTAAAAATTCTAAACTAAACAAAAGACTCTAAAACTCAACCAAAAGCTCTTCCCAAATACATAGAAATACATATATATAGCCTCGTCCTTCTTCTTTCTCAACCAAAGTGTGTTGTGTGGGTGGTGGGTGATCCTTCAAAGAAGTTCCCTCCGCTGGTGTTGTCTAATCGAAATGCGCACATAATGTGTTGGAGGTGCCAACAACCAATCAAAAAAGAGCTTATGGGGATTGGTAGACTTCCCTTGAGTGTGGGAGTGAAGAAATCCAACCCTCGTGGACTAATCAAAACTCAAAAAATTGTGTGTTGTAGTTGTAACATGTTCAACCGGTTGAAGGGTATCCAACATCTTGTTACAACTCTGATGAACCAGTTGAACACAAATGTTTAACTAGTTGAAGCCTAGGCAGCATCTTGGCCATTATCTGATAAACCAATTATGCAAACCATTCAACTGGTTGAAGTTTAACCGTTGAAGTATGTATGTCAGTCTGATGAACCTGTTGAAGTACAACCAGTTGGTCTGCCTTTTTCTTATTTTTTCCTTTTTGTTACTCTGGTTCAACTCCTCTTCATCCTAATACTTTCCCATGACCTTTTGCTTGCTTCCACCTATTCCCCTTCATCACTTTTGTACCTACAACAAAAAATACACTCTAGTACTCCAATCTTTACACAATTCATCGAATTAAACATTAACCACATGCTTAATGAGGATGAATTAAGCTATAAAATATGCAATGTTATGCACTCAACATACCCCCCAACTTAAGGTTTGCTAGTCCCTAGCAAACCAAGCACAGAGAGATATGCAATCATTCATTCATCAATCTTACACACAATCAAACTATCCATACAATTAACACACTCACACCCTTCAATTCATAACAAAAATGGCACAATGAAGTCAAAAGATTCTGATATATATATATATATGACCAATGTCAATGGGTACAAAATATCAAAATGTAACAACTTTAGGACAAAACTAAAGGTTTTCTATCCTAAGTCATTACAGCCCAACTAGAAGACTTCCTCAAAACAACAAAAACTAGCTAATCGTTCTAAACCTAACAAACAAGACAAACTACTCATCCAAACTCCTCCTCCTCATCAAATCCAACTTCAGCCTCCTCCGCATGGTCACTACTGCCTATCTCTTGAACCGTATGCGAGATGTGGTGCGGAAGTGGCTATAGTAGTAGCCCCTGAACTAGTAGCCTAGATGTAGAATCTGATGGAGGAATGACTGGCAGAGTCTCACCAGGAAGGAGAGCCTCAAACAATCTCCTCTATATCATCAAAGACAGTTCTAAATCCCTGAATCTGTGTTCCTTGAATCTCATGAAGACTAGACTCTGTACCACCCATCCTTTCTTCTAATCTCATCACTTTTTGATGAATTGTGGCTCTCGAGGTCGGTGGCATGGGAGTAGCTACAGAGGCTAAAGGTGCAATCGGGGTAGAAGGTCTATCCAATCTAGTAGCTCGAGACATAGTGAAGCTCTTTCTCTCACTAACACTAGTGATGGGACCCTTCTCCGGGAGAGTCATCTAATCTGCTTGTGTCCTTTGCACATTTGCCTTGATACATAGTTGTGTAACCATGTTGGCAAAAGGCATGTTCCCTTGAGGCTTACTCTCGAAAATGTAATCTTTGATCACCCCCTAGACGAATAATGTTATATCAATCCTTGCCCCATTCATCACCTTATTCAATAACACTATCTTAGGCATAGTAAGTAGCTTCTCGGACCCCTTAGGATATATATTGTAGTGCAAAACCTTATTCATAGTCTGATGCTCCACAAACAAACTACCCAAGCTGAACTGACCGTCAAATCTCCTGGAATCCTCATACATGATCTGTACATACTCTGGGAGACTCTTTGTAGTGAACTAAGGGTATGGATAATCAACCTGTGGCCTAATTTATCCCAAATACGTGGCTATACTATCAGGTGTAACCTGAATAATATGGCCTCGAACGGTAGTCCTCAAAATCCTAGCCTTAGGGTCAACTAAATTTAATCCAATATAAAACTCACGACAAAGCTAAGGATATACCCATTGATCGACTCGAAAAAGAAATCAAGTCCTAGCTGCACTATCCGTCACACTGGCACAGTCTTGCCCAGACTATTGCGATCAACCATGTGCTCACAAGTGACCACCTTCTCTGCAATGGTCGAGTCATAAGTGGCCCTCTGCAGTTTCCTAGACTCCGGTCCCCCGAGATCCCCAGGCTCACCATTACCATCACCATCACCATCACTATCACCATCCCCTTGAGTAGCCTTACCCTTACCCTTCTCCTCCCTCTTCGCCCTCGGCTTTGATGCCATCGATAAAGACCCTCGGGTCTTGGCCATGCTTACCACACAAATACTCAACACAATCACAAAGACAATACAAGCCCACAACCATGAGAGCAAGTCAATAGAGGTAGATCCAAAGGATTCTCTAGCCATCATGTTGAACCTAGGGTTTGGGGTTTGAATGAAATGCCAATGAATTTGGTAAGAGGTTTAGGGAGATGATTTGAAGATCAAAGGTATGGGGAAAGGGTTTTGGCAGCCTAGGTAGAGAATGAGAGAGTGGGTTAAGAGTTTTTGGTGAGAAATAAAATAAACCCTTAGTCTCCCTTTTTAAAAAGCCGAAAAAAATAATTTGGGACTAGTTCAACCGGTTCAAGCTCTTTTTTCCTCCTTGACCAACCGAGCAGCTGATAGTAGTAGAAGCTATAAGGCCACTATTCCAGACAAGGAATATAGTAAGGCCTTTACCGATCTGTTCCAGTGCAAGAAGCTCAATTCTTCCATAACATAACGGGGCGGGGTTGAGCGCGAGCCGAGTAACGTAGGTGCACAAGATTTTCGTCAAGTCCTATAACGAGTGAAACCCTTATTTTGTGTTGCTGAGACATGCACCTAAGGAGAAAGTCATTGCAACCGAAGTGAGCCGAGAAGCCGAGTGACTTTCTAAACCCTTTCTACATGCCTAAGACACCTACTTACTTAATTACATCAAACATGTTAATTAAAAGACACACAACATGGAACAAAACTACAAATTTCCTAGGATTCAAGATGCATTTTAATTAAGGACACTAAACAAAACCTAAAGCCACTTTTTTAGGGTACACGATTGTATTTAGCGAATGCAACGAGCCTTTAAACCTCAAGGCCACCCCTAGTGGACGAGTGGTGTCCCATGAAGGTTTTCAGTGAAGGTACCTACAAACTTCCTTTTATTACATCCTGGACTTAGAACATATTATAATATCGTAATTAACAATGAGATTCAATAAAAATTCTCTATCCAATCAAGATATTTACACATAAGCTACACCATAGATTTAAATGCTATGTAAAAGTATTCACATACACATTTCTACTATCCAAAATTAGCTTTGATGCAAATTTCACCAAAGACTTTCTCTCAAAATAAAGAACCACTGATTATAATGACGTTTCACTCAATGTTTATATGTGAGATAGATTCTTGTAATTCAAAACAAAGTATAGCCCACATATAGTTTAGAAATGACGAACAATCATGCAAATGAAACGACTTTGACATAAACTCATGAAAGAATGTTAGAGAAAATGAAAGTAGTACAATTGACCTATCCCTAAAATGATTTAGAACATACAAATTTCACAATTCTCAAGATCAAATAAGACTTTATCTAGTGGTAACGTGGCCTTGGGTAAAAGCTAAAGAAACGAAGGGATATAGGAATTCAAAAGGAGTTATCCCGAGAATATAACTTTTCTAACCATATCTCCTCATTTGGAATTAACTTACCTCATTCATTTGTCTTTCTTTCCCCTCCTTTTTCATTGCCTTTTCATAACTTTTTCTTTTCTTTCTCTATTTGCTTTTCACATCCTTTCTTTTTTGCTTTCTTTGCTTTTTTTTTTGGATGTCAACAATAAGTTCAAATACTCATCATCCTCCTTTCTTTCACTTTTCTTTTCTTTTCTTTTCTTTTCTTATAACCACAATTCCCCCTTCACATTTTAAACATTATCAATCCCTAGGTAAAATAAACACATTTATGCATGGCTTGGTAAAACATATGGCTAAGAAATAAAATTTTCATTAAAGCTCAATTACGGCTTCTAGGGATCATGTCAAGAAAGAATATGTTAAGGCCCAAATTAATTCAAAGATGTCCTAAGATCATTTCTAAAAAATATATGGCAATGTACTCTTTTGCATTGAGATATAATCAACTAACTACCTCCTTTACACTAACCAAAATAAAAATGATGAGATTATTGAAAGAAATTGAATTTGAAAGAATAGGCTTTTGAGCAAATGTATTTCAACCCTCCACTATGTATGCCTTTGAAGATGTGAATTTCATTCAATAAATTGCAAAAATTAGCTTGCTCATAGTGCACATAGGTTGAGTTCCAAATGAAAACATGTACATGATACATAAACATAAAATAAACTCCTATAATGTGCTAACATGCAAATAACTCAAGATTCAAGTTGAATAATCACAAATCTCATGCTAATTAAAAGATAATAATACAGTCCAAATGGGATGTTTTGTTCTTGTTTTTTTCAAAAATTTTCAATTTTTTTCTCATTTTGCATATATGGTGGGATAACATAGTAATGGTGCACCTCTTACCCCCAACTTAAATCATGCATTGTCCTCAATGCAAAAACAGTTATGCAAAGAGAAAAATGAAATTAATAAGGGTAAGAAAACACCTAGCACTGAGCTTCAAAAAGAAAAACCACCAGCTTCAAAATAACAAAAGAGCTATACAAAAAGAAGTAAGTACAACAAAATAATTTGTACACAAAATGTAAAAATAAAAACTACCAACTGTACACTACCAATTAAAAAAAAACTACTCAGAATTAAGATCCTAAGACATAGGATCAGATAGTTCCTCAACAACCTCCTCAATTGAGAAATCCTCTAAGAATGATTTAAGTCTTTGTCCATTAACTTTAAAAGTCTACCCATTCTTGGTGTTCTCTACCTCTACATCCCCATTAAGATAAAAAAACTCTGACTACATAAGATCCAGTCCAACGGGAATGCAATTTCCCTGGAAAAAAGGTGAAGACGGGAATTGGATAAAAGTACTCTTTGACCTAACTCGAAAGTCTTTCACAATATGGCATTATCATGAAAAACTTTGACCTTTTCCTTATAAATTCGAGTACTCTCATATGCATCTATACGTATTCCTTCCAATTCATTGAGCTGTAACTTCCTATGCTCACCGGCCGAACCCAAATTAAAATTCAATGACTTAATGACCCAGTATGCACGATGCTCAATCTCTATTGGCAAACGACAGACTTTTCCATAAACTAACTTATAAGGAGGCATGCCTAAATTTTGTTTGAATGTTGTACAGTATGTCCACGAGGCATCGATCAATCGAAGTGACTGATCCTTACAATTAGGGTTTACTATCTTCTCCTATATGTACTTAATCTCCTTATTGGTCAACTCAGCTTGGCCATTAGTTTGTGGGTGATAGGCGGTGGATACTTTTGTGTGTGATACCATATTTTTCAATAAAGTCTCAAGTGGCCTATTACAAAAATGTGAGAACCACCATTATCGATGATTACCCTAGGCATTCCAAATCTAGATAAAATATTTTCCTTTAAAAATTTAATGACAACTTTATGATCATTTGTCCTAGTTGGAATTGCCTGTACCTACTTAAAAACATAATCAACTGCCAGCAAAATATAAAGATAACCAAAAGATAAAGGACATGGACCCATGAAATCAATATCCTAACAATCAAAAATCTCAATGACAATGATGGGGTTTACAAGTATCATATTCCGCCAAGTCACACTACCTAACCTCTGACACCTGTCACAGCTTTTGTAGAATTGGAATCAATCCTTGAACAAGCTAGGCCAGTAAAACCCACACTGCAGAATTTTCGCTGCAATTTTCTTCGATGAAAAATGGCCTCCACACAACTCCGAATGGCAAAAAGAGATAATGTTATGCTTTTCTTCATTGAGAACACACATTTTCATCACCTAATCAAAACAATATTTAAATAAGTAAAGATCATCAAAGAAAAAATTCTTCACTTCAACCAAGAACTTTCTTTGCTCCTGTGGACTCCAATGTGATGGAATTTGCCCTGTAACAAGAAAATTTATAATGTTAGCTGACTTGATTTTAATCGCACACCCAAGTATAAGTAGTCAAGTTATAATATTACTTAGTGAAGTCCAAGTTAGATTCCTTAGGGAGTTAACCAGTGGAACTTCTAGACAGAAAATGGTGAAATTGTTGTGCACGTAGTGTGCATTACAATAGCTTATGGTTTGAGCATAAAAACTGATAAATAAACACTTAAAATAAACTTTGATTACAACAAATTAAAAAATGTACTCTTTAGTTCAAGGATCCCGCATGCACTCCATTGCTTGAGATTATGTAAATGCCACCTTACAATAATTAACTCCCGTATCAACGAAAAATTAACTGGTAGGTTTGATGTATATGTTGAACCATACCGCAACAACTGTTAGGTTAGCCGAAAGGTCTATGCACTATATAACAACCAAATAACCCTAGTAAACTCAAAGGTGAACCATTCATAAGGTTTACTATGGCTATTCGATCCGCATGTCTATGATTCAACGAAGGCAGAGTTTCGTTTTATGCAATGAATTAAAAGTATTGGCTATGACTATGACACCCCAAAATCCGGGGGTCCCTTGATTACCCATCAACTCGCGGAATACCTGTAGATACCTAGTATCTCGATATCACACTGTTATGCCCCATTTACCGGGGTCCATAACTTAACGAAATTTGGGCAGAGTCTCCTTTGTATGGGGAGCTCTACCCAATACCCAACCTGTGCAATACACAATTACCAGACCCATCCGAGGTCAAATATAAAGCAATGGCCACACCGGGTCCATGTATAAGTAAACATTGGCCACACTGGGTCCAATTAACCATACTTAAATCAAAACATGAAAGGCTAATCTAACAGTAGTCTTTATAAGTTCTATTAGAATTATTTTACGCATTACATGCCCCAAAATATAGTTTCTAACATGTAATTACACAAAACATTAAGTAAAGCCACATGCGGCTTTCTTCAAGCATGAGGGTCCAAAATGGAGCCATCCGCCGGTGTATCTCTCCCACCTGAAATGTGTTCCCGTATAGGGTGAGCCAACGCCTAGTAGAGTATTTCCTACAGAGGCTACTCCTCAACCTATATGCATATGAAATGTTCACATGCAACATCCATAAATCCGTAACCATTCCATCAAATAATATACAATTAAATGATGTAATGCTATAATGTCATGCCATGAATGAGGTGAGACTCACCCATGTGCACTCAACCCGAGTCCACTCTGACTCCCTTTACATGTCAATGTCATGTATGTTAAACCGGGCTACCTAAGCCCCATGAAATGAGATGAGACTCATGTACTCAACCCGAGCCCTCCCTGGCTCCCACACACACAATGAGATGTCAGTGTGTTGTAAAATCCGCCGTTGATGTTATACATTCAACGATCATTTATAAATCAAAACTCTTGTGTCTTTGTTGGGCAACGGATTTTGGAATTACACCGCCGGCTCCGTATGCCTAATTCACTTTTTTGGACTTGCACCGACGGAAGTGAATAAACCAGTAACCAGGTCTTGCACCCGAGGGATCTTCTAGCCCTTCTTGCTATACCCGACACAAGTTTTCCATGCATGCATGCAACCGTGCGACTCAGTCGGATCTTCGATCCAACTTTCTCGAGCCCACCAATAAACACCAAGTATGGTGTTGATTAACCATGCACCACCTACACATGCCTCCACTAATGACTAATGTCCATGAATGGAGTTACCAATGTCATGCTCTATATGCAATAATGCCAATGAGCAATTTCCATGACCATATGCATTTAATACCACATAGATTGTGGTACAAACACCCATGCACAACATCATTATGACACAATGTCCATGTACGTGATGTTCCCGTACATATGCAATGTAATGACCCATTGCTTCTCTCATGCAAGGTTCATATGTAATGAATGTCATATGAACTGTCTCTACCACATTCTAACATATGGTATTAACAACAACCATGCACACACACGCACCACTCATGATGTGAATTTCCCGTGCATATGCAATGCGATGTCTCATTGCAATAAAATTATGTCACATATGTAATGCATGCCATATGGACTAAATTAACATAATCAATTCCATTCCATGGCAATTTACATTATAAACGTATAAATTTCATGTTTCATCACAACAATTGATATATCAAAATATATATCTGACATTCACAATTTCAACATAAATCATATCGTACACATATGATTTTCATTTACCACATAAGGCATAACATGTTATTTATCATATAACAATTTCAATCCATTTAGGTATTTTGTCAAACACCTTCAAGGCAAACAACATGGTAACACATATCATGCCCAATTTCCACATAATTCAAGAAATTCCAATAGGCAATTTCTACATACCAATTTAGGATAAAATTATTTTACCTAAATTCCACCAATAGGCAAGTGTAATTTTCTAACAACCTACCCACCATCTTCATTATTCCATAACCATATACATATAAATATATGTATACATAGGTCAATATATATATATATATATATATATATATATATATATATATATCCAGCCCATTTATCATAGGCATTTCTAGGTAAGAAATCAACCCAAGTAGGAGAACCCCTACCTCTTGTAGCGTGAGAATCCCGTAGGAAGCTCCCAAGACCCGAAAACCCAACTCGAAGCTTGATTTTTCCAAATCCCGATTTTTCACCTTCGGTGAAAATCTTCATTTTTGATACCCACGCGTAGCCCTCGTCGACGTGATCACTTCTCCCTTCTAGCTCGACGGAATCCGAGCAAAGAAATACAACTCGAATCCTGATTTTCGTACACCCCCACCCGTTCACCTTCGGTGAAACTTGTTGTTTTTGGTTCCCACGCGTAGCCCTCGTTGCGTAGATCAACTCTCCCTTCTTGCTCGACGGAATCCGAGCGACGGTTGCCGGAGAAATCGCCAGAGAAAGCCTAAGAAAACCCTTTTTTTTCTCTTCCCTCTCCCTCTCTCTGTTTTTACGTCTGAAACCAGACTGATTTCAGCAGAAATATCTGCTGAAAATCAGAATTTTAAGCCTATTTATATTTTTCAATGTGTGGTTCAGATCGCGCCACACGCCCCCTCTTCGTTCGGGTTTATTTTCGTCCCGAAACGATTAAAATTCGTCCCGATTTAAGTTCAAATTATTTTCTATGAACTCTAATTAAATTATTTTCAATTTTCTCACATTTTGTCCAAAATTTCGTTTTTGGGGTCACCCGAGACCCGACTGTCTCGTAAAACGTGAAAAATCCGACTATTTCGGAATTTGATGAAATTTTACATGGTCACTAGATTTCGCGAGACAAATTCAACGGCGAAGTCCGTTTCGTCATCCGAGCTCTAGAAAAATTCAGGTTCGCAACCCGTTCATAGTGGCAAGTTATTGTTTTGCCCCTTTGTGAATAGTTCAAATTTTTCGGGGTTTCACAATGACGAAACTTAATCCGTCTATAACCAATCCCTTGATTGTTACATAAATTTCAACTACGTGCATCATTGTATCATGCATGAAGTACTTAATAAGGTAAAGATAAAATGGCAATAAACAGTAAGTCTAGCTCGGTACTTGTAACCATGACATAACCTAAATTATACGTAGTAATACATAGTACATAACATAATATGAAAACCATCCATCATTTAAGAGAGGTATAAACATTATAGCGTAAATAAAACATCGGCACTTTCATTACTCAAGAAATGTTACACACGTCCCTTCACCAAAGAGTAAAAGAAAGACTACTCACTCTTCATTGCTATAGACGAACAAGAAACCGAGAAATCTCATCCCTTGTAGTTAGGTAAATACAAAACAAAATGTAAAGAGTCATTTCCCGAGGAATAGTTGAAACACCCAACTTTTCACTACCGAACTGGGGTGGAAAAGTGAGAGAGGTTCAACACTCCAAGTAAAAAGGAAATTAAAAAAATGTAGAAGAGAGAATTTGGCTTAGAGAGTGGTGAGGTTGGGAATTTCTTCCAAGTGTTTAGGTCTTCCAAGAATCTCCCTAAAATCCTCCCAAAATGTGGTATTTATAGGCTCCAAGAAAAAAAATATATAGACTCCAAGAAGGCTTGAGGCGACAGACACCCAAGGCAGCTAATGGGATGCAAGGGAGGTAGGCTGGACTAATGGGAGAAGAGCTAGGGTTGAGGCGGTTAAGGCCCACCGTCCGGACGCCACTAAGTCTCTGGAAATTGCATTAAAGCTACCTTTGTTGACTTTTAAACCCCTGGCCACCGTTGGGATGGTTTTCCACCATTCAGACGCCCTTACTTTACTGGATTTTCTTCCTTCTTTCCTCTTGTTGCTCCTTTGCCCATCAATTCTTCATAATTGCATATAAAACCCTACAAAATAAAGTTTTCACACATTAGACATAAAATTATTTAAATCAAACCCTTTAAATCAATTAACGCACACAAGTAACCCTAAACCCTAATTCATTTATGCATTTTCTAGGGTTAATCATCAACAAACCAAGAACAAACTATATTAACAAAAAAAATAAATGCTCATTAGGGAATGTATCATGAATAGACATGTGTTGTTGTGTGTCCTAAAATATCAACTTGGACAAGTGATCAGCCACTACATTCTCAACTCTCTTTTTTTCTTTGATGATCAGATGGAATTCTTAAAGGAGCCTTGTCCGCCTAATGAGTCTCGGTTTGGAATTTTGTTTAGACAACAAATACTTCAAAGTAGAGTGATCAATATAGACTACAATAAGCGAACCGATGATATATGATCTAAACTTATCCAAAGCAAAAACTACAACTATCAATTCTTTTTCAGTAGTAGTATAATTCATTTGTGTCTCATTTAAAGTTTTGTTAACATAGTAGATGACATGAGGTTTCTTGTCCTGCCTTTGGCCCAATATACCTCTAACTGCATAATCGTTTGCATCACACATGAGCTCTCAAATAGAAGGTCCTAATTTGGTGGTTGCATGATTGGAGGCGAAATCAACATATTTTTTAGTTTTTCAAAAGCTACCTCACAATTTGGCGACCACACAAATTGAACATCTTTAGCCAAAAGATTATATAAAGGATGGGATATTGCACTAAAATCCTTTATAAATCTTCTATAAATCTGACATGTCCAAGAAACGACTGCACATCTTTTACAATTTTAGGGGTAGGAAAATTGGAAATTAATTCAACTTTTGACTTGTCAACCTCGATCCCCTTTCAGACACGATATGACCCAACACAATACTTTGTGTAACCATGAAATGACATTTTTTCTTATTGAGGACCAAATTCTTCTCCTCACACCTTACCAACACTTTTTTCAAATTCTCTAATCATCCCTCAAACGAATCACCTAACACTAAAAAATATCCATGAACACTTCTACAATCTTTTCCACCATGTCACTAAAAATTTCCATCATACACCTCTGGAACATACTTGGGGCATTACATAACTCAAATGACATACGTCGATAGGCAAATGTTCTAAAGGAGCAGGTGAAAGAGGTCTTCTCTTGGTCCTCCAAAGAAATTTCTATCTAATTGTAGCCTGAATATTCATCCAAGAAATAGTAAAATAGATGGCTTGCAACCCTCCAGAACTTGATCAATGAAAGGCAATGGAAAGTGATCCTTACGGGTACAGGAGTTGAGCTTTCGATAGTCAATGCAAACTCTCCACCCGGTCACCACCCAAGTAGGAATCAGCTCCTGGTTCTCGTTAGTTACAAAAGTGACCCCCGACTTCTTAGGCACCACCTGAATAGGGCTCACCCATTTGCTATGGAAAATAGGGTAGATGATACCCACATCAAATAGCTTTACAATCTCGGCTCGTACCACATCCTTCATTGTTAGATTCAATCTCCTTTATGGTTGTCGGGATGGTTTAGCATCATCCTCAGACCGCTTGAGTGAGCTATGTGTTGCCTTCCGTGGCCTTTTCCCATCTAATTTCCTAAGTGATCAAGAGACTCACCTAGACAATGTTAGTGAGCATTGATCGGTCCCTACTGATTTTTGAAACACAAAACCAACCAAAAACAATCATCTTCAGCACTAAAAGGTGTTGCTCAAAGAGGGGTCCGATTGTGACGTCCCAAAATCCGGGGGTCCGTTGATCAACCCATGATCAACCCGCGGAAATACCCGTGGATGCCGGTTAACCTGACACCGCGGCACCACATTCCCTTTACCGGGATTTATAAAAAAATACCTTCCAATTTCACTCTCGCTTGGCTGACCCATCCGAGGTCCAATATACCACCATTGGTATCCTACTATTGTCCATTTATAACATTGGAATGAAGAAAAACATAGCCCAAAGACTTGGCAAAAGAATAAAAAAAAATTCTGAGTTTTGGAGAGTGTACCGGTACGCGTACCGGTACGGTGGGCTCACTGGTCCTGGCAGTATCGGTACGCGTACCGGTACGCTCTGCCTTCTGGACAGCTCTATACCGGTACACTCTGCCCACTTTTGCCTATTTCTCTTGTTTTCCAATTCCAATCCATTCCAAACATTACCAAAACTAACTCAAACTTATACAACATGTATTTATACATTAAAACATGATTGATACAAGTTCTATTACAATTATTTACATAAATTTACATGCAAAAACTAAGTTTTCATAAATATTTTTACAAAAAACTTCAAGTAAAGCCACATTCCGGCTTTCTTCAACCTTGAGGCTCCAAATGAGAGTCGTCCGCCAGCGTGTATCCCACACCTGAAATGTTTTCCCGTATAGGGTGAGCTACGCTCAATAGAGTATCCCCTACAGAGGCTACTCCCCAACCTAGATGCACATGCAATGTCACATGCAATTTCACAACCAACATACATTCCAAACAAGATTATGTAATCCATGAGATGAATCTCCATGCCATGCTATGAAATGAGATAAACTCACTCATGTAACTTTAACCCGAGTCCTCACTAACTCCCACAACACAATGCAATGCACTTGTGAAGTAAAATCATCTTTTGACGAAAATCCATCCAACGATTGTTTTAATAAAAACTAATTTGTTAACAAATCGAATCATTGTTGGATGACACTCATTGAATGAGTATTTTATAAAACAAAACCATGTGTCTTTATTGGGCAACGGATTTTTGGAATCGCATCACCGGCTCCGTACGCAGCCACATTTTTTTTGGACTTGCACCGACGGAAGTGTATAAACCAATAGCCGGGATTTGCACCTGAAGGAATGTCTAGCCCTTCTTGTTATACCCGACACAAGTTTTCCCATGCAACAATGCAACTCAGCCAGATCTTTGATCCAACTTTCCCGAGTCCACATATCAACCACCAAATATGGTATTTGATTCACATGCATAGTCACACACCCACACTCATGACTAATGCCCATGAATGTGATGTCAATATCATGCCCAAGATGCAATGAGTGCCAAATGAGCAACTACTACCATTTCAACATATATCATGGCAATTTATCTCATTGGCATAAAATCACCAAATATCATCATACAGTCAATATATTACTAAGCATATATCGACAACAATAACTAACATGTTATCTCATAATTTCATGTTCAAAACATACTCTAATCATAAGAGCATTTTCAAAACACATAGCATATGAACACAATGCCACAATTTCCAAGAAATTCACAAGGAACTCTCATATATCAATTTTCAAGATAATACTCGAAATGAACCATTTCCATACCCATTTCCCCTTTTTCCATAACAATAGGCATGTTATATGACCTAACGCTTTCCTAGGGACATCCTAGGTGAGAAATAAACCAAGGTAGGAGGGAACCCTACCTCTTGGAGCGTGAGATGAAGTGTGGAGAACCTCAAGAACACCTCTCAAGCCCCAAAGCTCTTAATTTCCCAAAGTCCTCTCTTGGATCTTCGATGAAATCTCTCGTTCTTGGTGTGGTTGCGTAGCCATCGTCGATGTGATCGACTTTAACTCTTGGCTCGACGAAATCCGACTTGCGGAACTCCGGGAATCCAAGGAGAAAGCTTTGAAATTTGATTTTCTCTCTTCTCTCTTCTCTCTTTCCTCTCTTCCAACGTGAGAGTTCAGCTGAAACAAATGGGGAAAAATCAGATATTTTCCCCTATTTATAGCCTTTAATTGCGCGGTCCACATTGCGCCGCACGTTCCCTTATTTTCGGGTCTGTTTTCGCCCCGAAACGATTTATTTCATCCCGGTTTAAATTTAAATTTTATTTGAACTTTAATTCAATTATAAGAAAATTTTATAAAATTTATTTGTGGGGACCTTTGTGAGGTCAGCCGCCACCTAGTCGCCTCGAAATACGTACAAAATTTGACTATCTCAGAATTCGACGAAATTAGTCTGGATGACTCGATTTCGCGATACGAATCCAACGGTGAAATCCGTTGTGTCATATGAGCTCTAGAGAGCACGTATTTTAATTCCCGCATTATAATGTCAAATTACCGTTTTGCCCTTTTTCAAAAAAAGTTCAAATTTACCTAGATTTTACATTCTTCCCCCCTTAAAAGAATTTCGTCCCCGAAATTCACACACACATGCACATTTAACCACATGCATATGCTACAAGTATATCATACTCATAACTATAAAAATGTACCTCCATCCTCGAATAAGAAATAATAATTGGTACGTATAATATCCTCACGCTCCCATGTCGCCTCCTCCACTCCCCGGTGCTCCCACAACACCTTCAATAGTCTCACGGTCTTGCCTCGCAAAACCTGATCCCGTCTATCCATGATACGTACCGGTTCCTCCTCGAATGTCTCATCCGCATCAATAATCAACTCACCCCAATCCACCACATGTGTCGGATCTGGAGTATACTTCTGGAGCATAGAGACATGGAATACTGCATGAACACCCGATAGATTTGGCGGTAACGCCAACCGGTAAGCGACTGTACCCACCCTCTCGAGGATCTCGAAGGGTCCGATATACCTCGGCGACAGCTTTCCCCGCTTGCCGAACCTGACCACTCCTCTCTTAGGCATCACCTTCAAGAAGACATGATCTCCCACCTCAAACTCTAGAGGTCGCCGCCGTCTGTCGGCGTAGCTCTTCTGCCGGCTCTGAGCCATGAGAAGACGTTTCCGTATCAAGTCCACATTCTCAGAGGTGTCCCTAATCAAATTCGGACCCGTAGAGGGTCTCTCTCCTACCTCCGTCCAACAAACCGGAGAACGACAAGGCCTCTCATATAGTGCCTCATAGGGTGCCATCTGTATGCTCGTCTGATAGCTGTTGTTGTAGGCGAACTCCACTAAGGGTAAGTGCTCCTCCCAGCTACCCTTGAGATCTAGGACGCATGCCCGTAGCATGTCCTCTAAAGTCTGGATGGTCCTCTCTGACTGACCGTCAGTCTGGGGATGAAAAGCAGTGCTCATCATCAACTGTGTCCCCATGACTCGCTGGAAACTCTCCCAAAAATGAGCCGTAAACCTGGGATCCCGATCTGATACTATAGATACGGGTACCCCATGCAACCGAACAATCTCCCATACATACAACCTGCAGAATTCCTCCAGTGTGAAGGTCATCCGCAACGCCAAAAAGTGTGCCGACTTTGTAAGCCGGTCCACTATCACCCACACCGCGTCATGTCCCCGCGATGTCTGTGGTAAGTGAGTCACAAAATCCATCGTGACATGTCCCCACTTCCACTTAGCTACCTGCAAAGGCTAGAGTAACCCTGCTGGCCTCTGGTACTCAGTCTTGACCTGCTGACACGTAAGACATCGGCTAACAAAGTCTCCAACGTCTTTCTTCATTCCACTCCAATAATACTGGCGACGAAGATCTTGATACATCTTCATGCCACCTGGATGCACAGCAAAACGGAAGCAATGAAACTCCCTGAGGATCTCCTCTCTCAGCTCTGCCGATTGGGGAACCATAATCATTCCCCTAAACCGAAGACTACCATCCGTGTGAATGGTCCAGCCCTCGTCACCTGTACCTGACTGTACTCGGTCTCTAATGGACAATAACTCTGTGTCCTGCCCCTGGGACTCGATCACTCTGCTCAATAGGGAAGGCGTAGCCACCAAACTTCCCAAAGTGCCCTGAGCCTGACCTATGTAGCGTAGCCCGAACTGTCCCACAGTCTTGAGCATCTGCCACTCCCGGGAAGCCACACTAGCCAAGACTCCCCGTGACTTCCGACTAAGTTCATCAGCTACCACATTTTCCTTACCGGAATGATAATGCAAAGTGAAGTCATAGTCTTCCAGATACTCTATCCACCTGCGTTGCCTCATGTTGAGGTCCCACTGTGTAAAGATGTACTTCAGACTTTTGTGGTCCGAAAACACCTCGAACTGCTCACCATATAGATAGTGACGCCAAGCCTTCAAGGCAAAGACAATGGTCGTCAACTCCATGTCATGTGTGGGGTAACTCTGCTCGTGGTTCTTTAATTATCGAGAACCATAAGCCACTACTCTCCCGGACTGCATCAAAACACATCCAAGTCAGTCCTTAGAGGCATCACAATACACTATGTACTCAGTCCCCTCTCCGGAACAATCAAAATAGGAGCTGAAGTAAGCCTCCTCTTCAACTCCTGGAATGCCTTCTCACACGAGTCATTCCACTCAAACTTAACCTCTTCTCCGGGTCAATTTGGTCATAGGTGTGGCTAGTCGAGAGAAGTCCTCAATGAACCTCCGGTAGTACCCTGCCATCCCCAAGAACTGTGTATCTCGAAAACTGACTTCAGCCTCTCCCAATTCATGACTGCCTCAACCTTCTCTGGATCCACGGATACACCTGAAGCCGACACCACGTGTCCCAAAAACTTCACATCCGTAAACCAAAATTCACACTTGCTGAACTTGGCGTACAACTGGTGGTCTCTCAAGGTCTAGAGAATAATCCTCAAGTGACCTTCATGCTCCTCCTCAGACTTGGAGTAGATCAAGATGTCGTCAACAAAGACTACGACAAACTGATCTAAGTAGGGTTGGAACACCCTATGCATGAGATCCATGAATGTCGTCGGGGCATTCGTCAACCCAAAAGGCATGACGGTAAACTAGAAATGCCATATCGCGTCCTAAACGTCGTCTTAGGGATATCCGCCTCCCTAACCCTCAACTGATGGTAACCGGTGCGGAGATCTATTTTGGAGTAGACCCGCACCCCTCTCAGCTGATCAAACAAGTCATCAATCCTCAGCAGAAGGTACCTATTCTTGATAGTAACCCTATTCAACTGCCGGTAGTCTATGCATAATTGAAGGGTCTTGTCCTTCTTCTTGGCAAACAACACCGGATCGCCCCAAGGTGAGGTGCTCGGTCTAATAAAGCCCCTGTCCAACAATTCCTATAATTGGACCTTGAGTTCTTGCAACTCAGCAGGCGCCATCTTATGAGGGGTCATAGAAATGGGCGATGTACCGGGGTGTAACTCAATGGTGAAGTCTACATCCCTATGTGGAGGTAATCCCGATAATTCATCCGGAAAGACATCCTCATACTCACACACTACCCGAGGTAGACCAAACTCCTGTCTCGCCTCATCCTCCAAGGTAAGGCTCGCAAGCCAACCCATCAACTGCCCGCGCCATCTAGAGTCGTACACGGCTTGAGGTAAAGCACCATGCTTTTCCCCTTGGAATTTGAAACAAACTGTAACACCCCGAATTTTCTTTTATATATTTATAAAAATATATATATAGTAAATAATATTTGTAAAGATGTAGATATATGTAGTGACATAAGAATAAACCGTAGGAATAAATGCTATGGAGACAATTTGATTGGGAAGTTACGTGTCGAAGATGTTTAAACTTGGAAAGGGTGATTAGACAAGTTTCTAAAAGTTTGTATATCAAAATAATGATTTCATTGAATCCGGAAGGTCGAAAAACATTGGGAGTGGTAATATGGATGTATTGGAAGTTAGGAAGTGTCTCGGAGTTAAAATACACTTTAGCGAGAATTTGGGTAAAAATGGGTATTGAACACTACTTAGTGTTTTGGTCATAAATTTTTATCTTTAAGTCCAATTGATCTTAAATTTTTACAGTAGATAGTAGACATCTAGGGCTACAAAAGTATGTCTCATGAAAATTTTCCAATTCGACCTCTAAATGGGTCAAAACTGCATTGGAAGTTGAAACAAAAATCTGGCAGTCAAATCGTACCGGTACGCGTACCGGTACGCTGAACTCCAGAAGCTAGATCGTACCGGTACGCGTACCGGTACGCTGGACTCCAGAAGCTCAACCGTACCGGTACGCCCGATAAAGCCCAGCCCGATCCGACTTCGGGTCTTTCTCCATTTCTTCCACTATAAATACTTAATGCCGCCTCCTTAAGCCTCATTACACCACTTGAAACCCTAGAAACCATTAGAGAGAGAGAAGAAGAGAAAAACACAAAAAAATCAAGAGAGATTTACACCTTGAAGAAGATCAAACCCTAGCTTTTCAAGAACCCACTTCTCCACCCCATTTTCTCTTCTATACTTTCACTTCACTCTCACTCAAATCTCTTAGAACCCTAGGAGAAAGTAACAAGGGAGCAAGAAAAGGGACTAAGGGAGTCCTTAAAGCTTGGGTCTTTGCTTTGAGCTTTGGATTAAAAAGGTAGGGGATTTCTTCCTATTCTCTTACATTGAGGCTAGGGCTAAATTATATGTATTCTTTTGGTTCAAAATCATATATACTTGCTATTATTTACTTGATTCTTGATCCTCTTGCATTTATTGTCGTGTGTTAAACATTGTGGTAGTTGGGTAACCATTAAAGGTCCCTTTTTCATTCTCAAAACCCTAGTTTTAAGGAAAATGAAATTTTCCTCTTTACATTTTCTTTGTTCTCACCATCAAAATCTTAGTGCTTGATATTGTATAACAAATGATGTTTATGGTGATCTCTTGCTCTTTTTCTTCAATTATGCTATGGTACAAATTGTGAAATATGGGGATTTTGGGATTTCTGGTAAATTGAGATATTTGTTGGTATTTTATCTCTTGCGTGGTTGTACGATACGAACATGGATTACTATTGACCGGGTGTCATGTAGTGGGTAGACGTCTTTCTATGCCACGCGGGTATGAACTTTTCCTACCACATGGAGTGGGTAGACGCCTTTGTACGCCGTGTGGGTATGAACTTTTCCTATCGCTAATGATCACGGATTAGTAACGTGGGTTGTGTCGGACACACCGTGTGGGTTATCGTGCATGGTACTGGAAAATGGTTTCCTACAAGAACTTGTGGGAGTATGGGATTCCACAAGGCCTTGGGGGAAAATGGTTTATATTTTGGAAAATGGATTGTAATGGATCTTGGTTTCTTTTACTGTTCATTTAAATTACTGTTGCTATTTAAACTTGAGATCTATTTTAAATGTCCTGCTTTTCCTTCAAAATGTTATATATGCTATTTGGGAAAATGAGACCAACCGTTTATTATGCTTTCCTAAACCTTGTTTGAGTTTGGGAAGATGTGCTACAGAGCTTCGTGCTCATCCCCTACAATTAACATTTTTCAGATTATGCTATAGAGGAGGAGCTTGGCGCTAATGAGCCGGGCCTTGGGGAAGCCTCACTAGAGGGATACTTGGATCCCGAGTGGGACATCTAGAGATGTCTTTTATTTTTGTACTAGACTAGGAACCAATATGTACAAACATTGTAAAGTCTAGTTTTCTTTTGTTATTTCCGCTGCGCTACATTAGTTGATTTTTGAAATGTAAAGGCCAAAATGGGTCTATTCTTTTGGGATAATGATGTAAATTTTATGGATGACCTTATGAAGTCTTATTTATTAATGGATTATTTTAGTTGCTCTCATGACATGAATGGTTTCATAGTGTAATGTCGTCCAGGGTGGTATTTGGGGCGTTACACAAACACCATCCGGCATATAAGCAGTGACCCTCTTCCGATCACAATCAATAACAACACGGTGTGCCGTCAACCAGTCCATCCCAAGGATGACATCGAACTCCGACATGTCCAAGACCCTAAGGTCCACGGTGAGTAGAATCCCCGAGATCTCTAACTCACAACCCCGACATATCCGATCAATACTCACCCTAGCTCCTAGGGGAGAACTCACATGCAATGGCTCTTCCAAGGTTTCGACCTCTAAGCCCAAATCTTTCACACATGATGCAGCAATAAAAGAATGAGATGCACCAGATTCAAATAATACCCTTGCCCATAAGCGAGAGAGTAGAAATGTACCCTGAATGACTGACTGATCCACTGGCTCAGTCTGAGGTGTAATGGCGTAGACACGCCCCTGGGTCCCTGAAGTCCTGGCTTGTGAACCCTGTCCTCGACCTTGACCCATGCTCTGGCCCATCTGGACTGATAGCGGAGTCCCCGCTCGTGAAGTAGTAGGGGCCTGAGTAGCGCCCTGAGACTGGAAATGACTTCTCTGGCCCATGGTGGGGTAGGGAGGAACAAAATGCGTTTGTGCATGTCCCACCGAAGACTGAGACTGAGATGCTCCATAGCTCTGAGATCCCTGTCGCTGAGGACAATCTCGCTTCATATGCCCCGGTTGGTGACAATGAAAACAAGTCCTTTGCCCTGCCTGGTAGAAAGGCCTCTGATTTCTCCCGCCTTGGGAGGATTGACCCTGGCCTTGGCCTTGATAGCCACGGTCCTGTGGAGTCGAAGTCCTTTACTTCTTCCCTGAACTTGAAGAAAAATATTGGCCCTCCTTCTTCTTATCTTTACCACCCGCTTCTCGGATGTTCCGTGCATCATCCATCTCTCTCTCAATGGCCATAGATGTCTCGACCATCGAGTCCAAGTCGTGCAGGAGAAGTCCCACTATTTTACCCCGGATGGACAATTTCAGACCATCCACAAACTTTCTTACCTTGGTCATATCTGTGGCCACATAATCGTCGGTGAAACGTGCTAATTTTGTGAACTTAGCCACGTATTCCAACACTGTCATTGTCCCTTGTTTCAAATCTAGGAATTCCCGAGCTTTAGCTTGCCGGACAGACGCCGGAAAGTATTTGCCCATGAAGAGCTCTTTGAACTCTCCCCATGTCATCACCTACAAATTTTTAGAGGCCTTTGCCCAATCCCACCACACTTGGGATTCTCCCACTAGCTGGAAAGTAGCTAGCATTACCTTAGTGGCATCGGAGGTGATCTCCATAGCCCCTAAGATCTTGTCGACTTGTCGGAACCAATGGTCGGCCATCATCGGATCCGCCCCTCCCACAAAGGTCGGAGGCTTGTGTGCCTTAAACCTCTGGAGATTACTAGAGCCTCCTTGGCCCACATTTGCACTAGCTTGTGCAATAGTAGCAACCGCAACACCAATAGCCTCCACGAAGGCTTGTTGGTCAAAGGCCGGTGGTGGTTGGTTGTTGTTCCGCCCACCGCATCGGCGTCCTCTTCCTCTATATGCCATCTACACACATGCCAAATAGCAATAGAGCCTCACATAGTATCCCAAGATAGGGATCAAGCGCAAACGTTGAGAATTCTCTCATTGTCTCACTAGTAGTGCATGTGTCACCATTAGTAGACATCTACACCCTGAACCATCCCGTTCATTCTTTTCCGAAACCCAAGGTTATGTTTTCCAACTTTAGTGTTTCTCCTTTCCATATGCATTTTACCATGCATATAATTCATATAGCACATAGCATGTAACAAATTGAGCACATAACATAAAATGCACAATGAATGCAATGGTCTAGACCCATGCCCATCAAGCTCTAGGTAAATCGTATACCTAGGCTCTGATACTAAGCTGTGACGCCCCAAAATTCGGGGGTCCGTTGATCAACCCATGATTACCCATCAACCCGCGGAAATACCCATGGATGCCGGTTAACCCGACACCGCGGCACCACATTCCCTTTACCAGGATTTATAAAAAAATACCTTCCAATTTCTCTCTCGGTTGGCTGACCCATCCGAGCTCCAATATACCATAATTCGTATCCTACTATTGTACATTTATAACATTGGAAGGAAGGAAAACATAGCCCGAAGACTTGGCAAAACAATAAAAAAAAAATTCTGAGTTTTGGAGAGTGTACCGGTACGGTGGGCTCACTGGTCCTGGCAGTACCGGTACGCGTACCGGTACGCTCTGCCTTCTGGACAGCTCTGTACTGGTACACTCTGCCCACTTTTGTCTATTTCTCCTGTTTTCCAATTCCAATTCATTCCAAACATTACCAAAACTAACTCAAACTTATACAACATGTATTTATACATTAAAACATAATTGATACAAGTTCTATTACAATTATTGACATAAATTTACATGCCAAAACTATGTTTTTATAAATATTTTTACAAAAAACTCCAAGTAAAGCCACATTCTGGCTTTCTTCACCCTTGAGGCTCCAAATGAGAGCCGTCCGCCAGCGTGTGTCCCACACCTGAAATGTTTTTCCGTATATGGTGAGCTACGCTCAATAGAGTATCCCCTACAGAGGCTACTCCCCAACCTAGATGCACATGCAATGTCACATGCAATTTCACAACCAACATACATTCCAAACAAGATTATGTAATCCATGAGAGGAATCTCTATACCATGCTATGAAATGAGATAAACTCACTCATGTAACTTTAACCCGAGTCCTCACTAACTCCCACAACACAATGCAATGCACTTGTGAAGTAAAATCATCTTTTGACGAAAATCCATCCAACGATTGTTTTAATAAAAAATCATTTGTTAACAAATCGAATCATTGTTGGATGACACTCATTGAATGAGTATTTTATAAAAAAAAACCATGTGTCTTTATTGGGCAACGGATTTTTGGAATCGCATCACCGGCGCCGTACGCCGTTACACTTTTTTTGGACTTGCACCGACGGAAGTGTATAAACCAATAACCGGGATTTGCACCTGAAGGAGTGTCTAGCCCTTCTTGCTATACCTGACACAAGTTTTCCCATGCAACTCAACCAGATCTTCGATCCAACTTTCCCGAGTCCACATATCAACCACCAAATATGGTGCTTGATCCACATGCATACCCACACTCATGACTAATGCCCATGAATGTGATGTCAATATCATGCCCAAGATGCAATGAGTGTCAAATAAGCAACTACTACCATTTCAACATATATCATGGCAATTTATCTCATTGGCATAAAATCACCAAATATCATCATACCGTCAATATATTACTAAGCATATATCGACAACAATAACTAACATGTTATCTCATAATTTCATGTTCAAAACATACTCTAATCATAAGAGCATTTTCAAAACACATAGAATATGAACACAATGCCACAATTTCCAAGAAATTCACAAGGAACTCTCATATATCAATTTTCAAGATAATACTCGAAATGAACCATTTCCATACCCATTTCCCCTTTTTCCATAACAATAGGCATGTTATATAACCTAACCCTTTCCTAGAGACATCCTAGGTGAGAAATAAACCAAAATAGAAGGAAACCCTACCTCTTGGAGCGTGAGATGAAGTGTGGAGAACCTCAAGAACACCTCCCAAGCCCCAAAGCTCTTGATTTTCCAAAGTCCTCTCTTGGATCTTCGGTGAAATCTCTCGTTCTTGGTGTGGTTGCGTAGCCCTCGTCGATGTGATCGACTTTAACTCTTGGCTCGACGAAATCCGACCTGCGGAACTCCGGGAATCGAAGGAGAAAGCTTTGAAATTTGATTTTCTCTCTTCTCTCTCTTTCCTCTCTTCCAACGTGAGAGTTCAGCTGAAACAAATGGGGAAAAATCAGATATTTTCCCCTATTTATAGCCTTTAATTGCGCGGTCCACATCGCGCCGCACGTTCCCTTATTTCCGGGTCCGTTTTCGCCCCGAAACGATTTATTTCATCCCGGTTTAAGTTCAAATAAATTTTATTTGAAATTTAATTCAATTATAATGAAATTTTATAAAATTTATTTGTGGGGACCTTTGTGAGGTCAGCCACCACCCAGTCGCCTCGAAATAAGTGCAAAATTCGACTATCTTGAAATTCGACGAAATTAGTCTGGGTGACTCGATTTCGCGATACGAATCCAACGGCGAAATATGTTGTGTCATATGAGCTCTAGAGAGCACGTATTTTAATTCCCGCATTATAATGGTAAATTACCGTTTTGCCCTTTTTCAGAAAAAGTTCAAATTTACCCAGGTTTTTCACCGATTATGACTCAAACTATATTTTTAAAACTCATAAATAGTTTAGAAAATCGTTTCTTTTAAAATCACCTAGGATTCATAGTTGGATTACTTCCAATTCTATTTTCATCATAATCAATCTAAGTTAAATATAATTAAGGGTTCATCTTAGGTGTCTAGGTCATTACCTTGTCCTAAACATGAAGGTACATACGAAAGTTGAATGATATTGTTTTGAAATTTGATCTCCTCCCTTCAATGACGCTTTTAGATCTTGAACTTGATAGCATCATGACCATGAAAAAAATTGAGATTTATAATTGACTCCACGAAATTAGCCAATTACAAATGTGATCTAATATAATTGACTAAAAGCAACTTACCAGACCTACCACATTGCAAATATTGGGATAAGTACACATCATAGTGTACATTGATCTACCTACAACACTAGCATAGGGCACATGTGTCATCCATTCTTTTTCATCAAGAGTCTTAGGACACATCTCTAGCTTAGTCTTTCATTTTTTGCGACAAGAGTGTCTATAGGATTGTAGTTTTGCATTTGGAATTGTTCGAGAACCTTCTTTATGTAAGTTTCTTGAGACAACCCAAGAAGTTTCTTAGAATGATTGCATAGGATCTTAACTCCGAGAAGTCACCTTGCTTCACCCAGGTCATTCATCTCAAATGATGAGGCCAACTACCTTTGAGTGGCAAAAATAATCTCTTTTGCCTTTCCAACCAACATAATGTCGTTAACATATAGTGATAGGAGTAAGAAACTATCTTTAAATGTTGAACATATACACAGTGGTCTTCATTGATCATCTTTAACTCATTAGAAGGAATAGCTCGACGAAATCTTAGAAACCACTACCTAGATGACTGTTTCAAGGCATAGATGGGTCATTTAAGCTTACAGACTTTATTTTCCTGACCCACTGCTACAAAGCCCCCAAGTTGATCCATGTAGATATTCTCATCCAGTTTTCTATTAAGAAATGCAGTTTTAGTGTTCATTTGATATAGTTCTAAATCCGAATGTGCGACAATGGCTAGCATCATGCGAATCGAGTCAAACCTCACAACTGGAGAAAATGTTTGCTCGTAGTCCCCACCTTCTTGCTGGGTGTAACCTTTTGTAACTAGGAGAGCCTCATACCTTTCTATGGATCCATTCGTCTTGTGTTTAATTTGAGAACCCATTTGTTCTCAATGGCCTTGCACCCAGACGGTAGGTCAACCAAGTCTCATACTTGATTAGCCTTCATTGACTCTACCTTGTCATTCATTGCAGCTATCCAATCATTACTAGCAGGTGATGATAAAAGCCTCTTTAATAGTTTTAGGTTCTACATCATCATGTGGAGCAACCATGAAAGCTTCCCCTTCAAGCTCAAAAATGACATCGAGGGATGGTTCCATGCTTGCTTTTACACAACATTGTACTATATGGATCTACATCCATCAGAATTGATCCACCATCAGGTATGTCATTCCCATTGTCCCTAAGATGTGACAAAAATACTTTATGAGTCTCTA
Source organism: Ilex aquifolium (assembly GCA_951799425.1). Taxonomy (NCBI): domain Eukaryota; kingdom Viridiplantae; phylum Streptophyta; class Magnoliopsida; order Aquifoliales; family Aquifoliaceae; genus Ilex; species Ilex aquifolium. Next base: position 7,559,725 of record OX637401.1, on the reverse strand, counting down.
CCTAACTAGTGGGTAAATCTTTTTGGGGATCATCTAACTCACAGAGTTCTATTCCTTTAGACATATACCCTCTGCCAAGGTAATCCTCTTCGAGGAAAATTGTATCTCATGATTCAATATCAGTTACCCTTCCATCAAGTTGTTCACTTATAAACACATAGCCCTTAGAGTGCTAAAAATAGCGTATGAAGATACACTTCTTCCCTCTAGGACCCAACTTCCCATACTTATGTGGAGTGTTGTGTACATAAGCCGCTAAACCCCATGGTCATAACTTGCCTAAGTGAGGTTTTGCATTTTTCCATGACTCAGAGGGGCAGAAAGAACTGATTTAGAAGGGACTCGATTAAGGATATAGGTAGAAATCAATAAAACATCTCCCCAATATGAAATCGTAAGCTTGGACCATCATCGATCTAACCATGTCAAGTAAGGTGCAATTTTGCCTTTTTGCTACACCTTTTTTGTTATAGAGTGCCAAGTATTGTCAATTGTCTAATTATTCCTTTTTCTTCACATAGTTATTTAAAATGTTCAGATAGATACTCACGACCTCGATTAGTTTTCAGAGCCTTAATGCCCTTATCTTGCTAATTCTCAACTTCTTGAATGTAAAATCTAAAGTAAACCAATGCTCTAAAATTATAAAAAATCAAATAGACATGATCGAAGCGCATAAAGTCATCTATAAAAGTGATGAAATAGGATGCATCTTGTCTTGCCTTCACATTCGTCGGCCCACATATATCTACGTGTATTAATTGCAATGGAACATATGCTCTTTTGGCCTTGCTAAATGGTTTTCTAGTTGCCTTACTTGCAAGACAATTTTTACATGTAGGCAAGTTTACTTCTGCGAAGGGACCCAAAAAATCTTCTCTATTTATTCATTTTATCTTGCTCGGTATGACCTAATCTATCATGTCATCTAACAGAATATGCATCATCCATAGATGTAAAAAGATTCATTACCAGAATGATCAATATCTAATACAATAAAATTATTTTTGATATAACAATATTCATAAAATGTGGTTACCTTATGAATGCCAACATGATAGCCTTGATGCTCTTTTGTCTCGCTTATGCTTGTTAAAGCTAGAATGACCAACCTCAATTTGAGCCCCAGACTTTTTTCCCACCTCTCTTGTGCTTAGGCCCAAACGTCTTGTGCAAGTCAACCTTAGCCACATAACAACTACCCATATTTGACAACCTCTAAGTGCTCAACTTCAAGCTTTAGATGATGCAATACATTCTTGAATGTTTTCACACTCTCATTATGCATCTTGTTTTGTTTCATATGCTCCTATGATGGTAGAATGGAGGGGAATACAACTTGAACCTGTTTTTCATCGGTCAACACATGACCAATAGTGCCTAGATCATGTATCATAGATGTCATAGCCCTAAAGTGTTGTTTCATTATATGAAGAGTCCAACTCCATGGTCAACCCATGAAGCCTAACTAGAGAAGTAACACCAAAACTTCTCTGTGAGGGCATTCTACATAGCTTGAACAATGAGGTAATTCTCAAATTTGGGAATAAGGTCATATTGCATGCTCATTTGCATAGTATAGCGTGCAAGTGGGAATTTATTCTACCCAAGACTAATAATTCTCTTGGTCTTGGCGATTTTGAGGTCACTCAGGCTTTAACATTACAAAGTTAAGGGTATCCACGATTTGTTACTCATATAGGACAAATCGAATCTTACGGCTCCATATGTTCTAGTTATTGTCGTTCAATTTGTCACCCTTAATTAATTCAACCGTTATACTTTTGGTAGTCATTATGATTTAATTTTCATGGAAAGACAATATGTATGAGATAGTAGAACCACACATTTTATAATTTTGCTGCAAGATTTAAATTCAATTATTAACAACTGTCATAAGTCGTGGAATCAATATGTAAAACCCGGGTAAATTTGATTTTTTTCTGAAAAAGGGCAAAATGGTCATTTGTCACTATAATGTGGGAATTAAAATACATACTCTTTAGAGCTCTTATGACACAACGGACTTTGCAGTTGGATTCGTATCGCGAAATCTAGTTACCCTGTCAAATTTCATCGAAATCCGAGATAGTCGGATTTTGCACGTATTTCGAGGCGACTGGGTGGCGGCTGACCTCACAAAGGTCCCCACAAATAAATTTTATAAAATTTCCTTATAATTGAATTAAAGTTCAAATAAAATTAATTTGAACTTAAACCGGGATGAAATAAATCGTTTCGGGCCGAAAACAGACCCGGACAAGTGGGGGATATGTGGCGCGACGTGGGCCGAGTATTAAAACTATAAATGGGAGCAAATATCTGCATTTTAGGCAGATTTTTCTGCTGGTTGTGCTGGTTTTAACGTGTGGGAGAAAGAGGGAGAGAAAAATGAGTTTTTCAAGTTTTCTTTCGGTGATTCTCGAAGTTCCGTTGGTCGGAATCCGTCGAGCCAAGAACTAAACTTCATCTCCTCGACGAGGGCTACGCGTACGTACCAAGAACGAAGAATTTCATCGAAGATCCAAATGAGGAGATTTGGAGAAGTCAAGTTTTGGAGTTGGTATTGGTGTTCTTGAAGTCTCTACACTTCGGTTTACGCTTCAAGAGGTAGGGTTCCCTCCTACTCGGGTTCATTTCTAACCTAGAATGTCCATAAGGGATGGTTAGATGTAGGTGGTTATATATCACTTGCCTATTGTTATGGAAATGAGAAAATGAGTATAGAAATGACTTAGGCTAACTTCTAGCTTGATTTTGATGTATGAAAGTTACTTGTGTAATTTCTTGTAACTTGGTGAACTTTTGGGCATGATATGTGTTTAACATGATTGTTGCCTTGAAGGTGTTTGATAAAATGCCTTGAGTGATTTGAAATTGTTGTTTTGATGCAATTGGAGTAACATGTTTAGGCATTGTTGTTGACATGTGGACGTGTGCTTCATGATATGTTAGCATGGTGATAGTTCATGGAAATTACATGCATATGATATAAATTGCTATGGTATATGTTGACATGTGGAAATTGCTCACTTGGCATAGCATTGGCATCACATTCATGGGCATGAGTCATGAGTGTGGGTGTGTGAGTGCATGGTAGATCAAGCACCATACTTGGTGATTGATGAATGGGCTCGGGAAAGTTGGATTGAAAATCCGACTGAGTCGCATGGTTGCAAGGAAAACTTGTGTCGGGTATAACAAGTAGGGCTAGACTCTCACTCGGGTGAAAAACCCGGCTACTTGGTTCACACACTCCCCTATGGTGAAATTCCGAAAAAGTGTGATGGTGTACGGAACTGGCGGTTGTGATACCAAAATCTGTTGCCCAACAAAGACACAATATTTTGTTTTATAAAAATACCCATTCAATGGGTAACATCCAACAATGATTTGGTTTTATAAATACATAACATTTATTTCAAACAATCATTAGATGTATTTTCGTCAATTGACGGATTCATTGCACAGGTGCATTGCATTGTGTTATGGGAGTCGGTGAGGGCTCGGGTTAAAGTGCATGAGTGAGTGTCATCTCATATCATGGCATGACATGGTAAAATTTCAACCTTGAATCACATATTCATGTTTGAAATGGATAAATGTTGTTGATTGTTGCATGTGTACATTCCATATGCATCTAGGTGGGGAGTAGCCTCTGTAGGAGATACTCTATTGAGCGTGACTCACCCTATACGGGAAAACATTTCAGGTGTGAGATACACACCAGTGGATGACGCTCACTCTGGGCCCCAAGGATGAAGAGAGGCCGCTTGTGGCTTTATTTTGGATTTTTTGTAAACTAAGTAGGAGAACTTAGTTTTGAACATGTAAAATTATGTAAAGAATTGTAATAGAACTTGTATCAATCACGTTTTGATGTATAAATACATGTTGTATAAGTTTGAGTTGAATTTGGTAATGTTTGGAATGGATTGGAATTGGAAAACAGGAGAAACAGGCAAAAATGGGCAGAGTGTACCGGTACAGTATACTGGTACAGAGCTGTCCAGAAGGCATAGCGTACCGGTACGGCGTACCAGTACTGCCAGGACCAGTGAGCCCACCGTACCGGTACGCTGTACCGGTACACTCTCCAAAATTCAGAATTTTTTTTTTATTCTTTTGCCAAGTCTTTGGGCTATGTTTTCCTTCCTTCCAATGTTATAAATGGACAATAATAGGATACCAATGGTGGTATATTGGACCTCGGATGGGTCAACCAACCGAAAGAAATTGGACTTGTATATTTTTTTTTATACCGGTAAAGGGAATGTGGGCCGCGGTGTCGGGTCAACCGGCATCCACGGGTATTCCGCGGGTTGATGGGTTGATCACGGACCCCCGGATTTTGGGGCGTCACACAATAGTTCACAAAGTTCCAAGCATCTCCTGCGCCATAGGTAATTATTATTAAACTTAATTTAATTAATGCACGAAATTTTTGGTTTTCTAATACTGAACAAAAATAAAACTCCCACTTGATCTAGTATCTCTAAGTAATATCGATCATCACTAATTCCATATTATGCATGTTCTCATTTTAACTAAATGAACATACAATTTAAATAAGAACAGATATGACATTTTAATTAAAATCATGTCTAAACAATGAAATAAATGTCTCTAGTATATCAAACATACTAATATTATTCTATTTAGAACATTAGTAGGCTCTAGAATAAAAAACTAAGGATAATTTCAATTTTTAGAATTTTAAACAATTAAAATTCTATCACATAAGTTGTCGGTATGCTTTTAAGATATTCAAAAATAATATCACGTGGCCCAATCATTTAGAAAAATATTTTTGGAGTAATCTAAACCAAATCCTAGCCCAAACGGACCCAGACGTGCCCCACTCATGCGTGTGGTGTTCAATATTTTATTTTTTATTTATTTTGGGGAAAAATTTAAAACTTAATGTTTTAACTTCTTAAAAAAAAATTTACAAAAATATCTAAAGAATAAAAAATTGATTTTAAAGCATACTGGAAAAAAAGGAAAGTCAAAACTCCTCCCAAACAATTCTTATGAGCCAAAACTAGTTTCGTAGCATGTGTAAGTGAGCCATTAAGCCACTAAAGCATGGCTTGGCTCGTGGCTCGACTCAGTTCAAGGTAGACCGTGGCCCAAACTGAGTCAAGTTAACCTATGAATCAAACCATGTTGGGTCAACCCAAGGTTAAATAGGGTCGGGTCGGACTGTCTCTATTAGTTAAGGTCATCATCTTCCTCAAGAAACCCAAAAATATGATTTTTTGGCCAAAACTTTGAATGCACATATCTCTTAAATCGAATATCGAAATGACGCATGTCACGCCCCGAATTTCTACAAACCCGGAGAGTGATTGAAAATGAAGAAGAAAAGTAAATGAAAGGTCATTAGGTTGGATAAATTGATTTTTCATTCATTTCCCACGTTTTCCCATTTTTTTCCAAAGTTTTTCAAGAGACTTTTCTTCCATTTTTTTTGCCTATTTCTTCAAGGTTTCTAAACCCCTCCTTTTGACATCCTTCCCACCTATTTAAAAGGTGTTTTACACACTTAACAAGTCTTTTAATTTTTCATAAAATTTCGACATAACCTCCTTTGTTTTCCAAGCCTTTTTCCAACCTAATATTCACAATACTTCATATGTATAAGTATATCACAACCCACCCTCACTCAGGTTGTATAAGTTGCCACAATCCATGTAAATTAAACATACATCCCTTGTTTTCAACATACACATCTGATTGTCTCAATATACACATATGATACTCATTAAATAAAGATATCCTACATATCAATTTGGGTTTACACTCTTACACTTTAAAATGGCCCGAGGTCTATAATCCACTACTTTTCCAAACTAAAATACAAGTCATTTGGGCGTATGCCCATACATACACAATATGCCCCAAGTGCCAAATGTCCATTCAAGTCTCTTTCTGTGACGCCCCAAAATCCGGGGGTCCCGTTGATAATCCATCAACCCGCGGAAACACCCGTGGATATCGCTTAACCCGATACCACATCAATAACATCCCTAAACCGGGATTATAACCCTCAATAAAAATTCGACTCAACATTCATTTGATTCAACCCCAGTCCAACATACCATGGTTTGTACCCCATTAGGGTCCACTTTGATCATTTAAAGGAAGAAAATTCAAAGCCCAAAGATTTGGCAAAACATTTAAAAATTTCAGATTTTTGGACTAGCTACCGGTAGCTGTTTATCGGCTACCGGTAGCTGAAACCTTCTGGAGCTACGACTACCTGTTGTCTACCGGTAGCCGAAACCTTCTGGAGTTACGACTACCTGTTGGCTACCGGTAGCCGAAACCTTCTGGAGTTACGACTACCTGTTGGCTACCGGTAGCCGAAACCTTCTGGAGTTACGACTACCTGTTGGCTACCGGTAGCTGTTCCTTCAGGAAAACAACTACCTGTGAGCTACCGGTAGCTAAAGGCAGATTTTGCCCATTTCCTTAGTTTTTCATTTCCAACTCATTTCAAACCTTCCCAAGGTCACCCAACACATGTATAATGAAAATTCCCACATTATACATAGTCCATCCAGGTCATACTACATACAACCTCATACATTCATAATTCAAAATATAATGTTCTACAATATTTACATGTCATAAACCATTTTAAAACAAAAGGTTTACAAAATCTTGAGATAAGGCCACACATAGGCCCCCTTCACCCTTGATGCTCTCCATGGGAGCCAACCGCCGGTGTAAACCCGACACCTGAAAATTGTTTCCCGTATAGGGTGAGCACAACGCCCAGTAGAGATAAACCTATAGAGGTTACTCTTCCCCTAGATGCACATGCTCATGTAATCATCACATAAACATATCACTTAACATTTCTCATACTTATGCATTCTATGATGGAATGCAACAATGCTATGCCATGGAATGAGGTGACACTCACCCATGCGTTTCAACCCGAGTCTTCACCGACTCACACAACACAATGCAACGCCAAAGTGTAATGCAACCCGTCTATTGACGGAAAAATCCTTCCAATGATCGTTATGAAATCCGATCATCATTGGAATCTACCCATTGAATGGGTGTTTTTGTAACCAAATCTTTGTGTTTTCTTTGGGCAACGGATTTTCGGAATCACACCGCCGGTTCCGTACACCGTGTCACTTTTCTGGAATCTCACCGCCGGCCAAGTGACTCAACCAAGTGGTTTAGGGTTTTGCACCCAAGGAAGTCGCCATGCCCCTTCTTGCTATACCCAACACAAGTTTTCCTTATGCAACATGCGACTCAAAAAGGATCGTCGATCCAATTTCTCCCGAGCCCACATATCAAGCACCAAACAAGGTGTCGATTAAATCTATGCATCTCCCACACACCAACACTCATGTAATTTGTCCCATGAATGTGATGTCATGATCATGCCCAATATGTAATGTATACTACATGAGCAATAATCAACACATATCTTCACATTCCATGGAATTTAAATCATAAGCATATAAATTCCATAAACCATCATAAACAACATATCAATGAGCATATGTCAACACATCCACGACACATTCAAACATGTGATTCCAATGGCATCAAATAACCATTTAAACAATCAAGGCATTTTATCAAACACCTTATAGGCACAATGTATAAACTCATATCATGCTTATCCAACACTTTCAAGGCACATTTCATAACACATAGCATGCCTCCAATAGCCATAAGTCATATGATGAATTACATGTAACATCCTTATATCAAAATTAAGCTAGGATCTAGCCTAAACCAATTTCATGCTCACCTTTTCATTCTCATAACCATAAACACATATATACATCATTACACATGCATGTATATATATATATATATATCCATAACCTAGCTACACCTAGGGTAGAATGATCCAAGATAGGAATAACCCCTACCTTTATAGAGATGTAGACAATCTCTATACACCAAAATCACTCAAAATCCAAGGCTTTCCCCAAACTTCACCCTTGGATATTTGGTGAAACACCTTGTTTTTGGTACGTAGTCGAAGCCCTCGACGAGTAGATCACTTCTCCCTTCTAGCTCGACGGAATCCGAGCGACGGTTGTCGGAGAAATCGCCGGAGAAAGCTTAAGAAAAACCCTTTTCTCTCTCCTCTCTTTCTCTCTCTCTTTGAACGGCTGAACAAGGCTCAAGTGGGTTTAGAAAATCTGATTTTTCAGATATTTTAGCCCTATTTATAGTTTTAAATGTGTGGTCTACATCGCACCGCTCGTTTATTACTTTCGGGTCCGTTTCTCGTCCCGAAACGACTCATTAAGTCCCGGATTAAGTCCAAATAAATTTTATTGGCACATTAATCCAATTATAAGGAAATTTAATATTTCTCGTTTTTGGGGACCTTTAAAAGATCAATCGCCACGCAGTCGCCTCGATCTACGTGCAAAATCCGACTATCTCGGAATTCAACGAATTTTCTGGTGGTTACTAGATTTCGCGTTGCGAATCCAACGATGCACTCCGTTTCCTCATCCGAGGTCTAGAACATATGTATTTCAAATACGTGCAGTAATGGCAAATTACCATTTTGCCCTTTTTCAGAAAAATTTCAAATTTTCCCGGGTTTCACATTCTCCCCCCCTTAAAAGAATTTCGTCCCTGAAATTCACATACACATATACATTTAATAGCATGCATATGCAACAAGTAATGAAAGCTGTAAGGATGAAAATGTACCTCTATCCTCAAATAGGAAAGGGTAATTGGCACGTATGGTGTCCTCACGCTCCCATGTTGCCTCCTCTACTCCCCGGTGCTGCCAAAGCACCTTCACTAGCCTCACGGTCTTGCCTCGCAAAACCTGTTCCCGACTATCCATGATACGCACCGGTCCCTCCTCGAAGGTCCCATCTGTATCAACAACAAGCTCGCCCCAATCCACCACATGAGTCGGATCTGGTGTGTATTTCCGGAGCATAGAGACATGGAATACTGCGTGAACACCTACTAAATCAGGCGGTAACGCCAATCGGTAAGCAACTGCACCAACCCTCTCGAGTACCTCGAAGGGCCCGATATATCTCAGAGACAGTTTTCCCCGCTTGCCGAACCTGACCACTCCTCTCGTAGGCATAACCTTCAAGAATACGTGATCTCCCACCTCAAACTCTAGAGGTCACCGCCGTCTATCGGCATAGCTCTTCTGCCTGCTCTGCGCCGTGAGAAGACGCTTCCGTATCAAATCCACCTTCTCTGAGGTGTCTCTAATCAACTCTGGACCCGTAGAGGGTCTCTCTCCAACCTCCGTCCAACAAACCGGAGATCTACAAGGCCTCCCATATAATGCCTCATAGGGTGCCATCTGTATGCTCGCCTGATAACTATTGTTATAGGCAAACTCTACCAAGGGTAAGTGATCTTCCCAGCTTCCCTTGAGGTCTAGGACGCATGCACGTAGCATGTCCTCTAGTGTCTGGATGGTCCTCTCAGACTGACCGTCCGTCTGGGGATGAAAAGCAGTGCTCATCATCAACTGAGTCCCCATGGTTCGCTGGAAACTCTCCCAAAAATGAGATGTGAATCTGGGATCCCGATCCGATACTATAGATACGGGCACCCCATGCAATCGGACAATCTCCCATATATATAACCTACAGAATTCCTCCAATGTGAAGGTCATCCGCACAGCCAAGAAGTGTGCCGACTTCGTAAGCCGGTCCACTATCACCCACACCGCATCATGTCCCCGCGATGTCCGTGGCAAGTGAGTCACAAAATCCATCGTGACATGCTCCCACTTCCACTCAGCTACCTCCAAAGGCTGGAGTAATCCCGCTGGTCTCTGGTGTTCAGCCTTCACTTGCTGACATGTGAGACATCTACCAACAAATTCACCAACTTGTCTCTTCATCCCACTCCAATAATACTGGCGACGAAGATCATGATACATCTTCGTGCCCCCTGGATGAACCGCAAAACGGGAACAATGAAATTCCCTAAGAATCTTCTCCCTTAGATCTGGAGATTGGGGAACCACAATCCTTCCCCTATACCGAAGACTACCATCCAAATGAATGGCCCAGCCCTCGTCACGTGTACCCGACTGCACCCGGTCCTTAATGGACACTATCTCTGGGTCTTGCCCCTGAGACTCAATCACTCTGCTCAGTAGGGAAGGCGTAGCCACCAAACTTCCCAAGGTACCCTGAGCCTGCCCCATGTAATGTAGCCCAAACTGTCCCACAGTTTCGAGCATTTCCCACTCCCGGGAAGCCATACTAGCCAAGACTCCCCTTGACTTCCGGCTAAGTGCGTCAGCCACCACATTTGCCTTACCAGGATGGTAATGCAACGTGAAGTCGTAATCTTCCAGAAACTCCATCCATCTGCGTTGCCTCATGTTGAGGTCCCGCTGTGTAAAGATGTACTTCAGACTCTTGTGGTCTGAAAACACCTCAAACTGCTCACCATACAGGTAGTGGCGCCAAGCCTTCAAGGCAAAGACAATAGCCGCCAACTCCATATCATGCGTAGGGTAATTCTGCTCGTGGTTCTTTAACTGTCGAGAACCATAAGCCACGACCCTCCCGGACTGCATCAACACACATCCGAGCCCGTCCTTAGAGGCATCACAATAGACTGTGTACCTCTGTCCCCTTTCTGGGACTATCAATATAGGAGCTGAAGTAAGCCTCCTCTTCAACTCCTGGAATGCCTTCTCGCAAGAATCATTCCACTCAAACTTAACCTCCTTCCGAGTCAACTTCGTCATAGGTGCAGCTAACCTAGAGAAGTCCTCGATAAACCGCCGATAATACCCAGCCAATCCCAAGAAACTGCGTATCTCGAAAACTGACTTCGGCCTCTCCCAATTCATCACCGCCTCGATCTTCTCCGGGTCTACGGATACACCCGAAGCCGACACTACATGTCCCAAAAACTTCACCTCAGTCAGCCAAAACTCACACTTGCTGAACTTGGCATACAACTGATGGTCTCTCAAGATCTGAAGAACGACCCTCAAGTGACCCTCATGCTCCTCCTCAGACTTGGAGTAAATTAAGATGTCGTCAACAAAAACCACGACGAACTGATCAAGGTAGGGTTGGAACACCCTATGCATGAGATCCATAAATGCCGCTGGGGCGTTCGTCAATCCGAATGGCATCACTGTGAACTCGAAATGCCCATAACGCGTCCGAAACGCCGTCTTAGGGATATCTGTCTCCCTAACCCTCAACTGATGGTAACCGGTACGTAGATCTATTTTGGAGTAGACCCGCGCCCCTCTCAGTTGATCAAACAAGTCATCAATCCTCGGCAAAGGGTACCTGTTCTTGATAGTAACCCTATTTAACTGCCGATAGTCTATACATAGTCGAAGGGTTTTGTCCTTCTTCTTTGCAAATAACACCGGAGCGCCCCAATGTGAGGTACTCGGTCTAATGAAACCCCGGTCCAACAATTCCTGCAATTGGACCTTGAGTTCTTGCAACTCAGCAGGTGCCATCCTATGTGGAGTCATAGAAATGGGCGATGTGCCAGGATGTAACTCAATGTTAAAGTCTACATCCCTATGTGGAGGTAATCCCGGTAGTTCATCCGGAAAAATATCCTCGTATTCACAAACAACTCGAGGTAGACCCAACTCCTGTCTCTCCTCGTTCTCTAGGGTAAGGCTTGCTAGCCAACCCATCAACTGCCCGTGCCATCGGGAGTCATACACCCCTTGGGGTAAAGCACCATGCTTGTCCCCCTGGAACTTGAAACAAACACCCTCAGGCGTATAAGCAGTGACCCTCTTCCGATCACAGTCAATAACAACACGGTGTGCCGTCAACCAATCCATTCCTAGGATGACATCGAACTCCGACATGTCCATGACCCTAAGGTCAACGGTGAGTAGAATTCCAGAGATCTCTAACTCACAGTCCCGACATATCTGACCAACCCTCACCCTAGCACCTAGGGGAGAACTCACATGCAATGGCTCTTCCAAGGTCTCAAACTCTAAGCCCAAGTCTTCCACACAAGATGCAGCAATAAATGAATGTGATGCACCAGAATCAAATAATACCCTAGCCCATAAACGAGAGAGTAGAAATGTACCCTGTATCACCGATTGGTCTGCTGGCTCGGTCTGAGGTATCATGGCGTAGACACGCCCCTGGGTTCCCGAAGTACCTGCTTGTGAACCCTGTCCTCGGCCTCGACCCAAACTCTGGCCCATCTGGCCTGATTGCGTGGCACTCGCACGTGATGTAGTAGGGGTCTGTGCAGCACCCTGGAACTGGTACTGGTTTCCCTGGCCCGTAGTGGGGTAGAGAGGAACATAAGGTGTCTGTGTGTGCCCCACTGAAGACTGGGACTGGGATGCCCCATAACTCTGGGATCCCTGCCTCTGAGGACAATCCCGCTTCATGTGCCCCGGTTGGTGGCAATGATAGCAAGTCCGTTGGCCTGTCTGGTAGGAAGGCCTCTGATTTCTCCCACCTTGGGAGGATTGACCCTGGCCTTGGCCTTGATAGCCGCGGCTCTGCCCTTGCTGTCCCTGCGGAGTAGAAGTCCTCTGCCTCTTCCCCGTACTAGAAGAAGAGGATGGTCCCTCCTTCTTCTTGTCCTTAGTACCACCCTCGCGAATATTCCTCGCGTCATCCACCTCACGTTCAATTGCCATAGCAGTTGTGATCATTAAATCCAGATCTTGTAGGAGAAGACCTACAATTTTCCCTCGAATGGAAGGCTTCAAGCCTTCCTCAAACCTTCTTACCTTAGCCACAGCTGTGGCTACGTAATCATCGGCGAAACGTGCTAGTTCCGTGAACTTCGCCACGTATTCCATCACCGTCATGGTTCCTTGTTTCAATTCCAGAAACTCTCGAGCCTTTGCATGTCGCATGGCCGGTGGAAAATACTTGCCCATGAAGAGCTCCTTGAACTCTTCCCATGTCATAGTCTCAAGGTTTTTCGTGCCCGAGACCCAATCCCACCACACTTGGGATTCTCCTTCTAGCTGAAATGCAGCTAGTGTTATCTTACTGGCATCGGAAGTGATTCCCATTGCCTTCAAGATCTTCGTAACCTGCCGGAACCAATGGTCAGCCACCATAGGATCCGCCCCTCCCTTAAAAACTGGAGGTTTATGCGCTTTGAACTGTTGGAGGTTACTCATACCTCCCCGGTGTGCAACCGTAGCTGCCATCATGCCCATAGTCTCATTAAAGGCCTGTTGATCGAAGGCCGGTGGGGGTTGATTTGTTCTCCCACCGCCTCGGCGTCCCCTTCCTCGACTAGCCATCTACATTTGTCAGTTAGCAAACAAGTCTCACAAGGTATCCCAAAATCGGGATCAAGATTCGAAACTTTGAGAATTCTTCTCATTGTCTCACTAGCAATGCTTATGCCACCCATTAGTAGACATTTATACCATGAACCACTCCGTCCATTTCTTTTTCCGAACACAGGGTTTTGTTTTCTAACCTAATGTGTTCCTTTACATGTACATCCTACCATGTATACAATTCACATGTCATGTAGCACATAACATATAGCAAACAACAATTAACATGTAACTTTTAAACACACAAGATGAAATGTACAATGCATGCAATGGTCTAGACCCAATGCCCAACAAGCCCTAAGTAAATCGCATACCTAGGCTCTGATACCAAGCTATGACGCCCCAAAATCCGGGGGTCCCGTTGATAATCCATCAACCCGCGGAAACACCCGTGGATATCTCTTAACCCGATACCACATCAATAACATCCCTAAACCGGGATTATAACCCTCAATGAAAATTCGACTCAACATTCATTTGATTCAACCCCAGTCCAACATACCATGGTTTGTACCCCATTAGGGTCCACTTTGATCATTTAAAGGAAGGAAATTCAAAGCCCAAAGATTTGGCAAAACATTTAAAAATTTCAGATTTTTGGACTAGCTACCGGTAGCTGTTTATCGGCTACCGGTAGCTGAAACCTTCTGGAGCTACGACTACCTGTTGTCTACCGGTAGCCGAAACCTTCTGGAGTTACGACTACCTGTTGGCTACCGGTAGCCGAAACCTTCTGGAGTTACGACTACCTGTTGGCTACCGGCAGCCGAAACCTTCTGGAGTTACGACTACCTGTTGGCTACCGGTAGCCGAAACCTTCTGGAGTTACGACTACCTGTTGGCTACCGGTAGCTGTTCCTTCGGGAAAACAACTACCTGTGAGCTACCGGTAGCTAAAGGCAGATTTTGCCCATTTCCTTAGTTTTTCATTTCCAACTCATTTCAAACCTTCCCAAGGTCACCCAACACATGTATAATGAAAATTCCCACATTATACATAGTCCATCCAGGTCATACTACATACAACCTCATACATTCATAATTCAAAATATAATGTTCTACAATATTTACATGTCATAAACCATTTTAAAACAAAAGGTTTACAAAATCTTGAGATAAGGCCACACATAGGCCCCCTTCACCCTTGATGCTCTCCATGGGAGCCAACCGCCGGTGTAAACCCGACACCTGAAAATTGTTTCCCGTATAGGGTGAGCACAACGCCCAGTAGAGATAAACCTATAGAGGTTACTCTTCCCCTAGATGCACATGCTCATGTAATCATCACATAAACATATCACTTAACATTTCTCATACTTATGCATTCTATGATGGAATGCAACAATGCTATGCCATGGAATGAGGTGACACTCACCCATGCGTTTCAACCCGAGTCCTCACCGACTCACACAACACAATGCAACGCCAAAGTGTAATGCAACCCGTCTATTGACGGAAAAATCCTTCCAATGATCGTTATGAAATCCGATCATCATTGGAATCTACCCATTGAATGGGTGTTTTTGTAACCAAATCCTTGTGTTTTCTTTGGGCAACGGATTTTCGGAATCACACCGCCGGTTCCGTACACCGTGTCACTTTTCTGGAATCTCACCGCCGGCCAAGTGACTCAACCAAGTGGTTTAGGGTTTTGCACCCAAGGAAGTCGCCATGCCCCTTCTTGCTATACCCAACACAAGTTTTCCTTATGCAACATGCGACTCAAAAAGGATCGTCGATCCAATTTCTCCCGAGCCCACATATCAAGCACCAAACAAGGTGTCGATTAAATCTATGCATCTCCCACACACCAACACTCATGCAATTTGTCCCATGAATGTGATGTCATGATCATGCCCAATATGTAATGTATACTACATGAGCAATAATCAACACATATCTTCACATTCCATGGAATTTAAATCATAAGCATATAAATTCCATAAACCATCATAAACAACATATCAATGAGCATATGTCAACACATCCACGACACATTCAAACATGTGATTCCAATGGCATCAAATAACCATTTAAACAATCAAGGCATTTTATCAAACACCTTATAGGCACAATGTATAAACTCATATAATGCTTATCCAACACTTTCAAGGCACATTTCATAACACATAGCATGCCTCCAATAGCCATAAGTCATATGATGAATTACATGTAACATCCTTATATCAAAATTAAGCTAGGATCTAGCCTAAACCAATTTCATGCTCACCTTTTCATTCTCATAACCATAAACACATATATACATCATTACACATGCATGTATATATATATATATATCCATAACCTAGCTACACCTAGGGTAGAATGATCCAAGATAGGAATAACCCCTACCTCTATAGAGATGTAGACAATCTCTATACACCAAAATCACTCAAAATCCAAGGCTTTCCCCAAACTTCACCCTTGGATATTTGGTGAAACACCTTGTTTTTGGTACGTAGTCGAAGCCCTCGACGAGTAGATCACTTCTCCCTTCTAGCTCGACGGAATCCGAGCGACGGTTGTCGGAGAAATCGCCGGAGAAAGCTTAAGAAAAACCCTTTTCTCTCTCCTCTCTTTCTCTCTCTCTTTGAACGGCTGAACAAGGCTCAAGTGGGTTTAGAAAATCTGATTTTTCAGATATTTTAGCCCTATTTATAGTTTTAAATGTGTGGTCTACATCGCACCGCTCGTTTATTACTTTCGGGTCCGTTTCTCGTCCCGAAACGACTCATTAAGTCCCGGATTAAGTCCAAATAAATTTTATTGGCACATTAATCCAATTATAAGGAAATTTAATATTTCTCGTTTTTGGGGACCTTTAAAAGATCAATCGCCACGCAGTCGCCTCGATCTACGTGCAAAATCCGACTATCTCGGAATTCAACGAATTTTCTGGTGGTTACTAGATTTCGCGTTGCGAATCCAACGATGCACTCCGTTTCCTCATCCGAGGTCTAGAACATATGTATTTCAAATACGTGCAGTAATGGCAAATTACCATTTTGCCCTTTTTCAGAAAAATTTCAAATTTTCCCGGGTTTCACACTTTCCTCTCCTTCCTTTAAGACTTCCTCAAGTCTCAAGTACCGGGAGTCTCATCTGTAATATGATATCCCACGAATGGGTCAGCTCAAGTGCTGGTATGACAAAATGCTAATGCTATGAACAAATTTAAGGCGTAGCATGTGCAAGTGTACATTTTAAAAGCTACAACCCCGAAATCCATCAATGCTATGCAATGTCTATATGCATGACACACACATGCAACTCTATGCCACCCATGTCTCGCTTCACGGTCCGCCCCCGTCAGCCCGCAAATACTATCATTGGCCAGATTTTGGGTTTTTCACCACAGGATCTACACCCTCATAATGCATAACACCAAGTACTCAACCCACACTATGTTTCCAAGGATTTATGTATGCCAAGATGCCTTGATTTTTTTCTCAATGTAAATTCTATGGAACATTTCATCAATACATGACGTATAACTTAAAATATGTCTCATTCATAAAGTAAAACATAACTTCAAATTCACAACTCTTTATCTACACGAATGTGAGACACAATTCAATGAATTAAACATATGATCAAGTTTCATGTTCATTGCTTTCACAATTTCCCAAAGAAAATACAAATACACAAACTACCAACTCATGGAATAAATCATAACTCTCAAATCACAAGAGTTTCTCCACATGAACATAAGTTAGAATATAATAATCCAATACATATGCAAGGTACACCTTTATCATAGTAACAAATTGTCAAGAAATTCAAAGAACACAAAAGTACTTAAAGTACTAATTCTAAGTTTTCAAAGCAACTACCACCTAAGTAATTTTATAACATCAAGTAAACACCTAAATCATTTAATCAACACATAAAAGGGTAAGAAAACTTAAATCTATTCTCAACTTAGCAAAGTATCATACCTAAAATGGTTTTTCTCAAACCAAAGGAGTTGTGTTCGCTGCACAGGCGAACTGATCAGTGAGAATATAACCTTTATTGAGAGGAACTGTAACTCCCCAAATACCACCCTGGACGACAATACATTCTACAACCATTTATAACGTGAGAGCACAAATAAAAATTCATAAATAACCGGGGGTCCTTAATTTTCACGAAATTTGGGCAGAGCCTCCTTTGTTCGGGGAGCTCTACCCAAAACACAACCTGTGCATTTATAATACATCGACCACACCGGGTCCATTTATCCCTCAAATCTCTACAACGTTGCCCCAAAAGATTTTCCATTCACCACATGTAATATTCACAATAACATTCTCCAAAATAATAAGCCAAGCCATGGCCACAATATCAAAAGAATATGTCCAACAATGGCCTTTACATTTCCAAATGAATTGAACTAAGATAACGCAGCGGAATACAAAATACTAGACTTTACATGACTTCCAAAATAATTTATCAAGTCTAGTACAAAAATAAATGACATCTCTATATGTCCCACTCGGGATCCACGTATCCCTCTAAGGAAGCTTCTCCTTGGCCCGGCTCATGAGCATCGAGCTCCTCCTCTAGAGTAAAATCTGAAAATATTCAACGGTAGGGGGTGAGCACGAAGCTCTGTAGAAAAATCCTCTCAATCCCAAACAAGGTTTAGAAAAGTATATAAAACGGTCGGTCTCATTTTACAAATAACATATATAGCATTTCAAGTAAAACATGACATTTTAAGTAGATCTCCAGTTTAAGCTATAATCATGATCTAGTGAAAAGTTAATGTAAATTGCATAACATTATACCATTTATGAAGGGCGTCTTCCGATGCATTGTCCCATACCAATGCACCGGCCAAGACAATCCAACCATCATTCTCTATATATATATTTTGGTTCATCCCCGTACCATGTATGTTGATTGCTTCTCATGAATCTACCCAACGATTATACCTAGTCCACCTATTTACATCATAATCACAAGCACTATAGGAAAGGGCGTCTACCATCCCAATGGCAGTGACGAGTCCCTTCCTAGGAAAAGTATACAATCCCTTGTTCGAACTCCAGTGAACGATAGTGGTCGCATTACCAAATGACAAACCACTACAAGTGTTAGGAAACCATCTCACCCCTCACTGGGATAGACTAACCTCTAACACTCTACGGCATCTCTCGATGGCAATCCAAGTCCCTCACAACAACCATACAATGAGGAAACCAAGATATTCTCCATTCATAAACAATTTCCAATATATACAAAATCCACAATTCCTCATTTATAATTCAAGAGTCACAAGTGTACCATTCTCAATATACTACAATACTAAGGAATTTAAAATATGCAAGAGATCATATCAATAAACCTTCACAACCTTGATATCAAAATTCTAGGGTTTTTTCAAACCAAACATAATTTATTGGAATAATAACAAGGATTAGATTAAAACATGATTTAGTCAACAATAGGCATTTAGAAATCATGAATTCATGTATTTTTCATAACCCAAACATGTATTTAACAAAACTAAGATTTTGGGAACTCAAGAACAATGTCTCTTGAACCCAATCATGCATTTTGTTCAAAATCTATGTTTCAATAACAAAGAATTTAAGAACTCATATCTATTTATCATATACTCTCAAGAATATTGAAAACATACATATATAATACCCTAATCCTCAATGAAAGAGTTTGAGAAGAATCCCCTATCTTGAATCCTTAATTTGTATGAAGAACTTGAGATTTGATCTTGAATCTACTCTTAAATCTATTGTTTTTCCCTTCCTTTCTTCCTCTCTAATGCTCTCTAGGGTTCCAAGAGGTGTGGGGGTGTGAGGGGAGTGAAAGAAATGAGGGCAAATGGGCTGAATCTGTGTTTTAAACACAGCAGTCCGCGAGTTTACTGTTCATGGTTGAATTTGGGTTTTCTCCAAAATTACGATTTTGCCACTAAAAATCTCCAATTTGATCCATATGACTACCCTAAGGTTTTTCGACGTTCCGGATTCATTTTTAATGTTATTTTAACCTAAAAACATTTATTTTTATGATTTATTTCAAAACTAAAATAAATTTACACTCGAAACATTAAAATTACTATCCAAAGAATACCACAGTGCAGATTTTTGGTCAACTTCGGAGAATAAACTGATTTGACTCAGGTATTTCTAGTATGTGTGACCTATATGGTTGGAAAGATATACGAGTTAGGGTTCTAACAAAAATAACGGTGCGCAATTTGGACTTTCCAACAAAGAGTTATGATCAAATTGGTGAAAGGTAGTCTGCCGGACTGTTTCGACATCGCTTCGTTATCTGGGTATAACTCTCTCATCCGAGCTCCGATTGAGATGATTCAAGATGCTATGGAATTCTAATAAAGAGCTCTACAACTTTAATGTTTTGAGTTTTGAAAGATATTGACTGCATCAAGGTCTAACTTGGGCTTGAAGTTGCAGCCAGTGCACTGTTCACGTGCACTGTTCACTGTTTCATCCCTTTTCCATTTCCAATCCATTCCTAAGCCAACCAAATCCATCCCAAACCTCTCCAACACATATTTTTACACCAAACCTATTTAATATAAGTTCTAGGACCTAAAATTTCATGTTTTCACTTATTAAAACTAAATTTCAACTATTATTTCCACTAATATTTTAAATCTCTACTTTTTCAATCTACCAAATTCAAACACACATCACTACACATATCCCCATTTTTACAACAATTATTTACTATAAATCTATATGCATATATAAAATAAAATGCGGGGTGTTACAATCCACCCTCCTTAAAGAAAGTTTCGTCCTCGAAACTTACCTCAAGTAGCGAACAAAATGGATACTTCTCCCGCATTTCTTGCTCTGGTTCCCATGTAGCTTCCTCTACTCCATGGTGTTGCCACCAAACCTTTACTAGTCGGATGACTTTGTTACGGAGCACCTTCTCTTTGGCATCGAGAATCTTCAACGGTTGTTCTTCATAGGTTGCTCTATCTTGAATTTCAATATCTTCCAAGTCTACGACCGGCGTTGCATCCGATTGACACTTTCTCAACATCGACACGTGGAACACGTCATGTACTCCGGATAGCTGGGCTGGTAGTCGAAGTTGATACGCCGCATTGCCTACCGCTTTGATCACTTCAAACGGTCCGATATATCTTAGCGCTAACTTTCCCTTCTTGCCGAATCTAAATCCTCCTTTCTTGGGCGAAACTTTGAGGAACACGTAGTCTCCCACTTTGAATTCCAAGGGTCTTCGTCTGTGGTCCGCATAACTCTTCTGTCTATTTTGCGCCGTGCGTAGCCTCTCTCGGATGAGTTGAATCTTCTCCGTAGTTTCCCCATTGTAGTCCTTACTCCGTTAGTTCGCTGCGCACTCTGATATAAATTACAATCCACCAAAGGTTACAGTTGAAACCTAACCAGACTTGTCCTCCCATTTTAGCTTCCAAATCCATATACATTTTTTTTTTAACGAAATAATTTAAGAAAAATTAACATAATATCATCGAAAATACCATTTTAGTGGTCACTACCAATCACTAGAGTTTTTGAATTCATGAGCAAATAAACAATCAAGCTTTGGAATCAAGAATAAATGGCTATCAAGCTTGGAAATCAAGAACAAAAGAACAAGCAAGGTTTGAAATTAATAACAAACGAATCTCAAGTTTTGGAATCCAAAATAAAGGAACAATCAAGTCTCGAATTCCATAACAAACTCATATCAAGCTTTGGAATCAAAATAAGAAACAATCAAAGCTTGAAATCAAGAACAAAGTAACTATCGAGTCTTGGAGTCAATAACAGATGCATATCAAGCTTTGTAACCAAGAATTAAAGAGTATCAGTTTTGAACTCAAGGACAAGGAGAAATCAAGTATTGAAATCAAGAGCAATTGAATGTCAAGTCTTGAAATCAAGAACCAATGAATATCAAGTATTGAATATCAAGAATAAATGAATCACAAGAGTTAGAATCAATAACAAATGAATATTAAATTTGGCTATCAAGAACCAATGGATCATCAAGCCTGGGGAAATTAAAAACAAAGGAACAACCAAGTCTTGAAATCAAGAACCAAAGGATGTCAAATATTGAATATCAAGAATACATGAATTACAATAGTTAGAATCAATCAAATGAATACCAAATTTGGCTATCAAGAGCAAATGAATATTAAGCTTGGAAATCAAGAATAAAAGCGTATCAAGCTTGAAAGTCATGAACAAAGGAGAAATTAATATTTAACGGAACAATCATGTATGGAAATCAATAACCAACGACTATCAAGGTGTGAAATCAAGAACAAAGGATTATAAAGCTTAGAAATCAAGACCAAAAGAACACTCAAGTCTTGGAACCAAGAATAAAGAATATCAAGTATTGAATATTGAAAATAATTGAATCACAAGGGTAGAATCAATAACAAACGAATATCAAATTTTTGATACCAAGAACAAATGGATCATTAAACTTAGGAAGTTAAGGACAAGGAAACAATCAAGTCTCGAGATCAATAACAACGGATATCAAGCTTGGAATCAGAGATAAAGTAACAATCATGTATTGGAATCGATAACAAACGACTATCAAGGTTTGAAATCAATGACAGAGGCAAGATAAAGAGAAAACACCTCTCCCTTGAAAACTAGGATTTCAAGGGCATACCAAAAGGATTTGGTGGTCACCCACCCATAACATAGCTTAGAATAAATAATATTTAAGTTCGGGAATCAAGAACAAAGGAGAAATCAAGAGAAAAACACATCTCCTTTGTAAACTAGGGTTTGAAGGCATAAGAAAAGATTTAGGGTTTACCCCACCATAATATATTTTGGGACAAGGTAGTATTATCCAGAATGGCAAGACATGATGATTCCATAGCAAGTAGATATAAATTAGAGTCAAACAAATACATATAAGTAAACCTACTGGTAATTGAAATGTAATCCGTTTGCACGTAACCCTTACAGACCAGCCTGGTATCCCCCTGTTCTCCCGTAGGCAAGTCAACATATAAAGCATGTTCTAGCTCCTCGGAACCCAATCCCAATTCCACAGCGTCCGCAGTACGTATAAAAGAATGAGTCGCATAGGAATCCAATAAAATTCGGGCCCAAGAATGGTAGAGAAGAACAATACCTTCCACAACGGCGTTGGAGGCATCTTCCTCCGGTTGAGTCAAAGCAAAAACCCTTCCTTGATTGGCGCCGCCGGGGGCATGAGCTTGTAACGGTCTCTGTGGTGGTAATGGTTGTCGTAGCAGTGGCCTGTTTGCATTCACTCGCCCAGTTGCTTGGTTGGTCTTGGTAGAAAGTAATGGACAATTATCTATGAAGTGCCCAACACCTCCACAGGCAAAACATCGACGTGCATCCGTGCCTATTCTCTCTAGTACGTCTCCCGCTCCTCGAGCTATCTGAGGTCTCTGTTATGCTGGCCTTTGTAGAGGTGGCTTGTTTGCTGGTACTTACTCGGGTGCTTGCTTGGTCATTGGGGGAAACGAGGGGCATCTATGTTTGAAGTGCCCATACTCTCCGCATGCAAAGCATTGGCGCGGGTCCATGCCTGCTCTCGTCTGAGTAACTCCATCTTCTCCAACTGTCTGAAGTCTTTGTTCAACCGCGTCCACGTCCACGTCCACGTACACGTCCACGAGATCTTGTATTCTCGGATTCAGAGTGTAACCAGCTTCTCGCGGATGGAAGGCCTCAAATCTTGTTCAAAGCGTTTAGCTCTCCTTGCCTCAGTGACCACAAACTTGATTGCGTAGCGAGACAACTCATCGAATCCGAACAAATAATTAACCCTTAACCTAAATATACAATAAATCTAACCTATCTGATAAGCATATAACTCCAAACAAATGCAAGCCTACGGTTCCTTCAACCTAGTCCTACATTTCCAGTGGTAATCCATAACCTACAGCTCCAATGTAAGACCTAAAGCCTAAGCTCTGATACCAATATGTAACTCCCCAAATACCACCCTGGACGGCAATACATTCTACAACCATTTATAACGTGAGAGCACAAATAAAAATTCATAAATAACCGGGGGTCCTTAATTTTCACGAAATTTGGGCAGAGCCTCCTTTGTTCGGGGAGCTCTACCCAAAACACAACCTGTGCATTTATAATACATCGACCACACCGGGTCCATTTATCCCTCAAATCTCTAGTGGCCGGGTTTGGCCGGGCCTACCTAGGCCACCTGGGATGCCCTTTTTGTCCAATTTTTGAAACTATTTTCGTTTATGCTCAAATTCACACAGTATGTGTATTTTAACATTGTAAGCATGTTTCTCTTCTATGACATACTCAAATTATGCTCCTAAACATGACTTATGCCTAATGATGCATATGTCGTGTCCTATCGGCAAATGGTGCATGAATTGTGTGCCCTACCAGCAAAACAAAAAATTTATCCTCATTTTTTCAGATCTCTACAACCAAGGGGCGGAGGGAGGCTTGGGCCAGGGTGGGCACGTGCCCCCCCTCAAAAAAAAAATTTTTTTTTTTAGTTAAGTATATATATTATAAATTTGTATAATATATTATTTGTGCCCACCCAAAATCCAAGATAAAAATATTAGGCCCACATTATTTACCCAAAAAAATTAAAAAATTAAGTCCATTTAAAACAAAAAAAATTGAGCCCACTATTATCTACCCAAACTTATTAAAAAATCAAATATTTGACCTATCACAATTCACCCAAACCTATTAAGAAAACAAAATTTTTAGCCCAACATTAAAAACAAAATTTTTGGCCCAACATTAAAAACAAAACTTTTGGCCCACCTACCATTAAAAAACAAAACTTTTGGCCCACTTGACTAAGGGGAGAAAATGGTATAAAATCCCTAGTTGCAACTAAATAAAGAATAATTTTACTACGGACTTGTGATTGTGCGCATTGATAGAAAATTAGTGAAAAATTAATTTACATTTAATTCATATACAAAATTTTAGTGATTTTTAAAAAATTTATATTTTATTGAAATATATAATTAGGTTAAAAATGTACTAAATTTTTTTTTGTGTCTTTTTGTTAGGATTTTACTTCGGCTAAATAAAAATTGAATTTACTATTTCACAATAATTTTGTTTTGATTCTTACTTTTTTGTTATTCTTGAACTGAATTTTTTTGTATCAATTTCGGCTAAATATTTTTTTATACCAGTTATATTTTGTCCCCTCATAGACATTCATGGCTTCACCCCTGACAATATATATATATATATATATATATATATATATATATATATATATATATTTTGGCATTTTTTATGTTAAATAGACTTCATGTATCAAATATAATATAATAAATATAAATATATTATATAGTGTGATTGATTAGAAGGAAAAAAATTAGAGTGCTTAATTAAAGTGTCAACCCTGACCAGAATTCTTGGCTCCGCCCCTGTCTACAACGCATATGATATACCATTGGAAAAATTATGAAAAACATAATCTAACCATATGCATTTCAATACACGAAAAATCAATATAGTGAGAGAATAAAACAAATAAAGTTTTTGAAATCTCAAGTAGGGTTTTAATTTTGTCTCAAACCGTAAGATATCTTTCCACAAAACTTTGCAAATTATTTTCATCCACATGTGGACTATAACATAATAAAATTTTATGGCATTCGGAGATTGTTTCTTCGAGACGATATTAAAGTTTGTTCAAATTTTTTTGTGTAAAAATGTTATACTTTTATGTATTCCAGTGTCTAAACTAATGATAATTGATCATAAAGGTACAAGAATATCTTACATGGCTTTGATACCAATGTTGGGAGTCATATAAGTGTGGAAGTGTAGGATCAACGACATATCTTTTTTACTTTAATCTTGAAATCTTTGGATAATGTTTCATGTACTTTAGAAATCCAAAATCAATGCATTTTTTTACTTGCTCTAGTGATATGATATTGTTACATAAGAAGAATTAACATCGGGAACAATTCAAAAACCTTCTTAAACGTTATGTATTTATGTCTAAGGGGAGAGAGAATTAGAGTAAAAGAGTTTTTAACGTTAAGAGAATTTTCTCAAATGTCTTGCATTGAATCACGTTGAGTTTATATACACAACAAAAGAGTATCATAAAAAGACACATTTTCAAGTGACATATCTATTAACTTTATTAGATAAATCTTTTGGGTATAAAGGCAGACCCTATAAGAGACATACACATTGGACATCTTTAATTGGGTCGATGATTATGGGCTTCATTATCTAACCAATGTTTAAACGTTGTGATCAGGGGCGGCTCAATAGTGTTATAAAAAAAATTTGGGCTTTAGGTCTCATTTTTAAAGAAGACCCTAAATTTTTAAATATCATAAATAGTCCATGTAAAAAAATTAAATCTATAAATATTTTAAGCCCTACAAAAAGGCCTAATAAATATACAACTCCAATAAAAAAAAAAATTTAAGGCCTCACTTCAAGGAAGACCCATAATTTATAGGCGTACAATAATAGTCCAAACAAAAAATTTAAATCTATGCCTAAACAAAATATTTCAACTTAAATAGATTGAGCCTATTAATTCAGTCGTAAAATTAAAAGACGCTAAAATTTATTTTTTTAAATAAAGAAAAAAAAACTAACGGTAAAACTAAAGCTACTAAAAAATCTAGTTTTAACTCCCAAAAAAGTCAAGTTTAAACTTACCATCATAATTTTTCAATTATTCTTTCTCTCTCTTACTATTAAGTTCAAATATGGTAACAAAAACTTGAATATAAAAATTTAATTAATATTTTTGTATTTCAAAAAATTAAAAATTAAATTTATTATTAATATTAAAAATAAAAAGACGTCATTTATCGTTTCCGCTTTAGACCCCAAAATATCTCAGGCCACCTGGTGGTTGTGATTATACTTTTTTATTTTGGATAAAAAATAAAGTTAAACCGCTATGGATTGAGTAGGGGTGAAAAAGATAAATCAAAAAGAAAAGCAAACCAATCGGTATGATGTTTATCTTGAGAAGGCAATAGTACCATGAACCAAAGCTATTTTTATAATCTTAGAAGACATGCTCATAACATATATTATCCAATACAGTCCTTGATGCTCACCATCGAGCTGTTCCTCAATTACTCAGCTCAACTCCAGTTGTCGGCGCCCTATATCTTTAGTTGCGTGGCCTAAATGGCTAACTACTTGGAAACATCGTTTATCTGTTAATGATACGCTCCGATTCCCGTCCGATATTTGATTGTCATTTAGAAATCGTCAGTCTCTTCGATCAATTAAGTGATCACCGAAGCATCTCCTAATCATGCTCAGGTTCTTCTTTACTTCCTCCAAATCCAAACCAAGATCCTTATCATCTCTATCAAACTATTACACTTCTACTACACCACCTTATCCTTTAACCCGTCTCACCAATTCAATAAATTTACCCTCCTATCATCCCCAAGTCTCTCCTTCAATTCCATTCAGTCCGTCTTGTTTTCCGCGTAAACACTTGAATGCCCCAAATTCAGACAAAACCACCAATGGGTTTTCGTTTGCTCGCAATTTTCTTTGTCGGCATTCGAGGTTTTTCTGTACCCGGATACACGTAAACTACTTTTTCTCATCTAGATCTGCTCTTCATCAGACAAAGGTTGGAAATGTGTTTGGGATGGTTCAGAGTTTGGTGGGTGGAGTGAGGAGTTTCAGTAGTGAATCAGACAGAGAGTCTATGAATTACGATGTTGTGATTGTTGGAGCTGGGCCTGCCGGGCTATCTGCAGCAATTCGGTTGAAGCAGTTGTGTCGTGAAAAGGATGTTGATTTATCGGTATGTGTTGTCGAAAAAGGTGCAGAAGTGGGTATGTTCCTTTTCTTATTCCATGAATTCATGTTGGGTAGTTTGCCTTTGTTAGCTCCGTAGTCACTTTAAGTATTCTTGTATAAGAAATGATGGTATATAGCCTAATAGTGCTTGTGGTTTTGGAAATTGCTTTTGGGTGTTGAGTTTTGCATAGGATTTGAATTTATGATTTTGTGTATTTTAGCTTGATGATGACTTTCATTATGTTTCAATTGTAATGCCGTGCCAATCAGAGTGAAGGATTTCGATTTCCAAATGGTCCCCTGATGTTCCATCATATTCTGTTGCATGGTCTTTACTAAAACTGATTAGTCACTTGATTATCATTCTTGTTAGGGTGATGGTGATATATGGTGACATATAGATAATTTAATTGGAAACAAGGACTTTTGGAAACTGAACGTTTGTGTTGAGTTTTGTCTGCATTTTAAGTACATTCATTGCATCTTATCTATAGCATTTTCAGTGGCTTTGATGTTAAAATTTCTATCATTGACGACATTTTTCTTCCATGTTAGCCACATGCATAGGCTTCCATGAGGAAGTGCCTATAGTGCACAGTTGAGATAGATGTGACAGGAGATAAAGGACTAGTTTTTTTTTTTTTTTTTTGAGCAGAGATAAAGGACTAGTTGAAATTGAACAATGTACACCAAAGGGAGATGTAGTCAGTGAAGGTTACTAGGGCTTGTAGAGCAAATGAAAATTGACATGGTTTTGGTGAAATGCGCTTGCTAGGGATAATGAATTTAAAAAAAGGACTTGGCTTTATGAAGTGAGACAACAATCTGGATTTTTACAAAGATACTAGAAGGAAAAGACAATTGCTGAGATGAAATTATTTCTATGAAGTGCTAACCATCAGGTTTCTACTTTATTGAATGGGATTTGCTTATCTTCATTGGAACCATCTTCTTTCACAGGACCTTTTAATGTTCAATTTGATACCCTTATGAAACCCAAAGGGCAAGGTTTAGGCTCTCTTGAACTAAATAAAGTTGTCTTCAACGGGATCTTTTTCCATTACATGGATTTGTTTTCTATTAATGCTCAAGTTGATGCGGTTTTTTTAAATTACTTTTTTTTGGCAAGTTGTATTGTGTAAAGAAGAATATACAATAGAAGGCGATTTCAGTTGAAGCAATAATGCAGTGGAAAGAATGCTCATGAGATTTGTCATTGTGTGTGTTAGGTTTAGAGAGTTAACACAATAGTAGATGGACAGAGAGTGGTCGAACTTAACCTACTTCTCACTAACAACTTGTATTTATAGTTATTTCGTAAACATACAAATGATGAGTATATCCTCCAAGTGGTATACTTATTACAACCATATTAAATAGTAATAACATAATAATACTCTCAACACTTCCCCTCAAGCTAGACTATATATATTATATAATCCAAGCTTAGAACAGATGGCTGTAAGACGACTACAATTCAATGTTTTGGTAAACATATCTATAAGTTGACCCTCAGATCTAACAAATGGAGTTGCAATATCTCTAACTATTATCTTGAACTGGAAAGACAATTTTCCGAAAAAAGTATAGTAACCATGTCAACTCACTAGTTGTATGTATCATTGTTTTATACTCAGCGTCAGCATTGGACCTTGCTAGCATTGTTTGTTTCTTACTTGTTCATTTGCCAACGTTACCTCCCAAGAAGGTATAATAACCGATGGTTGATCTTCGATCTGAGGGAGAATCAGCCCAATCAACATCAAAAAAATCTTTCACTCTAAGATGTCCATTAGCTTGATACAACAACTCAAGATCAGGACCACGTTTGAGGTATCGAAGAATACGAGCGACTGCCTCCCAATGTGGTACTCTAGGGTATCCCATAAATTGACTTACCACACTAATTGCATAGGCAATATTCGGTCAGGTAATCTATATAATAAAATAGTTAGGTGTTTGAAATTTTATCCCATACATATTATTTCCACCAAAACTATCCCATCACCTATTTCTATCACATGTTTAATTATTTAATATTTGATTAATTTATAGTTTAACATAATTTTTATTTCAGACATTATCCATACACGATAGTATACATATGTTGAGAAAATTTATCGAATTACGTATTTTTGTCGATATTTTTAAAAAAATAATGGATAAAAATAAATTTTAAATGATGTAATCAAATAAATGAAGGAAATAAAAATTATTATTTAATGCAGTAGGATCGATTTTTTGGACGCTCAAATTTTATGTTTCATCGTGCCTTCAGGCACGGGTTATGATTAGTAGTGATATAATTGAGCTTTTCAACCAACCTGCAGTACCGACCTGAATTCTCAAATAGTGCACCATCATCCATCAACAACTTCTGGTTCGGATCTATAAGATCATCAATTGGTCTGCCACCCAGCAAACCTACTTCTTCTAATATGTCAAGTATATATTTTTTCTTTGAGACAAACAAATACCTTGTTTAGATCTGACAGCTTCAATACTCAAGAAGTACCTGAGTTTTTCTATGTCCTTAGTGTAAAATCGGTCCAGCAAGAAGGTTTTTAACTTGATAATACCCTCAAAATTATTGCCAGTAATTACGATATCATCCACATAAACAACCAATAGAATATACCCGACATCAGTCTGTCTGTGAACGACAAAGTGGTTTGTCTGACACCGAAGAAGACCAAAATCTAAAATTGCATCTGAAAACTTATCAAACCATACCCTTGGTGACTGCTTCAAACCATACAGAGATTTCTTTAACCGATACATGCTCTTACAGTACTTCCCCTGCGCAGTGAACTCAGGTGGCTGCTCCATGTAGACCTCCTCAGCCAAGTTACCATATAAGAAGACATTCTTGACATCTAACTGAAATAAGGGTTAATCAAGATTAGCAGTCAAAGAAATTAATGCACAAACAGAGTAAGTTTTGACAACAGGAGAAAAAGTCTCTTCATAATCAACACCATAGGTTTGAGTAAAACTCTTAGCAACAAGACTGGTTTTGAGACGTTCAACAGAATCATCCGGATTAAACTTTTAAAGGTATACACCCACCGATAACCAACAGTCCATTTACTAGACAGTAAGGGAACAAGTGCCTAAGTCTCATTATGATGTAAGACATCTATTTCCACTTCCGTAGCTTTTCTCCAACTTGGATCAGATAACGCACCCTGTAAGGTTTTAGGAATAGAGATAGTACACAGTTGAGTGATAAAGCAAGAGAAGACTGGAGACAAGGCATCATAAGAAATAAAATTAGCAATGGGATGGTTAGTAACACAAGATCGAGTATCTTTCCGAAGAGTAATGGGTAAAGAGTCAAAAGTGCCTAAGGGACTAGGATCAAGAGACAAACAAGGAAGACGGTAGTGACACCTCAGTTGATGAACGCGGACAACGAGAGTATACACGGAGCGGGGAAGTGGGTGGTAGTACAGTAGGCAGTGGAATAACTAGGCCTGTCAAAATTCGACACGACACGATTAACCGACACGAATCGACACGAATTAAGCAGGTTTGGGTGAGATCTTAACGCGTTTGGGTGGTAAACGGGTTGATCCGTCAGACACGTTTAATAAACGGGTCGTGTTCAGGTGAGACCTGTCAAACCGTTTATTACACGTTTACCCGTTTAAATAAAATTAATATATTAATAAATTAATAATTATTTTAAAAAATTAGCCAAAAAAAAAAAAAAGTAAAGTAGTAGTTCAAAGACAAATGAGGAGAGATGGGAGCAGTTCATGACAAAGGCAAACCAACCTCTTTTGTTTTTGTCCCACATCGGCGAATGAGGGGAGATGGGGAGGGCTGCCTTGCCTATAAAAGGCAGGGGACTCTTGCCTTTTTTTTTAGTCTTCAAATCTGATTTTTACGTGAAATTTAGTTAGAAATTCTTCTTTTTTGAGGTAAATATAATTGACAATAAAAAAAATTGCGTATTAAAATTTATTGATATAATTTTTTTTAAATTAAACGGGTTAAACGAGTCGTGTCGTGTTACCCGTTTATTAAACGGGTCGTGTTGAGATTTTTCACTCGTTTATTAAGCGTGTCGTGTACGGGTTTACATGTTTTTCACCCGTCACTCGTTTAACCCGACACGTAATCGTTTAACCCGACACGTTTGACACCCCTAGGAATAACTGACGGTAAGGGAAGGGGTAGGGGTGGAGGTGACGCCCTAAAGTCAGGAGTCAAGATCTAGAGGCTGAACAAGAGCAGAAAAATACGAAATAGATTAAGTAAATGTGACATCAGTATTAGTGAAGTACAGACAAAGGATGGGACAATAGCAACGATACTCCTTCTGTGTGCGGGAGTATTCAAGGAAGACACATTTGGTAGCATGAGGGTTAAGTTTATCAAACCTGGGACTCAAGTTATGAATATAATCGATACCCAAAAACCTTGGTAGTTAAGGAGAATAAGGGAGTATTTGAAAAAAGGACAGAATATGGACTTTGCCCATTTAACACAAAAGATGCATACGGTTAATAAGGTGATAAGCAGTGAGAACAACATCACTCTAAAAACATCGAAGAACATTTATCTGGAATAACGGTGCACTGGTAACTTCCAATAGATGATAGTTCTTATGCCCAGCGACATTGTTCTGTTGAGATGTGTAGGCATAGGAAGTTTGATGGAGAATGTCAGGTTTACAAAGATAAGACGAAAAGGGATTATATTCATATTCACGAGCATTATCAGAATGTAAAGTAAGAATACGACAACCATACTTGGATTTTATTTCTTTACGAAAGGTCTCAAATATAGAAAATAATTCAGAATGATTTTTCATAAGAAATAACTAAGCCACGAGAATAATCATCCACAAATGACACAAAATAAGAAAATTTATTAGATGAAATATTCTTTATTGGATTCCATACATCAGAATGTACTAACTCAAACAGATTAGACATACAATTATTGACTGTAGATTGAAAGGACACACGGTGATGCTTACTAAGCTGACAAACTTCACAAGACACAAACGATACATAACTAAGGTAGGAACTTGACGCTTCAGATTCTAGAGGAAGGGATAACCAAGATGATAATGCCACTAAAAGGAAGATGACGAGGTCTGAAATGCCCAAAGAGGTGGATCAAGGTCAAAGTAATAGAAACCACCAACTTCATGCCCCGTACCAATCTTCTTCTTCGTTTAGAGATTCTGAAACACACAATAAGAGGGATAAAAAATTACTGAACAATTAAGGGAGCGAATAATCTTGCTAATGGAAAGTAAACTAAAGACAAACTGAGGGACAAATAAAATAGATGATAAGGACATATCAGAACTCAATTGAGTAGTTGTACCATTAGCAAGAGTGATACTGTGTGGGGGAAGTAATCGAATAATAAGTAGAAAATATACCAGACGAACTAGTTATGTGGTCAGAAGTGCCGGAGTCTATGATCTAGGGACTTCGGGTAGAGAACAGTAAACAAGTGGAAATGGTACCTAACTGGGCAAAAGTAGCAGTAGAGGAAGATGGAGCAGCCTGCTGTCGAGACATGAACTGAGCATATTCTTCTTGTGTAATAGTAACTAACTCAGAGTCAGGCGGAGTCGACCGAGATATGGGAGTCGATAAAGAGGAAGTGTCATCATGATACGAGACCTGATTAGCAGCACTAGAAGGTTTGTTATAAAAATCCCAACAATAATCAACAGTGTGGTTTGGACGACCACAATGAGTGCATGAATGAGGACGAATATAACCTCAAGACCTCCGGTATGGCCTCCACGACCATTGCAATTGACACAGCCACCTTGAGGACTAACACTATTGCCATTAGGAACAAGAAGACCTGAGTGGTTAGTGGACAAGTTATGATCAATACCTGAAGGCAAAGAGCAGTAGACAAGGTAGCACGCTGTAAACGAGAGAATGCCTCAAGAAGAGATGGAAGACTGGAGTCACCCAAAATCTGAGAGCGAATAGCGTTATACTCAGGTTTCAAACCAACCAGGAAACAAACAACATCCAAATCCTCTAGTTGTTTCTGTAGAATTGCCGCATCAGTAGTGAACGGGTGGTAGATCTTCAATTCCTCACAAATGCCCCAAACTTGAGAATAATAATCTTCGAGACTCAGAGTACCCCGTTCTAGGCAAAAATACTGTTTGCACATCTCATAAGCACAAGTAAAATTACTTGTGCTAGAATATATGGTTGCCAAATGATCCTATATTTCTTTGGCTGTGTCGAGATAAAGTAAAGTAGAGCTGATACGGGTCTCAATGCTATTCAGTAGTAATGAGATAATCTGGGCATTCTCCTATTCCCACTAATCGTATCCAGAGGCATCTTCCTTGGGTTTTGTTCTAACCAAATATTTTTTAAAGCCTTTGCCTTTTACAAACACTTGGACCGATCATGACCATAAAACATAATTGGTCCTATTGAGCTTAACTGAAGTCATGGGACCATTAAAGAGAACTATGGGAGAAAAAGTAGGTGGCAAAGGTGGAGTAACGACAGATTGGTTATCAATCTTGGTTCCATAGTGATACCATAGAAAAATAGACCAAAGAAAGATAGAAAATGTCACTGGAATAGGGCTGTATCAGGCAATGGAGGGTGATCCGAACATAAATAAGCCTCGAGATTGGCTGAAAATCACATAAACCAAGGCGAACCGGTCTAAATAGATCTCAGAACTGACTGGAACACACTAAACTAGTTGGGAAATTGCTGAACTGGTTGGAAAATTGCTTGAATAGGACATGACTGGTTGGATAGTTGCTGAGCCGACCGAAAAATTGTTGGAACTGGATAGAACCATGACAGAACCGGTCTAAAAAGGGTTGAACCAGACTGAATAGGGCCTAAACTAGTCTGAAAAGAGCTAAACCGTCCTGAAGAGAGCTGAACCTGCCTGAAAAGAGCTGAACTAACCTGAAACAACACGTGAACCGGTTTGCACTGCCAATAGGGCTGGACCTGAACCAATTGGGCCTGAAGCAGACTGGGCTCAACAGCAATGGATCGAAACTCCTTGGGCCTGGACTGAACGGGGCTCAACAACAGTGGACCGAAACTCCTCGGGCCTGGAATGGACTGGGCTTTGAAAATTATTTAAGCTCGTAACCTTGGAGGACCCGATTCGGCCCGGTAACCTTGGAATCGTCTTCTCCACTACAAGGGTTTCAATGAAACCCTAGTTCCAACGACGGTTCACACCAACACCATTTCGACGTCGCTAGTAGCCACCACCAACCTCCGACAGCAACACAAGGTCCTCCACTGACCTCCGGCGACCATAACTCAACAACCTAAGTGATCATAGAACATAAAATATGCCACAACATAGTTACGACATACGTCGTTGGCAGCAACCATAGCACACACTCGATCACGATTGACCTCCACAATACACCCACAAGGTTTTCGACATTAAACCATCACCCACGACCCTAGACCATGGTCGTGGAGGATTACATTGTGTAGTGTTATATAGAACATATCAGTGTGCGGTCCTTATATGAGATGCATATGTTATTTTAGTTGGGAACGGATTTTATCACCTAGCTCATCGGATCCAATTATTTTGATAATATCATATATACATATATATACATATATTATATTCAATAGATGGTATGGTACCTTTTAAGATTTTATTGTATCGCCATATGTATATCGTGTCGTATCTGTGTTTGTCTCCCTATTAATGCTTCCTAGCTCTTTTGAAATAGAATTTTGGGTGTTGTCTTTTGCTTGCATTTTGAAATGTGGTCAGGGTATTTTTAGACAACATTTTAAATGATTTTGAAAGCCTCTAAGCTCCTCCCACAGGACACTGCGGATTGGATAACATGAATATTCTTGTAGAGTAACACAAAAAGTAAACTATATGGATGCGATTTGTCATCACATATCATCTCTATTGGCCATATCTATCTTATATTTTTATGATTATACTTATGGTTTCATTTACTATTTAAAACATGATATATTTTGTTTAAAACCCATTGAGTATCCAGGCACTCTTGAAATTTTGTGAAAGTTGGAAGTTGAGATAGGTGGTTGATGAGACATACTAAAAATTGCAATAGAAAAACGATACAACCATGAGAGGGCCGGAATTTAGTCAATTTGGGCCAACGGGAGAAAAAGTGAGACGAAATTTCTGGACCTTGCTGAACAATTTCATTTGACATGGTTTTTGGTGGAAGTGTTGCAATGACTAGTGAAGATCACAAATGTATTTGGTTTTGCAAAATGAGATAGACATCTGAGCATGTGATTGGCAATATACTCCTAGGCAGAGACAACTGGTGAAATAGAATTCAATTTTACAAAGATAAATTGATGTAGGACGGGAAATACTAGAAATTACGGAATAGAAATAGAAGAAGAAAGAAGAGGAGGTGAAAAGAATTTACCTCATCCTTGCAAGGAATCGGTCAACAAACAAATAAATATCTGCAGAGAATACTCAATAGTAGAGATACATCAATATTTATAGGTCAAGTCTCGTACTACAATAAAATTTATTCTCCTACTAAAATTTTAAAAGAGTTTCATAATCAATCTCTCAAATTCCTATTCTACTAAAACTCTATAATAATTTCCTAGTCAAACTCTAATTAATACTACAAGTCAAACAAATATTTCTTAACTAATAAAATAATACTAAAACAAATAATAAAATTCAAATTTTAAATTTAAGCTCATCCAATCCCTTTTCGATCTCTATCAATTCTCTCCGGCTGAAAAAAACTCTTCTTCGAAGAGTTGGAAGGCCACAAGGACTTCAAAAAATTTGAAGAAGCTTGTGTTCTAAAAAAATAGCATTGTAGATCTCCATAGTAGAAAATGATCCCTTCATGCATTGCATCCATCACAATCTTATCCATATACACTATTATAGGTGAAGGAAGCATATAAACCAGTAGAAACAAAATAACAACTCCATTTGTAGTGGTACCCTTTGAAATTTTTTTAACTTATTCTGTAAGAACATCATTTGAGATCGGCTTATCAAAAACAATTGATGTATGATGAGGAGAACTTTTAAGCTCATCAATGGTATTTAATTTTAGCTCATTATTCAATTGAACTGGAGCTTGTGGTTGTGGAGGAACTTCTTGGGTTAGAGCTTGTTCAACTATTTGTTGACGATCGATTGGTGAAGAAGATGAATCAAAATCTCCCTGGTCCTTATTTGGGAGCTTAACTCCAAACATAGCAGCCAACTTATGTACACCTTCATGTATATATTCCATTGATGTGTGGAGTGAACCTATTGATGCTTGGGGTGAATCGAGCTTAGCATCACGGGCTTCAAGTTTGACAAGTAATTCGGCATCGGTAACTATCTTGATTGAAGAAGTGATTTGAAAAGTTACAAAAATTTTTAGAGTCAAACTGTAATATCTAAAAATTATGGGACTAAATTATAATTTTAGAAACTAGGGCCAAACTACAATTTCAAAAAATTTCAAGGCCAAAGTGTAATTTCTGAAACTTTTGGGACTAAAGCATAATTTCTAAAAGGATAGGGGGTGTTTATGTAATTTCAGAGGTGTTGGGTCTAAAATTTCGTCGGTTGGGTACTAGGTTGTGTTAGAGAGTAGTTGGTATTCTTTTGTTTGGACTTGGTTTTGCTAGGTTTTCTGCAAAAGGGTTGGATTTTTAATTTTTTTTTATAGGTTGGAGTGGCTGACTGTTTTAACTTATGGGTTGATCCAACTTCAATAACCCATCAAGGGTCTTCTTCTTCATGATTAAGGTATATGAAGTAGTGCCCTAGTCTCCCATAGTTGACTACCGAGCAGTTGCAAGGATTGGTTTATGCCGGAGAAGTTGGCTGCGTCAAAGTGACGAGGATGGCTACAACAGGCTGTGGGTAGCGACTGCTATCGAACCAGAGAATTCGTTCTCCAAGAGGCAAATTGCAGGGACAAAGAAAATGTGAGGTGTAAAAAGAGACGGGTGGATTGGAGTTTGGCAGCACCCGTGTCGGATTGTGTTCAGGTTGGTGCAATGATGAATCGCAATGAGGCTCTAATACCAAACTGATGTAGGACGGGAAAGACTAGAAATCACAGAATATAAAGAGAAGAAGAAAGAAGAGGGGGTGGAAGAGATTTACCTTATCCTCGCAAGGAATCGGTCAAGAAACACACAAATCTCCGCAGAGAATACTCAATTCTTATTCATAATCTCTCTCTAATGAAAATAGTAGAGATACATCAATATTTATAGTCCAAGTCTCCTACTACAATAAAATTTATTCTCCTACTAAAATTCTAAAAAAGTTTCATAATCAAACTCTCAAATCTCTATCCTATTAAACTCTATAATAATTTCCTAGTCAAACTCTAATTAATACCTACTAATCAAACAAATATTTCCTAACTAATAAAATTCAATTCTTAAATTTAAGCTCATCCAATCCCTTTTTGATCTCTATCACAAATGGTTGGGTTTGACTATTGGAGCTTGAATTACCACGGCTGCAGGCACTAGACTTGCCCTCCAATGGATCCTCGTTAAGTTTTTAACAACTATCACGAGGTATTATTGTCTGTTGATGACATCCACCTGATCATTTATTTTTTTTATTTTTCCTTTTTTCTTTTCAATTTGTAACTATGTTAAGAAGAAGAGATCGTACAATATTTAAATAAAGCCAAAAAGGTCATGACCTAAAAGTCAGCATTTAGAGATGTTGGGTCCACTCTTGGACTAAAATTCAAGTAGGCAGCCTTTCAAATTGACTACAAACACTAAGAATCTGATGAGATATCTCACCCATCTTTTAAACTCTTTCAGAGTGGACTGTTGTCCAACTTTTTTTATCATTATGTTGCCCGAACATCCTCATAACAATAATGGTATTCTTCGAGTAATTCTCTGATCCCCATTTTAATCTATTACTTCCTTAGGTAGAATACTATGGGAGCATAAGGCCTTTCAACTTTGAATGGCAACACCCAGTGAATTCCTTGCCAAAGCTGCAATTGAAAGAGTAAAGAAAATGAATGGTAAGTCAGTATATGATAGATCAATTCAGGGTAGTGCCCTAGCTGGTCAAGTTTTTTTTTAAGTGGCTGTTTCATTGTCAAAAGACAAACCTGCCACCCCCAGAAAGGATGATACTTTTGATAAAATCACTCACAAATGTTGGAAAGATCCAAATGAGAAAATAACTGGTAAGAATTTTCAGCAAAGATCCCGGATCTAGATGCAGTCCACAGAGGCAGTCTGCCTCCTCCAGTCTAGTTTTTCATCGCATGTAAAGCTGCTCCCTGCATCCACCTCCTAGTCTTGCAAGTTTCAGATTTATTATTAACAACTAAAAGAAAAAGAGAGATGTTATCTTGTAAAATGGAATAAAATCATTAACAAGTCCTTAATTTTTGTATCAATTTGTTTATTTCTCTTTGCTTTTGGCTATTTGTTGGCATTTCCTGGTTCAGTAACCAAGAAGTTCAACTATATAACACCTTATTGATAACATCTGTTAGGTGTAATTCTTGATTCCCATTTGGTACTACAGGTGCTCATGTCCTATCGGGGAATGTTTTTGAGCCCCGAGCATTGGATGAACTTCTTCCACAATGGAAACAAGAAGAGGCATGTCTGGTTTCTGTTTAGTTTTACATCACTCCTTACGTCATTATAGATTGAGATGTATGTTTCCCAATTAACTTAGCCATACAAGAAAAAGTAACAAATTCATTGCAGGTGTTATACACTAACAGGGACTAAACTCGATCTTATTTTTTTTACTTCCTAATTGATGAACTGGTATTTAGCATGTTTCTTTTAACATAATGCAAATATCATGGAATTTGGCTATTATATGATTTGAAATTGGGATTGTTAAGAGAGCTTGTATCCCACATCGAATAATTAGGACCACCAAGGTTGATTTATATACTTGAGGGGCCACTCCACTCATAACCATTGGTTTTGAGTTGCATACTCTGACATGGTATCAGAGCTGGGCCTTGGGTGGTTAGTGAGCCAAATCTCTTATCCATTTGGATCCCGATATGCATAGTTGTTTGTTTGTTTGTTTGTTTGTTAACCCCACGTGTGAGCCCGATTTTCACGTGAGGGAAGGTGTTAAGAGAGCTTGTATCCCACATCGAATAATTTGGACCACCAAGGTTAGTTTATATACTTGAGTGGCCACTCCACTCATTGCCGATTGGTTTTGGGTTGGATATTCTAACAGGGATTTCAAAATCATGTGATGTGTGACTTTTTACTCCTTTCTGACCATGAGATTTCGTGGATTATATATCGTCATCCATCCATCCAATGACCCCTCTCTAGTAGAACTTACCCATAGTTCATATCAACAGTTTTAGTTGGGATCCACATTAAAATGACTTATTCTAACCGATTGTATTGTTCTCATAGTTTTTTTTGGGCATTTGACTAGTAGGCAATCATGAGGATCCATTTTTAATATGCCACAGGGAGTTACTATTATTATTTTGTGACTAATATTGTTCAATTGGACTAGCATGAATTTTTGGCTTCCTAAATGGCAGGTCATAACGATTTTGAGATTGACAAAGCAAGTGATCCTGAAGCTTTAAGAAACTTTTTTTTGTTTCTTTTTTAGTAGTTGGTAGGGAGAGGAAGTTATTGTTTCCTTCCCTCCTAGTTTGAAGAAACTCTTCTGTTCCTAAAGCTAAAATCATGTAAGGGAGAGGAAACTATTGTTTCTCTTCTCTCTCAAAGAGAGAAGGGAGATTCAATGGAATCCATTTTGAGGTATGCAATTTAATGTTGTAAGAGAGATAATTTCAAAAGGGGAACGTTTTAGTGTTTTTAGAGAGACAAAGAAGTGTATGTGTTAGCTGTTGACGTGGTAACTGAATTCCACAACTCTAGTCAAGAAGTGATACCATAAGGATGTTTGCTTCTCAAGAAAAGAACTCTAAGCAACACGTGATTTCATATGTGGTATTTTTAAAACAAATTCTTGTACCTTTATGTAAACTTGTTCTTTATTTTCCCTTTTTTGGTGTATTGATAATACTTTCATCCTTTGCTGAAGTTTGGTTGTGTTTTTGCTTACTTGTTTGCAGGCACCAATTCACATCCCTGTTTCTTCTGATAAGTTTTGGTTCCTTTCCAAGAACCATGCATTTTCACTTCCATGTCCTTTTGATAACAACGGAAACTATGTTATAAGGTAATGATGTGATGTTCTTACATAATCTTAAATGATTGACAATTGACCTGGCAAAAGATTTTATGACTGTTCTCAAATCTCACTTCTCTGTGACTTTATTTTGCTATGCTTTGGTACCAGTGTTTTAATTTTTAAAAAATTACTGCACTATGTTTCTGCGAACCTATGATCTAGTTGGTCATAGTAGTCATCCAAAAGAATCTTCTATCGTATGGCTTTTTCTCCTGTATTTATCATTCATCATCTTTTCGTTTCTTTTTTTTTTTTTCGGGTTTCTTGCTCCAGAACAATATGTAGATGTGCCAGCCCAAGATGTCTGAATGTAGTATGTTTAAATTGTGGTCCGGGAATATGTTGCACATTTCTTACGACAGGCCCATTTATTTTCTTTTTGCTTGTGTATTGATGAAGCCTGCTATTTTGTAGTTTTGAAAATTGAAAATGATTCACCACTTTTTTTTACCTACTGTGGCGATGCAAGATTGAGACATTTTTCTTGCTTAATGCTTCATTATTCATGTCTATGTATTATGCTTTGCAGCTGCAGCTGCATTTGCTTGTTTCTTTTTCCAATTTTAAAGGGTTCTAGTTATGTAGGGCATTTTACAATTAAGGCATTGTGATGCAGTTTGAGTCAATTAGTGCGTTGGTTGGGACTGAAAGCTGAAGAACTAGGAGTTGAAATTTATCCAGGTTTTGCTGCTAGTGAGGTACCCATACGTTTGCTAGGCATGTTTTGAATTTGTGTTTAAATTTTGTTAATTAACAAGTTATACACTTTCAGATTTTATACGATGCAAGTGACAAGGTTGTTGGCATTGCAACCAATGATATGGGAGTTGCCAAAGATGGTTCTAAGAAAGACAACTTTCAGCATGGTGTAGAGTTGAAAGGCAGGTTTTGTTACCTATCATATTCTGGTCCTTGTTTTATTTTAGCATTATAAATATGGCTAAGGTGAAGCATGCACACCATAGATGCTGTCCCTTTCTAGGACTACCTGTGATATAACCTGTACGTAAAAGCATTTTACATTACTCAGTTTGGTCCTTGTCTACAAAAGGAAGTAGAAGGGATTGCTCTGGGTGTAGACCCAACCTTTGGCCTTTTTTTTGCACCAAGTAGCTGCCATAAGGGTAGAACTTGCAACCTTGCATTGGTCAGCCCATAATTTAGAAGTACTTTTTAGTATTGCAGTAAATCATGCTGGTAAATTATACGTGTATCATTTTTAAGGGAAGGATTAGCTGCTCGTATCTGTTTCCTTTTCTACTTTTTTAGCATGGTTCTCTCATTTGTTGTAATCATTAAATTAATTCCACACTAAGTAGTGGAGGCCGTGGTGGAAACATCTCTTCTAGTTCTTACTGACACTTATGTAAGTCTTGAGGAAATAATCTTTCTAGCTGCATGTAAACAAGTATAACTTCTTGCCATGCCTTATTTTATACTCATTTGTGCTCATAGCTTGTCTGAATACAGAGCGTGTTCTTTAAGCCTTTAATGCCTCTGTATACACCGTCCAATAAATGTGTTATATAACAAAAAATTGGGCTTCAATGCCAAAAAAAAAAAAAAACCTATAATAAATTCGACTTTCACATTTTATTTCTTAATAGATTAGCTCCCTTTTAATGATCAATTTGGGGTTGGTATGCAGGACGTGTTAATCTTCTTGCTGAAGGATGTCGAGGGTCATTATCAGAGGTCCGCAAAAATGGACCCTTGTGCTGCAGTGTCAGCCACAGTTTCAACAGTTTTCCAGTCAATTTTAGTTTCAAACTGCTTAACTAATTACAAATTCTTGGTGACAGCAAGTCATGGGAAAATACAACTTGAGAGAGATGGGGCAGGGGCAACATCAAACTTATGCTCTAGGCATTAAAGAGGTAATTGACACCATGAGTTGCTTGCCTTATTTGTTATTGGATGGGCTGAAAATCTCATTGGTTCATAATTTAAGAAGAATCTGAGGTTGGTAAAGAAGACTCTCTTTCATCTCAACTACTCAATGCATACCAAAAATTTCTCTTCCTTGTATCAGATTCCTGAAGCTATTTTTCTCTCAGGTATGGGAAATTGATACGGGCAGGCATAAACCTGGTTCTGTGATTCACACGGTGGGTTGGCCCTTGGACCACAAAACCTATGGGGGGTCTTTCTTGTACCATATGACAGATAGACAGGTACTTCCTGTTTGCCTTTTTGCTGGATTGGAAGATGCCAACAAACTCTGACACATATTTGACTCCTAAATTTTGGGAAAAACCACAATTCAAGGTGGTGAACCACTCG
Source organism: Ilex aquifolium (assembly GCA_951799425.1). Taxonomy (NCBI): domain Eukaryota; kingdom Viridiplantae; phylum Streptophyta; class Magnoliopsida; order Aquifoliales; family Aquifoliaceae; genus Ilex; species Ilex aquifolium. The sequence continues at coordinate 7,517,128 of OX637401.1, read as the reverse complement.
TGGACTGATCCATACAAGCCAAAAAGATCTATAAATGAATGTGTTAACGAAAAGTAAAATTGGGGTAACTCTACTTAATATGACTACTTACTGTTGTCTACAGTTCTATGAATCACTTGATTAAAAGCTGTTTTTCGCTTAAGGTATTCAAGAAAAGGGCACGAGTATTATGTACAATTTTTTTTGTTCAGAGTTTGTATAGGAAGAGTGGAAGACTTCTGTGATTGCTTATAGCACCAGAATCTCTTCCGGAGTGTGATTTTGTGATGTGGAGAACTTCTTTGATTAAGCAGGGTTTACAGTAAAAAAAACCATGTTTAGAGCAGCCATTGCTTGACATCATCATCTTTTGAGCAAAACTGTATCACCAGAATCTCTCCTGTCTCAACTTCCAGCTGTATGAATTCACCTCAAATCAACTCTTCTTGAGAGAGAACACATTTTCTAAATTATGATGTCTGTCCTGTTAGATTAAATAACCATTTTTTTTTTGTGTGTCAGAGCTCAAGCTACTTTGTACACAACATTTTCTAAAGCAATAGCATTGGATTTTTTATTTTTACTGAAGAAATTTTCATTTTGCATTAAAAGGCTAATTTACATAGTTTTTCTTTGGGTGAGTGTACAGGTTGCTATAGGTTTTGTGGTTGCTTTGAATTATCACAATCCTTTCTTGAACCCTTACGAGGAATTCCAGGTAAATTTTCCAGTGTTTTTGTTTTGGACCCCTAATTGTTTGTCCATTTGAATGTTCCATATATTAGACTTTGGACCTTCCTTATTTTCATTTGTCTTTGTATGGTCATACTTAAAATTCTCATTTACAAATGAATAATGCACTTGGATGTCCAAAGGAGACAGTCATTTCATTTTGTTTACCATAGCTTTTGAAGGCACTATTATTCTCTATAATTGAGCCATTACAAGAAATGGATCTAGCACTATAAAGTGGTGGATTTAATGAGAGGTTGGCCACCAGAGATGGATTCTCTCACTAGAATGGGAGCTCTCTCTCTAAGAGACTTTCTCTCTGAGCAAGCCTTAAGAATTCCCCTACTCTTCGACTATTAAACCCCTTCGCCACAATCCATCCCGCCCTCAGCCCTCAGTCACCACCCTCAAACTCTCAACGGCCATCTCTCTATCTCCACCTAAACTAATACCCATTATGCTTCTACATATCCCCAACCCTAGCTAATATACCAGAAAGATTAATCAAAGGCCAAAAGCCATCGCCACCCGCTAGTCCACAAATTCAAATTCAAATTCAGAGCCTATTCTTTACCTTAAAATCCCCAAAATAAACCGACATAAACAACTCAACTCTACCCAGGATATCTACAACCACCATGAACTTCCACCCAATCCACTGAACCAGTAACCAAAATCCCAAATAACCCCCATCATTTCCACCATAACAACAACAAAAACCTCACAAAATCCATCACAATACCACCAAAAAACCTCTATCCATACCAGTTTCTAACTCAGACCTTCAACAACATGAAGCAGGAAATTTACCCAAACAAAACCAATCAACCCAGACTCTCTTTATGTTCGTCCCCATCCACAATCAAAGAAATCAAACAATTCTATTTGATGGGCAAAATCATATCAAATTCAGTACCGGAAAAACAAGGGGTCAGTAATAAGGGGAGAGAAACACCATGGGACTTTTTGGAGCAAGGAAGTTAGATGATCCAAATGACAAGAGCCAAATGTAGCTGGATACTTTGTGACTAGGCCACCAGAAAGCCCAAACCAAAGGGGATTTAAAACCCAACAAACCCATCACAACCCAATGCTTAGAATATGAACCAAAAAACACACTAGAGCTTGGATTGGTTTCTCCTCCACAGTGAACAAATCTAATTCTAAGACCAGGCCAAGAAGGGTGTCAAGTAATACTGGATTTGGAAAAAATGAATTTGAAGAGAAAAGCCCAGGTAATAGAAGAAGAGGACAATGAACTCCCGCCAGACAGAGTCTTCCAATAAGCCAACCAACAGTTCCAGAGCTGCACAATGCTCACTGGCACAACAACAAAGGCAAAAGTCCTAAAGGATTTTACACAAGAAGAATGCAAGGAGCAAGAGTCAAAGCAGGAAAAAGTAATACAAAAAAGAACCCTTTCTCCGGGAAGAACCAGAGAATCTAATTGAAGTAGTAGTACAACAGTCCAGTGAGCAAGATGAAAAGGAAGGGATTACAATCGAGGAACAAGGGAAGAATAGCAGGGAAATCTGTATGACGCAGTGGATCTCACAAGTGCCTAACACTTTCCCAAGGTGGTGGTGGCTGGCCTAAAACAGCCACACGCTCCATGTTAATTCTATCTTGCGACTCCGAATAGTCCGTAATCTGCAAGGGCTCATTAATACCCATTGTCCTACCATAGTCTTCCTAATGGAGACTAAGAATAAAGCAAAGGAACTTGAAAAGCTTAGACAAACTTTTCGCTAGCAGAATTTATGTGGCACTCATTGGTACCTCAGGAGGATTGGCCTTATGGTGGAATGAGGAAGTCAAATTAGAAGTGAATTCTCCAAACAAAAACATCATCAATGTGGTGGGTATCATGAAAAAGCCCTCAACTATGTCCCTGCTAACTTTCATATTTGCAGACCTAGACTATGTTAAACGTCAGAAGGTTTGGCAGGAATTAAGGGCATTGTCATGGGACATTAATAGGCCATGGATCATCACAAGGGATTTCAACGTAATAGGTTCAGGGAAAGAGCACACGGAAAGTGAAAGAGATGCAGAAGCTGATCAGTGACTGTAACGTCATAGAATTGGACTTCAAGGGGCCAAGGTTCACTTGGTCTAATAATAGACCAGGCCAGACAAATGTGCAAAAAAGAATTGATAAGGTTCTAGCAAATCTGGAATGACACATCACCTTCCCCTTTGCCCAAGTATTTCATGAACCTAGGATGGGTTTAAACCATAGCCCAGTCCTCATCAATTTTGGATTAACCCCAAAGAAAGTGCCCCGCCAATTCGGACTTGAAGCTCTGTGGTTGGAAAACCACAAAATGTGAGGATATTGTCAGGCAAGGTTGGGCAGAAAGATCTGCAGGTTCCAATATGTTTGTGGTATGTAACAAATTAAAAGAGTGCAAAGGAAAATGAAAGGAATGGAGCAAAAAAACTTTTGGTAACAACAAAGAAAAGGTAGCAAAGTGAACGACGAAGCTAGTGCAAATCCAAATAACCTAACCATGGGAGGAAAACATTTTGAGAGAATCAGAACTAAAAGCTCGAATACATGGTATCAGACGAAGAGAGGAGCAATATTGGTTGCAGTGATCGAGGATAAATTGGCTAAAGCCAGGGGATCAAAGAACCAGTTTTTTCCATCTAATTACAAGTCAGCGATGTCAAAGGAATCAAATTCTGAGGATTAAAACAGAGGATGGGAACTGGATAGAGGAGGAAGAAGATCTAAACACTCATATCAAAGACCATTTCCAAAAATTGTTTACTGTAGATGGCCCAAGAAGTATGTCTAAAGCCATAGCAGTGGTACACCCAGTGTTAATACAAGAGATGAATTGAATGCTGCTACAACCAGTTTCAGATGGAAAGGTGCACTGAGCTTCAAATAGCTAGGACCCATCAGAGCTCCAGGCCTAGATGGATACCTAGGTATATTCTATCACAAATTCTAGCACACTATTGGCTCGGATGTGTGTAATGTTGTAAGGGATTTCTTTGAGGGTGGTTTTTTGCTAAAAGAACTAAACAAAACGAATTTAGTGCTAATCCCCAAAGAACCTTCCCTGGAAACCATAACCCAGTTTAGGCCTTAGTCCATTTGCAATTTTAGCTACAAAATCATCTTGAAGGTGCTGGCAAACAGACTTAAATCCATCCTGGGCCATATGATCTCCCCCAATCAAGCTACATTTGTACCATGCATGCAGATTTAAGATAGCATTTTAGTGGCCAATGAAGCTCTACATTTTCTGAAAATGAAGAAAAAGGAGGAAAAAAGAAGAAGCAGAAATGGCCATTGAAATAGACTTGAGTAAAGTCTACGATAAACTTGAGTGGGATTTTCTTGAAGCTGTAATGCAAAAATTGGGATTCCATCCGAAGTGGATACAATTGATTAAACAATGTGTAAGCACGGTTCAGTTTACCATAACAGTTAATGGGAAAACTAGGTGCCAATTCAAACCACAGAGAGGTTTAAGGCAATGGACCCCCTTATCCCCTTACCTTTTCTTATTGGTGGCAAATGTTCTACCTTGAATGATTATTGCAGAGTGGAGAAAGGTAACATTAATGTGATTAAAATTCGGAGGAGTCCTACACTCTCCCATTTGTTCTTTGTCAATGTTTTACTGTTTTTCATCAAGGCAGATGTGCAGGAAGGTTCAAACCTCACGAAGATACTTAGATGCTACAGTCAAGCCCCAGGCCAACTGATCAACCTAAGCAAATCTGCAATATTAATTTTTTTTTTGAACTTGGCAATGCCTTTAGATTACTATTGGAAAGTAATTACAATTAGACTTTAAGACGTCTTGTAACTCCATGGGTGGGCCGCTTACCCAATTACATGGGAGAGAAAGGCTATTCACTGCAGCAGTGACCCAATAAGCTGCGCCATTGACGTCGGTAAAATGTAGAGACAATTACTTGGCTATGGGTCTGGTATCCATTACAAAAGGCTTCAATTTCCCATGGGGGAACACCTTCTGTTGATGCAAGAGATATCATTGTCTCATTGTCACTTACAATTATGGCTTGGCTGGTCTAGCCTTTCCTTGTCCTTCCACAAGCAAGCTTTGTTCATTTCTAACAATTACTCCCACTGATGTCTGGTTCTTGATGCCATTGAAAGCTCCATCACAATTGAACTTTAGTTTATGTGCTTCAGGAGAGGTCCACCTTGCAGTTGGAGGAGGCTTGTTAGGTGGTTCTTTATGCTGATATCGTCCCTAATCTTTGGCGCCCATAAACTCCCCCCGTAGAGTTTGTGCCTTGCAGATTGTTGTGAGAGGGTTGGATTCCTTGTGGTTAAAGAGCGCTTCATTTCTCCCCTTCCATATTTCCCAGCCTGTTGTGGCCACTATGCTCATGGCTTCGATTGCTTGTTGGAAACTCTGTGTATTTTCTAGCAATGCAGAGATCCACTGCTTAATTGGGACACATTTTCTGTTGAAGAGGTTTTCTTGAGTGGCTAATAAGTTGGTGCATGCCCTCCACCAGAACTGTTTGATTTGAGGGGTGATTTTGGTCTCCCAAATTAATTTTCACAGCTTCGGGTGATATTGGCTGCATGAATTTCTGAGGTTTGCCGGTGGACTCTTCTCTAGGCTACTGGCTAAATGGTAACCAGATTTGACTGAATACCTTCCTTTTGGATCAAAATGCCACACTCTTTTGTCCTCGCCCTCACCTCTTGCAATAGGGACAACTTCAATTGCCTTCCACTCCATTGCAGTGATTAGGCTCCTTAACAACACATCTAATTTGCACCTCCCTTCTTGTTGATCAATCACCTCTTCCTCTTTGACTATAGTGCACAAAGGGGGTTTATGTGTTGTGAGTGGGAATCTCTGAATTGATGAGATCCATTTATCTTGCCAAAAGTGTATCTTATCCCCCTTCTGAACTTGCCATCTTAAGCCTTTTGCTAGAAGCATTCTGCCAATCAATAAGCTTCGCCACATCCATGATGGCCTTGCCCCCAATTTGGCCTCCATAAAATCTGATGAGGGGAAGTAGATAGATTTTAGCATCCTTCCCCAATAAGAACCAGGGTTTTGGATAAGCCTCCAGCATTGTTTAGCCAATAATGACTGGTTAAATCTGTGGAGATCCCTGAATCCCATCCCACCAAGAGCTTTAGCTGTTGTAAGATTATCCCATTTCGTCCAGTGTATTTTCTTGTTGTCACTTGTGTCTCCCCGCCAAAAATTCCTGACATAAGAGCTCATTTTATCACAAATCTTTTAGGGAGATGCCAGGCAGGACATGGAATAAGTTGGGATGGCATGTACCACTGATTTGATTAACATCTCTTTTCCAGCCTACTAGAGGAATAAGTGCTTTCAGCTTTATATCTTCTTCAGGACCCTTTCCAGCAGATAGTTAAGTGTAGCAGACTTAGATCTACCCCAAAAGGCCGGAATCCCCAAGTACTTTGTGTTGTTCCCCATCTGTGATATCCCCATTGTATGGCATTACTCCCTTCGCTTCTCATCTGGTGTGTTGCTTGAAAGCAAGATTGTCGACTTCTTGAAGTTAATCAACTGACATGAGGCTTTGCAATAGGAGGATAGAATTTGCAGTAAGTGATCCCCTTCTCTTTCATCTGCTCTTAAGAAAAAAAGGGAGTCATCTGCGAAGAAAAGATGGGATAGGGTTGGGTTTCTTTGGCGAAGTTTGATGCCTGAGATGCATTTTCCTTCAATTGCTTTCATTATCATTCTGGAGAGGACATCCGCCACTTAGAGAAACAATTATGGGGATAAGGGATCCCCCTGACGTAATCCTCTACGTGGTTTTAAGGAGCTACGAATTTCTCCATTGGTAACTATTTCGAAGTTCACTGTACTAGCATATTGTGATATCAGTTGTATCCAATGGGGGTGAAAGCCCAATTTTGCAAGAACTGCCTCGAAGAAGTCCTATTCTACCCTGTCGTAGGCCTTATTGAGGTCCAATCTGGCTGCCATTTGAGCTAGCTTCCCCTTTTTCTTTAGCTTCATATGGTGGAAGGCCTCATTGGGCACTATGATGTTGTCTTGGATTTGGCGATTTGGCACGAAGGCTGCTTGGTTTGGCATGACCAGATGATTCAAGATGGTTTTTATTCTGTTTGCTAGTACCTTGGACATGATTTTGTAGAGGAAGGTGCATAGAGAAATAGGTCAATAATCAGACATCATTTCTGGATTCGCCTCTTTGGGGTCTGGGGATAAGTACATTCTGCAAGAAAAATGCCTCTATTAAAGAAATTTCGAAGAGAGCTATAAATATCCTTACCTATTATATGCCAAAATTGTTGAAAGAATATTCGTGTGAAGCTGTCTGGTCTGGGGGCCTTTAGAGATCCAAGTTGTGTAGCAACTCTATGCACTTCCTCATCTGTAACCGTTCAGTAGGAGCTGGTTCATTTCCTCTGTCGCCAGTGCTGGCACTGTGTCTAAAACTTCTCCAAAATCCCTATTTCCAGAATGTGAGAATAATTCGACAAATTTGGCTGTCATATGAGAGTTGATGTCATCTTCTTCCTCAATCCAGTCGACATCTTCAGTTTTTAACCGTAGAATTTGATTCCTCTAGTGCCTTTTTATGGTGGGCATATGGAAGAATTTTGTATTTTGATCCCGTGCTCTCAACCAATTGATTCTAGACCGCTGTAGCCAATACTTCTCTTCCCTGCTCCAAATGACATCTATTTTAGAGATTATCTCCGCCTCTTTGATAATGTTTTATTCTGTGGGTTCCGCCATTTGAATCTGGACTAATTTCCCTTGGAGGTCAGCCAGTCTCTTCTTATTATTGCCAAATTCGTCCTTGCTCCACTTGCATAAATACTGACTCCATGGTCGTAACTTTCTGGATGTTACTAACATGTCAGATCCTTTAACTGAATCTTTCTAGCTGTGTTTGATGACCTATTCACACTGAATGGAGTCCAACCACATGGCTGAATCTTTCTAGCTGTGTTTGCTGACCTATTCACACTGAATGGAGTCCAACCACATGGCCTCGAATTTGAAAGAATGCGGAACCTTTTTCGGTTGAAAGCCAAAATGTACAAGGACAGGGCAGTGTTTGAACCCATTCTGGGTTCATGAAAAACTTGGTTATTAGGGTATTTCTGACGCCATATTAGGTTGGCTAGAACTCTATCCAGTCTTTCTTGGACGTTTGCCCTTCTTGGCATGTTATTCGACTAAGTAAAGCTTGATCTTTTGAAATCAAGTTCCATAACTTTGCACTCAGAGATAAGGCCCTGCATTTCTTCAACCTTCTTGATTCTTGCTCTCTTGCCTCCCTCTTTGTCCCGTATTGACTCTATTGTGTTGAAGTCCCCAATTATGATCCAGGCTAGTTCCATGTTGCTCGCAATAGCTTTTAAGGCCCTCTAAATTCTCTACGTTCTCTCAAAATCTATATCTGCATATACGAATGCTACACATGGGCCACTTTGAGTGATCCCAGTACCAATTTTCCTCTTTCCTTTGGCTCTCTACACTAGTCTGAGACCACCTTTCCTCCTTGACTGAGGCTTAGGATTTAAAAAGGGCTCACAAATGACAATCCCTTTGGTTGGGGATGTTGCATGAGCTTGGAGTTCAGTCATAATGGGGCCCTTTAGAAGTTGGTTTACATGTTCCCACATATTAGGATTAATCTCTCTTTCTAGGGCTTTTCTCTTTTAGAGTCATTCTTTCGAAGTCTATGGTTAGACGCAACCCACTTGGATCTCTTTGCAATTGATTTGGACCATCCTGAGTTGAGGATATGGATTCAATATTTTTGGACTCGTGGGGAGGAGGATCTGTTTCTGTATTATGGACTGGGCTTTCTGGAGGCTCAGTAACGTAATATCCAGCCTTACCCAAATCTAGATCATCAAGGCCCATAGCATTTAAGACACTTCCACATGTGCTTGATGCCTCTTGGTATTTATCCTTTGAGTTCCATAACTCCACCGTGTTTCGAATTAGGGCAAGGTTGTCATCATGGTGAATCCTGCTCAGTATTTCTTCCACTACCTATTTTGTTGCTTGGTAGAGCTCAAGGGTTTCCCCCGTTTGACCATGTGTCCTAATAGGAGGAAATATTCCCTTTGTTACGTATACCTGCCCCAGATTTTGCGCTGAACGCGTTGTAATTGATGATTTGTTGTGGAGCACGTGGTTCCAAACCTTGATGCCCTTATGTATGTAGGGCGAAGGGTCTGTAATGGACGCCGGTAGTTTATACAATAGTATAGTAGAATGCGCCTCTTTTGCCGGATCCCACACACCCCTTAATTCGATTGCAGTACAAGTCCAAGAGAACTATCAGCTGACATAGAGAAACCACATCTCGAAGTTCCTCCATAGCAGGTAATCTGCTAAGTCAGAAATTCTCCTCTTTAGTGACAAGTTTCGAAATGACTTGAAAAATGGCTTCATCAATATTGTTTGTCCGAAGAAAGAAGATTTTTGAAATAGGTTTCAGCTAAAGCACCAATAGTCAATTGATCTTCCACCAAAGTATTCTTTGAATCCTTGATTCTCCTAATGAAGATTCTTTTCAATTTGTTGCTCGCAACCGCATGGAAAAATTTGGTGTTCTTGTCACCAAGGATCAAAATATCGTTTCGAAACAGTCGAATCATCCGAAACGTTTCCGTTTCCAAGGAGACCGAAACGAATCAGTGATGAATTCGAAATTTTAATACTTCGAGGTGTTCCATAATGTTTCGAAATTTTTTGTTATATTTCAATGCATTTGCACAATTATTTCGGAATGTTTCAAGATATTTGAAGATATTTTGGTATATTTCGACCAATGTTTTGAAAAAATATTTTTTAAATTTTTATTTGTTTATTCTGTTTTCGAAATGAGTCGAAACGTTTCCGAAATATGTCGAAACGTTTCTGTTTTCTAGGTGATCGAAACAATGCACCGAAACGAAATTTTGATCCTTGCTTGTCACCTTCTTTAAGCCATTGAATACCAAATTTCTGACAGCAAAAGGTCGGGCGTTCTAGTCCCCAAACGACTTTCTTCAACTGCCCCCATTCAAACACAGCTAAAGAAAATCAAAGTCCAGGTTCTCCCTCTTCCTTAGCCAATTCCCGACCGCCTTGACACCTTAATCTCAAGGAACCCCATCCCAGTATCATGAACGCAGAGCGCCGGCTGTAACAACCGTGATACTGTCGCGTAATAGAAAGACAGAAATTTATGAAGCATCGATAATCTCTTTTTATCAAGAGTGAGGTTTGGAACCCAGTTTTACCATGTGGGAGTCATGGAATAACATAGCTATGATCAATTGAAGAAGAAAAGAAATGGATCAAATAGGAACTCTCATTAACCTACTTAACTCAGTTTTGTTTGGTGTCACGTGCCGGCGACTGGCTGTCTTCTTTGACCGCTGAAGATTTACTTGGCATCTGAGTAGCATATGACCTCGTTCCATGAGCCTTTTATCCAATTTTATTTGTAGAAGATGGTCGATTGGGTTGGGGTCCAACTTTCCTATGAGAGCATAAGCTTTGACAATGGCCAATTCTTCCACAAAAGTAGAAGAAATCCGATAACCTTTCATAGCGAAAGCTTATCCAAATGTCATCGAGGTTGTCTCGGACTAGGTAGAAACCCTTCTTCAGAGGTTCTGTGATGTTGATCTCACAGTGATCCCGTAGATAGTTCTTGTTGATATTCTTCTAGTTGGGTCAGTTTCCCTAGTAATCTTTCGGTTCTCCTGAAGTTGTTTTTGGTCATCATGTCAAAGGGCAGCCCCCAGATTTGTATCCAAAGCTCTGATAGTCTCTAATTGTCGATCATGGGGACCATTTTTTGAGCACGAGCAAAGTGTCCATGACTGACCATGTACCACATTGAGGATTTTGTCTCTATCTACTTCACTCTTGAACATGAACAACCAAGTGTTCCTATACTAGTGGGTTGTGGAAGAACCCTTCACTGTCTTCCATGCTCCCTGGAGTACATGGTTCACTCTTTCTTTGTTCAGCTCCATACTTGAGATGATTTTCCCCATGAGGAAAAACTATTTGATTTCTTTGATTATGTCCGAGTTGGAGAAAAAGGATAAAAGAAAGGGGGATTGATTTTTTGGGAGTTTTCTTCTTGTTCCATATTGGGTATTGGCTGGGTTGGAGAGCTCTGTTGAGGTGTAGCCTTTATTGGACTCCGATGGGTTTGGGAGTTAAGGTGTGGAGAGTCCATTTGTTTCCTTATGGTTCATTTGTGTGTTTGGGGTGGGTCGAGGGTGGCGTTGAGAGACTTGGTTCTGTGTTGGCTTGGGATGGAGTTGTGGTGGTCTTCAATGGAGGGTGATGAGATGGTTAAGATTTCCGATGGAGGGGTTCTTTAAAAAGAGGGAAGTTATGGTTGCGATGGTAATGGTGGGGTGATTTGGTTCTTAGGTGGGTAAAGATTTGGAGGCCTTTAAAGGGAGGGAAGTTATGGCAATGATGGGGTGATTTGGTTCTTAGGTTGGTAAAGAATTGGAAGCCTTGTTCTGTTCTTGGATCTAATTTGTGATTGATGGAGGTCTTGTTCGTGGGGCGAGAGGGCTTGCTGAAAGGTATAGAGGAATTAGGAGGGTTTTAGGGATTACCTAGAACATGGATGCTCGGGATGGCTGATGGTTCTCACTCGATAATTTCACCAGAAAAGTTGAGAAAAAAACTCAGGGCAAAAACTCTAGGAAGAGTGATGAGTTGAGACGTAGATCTCTGGGATTACTATATGGGATGTTCTCTATAGGCTTGGAGCCTCTAAGCAACCGGAGTATTCCTATAATTCTTCCACTAATGTTAATGAAAAGCATTTAGTAAGCACAAACACTTCATTTTCAGCAGAGTGTCAGTGTCGGACATGTCTGGGACATAGACACGCTTCAGACACGTTAAAATGAGTGTGATTTTTTTATTGTTTAATTTTTTTCAGGACATATTTTGGACACGTTAGGGACACGCGGCGGACACGCTGAGGACATGTTTTGAGATTTTTTTTCAAATTTTTGAGAACTTTTCAGATAATTTTATAATTAAGAGTTATTTTTATAATTTTAAAAGGATATGAGTCACAATAATAATGTAAAAGAAATTATAATCATTACCTTAAACATAGGACATAAATGTAACATAACTTTGAATACGAATATGAACTTATATACAGATGGATTTAACTTTTAAATATGAAAGTAATGTGAGAAAAAATGAGGTTACAAAATTAGGGCTCTTGGAAGTAGATGAAAATTAGTGTTACGAAGTGGAATATTTTTGAAAATAAAAGTTGTAGTAGTCATTGATTGTTCGATCATGGATGTTAATGTTGAGTGTGTATCAATATATCTTATATTGTATTTTTTATACAGTGATATCATAATGTGAATTTTTAGAATTAGAGAAATGATGAATTAAAAAATTATTATGATAATATTTTTAATTTCTCACACGATTATATATATATATTATTGAACGTATCACCAACGTGTTTGTATTCTACTTTTTTAAAAAATTTCATGTCGGCGTGTCCGTGTCGTGTCAGATCCGTATCCCGTATCCGTGTACGTGCTTTATTAAAGCATATAAGAGAACTATGTCCAATGATCAAAATTTTATCTCGGTGTATAGTTTCGGTGAGCTTGGCGACGGAAACGTTTCGGTAATGTTTCTGAAACATTTCCAAAACAAGATGGAAACAAAGAAAATTTTGAAAATTTATTTCCGAAACATAAAGAAACATTTTGAAACATAGGTCGAAACATCTCGAAACCTACCGAAACACTGCTCGTTTCGGTTTCCATGGAAACGGAAACGTTTCGGATGTTTTGACTATTTCGAAACAAAATTTAGTTCCTTGATTGTCACAGGTTGAAGGTGAGTCCCCTAGCCAACAATGCTAAATATGCGCATATCTAGTAGAATTTGTTTCGGTTGTTCTTTTGATGATCTCTCTTCACCAGTTGTAGTACGATTCTTTAATTCATCTCCTACTCTTGTTAGTCGTAATCGCTATAAACTCTATATTATTGGCAATTGGCATTGGCGTAATCTTCTTTCTCCTGTCGGAAAGGGTCCTGTCTAAAGCAAGAAAATGAATGTATTAGCGTACCCTACTTTCAACTACTTCCTGGGAAGCTTGCATGATGGCGAGATGTATGCAACTATAGAATGCAACAATAGAGAGTGATAGCGCAGCGATCATCCATCTCTGCTCGACGGAAATTGCTCCTTTCATTGAGGACATAAAAGCAAGTGTGAGAATGCTAAATTTGAATCTCAGCAAAATACCTAGAACCCTAAACAAACTGGCTCATTGGGTTGCGGCCAAGTATGTAACCAGTCCCTCCCTATAAACTGGGTGACTTGCCCTCCCGTGGAGCTCCGGTCTATTCTAGATTTGGATTGTAATGAGTCTCTGATTATATAATTAAAAGAATTTCTTTTCTCATAAAAAAATGAGATGATATAGCTAGATCCAAATTGGAGATACTGGAATCCTGGTTTGAATCTGCACCTGAGGGAACAGGTAATTTTCGGTTGTGTCAGAGGAGCAAAATATATTCTTCGCTTTTGGGATGATATTTCAAGAGGAGAGTCATCTTTTGCTTTTTTTTTTTCTTCGACTTTATAGATTGCCTTGGAGTCATTTTTTTTTTCTTTCATGGTTTGCTCTTCCAGTTCTCAATTTGGGTAGGATTTTATCTTCTCAAGAAACTTGAATGATTGGGAAATTAGAGAGCTTCCATCCTTCTTGTCCTTGCTGAAAACAGTATCTTTGGAGCCAGCGGTTTTTTATTAAAATCTTGGCTGCTTGATTCTTCAGGATTGTTTTCATGCAGATTTTCTTTTTCCATTAATTGATTGATGATCCACGTGTCTCCATCTTCCTCTTTGAGAATTTGGAAGGCCAAATTGCACATTAAGGTGCAGGCTTGTTCTTGGACTGTAACTCTAGAAAGGATAAATACTTGAGTTGATTCAAAGACCAGATTTGATTCAAAAAATTAGGTCAAAAGCTTTACTTTCCTCTCAATTGTGTGTTCTACGTAGAAGTAATAGTGAGAGAATTGATCATCTTTTTCTTCACTGGCTCATTGTGCTAAAATTGTGGCACAAATTATTTTGGGGGTAGAGGATGGATTGGGTAAATCCCTATGGTTATATTTCCTTATTTGTTGAAAGTTATGTTGGTTGTGGGAATAGTAGAAGGGCATCTAGACTTTGAGAGAGTGCTATTTTGGCAATTTTTTGGGTGGTCTGGATTGAAATAAATCATAGAATCTTTGACAACAAATTTGAGTGGAGGAGTTTCTATGGGAAAGTTAAGCTTTCGGCTCTCTTTGGGCTGCGACTTCTGAGGTGTTTCAGGATATATCCTTCTTTGTCATCCATGAAGATTATGTTGTGGTTTGTTGTTAGAATGGTTGAGGGGGTTATTATCAAGATTAACTTTTGTTTTTGCTGTTGTTGTGTGATTGATTGGACTTCTGTCCCCCATCCTTATATATTTCTTTCTCTTTAATAGAAGTTTCAGGAAACTCTCTTTTAATCCAAGTTTCATTTCTTATAATGAATAAACCATGTAGTTCGTATTTTCACTTCACCCTTTTGCGGCCCTTTTGAAATTATTTAAATTGAAGTGACCAGAGTGTTCTTGCTTCTCCCAAGTTGTATATTCAAAGTTTGCTTTGTCATTTAATTTTGCAATACCTTTTTTTTTCAATTAATACTGGTGTTAGATATTTATTTTTAATGGAATGTGGGGTATATCTCATTAGCTCTATGTTTTTTTATTTTCCATCTAGAAAAATGTTTAATCTTACTCAGCTTCCTGCAATCATTTTCTCTAGAAATTTAAACATCATCCTGCCATCAGACCTCTTCTTGAAGGTGGAACTGTTCTCCAATATGGTGCTCGCACTTTGAATGAAGGCGGTTTTCAGGTACATCCGAAATTTTCTTTTTCGGACAACTGAATAGAAGGAATGTTCTCGTCAAAAACAGAAAGATATCATATAAGCTGTCTACAGTGATTACACATCTCTGCATGATGCTGTATTGTGAAATGAGACCATGATGTTCGATAGGATATGTAACACCCTAACCCAAATTATACCTTGTCGCTCAATCTTGTGTGCACATACTTTTCATCAAAAACTATTTCCAAAATTTCATCGGTCCATGTCCGGATCAAAAATACATATCAATATAGTTTCTAAAAACATAATCAGATCAAATAAGCACATTTTAGCAAATAAGTGGATAAACATTTGGTCAATAATTCTAAAATAAGTTGCACATTATAACTGTACAAAAAGCTGAGTCCATTCCAGAATAGGAAAAACCTACCAATGCTTCGGATTGGTACACCTTTTCATAACCTCAATCAAATCAAAATGAGTAATCCAAGGACCTATATGTCACAACAGCATATTCAATTTCTATGAAAAATCAAATCACAAAGTACCATTTGATTTTGACCGTAAATATTTTACCAAACTATAAATCAAGTCCGATACATGCTTTTGCCATCAATTTCATCTTAATTGAAGATCATTTTGTAGTTGATTTTGATGACAAACTTCACGCATTTCCTTTCTCTCTCATCTTCTTCTTCTTCTTCTCTGTCTCTCTATGGGTTTTCTCTCTTTTTTCTCTCTCGGTTCATCTCTATCTTTCTCTTTCCTCTCTCTTCTTCCCTTTCTCGCTTTCTTTCCTTTTCTACAGTTACTACAAATGAGGGGTTAGCTGAATTGATAGGTTAAAGCTAGGAGGAGCTGTCTTGCAGCATGATTTGAATGCCTCTTTGCTTGACACATGGTATCCATAATCACTTGACACATAGTAAAGGAGGTGTCCTCTTTCATGCTTTGCATCTCTCTTAGCTTGGCACTTGTCACACATGCATGCTACCACTTGTCATACATGTATGGCTACATATTTCTCGGATACTTTGGGTACTTACCATTGTATTTTTCTTCCAATTCAAAACATAATATAAATGTCATTGGGCTCATCTTTACATAAGGAATCCAGTTTTGAGGTTCATTTAATTATTTGAAATCTCCTAAGAAGTGACCTAATCATTTCATCCTCAAAATTCTTCAAAATATTATCACCAATTATAACCGTCATTTATAAAAATCCAAGATGTTAGAATCCACCTCCTTAAAAGAAAGTTTTGTCATTGAAACTTACAGTCGATAAGTGTATTGCTTATGTTGCGCACTTTGATACCACACCCAATGACTTCGTCCATAATTCACACTTTTTATACCATTTCCAACTTACACACAAAAACTTAGCTAAGGTACTGCCCACAATACCCTAATTGCACTGTGCATTCCAATAAAATACTATTTGTATTGAATCGCTCATTCCATAACTTGCAAGTTGTCATCCTAAGTAACTAAATCTAGGACAGTCTACAAATTTCAAAAGTATGTTCTGATACCAAAATTGTAATGCCCTAACTTAGACTATACCGTTCAGAATAGTCAAGAAGAATTTCGCCTTTTTATTGAGGAGAGATTAATGCGCTCAAGCTTACTAAGCAAATCTAGGCTTGGACTCGAAAGCAAGAAGCAACGGATTAAGCAACTTGCGTCAAAGCCTTTGCTCGTTAGTGCTTTAGTTTGATTGTAACTAGCACGCTTCCGTTTTCTCGTTTGTTTTCTCTAATAATAAGGTAAGCTTCAAAACTACGTGTACTAAAAAACAAGTAGTTTTCCATCTCGAACGCGACTCCACAAGGAGAAAGTTGGGTACTTTGATTGCTTTTTATGAAGTCGCCCTTACCGATCAATAAACAATTTCGGTGAATAATCTTTCTAAGGATTAAAATTTCGTTTCGGTGTATAGTTTTGGTGAGCTTGGAAACAGAAATGTTTCGATAATGTTTCGGAAATATTTCAGAAATAAGATGGAAACAAAGAAAATTTTGAAACTTTATTTTCGAAACATTAGTCAAAACATACAAAAACATTCTGAAATATATGTCGAAACACCTCAAAATATAGGAATTTTGATATTCAATCAAGGATCAAAATATCGTTTCGAAACAGTCGAAACATCCAAAACGTTTCCGTTTATAAGGGGACCGAAATGAATCAGTGATGAAATCGAAATTCTAATACTTCGAGGTGTTCCATAATGTTTCGAAATTTTTTGTTATATTTCAATGCATTTGCACAATTATTTCGGAATGTTTCAAAGTATTTTAAGATATTTTGGTCTATTTCGACTAATGTTTTGAAAAAATAATTCTTAAATTTTTATTTTTTTAAATCATGTTTTTGAAACGGGTCGAAACGTTTCCGAAACGGGTCGAAACGTTTCCGAAACATGTCAAAATGTTTCTGTTTTCTAAGTGACCGAAACAATGCACCGAAACGAAATTTTGATCCTTTTATTCGATCAATAATTCGTTTCAATTTTCATAGAAACGGAAACGCTTCGAAATGAAATTTAGGGGGTGTTTGTTTATTGTCTCCGTCTTGTGTTTTGTGTTTTTGTTTTCAGTTTTTATCAAAAATAAAAACAAAAATACGTTTGGGTATTACTTTTGTTTTTGTTTTATATTAGTTGTCTTGGAAAAAATGGGAACAAAGACAAAAAAATGGGAACAAAAAATTTGTGTTCCAAGAAACACGCGAAACACAAAACACGCGCATCTTGATTAAATGAGGTCTCAACTTCGATTCTTGTTAGTCACAAAAGACGAGTTCATTTCTCAAAGTATAAATAGGGGTTTTTTTTTTCATTTTCCTCCATTATCAGCAACTCTCTCTCTTCTCCTCTCTCTCTTTCTCAACGACGAAGACGAACGATGGTGCTCTACCTACGAAGATGAACCAAAACCCTTTGTCGATCTTTCTCTTGCTGTGATGGTGCTCTGCCTTCAAAGACGATCTCTTCGTCGCTGTGGAAGAAGATGATGCTCCCTCCTCTCTCTCGCTCTTGCTCGCATCTGTGAAACCCAGAAACGAAGACAGATCTGTGCATATATGCACAGATTGGGGCGTGGGTGTGTGTGAGAGTGACGAGTATGTGTGTGTTGTGTTGTGTGATGCACAGATCTGTGCAAATCTACACAAAATTGTGCGTGTGTGTGTGTGTGTTTGTGTGTGAGAGAGAGTGATGAGTCTGTGTGTGTGTATGTGTTGTATTGCATATCAAATTTCTGGGTTAAACTTAGCAATTGAGAGAGAGATAGAGATGAGAGAAGAGAATATGGGAAAGATGTTGGCTGTGGTGCTAGTTCTTTCGGTCTGTCTTTGTCATCATCAGCTTCAGATTCTCAGCAGCAAAAATGGTAGAAATGTCATTTGGAATTGTTGAATTGTCATTGAAGATGGATTGAATTACCATTTGGGAATAAATTATCATTTGGAAATTAATTGTCATTTGGGATTGATTGAATTGCAATTTAGGAATGATTAAATTGCTATTTGAGATTAAATTTCCATTTGAAATTGATTGAATTACCATTTGGGATTGTACAAAAACATTTGAGATTGAATTGCCATTTAGTCCCAAATTTTTTTTTTAAGGAATTTTTAGATTTGTATTTTATTATATGATATATTATACAACATATTTAGGATAAAACGTGAAGTAATTACCAAACATATTTTGTTTTTGATTTTCATAATTTGATAGACAAAAATGACACCCAAACATGTTTTATGTTTCAGTGTTTATCACAAAACAGAGACAAAAATTGTCTCTGTTTTTGATTATTTTGAAGACACGAAAACGAAAACGTTACCAAACGACCCCTTAGTTCCTTGAATCTCTCTCTAGATCACTGAATTGATCCGTTTTTATTTAGCCCAAATTTCAAACATATTTCCCATGGGATGACTTTATCCATTATGAGAAAAATATCAACAATGTAGGGTGAGCAAACAATGTGCTCAGTAGGTAATTCCCATTCTAAAATAAACTTAGTTTGAAAATAGGTACTTTTCAGTTATCCAAAAAGTTTTTTTGATAAATAAATAAAAAGATTCTTGTCGAGCATATAAAACCTTACGTTATACCAGATAACAAAGTAACCATCCTTAGTTTCATCACCACAACATTCGTAGGGGATTTTCACCCCAAGGAAGATAAACTCTTTAAGTATCGGCCGGTACCCAAGCCCGAAGACCACTAGGCCACAAGGTACTTATAGTTACGATCTTAGCATGTGACATAAGGTCTCTGTCGTTCAATCTTGTGTGCACATACTTTTCATCAAACATTATTTCCAAAATTTCATCGCTCCGCAAGGATCAAAATATCCCGAAACGTTTAACGAATCACTGATTGAATTGAAATTCCAATGCTTTGAGGTGTTTTGAGGTATTTCAGAATGTTTTGAGTTGCTGGGAGATGTGTCAGTATGTTTCCACTAATGTTTTAGAATGTTTCAAGATGTTTAATTATATTTAGACCATTGCTTTGAAATATTTTGGAAATAAATTCCTAAATTTTTTATCCGTTTCTATTATATTTCCGAAACGTTTTCATTTCTTAAGTGACCAAAACAATGCGCCGAAACAATATTTTGATCCTTGTCACTCCGTAACCGGTTCTAAAATACATATCAGTATAGTTTTTGAAAACATAGTCAGATAGAAAAGCATTGTTTATCAATTAAATGGATTAGAACAAAATAAAAATTTTGAGCAATAATTCTAAAATAAGTTAAACATTATAACAATATTAAAAGCCAAGACCTAGATGCCAAAACAACATATTCGGTTTACAAAAAAAAAATAAAAATAAAATCACAAA
Organism: Ilex aquifolium; assembly: GCA_951799425.1. NCBI lineage: Eukaryota > Viridiplantae > Streptophyta > Magnoliopsida > Aquifoliales > Aquifoliaceae > Ilex > Ilex aquifolium. The sequence goes on along the minus strand of OX637401.1, from coordinate 7,497,620 downwards.
GTACCATTTTGATTTTGACCATAAAGATCTTACCAAACCATAAATCAAATTCGATACATGCTGTCCTCATCAATTTCATCTCAATCGAAGATCATTTCGCCGTTGATTTTGACGAAAAACTTCACAGATTTCCTTTCTCTCTCATCTGTTTCCTTCTTTTCTTTCTTCTTCTTCTTCACTCCCCATCTCTCTCCCTCTCAGTTCCCTCTATTCTTTCTCTCTCGATTCATCTCTATCTTTCTCTTTCCTCTATCTTGTTTCTTCCCTCTTCCTCCCTATTTCTCTTTCCTTCCTTTTATACGGTATACAAATGAGGGGTGAGCTGAATTTATAGGCTGAGCAGCATGATTTAAATGTCTCTTTGCTTAACACATGACATCCATGTGTCCTTTTGCATGACTTCCATGTGTCCTTTTGCATGACTTAGGTCCTTGATCACTTGACACAAGCTAAAGGAGGTGTCCTGTTGCATGCTTTGCGTCTCTCTTAGCTTGACCCTTGTCACACATGCATGGTACACCATCCACAACACTTGTCACACATGTATGACTATACCTTTCTTGGATACTTCCGGTATCTATTGTATTTTTTTTCCAACACAAAAGGTAATATAGTTGTCCTTGACTTTGTTTTACACTAGGAATCCAGTTTTGAGGTCCATTTAATTATTTGAAATCTTCAAAGAAGTGACCTAATCATTTCATCCTTACAATTCCTCACAATTTCATCACCAATAATTACCTTCATTTTATAAAAATCTGGGATGTTTCAGCAAGCATCTGAAGACAACTCTATGGTGCGACTTTAAGCACCCAATGTTTAAGTTTTATTGGCTGTTTACATGCATCACTCTACAGAATACGAAATTTGCAGCTGATTAGACTGCAAATGTAGAGGCTGCTACTGCAATAGTAGCGGCAGCAGCTCTTTCTTCCATTTTGATTCTAGCGTACATTGTACTTCCTTTTTACACATTGTTTTGGTTGTTATACATATACAAATATGATGTTAGTTAAATTTCAGTCTATTCCGTATCCAGTTTTCCCTGGAGGAGCAATTGTAGGATGCTCAGCTGGCTTCTTGAATGTACCAAAAATAAAGGGTACACATACTGCAATGAAATCAGGTACTGCCTGTTGTCTTGCCAATTTATCTTTGGCCTAACAACTTACAAAAACATATATAAATACGTGAATTGACATATACAGTCAAAACTTAAATGTCACCAATTAAAATATGTCAAATGACTGCTTGTCAAAGATCACAACTCTTTGCTGTTGGCATATGTATTATTTACTCTCTTTTTTCTTGCTTCAAGGAAACAGTGACTTCCATTTACCTAGGGGTTGTCACGGCCATGTCCACTTTTACAGATGCTGTAGCTTCTTGCCCAGGCTCTTTACACTGTACCCATGCATGTCTTGTATGAATTAACCATATAAACTTTTCCACATTGTAAAACTGCTTATCTAGGCATGGAAATGAAGTCTGGTTTGTCTGAAATACTACCTTTTTCATATGAGATCTTAACAATACATGGTTCTTCTGTTCAAACTCATATTTCCTTGAAGTAAATATGGGTCCACGCTGTTAAACTTTTGGTAATTTAATTAAAATTCAATATTGGGTTGTTCTATTCAATCTTATGGAACTCGAAATGTTTTTTGTTAGTATTATGTTTTCTACTACGAAAATGTTCCAGCGTAATTCATCTTATCTGTGCTTTGGCACAATTTAGTGATTTTTTAGCCTAGTTTGACTAATTATTCTTTTCCTAGAAACAGGCATCATTATTTTCACAGGCCCCTACCATTTTTTTGTTTGGAGAAGTGGTGGGAAGCTCGGGCTGTCTCATTGAAAATATTCTTTCACCAGACCTTACACATAACATAATACATCATTTTATGGTCAACTTGCCTCCTTTTGCAATGATTATGAGTTAGATCACCTATTGATCCTCAACCAGATTGATAACAATTTAAGCAGAGGTCCTTAGTCGGGTCACCTCCTTTACGATTCCCCTGGGAAACTATCACTATGATTGCCCCATGCATCTGGCATAGGTGACTGAAAAAGCGTGATAAGATCAGTGGAATTAGTCAATTGCTCTAAGAAGCCTTGAGACTTCCTTATTTATTAAATAAAAATGGGGTGCTTGTGAATAACTATATAGAAAAAAATAGTAATGGATTGGCAAATATTGCCTCTGGCTAGGGACCTAGGGTTTTCTTTTTCTATTTTTTGAAAATCAAGGCCAAAAAGAAAAGAGATATATTTTTTATTCTTCTGGTTTGTATCAGGAATGCTTGCAGCAGAATCTGCATTCGGCGTGCTCCATGAAGGCTTGAATATGGAAACATACTGGGCCAATCTAAAAAGTTCATGGATATGGAAAGAACTTTACAGTGCGCGGAACTATCGTCCAGTGAGTTTTGTAATTTGTCATTTCTCTTTTATTTAATATCGTCTGCATTCTGCAAATGCTCCTTTGAATAGGTAAACTTCTTTCTTCAACCCTTTTAGTTAATTCATGACCCTCTACTTGATGGCCCTGCTCGGTAAATTATTTTCTTAACCAGAGACCCCTCAGATGTACTATTTGCGATTTAATCTATTGTGTCCTGCATGATCCTGAAATATTGCTCCACATTATGATCATAGCTAAATTGCCTGGTGGTCGAGGATGTCAGATCCCAGCAATATTCATATAAAGAGAGGTTGAATTTGTCAGATGAACCAAAAGACAAAAAAAGCCCTCTGATTGATTGGCATACTGCAATACATGAAGTTTTTTTTTTGCCCAGATTATTAGGGCATAGCTACTCGATATTGAGTGACCTCCCTATGTCGATCTTGCTCCTGCAGGCATTTGAGTATGGGCTTGTGCCGGGTTTGGCTTTAAGTGCAATAGAGCAGTAAGATCTTTCTTTCAGATGAATTTACAATTGACTTCAATTTTATGCTAATCTATTTATATTTTACTTTTTAATGTACAATGACGAACTGTCATTCTCCACTTGCCAGCTACATGCTTAAAGGAAGATTCCCCTTGACGCTGAAGCATGGAAAACCTGATCATGATGCAACAAATGTGAGATAATGGTTGAGACTCCATTAATCTTAACTTAAAATTTGTTAATGTGACTCAGTTTACTCAGATAGTTCACAACTTGATGGTTAGGTGGGAAAATTTTGACCTGGATATCATAAGCTGTCACTCTACAGCTATTATAGAATATATCTAGAGACTCTGGAACGAGCATCATTGGTAATGTTGGATGTGTTTGGGGAATTTGCTGATATTGAATTGGCAAATGTGCATTGGATGTTGGCTTGAGGAAAAGTTTTGTACCAGAATCATAGTTATTAGTATCGTACGATACGCTATACGTATCGTATGATACGTCACGATACACCTAAAAAACGATACGTATCGTGTCTCTATATCGTTTTTGTACCGTATCATACGATACACGATACGATACGATACGTGACGATTCTGTTTTTTTTATTTTTTATTTTTATTTTTTGGGGCTGAAATGACATCGTTTTACCCTAAGACTTATTTTTAAATCACTAGCCAGTGAAATAACGTCGTTTTAGTGGTTGTGGTTTAAAAAAATAAAAAAAAGAATGTTGTTAATGTTATTCAATTGAGTTCAAAATTCCTGATTAATATTAAAGTTGTTCAGACAGTTGATGTTAGAAGTTTGAATTAGAGGTCTTTGCATTTTAATATTACTAAACTATGTTGGGAACTTGAATAGTTTGTGGAATATTAATGAAATGCTATATTATTATGAGTCTGTAGTTTTTTTACAAAGGTATATATATATATATATTTTATTAATAATTATTTAAAAATTAAATTGCGCATATCTTACGATACACGATACGATACGATACGATACACTATTTTTGAAAAACGATACGCCTTCCGATACACGATTTGACAATTATGACCAGGATACATGTTCCACATTAGTTACATGCTTAATGAATAAATGTATCCCACCTCGTCCCACCCCCGAAAAAACATTTTATATATCTGACTGTTCTGTTTGATGTGCCTATTTAGAATTGTCATGAGAATCAAAATGTGATCCCAAATACTTATGCTGGGGGAATTCTCTCCTCATCGTTGGTCTTTCTAGCATAGCTGCCAAATGTTGACTTCATTGTTGGATGACTAAGCTGCTTACATCAGTATCCCTTTTCCCACAGCCAATACGCCACTGATCAAGTGTCTTGGAGTAGATCAATAAGATTTATAAATTGAAGAACAAATTACATATGCCCAAGGAGGGATTATGGGCTTCTTAAATTTCCTATCTGTAGCATGTAGTAATAACCACAGACCAAGTTTTTTTGCTTGCAATCTTAAATTAATTGCTGCACTGGCATTTGCAGGAAGCACAATTATGCTCGCCAATTGAGTACCCAAAGCCGGATGGGGTTGTCTCTTTTGATGTTCCAACCTCTCTCTACAGGTTAAGAAACTGCTTGTTTTTTTTTTTTTTGCTTTGTTCAATTAGTTCCCCTCCCAATTTTGCGGATTTCTACTTTTTATGTTTTATATGGTGGCAATGGAGGTATGAGGAGTAGCAGCAGTTGAAATGAAGAAGATGTCATGGTCTAAGAAACACAAACACTTCCAAGAATGTAATGTGTCCATGTCGGGCATGACAGCCACACTTCTTGAAAACTTTCAGACACGTGTTTGATTCTCTTAGAAAACAAAAGTACCAATCTCGAACACGAGTTTAACATTCTTTGGTGCGGCTACAATTAAAGTTTCAAATATAAACATGTGACCGACTCTTCTTGGATACTTGCTGACATGCTACTCTGTTCATCCCAATCAAGCTTTGTCTCACTATTTCTCTATGTGCTTTATTTAGGGCCATATTTTCTATTTAGCCACAATCTATCACATCATTTTTTAGTGTCTCTTTAAATTAATTTCAGTTTTCTTCTACGGTCATATTACCATCAATAGTTTTTTCATCATTCTTCCTCATGATTGTCATAATAGGTCCTCTATAACCATATTTAAATCACAGATGACGATTACTTTCTAATTTATCTCCTACTAGTTCTACCTTTACTATCTCGTAAACCTACACTTTACTCTATCATATTACACATTTTTATTCCCACCTTGCTTAGTTTTTGAGTGTGTTGTTTCTTAATTACTACATTCGGTAAATCATAGTTATGCTGCCTTGTAAACTTATCTTTCATCTTAAGAGGTATATGTTGATCACACCATACACGATATGCATTCCTCCACGTAGTCCATCTTGTTTTTAATTATGTGAGTAATTTTATTTCTAATCTCACTCTTTAGTATCTCTTGATTTTTGATCTTCATTACTCCCCATTTGGATTTTTATTTATGCAAAAGTTACATTCTATATATTTAGTTTTAACCAGATTAATAAAAGTTAGAAATTTGACATATGACTATTTTATTCTGTGTAACTAAGAAGCACAATCATAGACCCAAGGCACGAATATGGCACGATGCTAACACACGATTTGAAAAATTTTAAAAAGTAGGATACAGGTATGTTAGGGGACACATCGAATATTGTATATTGACTCTATAATACTAGAATTATTGGGAGTAAAAAAGGATTCACAAACTGAGTGCAGGGTCATGTATATATAGCCAAATAAGAGTGTAACTGACCATAACACTCTCAGGTCTGGGTAAGACATAAAAATCATAGTATGGGCAAAATAGGTAAAAAGCTAAAAAACATCCTAATAACTAGGCTATAATTCTAACACTCCACCTCAAGTTAGGCGCAAAGATGTCAATTAAGTCAAGCTTGAAAATTGAGTCCTGGAGAATGGATAGAGTGACAGATTTGGTGAAGACATCCGCAACCTGATCACGAATCCTCACAAATGATGGGGTAACAATATCGCAGCTGACCTTCTCCCAAAGAAAGTGAACATCGATCTTTATATGCTTCGTCGTCTCGTGTAGTACAGAGTCAGAAGCGAACTGAATAGCAGATCGGTTATCACAATATAATGTAGATGGAGAAGTCACTGGAAATCCCAACTCATCAAGAATAGATCGTTGTCCGATAATCTCACATGTGTCAAGCGCTAGTACCTGATACTCTGCCTCTGCTAATGAACGGGAGATAACTGCCTGTTTCTTTCTCTTCCAAGAGATAAGATGAGTCCCTCGAAAAGCACATAAGCCTGTAGTTTGACCCTCATAAGCTTTCCCATAATCTGAATCTGAATAACAGGCTAGAAAATCGGTCTGAGACTTCGATGTATATAACAACCCAAGTTCAGAAAAAGACTTGAGGTACCGAAGAATATCATATACTATATCCAGATGAGACTGACACAACTTGTGCATGAACTGACTAAACCAGCTGACGAGAAATGAAATATATGGCCTAGTGTTGGCTAGGTAGATAAGTCTACCCACCAACCTCTGATAAAAAATCAAATCTCTTAACTTCTTGCCTTCAGCAGTAAGCAAGTTTGAAATTATAGGTGATGATGTCGATTTGCACTCCAGCATCCCTGTGTCCGAGAGAAGATCCAGAACGTACTTTCTTTGGGAGAGAACAATACCCTTACTGCTACGGACAACCTCAATTCCAAGAAAGTACTGCAGAAATCTAAGGTTCGTTACATCGAAGGCCTTCCCAAGGTCAACCTTGACCTGTGCAATCCCAAAACTATCATCCCCATTAATAATAATATCATCTACATATATCAATAGAATGATACACTACACAGTAGTATTCCGTCGAATGAAGCATATATGATCAGAATGACATCTGGTGAAGCCGACACGTACAATCACACTACTAAATCGAGAGACCCAGACTCGTGGTGATTGTTTCAATTCATAAAGAGACTTACGCAGTCGATACACCTTTTCAACATACTCCCCCCTCACCACGAAAGCAAGATGGTACATCCATATAAATAGTCTCGTCTAGATCATCGTGAAGAAACACATTCTTTATATCCAACTGATGAAGGGATCACGAATACAAGGCAGCCAGAGAGAAAATCAAACGAACCGTAGTCAACTTTGCCATCAGGGCAAAGGTAGCTCCAAGATCGCGATCTAGAACCTAAGTAAAACCTTTCGCCACAAGTCTAGCCTTGTGACGATCAATAGTACCATCCATAAGAAACTTCAGGGTATTAACCCAGCGACAACGAACATATTTCACCCCTATAGGTAAAGAAACAAGATCCCATGTATGGTTATCCTGAAGAGCGTTCATCTCTGTCTGCATAGCAAAAACCCACTGAGACTCTGTCCGTGGAGGATGATGATTCAGGGCGTCGTTATCCGTAGGCTTGGTGGCTAGGGTTAGGGTTAGAGCTAGGGAAGGCTAGGGTTTGGCTGGCTCTAATACCAACTAGAATTATTGGGAGTAAAAAAGGATGCACAAACTAAGTACAGTGTCCTATATATATAGCCAAATAAGAGTGCAACTGACCAAAATACCCCTTTGGTCTGGGTAAGATATAAAAATTATAGTAAAAGCAAAATAGGTAAAAAGCTAAAAAATATTCTAATAACTAGGCTATAACTCCAACAAAAATAAAATACTAACCTTGTCAATGAAATTAAGAGTTAACAAATCAACAAATCATAAAATTATCCATAGAGTCATTGATTCAACTATTCTACCATATCACATCAATGTATCAATAACTACTTCTGTTAGCATGAACATGAATTAGATTCTCTTCGTCTTCTTTATTCTTAAGAGCAACCCCCCCACCCGAACCATTCTTAAGACCACCAAGTCCTCTTGAATGAGTTCTACAATAGAAGTTTTCAACGTACACTCGGGGACAAATCTTTCACTCACTGAGAAGTGAAAACCTGTAACTAGATCGTCCTGAAGACGGATGCGACGGGAAGCCGCAAGGATCGAAAAGACATTTCGAATTGAATGAAACATTCAAAACATTTCGGATTTGAGGGACACCGGCACGAAACTGGTTATGAAACTAAAAATTCTCACGCTTCGATCAAAACAACATTGTTTTCATAATGTTTGTTTCGGTCAAAACATACAGAATATTCGACAAGCCGGTTGCAAATTCAGGAAAAATAATAGCCTTTCGTCTTTTCTTCTTTGGCAGAAGAAAAGAGAAAATCAAAGATGAGAGATTGATAAGTTTGGAGAATGGAAAGAGATAAACACAATATGAGAAAGAGACGGAGACGGATAAAACATAACCTATCTCGCACTATCAATTGGTATTATAGTTATCTAATAAAACATAAAATACTAGTATACCGTTAGAGAGGTATACTTATTACAACTGTAATAATAAAATTCCTAATCCAAAAACTTGAGACGACATACCATTAAGAAGAGTAACACTATGAGGGGGGATAACAAAATGATAAGTAGAAAAGACACTAGACGAACCAATCATGTGAACATAGGCGCTAAAGTCTATAATCCATGGGCTGCGGGTGGATGACAATAAACAAGTGAAAGTAGTACCTGACTGTACAAAAGTAGTAGTGGAAGAAGAGAGTACGGCCTGCTGTTAGGACATGAACTGAGCATACTCCTCAGTGTAATAATAACTAACTCAAAGTCAGGAGGCACTGAACGTGCTGATGGAGCAGGTAAAGGTAAAAAGGGAGCATCATCCTGGTAGGAGACCTAATTCGCAACACTGCAACACCAAATGGCTTGCAATTTTAAGAAACAGTTTGGTTAGTAAGACCACAATGGTTACACAAACGAGTGCCAGGACAGCCCTCACTACCTCCACTACGCCCTCCCCCCCCCCCCCCCCCCCCCCGGGCGGGAGAGGCACGACCACTACTGGTGCTACCATTGTTGCCATTAGAGACAACTAAGGCTAAACGATTAGCAGAAGTATCATGATCAATACTGGAAGGAGAATGAGCATCGGACAAAGTAGCACGCTGTAAGTGGGAGAACACCTTGGGAAGTGATGGAAGGCTGGGACCACCCAAGATGTGGTATCGGATAGTTTCATACTCCGGCTTCAAACCAACAAGAAAGCGAACAACATCTGAATCTTCATGTTGTCGCTGCCAAATTTGAGCATCAGTGGTGAAAGGTTGATAAATCCTCAATTCCTTGGGAGTAATGCCCCTTAATCGCATGGTACCTTGGTCAAGAAAAAAATATTGCTTGGAGGCTTCATAAGCACGAGTAAAATTATTAGTGCCAGAATACATGATTACCAAATGATCCCAATGTCCTTGGCAGTATCTAGATAAAGTAATGTAGAACTAATATGAGGCTCAATGTTGTTCAACAGTAATGAAATAATCTGTGCATCCTTTTGTTACCCTTGATCAGATCCGGGGTCATTTTCCTTAGGTTTTGCTCCCACCAAATATTTTTCAAGACCTTTGCTTTTAAGAAATACTTGAACTAATCGGGATCATATAACATAATTAGTATTATTGAGCTTGACCGACGTCATCGGGGCATTAAAAAGGACGGTAGGGAAAAGTGTGGGTGGCATGATGGGGGCAAGAGGTGGTACAAGTCTTGAGCTTCATAGTAATATCACAGATGTTGAGCCAAACCAAATAAAAGTAGAGCACGTCACCTGAATAGGGCAAAGGCAGTCAATGATAAGAGAATCCGAGGCTAAATGTATAGAGAACCAGACAAGGAGGGCTGAACCAATGCCAAAATAGCCTATGAACTGGCCTGGAATCCTAAAAAATGGCTGGAAACAGCAAAAAATAGCCACCGAAGCCTTGGAAGAGGCAAAACGGACTGAACCAGCTAATTGGAACCTGAACCGGCCAGTACCGGAGCCAAAATCACCTCTGAACCTGAACCGGCCTTAAAAGCCAATGAACCGGACTAAACAGGCCTTAAAAGCACTTGAACTTGGACTGAACTGGTCTAAAACTAAACCGGTTTAAACCTGAACCCTAGGTTTGCTAGGCTCACCAAAGCTGGGCTTGAACAATGGGCTTGAGAAAATGAGCTGAACAGTGGACTGTTGGCAATTAACCCAGTTTAGTGTATAACTCGTGACCTAGTTTAGGTTATAACCCGATGGATCGACCTAGATCCAGTCGGGCTTCGCCTTCCTCCATGTCGAAGGGTTCAACAGAGCCCATGTTTCTGACAGCGCACAGCAAACCACCACGGCAACAACGACGCCACAATAGACCACCGACGACTACCACAACACACCCACCAAAACCTCCGGTGACAGAACAACGCCGGAATCGAGTAAAAACTGCAAAAACCAAACAGCACTGGCAACAACAAACCACAATTGCAGCGATCACCATAACACAACCAATAAAGAGGCCAGTGACAGAACAACACTTGAATCGATTAGCGGCAATCGATTTGATCACAGAGTCCTAGTTTCATCACATGGGCATACAAGAAGGACAACGATGCAACTAGAATCCATCACCACAACAACGATATCCAACCACCACACACAACCACTGGTTAGGCATAGGATGATAGACACCCTAGACCATATCGTAGTAGACGGAACAGGCGAAGAAAAGAAAAGAAGAAAGAAGAAAAGAAAGAAGGGAAAGAACAAGAAGACGACAGTGGGTTCAAATTTTCAGATCAAGTTTGGATCAAAATTTTTCTGATACCATGTTAAGTTTGAAGAATTGAGAGAGACAACATAATATGAGAGAGAGACAGAGGGGTAAAACATACCTTACCTCTCACTATCTATTGGTATTTATAGCTATTTAATAAAACACAAAAGATTAGTATACCCTTAGAGAGGTATACTTATTACAACTATAATAATAATATTCTCAACAGAGACAAAAGAGGAAAATACGAAGTAAAGAAAGGAGAAAAGAGAATAGGTACCAGATTTGATCAGATCAGTTGTAGAGACAGCCACACCCAGATTTGCACTTCAGTTATCTTTTTTTTCTTCTCTCCTTACTTCAGATCTTCTTCTTCTTCTCTTGCTCTCTCTATCTCCTTCGAACTGCAGTTCTATGGAGTCGAGCCTCTCTTCTTTTGCTGTTGTGGATTTGGTCCATTGATGGGGACGTGGATTTGGACTGATCTATCTACTGGCTATGGCCTTTTTTTTTTTTTTTTTCCTTTCATACCCAGTTGTTGCGTATTTTCTTTTTCATTTCTTCATTTTACAATTTTACCCTTTTAGTACTATATAAAGGCTGTTTTTGTAAGCCATTTACAGTTTTGTCATTATAGGGTCTAAAGAACAATGTGGCTCCATGTGGCTGGCCCATAAAACACTTTTATCCTTGTTCTCCAACTTTGCATATTAATATTGGGCTTGGACAATAGAAAAATCTTGTGGAAAAATCAAGCCGATATCAACTGTTCACATTAACCTTCATTTTTTATTTTTCATATTGGTGTTAGCAAATATAAATAGATGCCAAGACAATAACAATTAATAAATTATTAAGCTTATCTACATGACTAAAAAGAATTTAATTTATGTTTCCATATGTTTCAACATGTTTCCAAATTTTTTCCCCGTTTTCTCTCTGTTTCTGAAACTTTTCCGTTTCCAGATGGATCGAAACTATACACCCAAGCGCATTTTTGATCCTTGAACTAGCCTTAATAAAATTCTTGAATGCAACATTTTCACAATTCTATAAATTTATATCACGGAATCACAAAAACAAAAAATAGAGTATCAAAAAAAAAAATCATCATAAATATCCACATTATGAAACATTCAATAATTTATGTGGTTACAATTTGAAAAATCTTCAATTTCGTAGTCCTAATTCTCATTCACTTTTGAAGAAAAGGCATTCAAATCTTTTGTTCACAAAGAATCACTCAATTTGGCAGTAGAAGCCTCATTCTCTTCCTCTCGCATCTTCAATTTCGGTCGGTATTTGTTCCTTCGCATGAACAATATAGCATAAAAGCTAACTTTTTTCACATCACAACTTTGACTCATTTTGTTTAGAATTGTAAAAATAGCTTCCTTATTTATAAAGATACCTAGCATGTTTTAAAAAAATAGGTCAAAAAATCCAAAGTACATCCTCAGCACATCATGTGTATGTCGATTGCATGTCCCCTAATTTGTCAACGTGTCCTTTATGTCTTGGTGGCGTGTCCCCAATATATCAAAACGTATCCTAGAAAAATTTGATAATGATAAATCGGATATGCATTTTGGCATGTCTGACTCGTTTTCGAGCATGCCAAAGTGTGTCCCAGTCCCAAATGTGTTTGAAACTGACACTCTAGCCTAAATAAGCAACCTTACTGCCACACCAAGTCTCACTGTCAGACGAAAAAAAGTAGTTGTCAAGATTAATCATATTAAAGTTTCACTTGACAACTTATTAAAAAAGCAAAAGGATGCCTACTGGTTTTATTAAGAAGAGGATTTATGAATATGGAATTGTTATGGTTATGTATGTTTGCTACACATTGTCTATAATGAATGGGTGATTGTTGACTACTACGATCCAATTGCCTGAAAGATCATGTTAAGAGTGCTAGACAAAATTTACTTCTCATAAAGTATTTGCTTGTATTGTATAATTGCGTAAAAACTTTATAGTTTGACGTATGAAATACAATTATTTATAATGTGTTTCGATCATGTCCTTGTCCAATTTGTTTAGAACATAGATACTGTGATTGTAGATACTATTAGCGTCCCACGAACCGGGGTTGCACGACCCAAAATGAGGTGAGTTTGCAATCTAGATCGCTCAAAGTAGCGACCCAAAATTATAACTCAAACCGCAAATTAATTCATGATCCAAGTAATCTCACATTATAACTCCAACCCTAAATTATAACTTTAATTTGTTATTTCTTTATTTTGGTGTTTTATAAACTCATATTTTGACAACATTTATCAAAAATATAAAATAAATATTTATTATTTATTCTATTATAAGTTATTTTGGTGTATATGGATATATTATTCTATTATAAGTTACAAAACGAACCATGACCCAAAATAGCGTATCAACTAAGTCTGCCCCCACCGTACCGCAAATTGAAAGAAGTATCGTACCACGTATCCATATAGCGTACTAAATCAATTCACGATCTTGGTACATTGGTGTAGAGTGTCATATTGATATGTCTGTGTCCTATCCGTGTTCCCTAGGTCATGGTTACTAAAAACAGAAACATATGGCATTCGATGATGTCTGAAGTAACTTGGATTAGTTTGCAAATAAAGATCAAAATTTCGTTTCGGTGCATTATTTCGGTCACCTAGGAAATGGAAATGTTTCGACCTGTTTCGGAAATAAAATGAAAAAAAAAAAAAAATTTAAGAACTTTTTTTTTCAAAACATTGGTTGAAATATACTAAAATATTTTGAAACATTCCGAAACAGTGAAAGAATTTTGTTGACCTGTAAAGTCATCATAGCTGTCACTGTATCGTGGTTACTCTCAGCAGTGGTAAAGGTCGTTAAAGATGTGTCCACGGAAAATGTTGGACTGGATGGGAAAATAGTGCAGAACAGAATTGGTAAGTCAAGTCCTAATAAGGCTTTGATTAATAGCTACGGCCATCCTTCATGGATCAGTTTAGAGAAATTAACAGTGTGAGAAATATCAAGTCAAAAGAGGAAAACTGTATATTTGTCCCTTCTTATTCTTCTCCATTTCCTTATTGCTGATTTCTTTGTTGCTGTATATACTTGTTCAGGAGCAACACAAATCACGATCATGACCAACCATCTCATCTTCGCTTGAGGGACCCGAGGATTCCTGAACTCTTAAACTTGCCTAAATATGCTGGACCTGAATCACGATATTGCCCTGCACGTGTCTATGAGTAAGATGCTTTTCTACAGTTCTATTAACTGTTTTCGTTTTTTCTCTGATTTCTTTTTATGATCTTGGTGTAAATATAGGTATGTCCCGGATGAAAAGGGTCAGCTGAAGCTGCAGATTAATGCTCAAAATTGCCTGCACTGCAAGGTAATTCTCAGACTTATTTAGAGTATCTTGCTTCCAGAAATTTCATATGATGAACATACATACAGATTCATGATTATACATTCAGGGAAGAGAATATTGAAATTCTCTCTTCTAGTTAGTTTTTTTTTTTTTTTTTTTTCAGTTAGACATGCATCTGGCATGCACCTTCCTTATTTTGTGTGGTTTGCACATGAAATTTAGATAATTTTAAATACCTTCACAATCTTGCCTCCATTACAGCTTGAAAATTCTGAATGTACATGACATAATCAAGGATAGCCAATTCCCAGTTATGTTTACCTAGCACAATATTCTAGGGAGTGGGGTGCCTACAGCTAGATGTAATGTCAATGACCAATTAATTCATTTGCAAAGGGTGATTTCGGAGGATTTACAAGGCCACAGGGTCAAAACTCCTTTTGAAGTTAATAGTCTATGTATGCTGAAACAGCTGTTGTTAAAGGAGGCTTTTGGAGCCATCTAATCATCGTTTAAAGAGGGGAGAGATTGATGCTGTCTTTAAAAAATTATTTTGGCCATCTTCAGTCAGATTTATAAATTTAATCAATCTAAACCTGTTGTACTTTCATGTAATGTCATGAGAGATTGTCAGGCTTCTGCATGCAAGCATTTGTAGCTTCAAATAATGAAATAAAGCTTTGCTGAAGTGAAACTGAAATCATTGTGTGAACATATCTCATCATAAAGTGATTTCCAGCTACACCGGTTCAGTGTCTGTCTACTTCTTTAATCCTCCTATCTTATTCTAGTTGTGGTTATTTATTTGGGCATTTAATCTTGAGAAAGATAGCTACCTGCTGACAATGAGAGAAGCATGCGACTTACTTTTAATATTCTTGGTTCTCTTTGCTATGGTATACACCATGTCCTCTAGTTAAATTATATTAGTTTTGGTCTTTTTTTCTTTTATCAGGCTTGTGATATCAAAGACCCAAAACAGAATATTGAATGGACAGTGCCAGAAGGTGGTGGCGGCCCAGGCTACTCAGTCATGTAGATTGCTCCCTTCGCGTCTTTGTCATGCAAAGGGATCTATATGTATGCCAGCACAATAGTAGCCATCTTTTGTCATAAACAACTTACCTTCGCTAGATTTGCTGTAGTCGAATCTACCGAAGGTAAAACTGCATAATAAAAGTCAGATTTTTTGAGGTTATCCAGCAGAATAGTTTCATCCTTGTCATTCATGGTCATACACATACTGCAACTCACAAGTAGATAATACTGACTGCTGACTGTTGTTATTATCGTGGATGTGAATTCTATTGTGTTCAATCTCGGGGAAAAACATTCCTAAGGATTGGGGGAACGTCTTCAGCTTTGATATGGCCAAGTGATTTGAAGGCTAGTTTCTCTGCAAATTTTAATCCAGTATTGATATCCTGGGCAGCGAAATGGTCTTCAGCAAGATTGTTTTTTTGGGTCAATTGCTTTTTACTCTCTTGTAGTTGGCTAGAAGCATTTTTTCCTATTTTAACATTTAAAATTATACACATTACCCCTTTATAGTTATGTACTAAAATGAAGTAATTGACGCCGTTAATGGAATTAAAAAATTATCATAATACCCACGTTTTAAAATTAGATTTTTCGTTTGATTTACTCTTGACCATAAAATTAATGAAAAATAACAATAAAGCAAAACATTTTATTCAAACATGTCGAGTTTCTCTTATTTCTCAAATGAGGTTTTGTTTCGGGGTCGAAAATTATTTATGTTTTTCTCTTTCCTCTTTTACTCCGGCTGGTATTAGCTTTGTGCAGAAACAACCCCTCCACATTAAGGGCACGGTTGCATAAATTCGGCCATTTTTAAACACATTAGCTAATATCTTCTGCACTAGGCTGCTTTTTTGGTATTATTTTCTAGGACACTTGATGGAGTTGATTGATCGATCTCAATAAATACTGTGGCTGTCTAAGCTAGAAAGGCTTGCAACATGGCTAAGCGTCTGACCCTCGCGAGTTTTGGAACAACTTCGGAAATATATGGACTGACAGTTCTGATATATTAGGTTCGGGGGAAAATTTTTTTTAACCCGTTGAGGTTAGGCTATTCTACCCATATCCCTTTTATCGTTTTAAAATATGCACATAACCCTTTTATACAATCAAAATATTTTTTTTTTTTAGGAGACCGAAACAAATCACTGATTGAATCGAAATTTTAATGCTTCGAGGTGTTTCGAGATATTTTGGAATGTTTTGAGTTACGAGATATTTTAGCATATTTTACCAATATTTTGGAATGTTTTAAGGTGTTTCATGACATTTATATATATTTAGACAAATATTTTGAAATAATTTAAAAATAAATTCCTAATTTTTTTATCTATTTCCATTATGTTTCTGAAATATTTTTGAAACGTTTATGTTTCTTAGGTAACTAAAAAAATGCGCTGAAATAATATTGTGATCCTTATTCCTGTGTTATTCGACTAAATTACAACTATTACAAATTTCATTAATTTAGACGAATTTTGTGATATATGCGCTTAACTTGAGATCGGGGATATATATATATATATATATACATACTAGTAGCAACTCATTTCTAAAGGTACTGTGTAACACTAATAAATCGAACATCAGCTGTGTAGTATAAATATATGAAATAATTATTTATTTTTTCTTCCTTTTTTATAATTATACAATTTAAAATTAATCTTGTTCAACCATTTAAAAAAAATTGGGAGAGAGAAGGAAGAGAAATAAAATTTTGTTTGACTGTGGTTATCGTAAAAAGGTATAGGATGGGTGGAATTTTGAATTTTGGGGCGAATTTGACTTTCATTAGATTGAAAATGTTTGGGTTGATTTGGGGAGAAAAAATTTTACTGATGATTTTGAGCTATTGGATTGAGAATGAATATCAATCAGTCTAAAGTTGAGAAATTCTATTAGGTGTCGCTCTCAACCTGTAGAGTTTTCCTTCTCCCGAGGTGGGTGGCGGTTTCCGATGAAGGTTCTTTATCCTTCTAGCTTTATGTGTTACGACGTTTTAGTGTATCCAGGGCCGGCCCTATAGTATTAAAAAAAAAACATGGGCTTTAGGTCCCAAATTTTTAGAAGGCCCCATAATTATAGATACATAACTAATACACATAAAAAATTGTGAAAATTGGAAGTGAGTCTCCCTAGATGTACTTGTTTGGAAATGAGTCCGGCAAGAAAACTTATAAGGGGCTAAGTCCATGTTTAAAATTATATGTAATGACTTAAGTCCATTTTTTTTTTTATCTCAAAAATACCCTTCCTTGAAAGGAAGTTAAATTAATTTCCTATTTTGGAAATTGTTATCCCTTAATTCAAGGTCAATTAAAATATGCCAATAAAATCTCCATCATAAATTTAAAATTCAAATTCAAAGATCTCTCTCTCTCTCTCTATATATATATATATATATATATATATATATATATATATCAAATTCAAAGCTCTCTCTCTATATATTTATAAAATCTCCATCATAAATTTAAAATTCAAATTCAAAACTCTCTCTCTCTTTCTTTCTCTCTCTCTCTCTCTCTCTCTCTCTCTCTCTATATATATATCAAATTCATGTTACTATTTTTTTAATTATGTTACTGTTCATGTTACTACTTTTGTTGAGTATGTTACTGTTCATGTTCCTATTATTTTGAGCATGTTACTGTTTTTGTTGAGCATGTTACTATTATTATTTTACTAAATATTAATATTCAATGTTACTATTTGTTTTGTTTTTGAATATTACTATTTTTTGTGTTTGAATGGTACTATTTTTTGCGTTTGAATTTGAGAGAAATAATTGTTGTTAAGTATGTTACAATTTTTGTTGAACATGTTACTGTTGTTATTTTTAAAAAATATTAATATTGAATGTTTCAATTTTTTTTTATGTTTAAATGTTATTATTTTTTTGTGTTTAAATGTATTATTTTTTGTATCCAAATCATAACTTTTTTTGTATTTAAATGTTACTATTTTTTATTTTTAATGTTACTATATATATATATATGTTTCAATTTTTTTTTATGTTTAAATGTTATTATTTTTTTGTGTTTAAATGTATTATTTTTTGTATCTAAATCATAACTTTTTTTGTAGTTGAATGTTACTATTTTTTATTTTTAATGTTACTATATATATATATATATATATATGGATATAGATAGATAAGAGAGAGGCAAAATTTTAATGTTAGTCAAACTCTTAACTTATATATGGATATAGATAGATAAGAGAGAGAAAAGATTTTAATGTTAGTCAAACTCCTAAGATTTATGAGTTTTTAATTTTTAGTTTTATTTCACTTCTAAAGGGAAGGGATAGTATGGTAAAATTGACAAAAAACGGACTTCATAACAAATAAGTTTCCTTGACGGACTTAAGTCCAAACAAGTCCATATAGGGGGACCGGCCTCTAAATTTCCCTAAAAAATTTAAATCCATGAAAATTTTAGGCCTAATAAAAAGGCCCCAAAAAATTTAAGCCCAATCAAAAAATTATAATTTCAATAATTTGGGCCTACAATTCAATCCATAATATTAGAAACTCAAAAATCAAAAATTTTAAAAATAAATAAATAAAATCTCTCTCTCTTAAAACGCAAAAATAAAATATCACATCCTCCTCTTTGACTTAAAAAAAATTAAAAATATTTTTTTAAAAAATAATACTAAAAATAAAAAGGCCTCATTTAGTATTACCGTTTTAGGCCTCAATTTACCTTGAGCCACCCTGAGTGTATCTTGGCAAAGGTATTGTTTGTCCTTCTCGTATTTACTACTGGCCATTGTATTTAGAGTAAATATTTGATACCTTTCAAATTCCTTTGTACCTTCCTACGAGTATCCTTCGTCTCCATCAACCTTATCTCGTATATGTCTTGGTCCCTAGCTCTTCGTCTGCTGGGTTCTCTGGATTTTCTATTGCTGAAATAGTAATCTAGATATCCATCCTCCTAAACCCATACAGAGTCCTGCATACAGTAAGAACATATTGCTGGAAGTGATAGAATATGGAAAAACCCTCAAAACCTGCTTCAAACCCTAATCCACAAACATACAAACAAACAAACACCCCAAACCCTCATACGTCTATTACTAACCCAGAACCCTCATCTAGCCTTAGCTCACTAAAATACCCAGAACCCTCATCAAGCCTTAGCCCACTAAAATACCCAGAAGTACTTTCTTCAAATACCCTTAAACCTGCACCCGTAATCAATCTTCAATATGATACACCCATAGCTAACTATATAACCCAATCATGCTTGGTGGGTAGGATTCTCTCTGAAAAACAACCAAATCGAAATGTTGTGAAGACAGTTATAATGAAAGCATGGAAGGCGGATGGGCAAATGGAAATCAAAGATGGGGAGTAAGATATGTACATCTTCGTTTTCTACAATGATAGTGTAAGGAGAAGAGTTTTGGAGGCAAGTCCTTGGTCGGTGAAAGGAAAACTACTTGTTCTAAAGGAGTGGAAATCTGATATGTTGAGCTTTGATGTGGTGTTTACGAGATCTCCTTTCTAGATTCAGGCTCATGGCTTACCACCAGAGATGATTACTGAAGAAAATGCCTATAGGATTTCACAAGAACCAGGGGAGCCAGTTGCAAATAGATAGAGTTATGTGCAGAGAAACTTGTGGAGAAATTATATCAGAACAAGGGTAGTGGTAGATCTGATGAAACCATTACCTACCCATTTTTGGATGTCGGGGGCAACACTGCCAGATCGAAAAATCATTCTCAAGTATGAGCGATTAAGCGATTTTTGCTATCAATGTGGACGTGTGGGGCATGAGAAAAAGGCATGTGGATATGTGAAGCAAGCAGAGAGAAATGGAATGTATGGTCTTCATCTTAGAGTAGATGGTTAGGTAGATCTCTCACAGAGGAAAACAAAAATTGATGATGAACAGATACAATCACAATTGTCGGAAAGTGAAGAAGGATGGGAGGAAACGGAGGTACGTCAACTAATGGGACAAGCATGCGTGTGGAGAAAGAAAGAAGATGCATCACAATCGTTAGGTAATGCAGAGTTGCTTGTCAAGAGGAAAGGAATTCCAACAATTGCAATGAACACTGGAAACAACACATGTGGCAGTATAGTTTTGGAATCCACAATAATGGAGTTACATGAGGGTGGGTCTCCAATTTGTAACCTTCTCAGTGGGCGGAATGATGAATACCTAGTTGGAAAATCATGTGTTGATTAAACCCTCCTTGGTGATACAATCCTTGGATTGCGAAGAAGCCCCAAAGATAGATGTGAATAAAGACCAAGATACAAACTCTATTGTTTCAACAACTGTTTTATCAGGTGATGTGGCTGGGGTGGACCATGAGTACCAAAGTCGTAATGTTTATTCTGGAATGCCCCCCTACTACCTCCATATCCATTCAAATTGAACGAATTTTAGATAGTTGCATGGCTAGAGTCTTTCAGAGATTATCACTGAAGAGGCAGATTCAAGAGGAGAAGATGGAGGGATGCCTTATGAAAGTTACTAGGCGAGAAGATGGAATGCTCATAGTATGCCCAAGTAACATGAAAAGGGAGTCTTCAGAACTAAGGGAACAAATCAAGAATTGGGGTGCAAAGGAGACTATGCCCAAGAAGCACAAGCATAACATATAATGGAAAATAAAAGGTATGAGGAGAAGGTGATACCAGAAAATACTGGGAACAGAAGGGTCAGGAATTTTGTAAGGAAGAATGCAATCAAAAAGCAAGTAAAAGAAGGGGATAAACAACTATATGAAGTTAGTATCTAGTGGACAGAGGAGCAGACATAAATGGCTAAGGGGGCGGGTCTTACCATGCCCCCAACCCCTCCATGAAGATAATTGCATGGAACTGTCAATGATTGGGGAGTTCCTTGACAGTTCTAGCATTACAGGACCTGTGTGTCTAACAAAAACCCCAAATAATGTCTTAGTGAAACAAAGATGAGTAGAATGAGGGTGGAAGGAATAAGGAGAAAGTGAGGTTTGATGGGAAAGTCGTTGTAGAACCTAATGGCATGTCTAGTATATTGTGTGTTATGTGGATGAGAGAGGTTCAGTTGACAATTGAAGGGTGTAGTAAACACCAGATTGATGTTACTTTCAAGAGTAGAGAAGGGATGGGGACATGGCATATGTCCTTTTTATATGGACACCCAGACTACGATACCAGATGTCTACAGTGGAACAGGCTTAAAGCCTATGGCAACAGTCTAGTCCTTCCATGGCTATTCCTTGGGGACTTTAATGATATTATCTCTATGATGGAGAAAACAAGGGGAAGAGATAGAGCAAGTAGAAAGATGAGGAGTTTCAGAGAAGTGCTAGATGATACACAATTGATAGATATGGAAAGTAAATAGTGTAGATTTACCTGGGACAACCATAGAGAAGGTGAAACAAACATTAGAGAGAGACTGGATAGAGCACTAGTAAGCCCAGAATGGAGAGTAATGTTTCCAGATGCAGTGGTTTTTATTCCCCCAGCAATTGGGTCGGACCACTCCCCTTTAATTCTGGACACTAATCCAGATTACAAAAGAGCAAAGAAAATGTTTAGATTTGAGAGCTTTTGGACAGAGGAGGCAGAGTGTCAAGAGGTGATCAAACAGAGTTGGCAAAACAGAGTTCAAGGATCCAAAATGTATCAGTTGAAACAAAAGATCAGAATCTGCACCCATGATCTAAAAAGCTGGAGTGTAAAGCATTTCAAGAACAACAAGAGGCAAATTGAGATGAATAATGAAAGATTGATTAAGCTGAACAACGATACAACTCAAGGAAGACAAATAACAGAAATACATGGACTGAAGGAGGAGATTGAAAGATTATGGCAGAGAGAGGAACAATACTGGGGACAAAGTGTGACGCCCCAAAATCCGGGGGTCCCGTTGATAACCCATCAACCCGCAGAAACATCCGTGGATATCGCTCAACCCGACACCACATCAAGAATATCTTTAAGCCGGGATTATAATCCATAATGAAAATTCGGTTTAACATTCATTTAATTCAATTAAAGTCCCATACACCGTGGTTTGTACCCCATTAGGGTCCACTTTGATCATTTAAAGGAAGGAAATTCAAAGCCCAAAGATTTAGCAAAACATTTAAAAATTTCAGATTTTTGGAATGACTACCGGTAGCTGTTTATCGACTACCGGTAGCCGAAACATTCTGGAAATCAACTACCTGTTGTCTACCGGTAGCTGTTTCCTTCTGGAAAACAACTACCTGTTGTCTACCGGTAGCCGAAACATTCTGGAGCTACGACTACCCGTTGGCTACCGGTAGCTGTTTTCTTCTGGAAAACAACTACCTGTTAGCTACCGGTAGCTAAAGGCAGATTTTGCCAATTTCATTAGTTTTTCATTTCCAACTCATTTCAAACCTTCCCAAGGTCATCCAAAACATGTATAACAAAGTTTCTTACCTTATACATGATCTCTACAAGGTTCTATTATAAGTATTCAAATATGATTACAATATTTACATGTCATAAACCATTTTAAAACAAAAGGTTTACAAAATCTTGAGGTAAGGCCACACATAGGCCCCCTTCACCCTTGACGCTCTCCATGGGAGTCATCCACCGGTGCCAACCCCACACCTGAAATTGTTCCCGTATAGGGTGAGCCAACGCCCAGTAGAAAACTTCCTACAAAGGCTACTCCCTCCCTAGATGCTCATGCTCATGCAACATTTATGTATAGCACATAACCAATCATTTCACATAAGGATATGCATTCAAAATTAGAATGCAACAATGTCATGCCATGAAATGAGATGGAAACTCACTCATGCAACTTCAACCTGAGCTCTCCCCAGCTCCCCAACGCATGCAAGTGTCAATGTAGTCGAAACCGCCATTCTTCTTACACATCAATGACGTTAATCACTCTAGGGTCTTGTATAGGGGTGGATGTTCATGGGCTTACACCAAGGGTCTCCAACCCACACGGAATTCACGGACTTCCACCGAGGGTTCCGGATACACCCACACACTTTATGGGCCGAGCCAAGGGAGTACGTACCCCAATCACCGGGCTTTGCACCCGAGAGGTCGTCATGCCTCTTCTTGCTACCCCAACCCAATTCTATTTCATGCATAAATACGACCCAAAAGAATCTTCAATCCCTTTCTTCCGAGTCCCTTTATCAATTACCAAGAGTGGCATTTGACTAACCATGCATACCCACACTCACACCCATGACATGTGTCCATGAATGTGATGTCATGACCATGCTCAAAATGCAATGACTACCATATGAGCAACATTTCCCACACTCATGCATATAACTCATGAATGTGATGACATGATCATGCCCAATATGTAATGTATACTACATGAGCAATAATCAACACATATCTTCACATTCCATGGAATTTAAATCATAAACATATAAATTCCATAAACCATCATAAACAACATATCAATGAGCATATGTCAACACATTCATAACACATTCCAACATGTGATTCCAATGGCATCAAACAACCATTTAAACAATCAAGGCATTTTATCAAACACCTTATAGGCACAAATTATAAACACATAGCATGCTTATCCAACACTTTCAAGGCACATTTCATAACACATAGCATGCCCCCAATAGCCATAAGTCACATAATGAATTACATGTAACATCCTTAAATCAAAATCAAGCTAGGATCTAGCCTAAGCCATTTTCATGCTCCCTTTTTCACTTTTATTCCCATAGACACATATATATAAGACAATACATATGCATATACAACTTAATCCTTAGTCTAACAACAACTAAGGTAAGAATAGTCCAAGGTAGGAAAACCCCTACCTCAATAGAGATGTAGGCAACCTCTATACACCAAAACCAACCAAAAAGCTTTGATCTCCCAAATTTCTTCCCTTGAATATTCGGTGAAATCACTCCCCTTTTGGTACGTAGACGTAGCCCTCGACGAGTAGACGAACTTTAACTCTTGGACTATAGCCTTCCAACCAAAGGAACTTGGTGGATCTTGAAGAAGAAAGGTAGAAAATTAGGTTTCTCTTTTCTCTCTCCTTTTTCTCTCCAACGTGTGAGCTCAGCCGGCCAAGAGAAGAAGAAAATCTGATTTTTCAGATATTTTGGCCCCTATTTATAATTTTAAATGTGTGGTCTACATCGCACCACTCGTTTATTACCTTCGGGTCCGTTTTTCGTCCCGAAACGACTCATTAAGTCCCGGATTAAGTCCAAATAAATTTTATTGGCACATTAATCCAATTATAAGGAATTTTAATATTTCTCGTTTTTGGGGACCTTTAAAAGGTCAATTGCCACGCAGTCGTCTCGATCTACGTGCAAAATCCGACTCTCTCAGAATTCGACGAATTTTCTGGTGGTTACTAGATTTCGCGTTGCGAATCCAATGGCGCACTCCGTTCCCTCCTCCGAGGTCTAGAACATATGTATTTTAAATACATGCAGTAGTGACAAATTACCATTTTGCCCTTTTTCAGAAAAAGTTCAAATTTTCCCGGGTTTCACACAAAGGTTGAGGTTGAGATGGCTAAAGTGGGGGGATAGAAATACTAAATTCTTCCATGCCACCACACTACAAAGAAGACAAAGAAATAAAGTGGTGATGTTGAAGGTGGGAGAAAATGAATGGATCACAGAACAGGAGCAAATTTATCAGGTAATTGGGAGCCACTTTAAGGAGGTGTTTGTTACTGAAGGACAACAAGATTATTCACAAGTTTTACAATATATCCCACGGGTGGTTAATGTAGAAATGAACAATGCTCTTACTAGAATTCCTGATTTTGAGGAAATAAAGAAGATAGTTTTCAGTCTAGGAGCATTGAAGGCACTTGGTCTTGATGGTTTATCTGGAATATTTTATTAGAAGTACTGGGATATTATTCAAAGAGAGGTGGTTGGGGCAGTGCAGGCTTTTTTCCATGTTGGGTATATGTTAAGGGAGACAAATGAGACTAACATTACACTTATTTCAAGGTGCAACAACCAGAGGTGATTGGGGAGTATAGACCTATAACTTGCATCAATTTTATTTACAAAGTCATATCTAAGGTGATCACTACAAGATTAAAACCATATATGGCTCAACTGATATCGCAGAATCAGAGTGTTTTTGTGGGGGGGAAGGCAGGTTCAAGATAACATAATAGTGGCACAAGAGGTTCTGCATTCACTAAGACAGAGGAGGGCGACCAAGAAATACCAGATGGTGGTAAAACTGGATCTGGCAAAAGCCTATGATAGGGTGGAATGGGATTTTTTGAGAGATATGCTGTATAAGATGGGGTTTGATGGCAGATGGATTAATTTGGTAATGCAGTGTGTGACAACTGTCCAGTATAATAATATGGTGAATGGAATACAGGTTGTAAGGGTGAACCCAATACGAGGCTTAAGGCAAGGGGACCCTTTGTCCCCTTTTTTGTTCATACTGGTTTCAGAATGCCTGACCAAACTCATGAATAGAGTAGTGGAGACAAATCAATTCAAAGGAGTTCAAATTTGTAGGAATGACCCTAACCTTTCTCATTTACTGTTTGCTGATGACTCTATATTTTTTTCGACAGCATCTATGAGGGATTGTCAAGCTTTGACTGATGTGCTGAATCAATACTGCTATGCCACTGGACAACTAATCAACCTTAACAAATCAGGGATCCAATTTAGCAAGAACACTCCACTGTAGCTCCAACAAGATTTGGCTTACTTCATGAGAATGTCTCTCCTACGAACCACATGAAAGTATCTAGGGTTACCTATTGAATGGGGAAGATCAAAAAAACAAACTATGTCATGGTTGAAGGAGAGAATCTTGAGCAAGATAGCAGGGTGGAAAGAGAAGGTACTGAATCATGCAGGGAGAGAAACTCTACTTAAAGCAGTGGTACAAGCTATTCCGACTTATGCCATGACCATTTTCAAACTCCCAAAAGCAATATACCAAGAGATTACTGCTGCAGTCTCGGGGTTTTGGTGGAGTAAAACAAATGGGGAAAGAGGAATTCACTGGAAGTGATGGGAAATGGTAACGAGAGGGAAATAAGAAGGGGGGCTGGGCTTCAGGGATTCGGAAAACTTTAACAAGGCAGTGTTAGCAAAGCAAGCATGGAGGTTGTACCAAGATCCAAAATCCCTATGGAGTAGAGTGCTGAAGGTGAAGTACTTTCCGAATACTACTTTGTGGCATGTTAAACCAAAGTCCAACAGCTCATGGATATGGAAAATCATACTCGCAGGGAGGGATTTGTTGGCAAAAGGAACCATATGGCAAGTGGGGAAGGGTAACTGCATTGATTGTTGGGAGGATCATTGGGTCCCTGGTTTTAAGAGTACAGTAAATCACACAGAGTGAAGTAAGGAAGGTGCAAGAGCCAATTCACTATCATATGAGGAGGTGGAAGAAGGATGTGATTAGAGAGATTTTTCCAAATGAGATGGCCACAACTATTCTGGTTGTACCATTATCAGAATTAGAGCACGAGGATAAGGTAACATGGGAAGCTACAACTACTGGACAATACTCAGTGAGGAGTGGATACCACTTGGAGGTGAGTCTGAATGAACCTCAGATTAACAGAATGCAAGCCTCTTCATCTTTTAGACCAAAAGATGGGTTTTGGAAGGCTATATGGGCTATTGAAGCAACGCCAAAGATTAACTCTTTTATGTGGAAGGTGGCGGTGGGAGCTATAGCAACAAGACAAAATCTATGAAGAATGAAAGTATGTCAATCTCCTTTATGTTTGATATGTGGAAAGGAAGAGAAAACAGTGGAACATCTTTTCCTTCAGTGTCCTTGGGTGAGCGAGGTATGGGGAAAATCTCCACTGGAAATTAAAGTGGATAGGTTTAAAGTTACAAGGATTGAGACTTGGTTGATGGACCATTTACAAAGTGGTCAAGGTAGAGGTTGGAGTTATAAAGAGAGTCAATCCTTCATTGCCTTTTTGATGTGGTTTATTCGGAAGGGCAGGAATAATTGGTGTTTTAATTATAAGCCTGTAGATAGCATGACTGTTGTTAGACAAGCAGGGATGGTTGTAACAGAATTGTAACAACTCAGAGAGAACGGAGCTGATAAACAAAGCAAGGAGATGGTTGCAGCTACCTGGATTGCCCCACCACATAGTTGGGTTAAGGTAAATTGTGATGGAGCTTTGTCTGCAAAAAATGAAGAAAGGAGCGTATGAGCAGTTGCCAGAGATCACACAGGGAAGGTTGTTTCTGCTTCATCTAGAAAGATGAGTGTGGCTTCTCCGTTGGCATCTGAAGCTTGGGCGATAAGAAGGGCTTGTAACATGGCAAAGGCTGGAGGTTTGTTATTATTGAAAGTGTCATGCCCCGAATTTCCACAAACCCGGGAAGCGAGTGAAAAGGAAGAAGAAAATTAAATGAAAGGTTATTAGGTTGGATAAATTGGTTTCTCATTCATTTCCCACATTTTTCCAAAGTTTTTTTCAAGGCACTTTTCTTCCATTTTTAGCCTATTTCTTCAAGGTTTCTAAACCCCCCCCCCCTTTTTGACATCATTCCCACCTATTTAAAAGGTATTTTACACACTTAACAAGTCTTTTAATTTTTCATAAAATTTAGACATAACCTCCTTTGTTTTCCAAGCCTTTTTCCCACCTAATATTCACAATTTTCATATGCATAAATATATCACAACCCACCCTCACTCGGTGGCCACATCCCATGTAAATTAAACATACATCCCTTGTTCTCAACATACACATCTAATTGTCTCAATATACACATATGATACTAATTAAATACAGATGTCCTACATATCAATTGGGTTTACACCCTTACACTTTAAAATGACCCAATGTCTATAATCCATTACTTTTCCAAATTGAAATACAAGTCATTTGGGCATATGCCCATACATACAAAATATGCCCCAAAGGCCAAATATTCATTCAAGCCCCTTTTTCTCTCCTTCTTTTAAGACTTTCTCAAGTCTCAAGTACCGGGAGCCTCATCTGTAATATGATATCCCACGAATGGGTCAGCTCAACTGCTGGTATGACAAAATGCTAATGCTAGGAACAAATTTAAGGCGTGACATGTGCAAGTGTACATTTTAAAATCTACAACCCCGTACATTTTAAAATGCTATGCAATGTCAATATGTATGACACACCCATGCAACTCTATGCCACCCATGTCTCGCTTCACGGTCCGCCCGCGAGTACTGTCATTGGCCAGATTTTGGGTTTTTCACCATAGGATCTACACCCTCATAATGCATAGCACCAAGTGCTCAACCCACACTATGTTCCAAGGATTCATATATGCCAAGATGCCATGATTTTTCTCAATGTAAATTCTATGGAACATTTCATCAAACACATGGTGTGTAACTTAAAATATGCCTCATTCATAAAGTAAAACATAACTTCAAATTCACAACACTTTACCCACATGAATGTGAAGCACCATTTAATGGATTAAACATATGATCAAGTTTCATGTTCATTACTTTCACAAATTCTCAAGGAAAATACAAATACACAAACTACAAACTCATGAAATAAATCATAACTCTCAAACCACAAGAGTTTCTCTACATGAACATAAGTTAAAATATAATAATCCAACACATAAGCAATATACACCTTTATCATAGTAACAAATTGTCAAGAAAATCAAAAAACACAAAAGTACTTAAACCACTAACTCTAAGTTTTCAAAGCAACTACCAACTAAATCATTTTCTAACATCAAGTATACACCTAAATCATTCAATCAACACATAGAAAGGCAAGAAAACTTAAATTTATTCCCAACTTAGTAAAATATCATACCTAGAATGATTTTTCTCAAACCAAGGGAGTTGTGTTCGCTTTATAGCCGAACCGATCGGTGAGAATATAGCTCTTGTTGAGAGGAACAACTTCTTAGAAGGAAGTCTTGCAAGAATCTTGGCCTAGGAATGAGTTTTGGTGGCTTGAAGAACCTAGGGTTTTTCTTCCTTTTTACTCCAAGAACGTGTATTGCCCCTTCCCAGCTGAAAAACTGTTATTTTTACACTAAAGGGGCTGTATTTATAGTGGAGGGGCAAATGTGTAAAATGACCCTTTTGCCCTTGATGATCCGGGACCCCGTTATTCTACAACTCGTCCCGAAACGCCTCAATTCGACATTTTATTTTAACCAAAGTTCTTAAAATTATTTTAAATGAAAATTTTCAAAAAAATATATTTTTACTAGTGGCCGGTCCCACCTAGGCCACCTGAGATGCCCTTTTTGTCCAATTTTTGAAACTATTTTCGTTTAGGCTCAAATTCACACAGTAGGTGTATTTTAACATTCTAAGTATGTTTCTCTTCTATGGCATACTCAAATTATGCTCTTAAACATGACCTATGCCTAAATGATGCATATGTCGTGCCCTACCGGCAAATGGTGCATGAATAGTGCCCTACCGGCAAAATTGAAAAATTTATCCTCACTTTTCAGATCTCTACAGAAAGTGACTCCAAAAACTCTCATTGATTCATTGGAAAAGGGGCCTGCTGAATCTTTAAGGGAAGTTGAACCAATACAGCGAGATATATGGCAGGTATCTAGACAGCTCCCTTCAATTTAATTTCTTTTTGTCAAGAGAACAGCCAATCAATTGGCTCACTTGATTGCTCATCAAACCAGTAGTGGGAGTGCTCCCCTAGACTAGTTCTTGAATCCTTCACAAAAGGTGATGCAACTGATCCAAAAAGAAGCAAGAGAAGGCATAGGATAGTAGAAAGAGATGTAACAACTTTATTGTAATTACGTTATTATAGTTTTTTATGTTATATTAATGACCAAGAAAAAAAATATCAATCACTCTTGTGCTAAGTTAAGTTGAGGGATTCAAAATACTAGGTGTTCCAAAAAAATGTTTAATTATTGTACAGATGAGAGTGTTAATCCCATCTGGTTTTGCTTTTCCAATATCTTCATTTACTATATTAGGTATATTATTCAATGAAGATCTAGATGAGCTAGTCATAGAATTAGATCTGAATAATCTACTCATTTTTAAATCTAATTTTTTCAATTTTAGATATTACTATTAAGTTTCTTCTTCATTATGCATACCCCTCTTATACACATACCTCCTAGATTTGTTGTCATTATTCCCCTTCACTGCCTCTCACTAGGACTTACACTAGGATCTGGACTCTCTAGGTTCTGGTGGCAAAGTTAGGGTGACAAGGAAGATAAGACTTAAAAGAAATTTACTAAATGAAACAATAAAGATTTAAACCAAGTAAGATGATCCAAATATAACTCAATGGTTAACTATCCAGGCCGTCAACTTGGCTCTGATACCAAAACAAGACAAGATGTGGAATACATGAGTATACATAGGATGGAAGATAGATATAAGGAGTGGTGATGGATTAAAGCAAAGATATTTACTAATTGTACCATCTAAAATCACTTGAGATCAATACGTCTTTGTACCATCTAAAATCACTAAGTGTTGGACATCTTAAGTTACTTAGCTGATCATGGATTCTTGATGTTATGTTACTAGGTGTTCCAACAAAATTTTTAATTATTGTATAGATGAGAGTGTTAATCCCATCTGGTTTTGCTTTTCCAATATCTTCATCAAATATTGGCATATCTTCATCATCTCTTTCAACAGCATATCTGATGCTATCTCTAGATTCTTGGTTAAGATAGTTATCCCACCAATTTTTTAACACTCCTATGAATCCAGAAGTAATAAGGTCAACTATTTCTGGTTCAGTATGATCAAGATTGTTAATATAACTGTTGATAACCATAGACATATGATGAAGTTTGTTAAGTATTTCTTGCTCACCTAATCCATCTATGTTCCATTCATAGAGTTTATTGGATTGGACTGAGATTTGGTTATTAAGGTTCCTTTCTTCAAATTGAAGATCAGGAGGTGCTGGTCTAGGGTACCAATTTTTTGTGGTACTGGTTGGATTGATTCTTGCTATTGTTAGCCTGTTAAGATTTTGACTATCAAACTGTTCTTCTAATTCTTTGATTTTAGAATCAGTAGAACTTGGTGTACTAATTTCTGAGGATTGATTGTCTTCAGAGGTTAGTTCATCATACTGTTTGATAGCATTTACTTGAGAAGGTTTTACTTCATCTTTCATTTTTGCTTCCATCTTTTGTAAACCCCCACATTCGTATCTTTATATAGTTATATGATTATGTTTTTAGATGCTAATATATGTGATGATGTATGCATGAACTATGTAGATTTTAAGAGTAGAAATAAAAATGTTAGTTGAGGTAATAGGGTATGTATTGGAAGCTAGAAAGTATTCCGGAGTGAAAGCACACTTAAGAGAAAATTTGGGTAGAAAGGATTTTGGATACTGCCTAGTATGTGGATCATAACTTTTTATTCTGATGTCCTTTTGATCTAAAATTTTTATAGTAGATAGCCTACTTCCAGGGCTACAAAATTGTATTTCACAAAAATTTTTCAAATCGACCTCTAAATAGGCCAAAACTTCACTGTACGTTTCAGCAGAAACTGGGATGACGTTCGAACGTGAATCGACGTTCGAACGTAAGTGAGTCCCAGTACTTTGGTGTCTGCAGAGCTCTGATGGAAATGAAAAGGTACTGGGAGCAACCAATGTTCGAACGCCAAAGTGACGTTCGAACGTGAATAAAAAATTTGCACTATTGACGTTCGAACGCCAATGACGTTCGAACATGAGTTACGAATTCTGAACTTCAGAATCGCGCAGAGGAGGCCATTTCTTCCACTATAAATACATAAGGACGCCTCTCTTTACCTCATTTCAACATTTCTAACCCTAGATAGTCTTAGAGAGGAAGAAAGAAGGGGAAAACACAAGTTCAATGGAGGATTTACACATTGAAGAGGATCAAAACTTCAAGTTTTTCAAGAACACTAAGGAAGAAGAAGGTAGGGGTTTGTTTCCACTCTTGTCCATTGAGGCTAGGATTTATATATATGTATATTTTGACTCTCA
This sequence comes from Ilex aquifolium, assembly GCA_951799425.1. Lineage (NCBI taxonomy): Eukaryota > Viridiplantae > Streptophyta > Magnoliopsida > Aquifoliales > Aquifoliaceae > Ilex > Ilex aquifolium. Next base: position 7,465,639 of record OX637401.1, on the reverse strand, counting down.
ATCTTATATATATGCTATGAAATCATTAATTCTTGATGCTCTTACAAATATTACCATGTTTTGAACAAAGCTATGGTTGGATAGCCATGAAATCTTTTTTTTTTCTTGTCTCAAAACCCTAGTTTTCAAGAGAAATGGATTTTTCTCTTGATTATTCCTTTGTTCTTGATTTCAAAACTCTAGTGCTTTGTATTGAACAATAAAATGGTATTTTTGATGATCTCTTGCATATTTTCTTAAATTGTTCTATTGGAATAATACATGTGAAATTTGGGGATTTTTGATTTACTTGTGATTTGAGAAATGGGTTTGTGTTGTATCTCTTGTGGATGTTTGGATGACCATGGGTGGCCGTTGACCGAGTATCGTAGAGTGGGTTAGATGCGTTTCTTACTCCGTGTGGGTTTGAAGGTTCCCTACCACTCGTAGTGGGGTTGGTGCCTTGCGAGGACCAAACCTGTAACACCCCGCATTTTCTTTTATATATGTATATAGATATATAGTAAATAATTGTTGTAAAAATGTGGATATGTGTAATGGTGTAAGAATGAACTATATAGATTGTAATAGTAGGAGAAATGCTAGAGATGCATATTGATTGGGAAGTTGAGTTTCAAAGACGTCTAAACTTGGAAAGGGTGATTAGATGAATTTATAAATATTTTTAGGTCAAAATAAGGTGTCCATTGAATCCGTAAGGTCGAACAACCTTGGGAGAGGTAATATGGGGTGTATTGGAAGCTAGGAAGTATTCCGGAGTGAAAACACACTTAGAGAGAATTTGGGTAAAAATGAGTTGGGACACCTTCTAGTATTTTGGTCGTAACTTTTTATCCTTATGTCCAATTGATCTGAAATTTGGACAGTAGATAGTAGACATCTAGGGCTACAAAAGTGTATCTCATGAAAATTTTCCAATTCGACTTCTAAATGAGTCAAAACTTCCCTGGAAGTTGAAGCAACCAAAGTGTACCGGTACACCGTATCGGTACGCCCGAACCAGTGGCTTAACCGTACCGGTACCGCGTACCGGTACCATACCGTACCGGTACCGCGTACCGGTATGCTTTCTCTTAGACGCGCCGAACAGTTAAAAAGTCGGGATTTTTGGGTTTAAAACACCACCTTAAGCCCTCATTTGCTCCATTCTTCACTCCACTCTCATACTAAACACTTTAGAACCCTAGGAGGAGATAAAGGAGGAGAAAGAAACACAAGATCACGAGGGAGTTACACTTCCAAAAAGATCAAAGCCCTAGATTTTTAAGAATACCAAGGTAGTGATTTTCTTCCATTCTTGTTCATTGATGTTAGGGTTATTATATATATATGTTTTGACTCCTAATCATATGTATTTGCTATGGGTTCATTGTTTCTTGATTCTCTTGCAATTGTTAACATGTTTTATACAAAGTTAGGGTTGTATACCCATGAAATCCCTCTTTTGTTTGAAAAACGCTAGTTTTCAAGAGTGATGGGTTTTCCTCTTGAACTCTTCCTTTATTCTTGATTTCAAAATCATAGTGTTTTGTGTTGAGTAATAAAATGCTATTGTTGTGATCTCTTGCATTTTTCTTGGTTGGTTATTGAAAATGTCACATGCTTAATTTGGGGATTTTGAGATATGCTTGTAAATTGAGAAATTGTGAATTTTGTAGTTATTTGGAATTGTTGGTGAATTGAGAATATTTTGGTTTCCTCATTTGTATGGTTGTTGAGATGGACTTGGATTGCCTTCGAGAGATGCCGTAGAGTGTTAGAGGTTAGTCTATCCTAGTGGGGGTGAGATGGTTTCCTAACACTTGTAGTGGGTTGTCATTTGGTAATGCGACCATTATCGTTCACTGGAGTTCGAACAAGGGATGGTATACTTTTCCTGGGAAGGGACTCGTCACTGCCATTGGGATGGTAGACGCCCTTTCCTAAAGTGTTTGTGATTGTGATTGTGATTGGTGGACTAGGTATAATCGTTGGGTAGATTCATGAGAAGCAATCAACATACATGGTACGGGGATGAACCAATATAAATGGGATGATGGGTTAGACCGCCTTGGCCGGTGCATTGGCATGGGACAATGCATCGGAAGGCGCCCTTCCTAAATGGATTATATTTGGAAATGGTATATTGTTATGAAATTTATCTTAACCTTTCACTTGATTATTGTTACAGCTTAAACTGGAGATCTATTTAAAATGTCCTCGTTTTACTTCAAAAGTTATATATGATATTTGCGAAATGAGACCGACTTGCTTTACATGTTTTCTAAACCTTGTTCGGGTTTGGAAGAATTTTCTTACAGAGCTTCGTGCTCACCCCCTACTTAACAACCTTTTCAGATTACTCTCTCGAGGAAGAGCTGGGAGTCGAGGAGCCCGCACACTGGGAGACTCCGATAGACGGGAGCGTGGATCCCGAGGTGGACGCCTAGAGCGACACTTTCTTTTGTTCTAGACTAGGATATTCATTTTGAACCTTGTGAAGTCTAGTTTTCTTTTGTTATTTCCGCTGCGCTACATTAGTTGATTTTTGGAATGTAAAGGCCAAAATGGGTCTATTCTTTTGGGATAATGCTGTAAATTTTATGGATGACTTTATGAAGTCTTATTTATTGATGGATTATTTTAGTGCTCTCCTGATGTGAATGTTTTAGAATGTAATGCCGTCTAGGGTGGTATTTGGGGCGTTACAAAGTTGGTATCAGAGCCTAGGCTTTAGGTCTTACATGTGAGCTGTAGGTTATGGATTACCACTAGAGATGTAGGTGTAGGGTGAAGGAAATTGTTAAGTTAAATTTTGTATATGCCTTGTGCTTAAATCAAGACATCCTACATATCACTTTAGTTTATATCTTGCACATCAAGGAAACTAAGTTGTGAATTTATGTGCAGGATGAACGGCGAACAAGGACGGGGACGCGGACGTGGCCGTGGCCGTGGAGGTCAAGCGAATCCACCACCACCACCACCTCCGGATGCCATGCAAGGCATTTACCAATGCTTGAGGAAGCTCACCACTTTGGTACAAAACCAAAATGGTAACAACAACCACAATGGTGGAGCTCATCCTCTCGCTCAAGTACCGGGCAATGGGAACGGAGACCGAAGGATGATAGCACTTCGGGAATTCTTAAGACAACGACCACCCAAATTCCAAGGGAGCTCCAATCCTTTGGAGGCGGATAGATGGATCCGCCGAGTGAAGAAAATCTGTGACGGCATGGGAGTTGCCGAGGAGTTGAGAGTTGGTTTGGCGACCTACCTGTTTGAGGGGGAGGCCGACTATTGGTGGGATGCCATAAAGAGGAGAAGGGACACCGACACACTCACTTGGGAAGAGTTCGATCAACTTTTCCAAGATAAGTACTTCCCTGAATCGGTCAGAGACCAAATGAAGGCGGATTTTCTTGCACTACGACAGGGTAGTATGACCGTGGCTGAGTATGAGAGGCAGTTCGACGAGCTCTCCCATTATGCTACGAGATTTATAGCTACTGAGGCCGACAGGGCCAAGCGCTTTGAGCAGGGTCTGAGGCCGATCATTAGGGAGAAGTTGGTGGCTCTCAGAATCCGTGAGTTTGGGGACTTAGTGGACAAAGCCGCACTTGTGGAGAGAGACATGGAGGATACTCAGCGGCGACAGAGCCTTATGAGGGGAGGTCCGATCAGGACGGGTGCTAGCGGCAGTGGAGTGCAGCGAGCGACACCTTACCGGCGCCCAGATCAGGCAGGGGGACAGAGACCCCAGGTAGCTCGAGGAGCAGGAGGTGTACCGGGGAGGACAGCCACAGACCCTCGTCAGTGTTTTGCATGTGGAGAAGTGGGGCACTTCAGACACAATTGCCCATCGCTTCCACCGAGGGACAACCAAGCGACATGACAAGTGGCTACAAACAAGCCACTACAGCAGCAGAGGCCGTTGGGAACTCTAGCCCCAGGCGGCGCCACTCAGGGGAGGGTATTTGCTTTGACCCAACCGGAGGAAGATGCCTCCAATGCCGTTGTGGAAGGTATCGTTCTTCTCTACAATTCTTGGGCCCGAATTTTATTTGATCCCGGGGCGACTCATTCTTTTATACGTACTGCGTATGCTACTAATTTGGGTTTGGATTTCGAGAAGCTAGAACATGCATTGAATGTTGATTTGCTTACGGGAGAACGATTGGATACAACTAGGGTATGTAGAGGATGTGTGCTTCACATTGGGGAGCAAGAGTTGATTGTAGATTTGGTGGTGTTAGACATGAAGGGGTATGACGTTATATTTGGGATGGATTTGTTGTCCGCTTTCCGTGCGGTGATGGATTGTTTTCGCAAGCGGATCTCATTCCAATTACCGGGAGGGGTAGTCTTTACTTTCATGAATGATCGTAATTCTTCCCATCCATTTCCTACTACGGGTAGTAGATTCTTGAAAGCGAAGGCGGGGAGCCAGTTGAGTTTCTTAGCCAGCTTAATGGGAGATGATCGGGATAAATCCCATGGGGACGTGGTGTTGATAGTATCAGATTTTTCGGATGTCTTCCCTGACGAATTACCTGGGTTACCTCCACAAAGGGAGATTGAGTTCAAGATTGATCTCTATCCAGGAACCGAACCTATATCCATTGCTCCCTATCGAATGGCACCTTTGGAGTTGAAGGAGCTAAGGAAGCAATTGGATCATCTATTGGCCATTGGATTTATACGTTTGAGCACCTCACATTGGGGAGCCCCGGTCCTCTTTGTGAAGAAGACAGATGAGACACTACGGTTGTGAACGGATTACCGAAGGTTGAATCGGGTTACCGTGAAGAATAAATACCCTTTGCCCCGAATTGACGATTTATTTGATTAGTTGAGGGGTTTGAAGTACTACTCCAAGGTTGATCTTCGCACAGGGTATCATCAAGTGCGGGTTAAGGAGGAAGATATTCCTAAGACTGCTTTTCGTACTAGGTATGGTCACTTCGAGTATACGGTGATGCCGTTCGGATTGACTAATGCACCAGCAGCCTTCATGGATTTGATGCACAGAATCTTCCGGTCTTACCTCGATCAATTTGTCATTGTGTTTATTGATGACATATTGATTTACTCACAGACTCAGGAGGAACATGCTTGTCATCTCTCTATTATGCTACAAACATTGAGAGAACATAAGTTATATGCGAAGATGAGCAAGTGTGAGTTTTGGATGAAGGAAGTGAAGTTCCTTGGCCATGTTGTGTCCGAGCAAGGAGTAGCAGTTGATCCCGCAAAGATTGAGGCCGTGATGAAATGGGAACCACCGAAGAACGTAACGGAAGTACGGAGTTTCTTGGGGTTAGCCGGCTATTATCGTAGGTTTGTGGAAGGGTTCTCAAAGCTTGCGATGCCGATGACTCGTCTTACAAAGAAGGGAGAAAAATTCGTGTGGACACAAGCGTGTGAGCTAGCCTTTCGCACCTTGAAGGAGAAGTTGACGACGGCTCCTGTCCTCATTATTCCGAGCAGTGGGGAAGGATATGATGTGTACACAGATGCTTCGCTACGAGGCTTGGGATGTGTTTTAATGCAAGGAGGGAAGGTAGTTGCTTATGGCTCGAGGCAACTCAAAACTCATGAGCAGAACTATCCCACTCACGACTTGGAGTTAGCCGCTGTGGTTTTTGCTCTTAAGTTGTGGAGATGTTATTTATACGGGGAGAAATTTCAAGTGTTCTCAGACCATAAAAGCCTCAAATATATCTTCACGCAGAAGGATTTGAATCTCCGCCAAAGAAGGTGGATTGAGTACTTAGAAGACTACGATTTCACGCTCAGCTACCATCCGGGGAAAGCCAATGTAGTCGCCGATGCACTTAGCCGAAAGTCTTGGGGTGAACTCAATGTTCTTGCAAGTAAATGGAAGTTGAAGGATGCCCTTGGAGATTTTGATCTATGGGTTGGAGAAGATGGATCCCGACCATGTTTGTTCAACCTGGTGGCTCAACCTACTCTCCAATGTAGGGTTGTAGAATTGCAATGCTTGGATCCTGAATTAGCGTCGATGTGAGCTAAATTGGAAAATGGAGAAACTATGGAGGGTTGGTCTTTAAGAAACGGAGAATTGAGATATGGGGAGAAGCTATGCGTTCCCGACGATTCGTCCCTAAAGGAGGAAATACTTGGAGAGTGTCATCGCTCTAAGTTTGCTATCCACCCTGGTAGCACAAAGATGTATAGGGACATGAAGCGTCAATATTGGTGGAGGGGAATGAAGCGAGATGTGGCCAAGTATGTGGCAAAATGTGCGGTGTGCCAGCAAGTGAAGATTGAGCATCAAAGGCCAGGAGGAGTCCTACAGTCTTTGCCTATTCCAGAGTGGAAGTGGGATCACATCACCATGGACTTCGTGTCGGGTTTACCACGGACATCGCGCGGGCATAATGCAATATGGGTCATTGTGGATAGACTCACCAAGTCTGCTCACTTTTTGGGTATGAAAACCACGGATACATTCGAGACTTTGAGCCAGCTGTATATCCGGGAGGTAGTGAGGTTACACGGCGTTCCGCTCTCGATTGTGTCGGATCGTGACTCTAGGTTTGTGGCGAGATTCTGGCAGAGTCTACAACAAGCGATGGGGACGGAGTTACACTTCAGTACGGCTTTTCATCCCCAAACGGATGGCCAATCCGAGAGGGTGATACAGATTGTGGAGGATATGTTACGCGCTTGCACGTTGGACTTCAAGGGGAGTTGGAACGACCACTTACCGTTGGTGGAGTTTGCTTACAACAACAGCTATCAGGAAAGTATTGGGATGGCACCGTATGAAGCATTGTATGGAAGACCATGCCGATCACCGACGTGTTGGTTAGAAGCCGGTGAGAGTAGTTTGTTGGGACCGGACATTGTTCGAGAAACTACGGAGAAGATTCAACTCATCCGAGAGAGGCTACGGACGGCGCAAAGTAGACAGAAGAGCTATGCGGACCACAGACGAAGACCCTTAGAATTCAAGGTGGGAGACTACGTATTTCTCAAAGTGTCGCCCAAGAAAGGAGTATTTAGATTTGGCAAGAAGGGAAAGTTAGTGCCAAGATATACCGGGCCATTTGAAGTGATCAAAGTTGTGGGCAAAGCGGCGTATCAGTTGCGATTACCAGCTCAGTTGTATGGGGTACATGACGTGTTCCATGTGTCGATGTTGAGAAAGTGTCAATCGGATGCAACGCCGGTTGTAGACTTGGAAGATATTGAAATTCAAGATGGAGCAACCTATGAAGAACAACCGTTGAAGATTCTCGATGCCAAGGAGAAGGTGCTCCGTAACAAAGTCATCCGACTAGTGAAGGTTTTGTGGCAACACCATGGAGTGGAAGAAGCTACATGGGAACCGGAGCAAGAAATGCGGGAGAAGTATCCATATTTGTTCGCTACTTGAGGTAAGTTTCGAGGACCAAACCTGTAACACCCCGCATTTTATTTTATATATGTATATAGATATATAGTAAATAATTGTTGTAAAAATGTGGATATGTGTAATGGTGTAAGAATGAACTATATAGATTGTAATAGTAGGAGAAATGCTAGAGATGCATATTGATTGGGAAGTTGAGTTTCAAAGACGTCTAAACTTGGAAAGGGTGATTAGATGAATTTCTAAATATTTTTAGGTCAAAATAAGGTGTCCATTGAATCCGGAAGGTCGAACAACCTTGGGAGAGGTAATATGGGGTGTATTGGAAGTTAGGAAGTATTCCGGAGTGAAAACACACTTAGAGAGAATTTGGGTAAAAAGGAGTTGGAACACCTTCTAGTATTTTGGTCGTAACTTTTTATTCTTATTTCCAATTGATCTGAAATTTGGACAGTAGATAGTAGACATCTAGGGCTACAAAAGTGTATCTCATGAAAATTTTCCAATTCGACCTCTAAATGAGTCAAAACTTCCCTGGAAGTTGAAGAAGCCAAAGTGTACCGGTACGCCCGAACCAGTGGCATAACCGTACCGGTACCGCATACCGGTACCATACCGTACCGGTACCGCGTACCGGTATGCTTTCTCTGACACGCGCCGAACAGTTAAAAAGTCGGGATTTTTGGGTTTAAAACACCACCTCAAGCCCTCATTTGCTCCATTCTTCATTCCACTCTCATCCTAAACACTTTAGAACCCTAGGAGGAGATAAAGGAGGAGAAAGAAACACAAGATCACGAGGGAGTTACACTTCCAAAAAGATCAAAGCCCTAGATTTTTAAGAATACCAAGGCAGGTGTTTTCTTCCATTCTTGTTCATTGATGTTAGGGTTATTATATATATATATATATATATATATATATATATATATATATATATATATATATATATATATATATATATATATATATGTTTTGACTCCTAATCATATGTATTTGCTATGGGTTCATTGTTTCTTGGTTCTCTTGCAATTGTTAACATGTTTTATACAAAGTTAGGGTTGTATACCCATGAAATCCCTCTTTTGTTTGAAAAACGCTAGTTTTCAAGAGTGATGGGTTTTCCTCTTGAACTCTTCCTTTATTCTTGATTTCAAAATCATAGTGTTTTGTGTTGAGTAATAAAATGCTATTGTTGTGATCTCTTGCATTTTTCTTGGTTGGTTATTGAAAATGTCACATGCTTAATTTGGGAATTTTGAGATATGCTTGTAAATTGAGAAATTGTGAATTTTGTAGTTATTTGGAATTGTTGGTGAATTGAGAATATTTTGGTTTCCTCATTTGTATGGTTGTTGTGATGGAATTGGATTGCCTTCGAGAGATGCCGTAGAGTGTTAGAGGTTAGTCTATCCCAGTGGGGGTGAGATGGTTTCCTAACACTTGTAGTGGGTTGTCATTTGGTAATGCGACCATTATCGTTCACTGGAGTTCGAACAAGGGATGGTATACTTTTCCTGGGAAGGGACTCGTCACTGCCATTGGGATGGTAGATGCCCTTTCCTAAAGTGTTTGTGATTGTGATTGTGATTGGTGGACTAGGTATAATCGTTGGGTAGATTCATGAGAAGCAATCAACATACATGGTACGGGGATGAACCAATATAAATGGGATGATGGGTTAGACCGCCTTGACCGGTGCATTGGCATGGGACAATGCATCGGAAGGCGCCCTTCCTAAATGGATTGTATTTGGAAATGGTATATTGTTATGAAATTTATCTTAACCTTTCACTTGATTATTGTTACAGCTTAAACTGGAGATCTATTTAAAATGTCCTCGTTTTACTTCAAAAGTTATATATGATATTTGCGAAATGAGACCGACTTGCTTTACATGTTTTCTAAACCTTGTTCGGGTTTGGAAGAATTTTCTTACAGAGCTTCGTGCTCACCCCCTACTTAACAACCTTTTCAGATTACTCTCTCGAGGAAGAGCTGGGAGTCGAGGAGCCCGCACACTGGGAGACTCCGATAGACGGGAGCGTGGATCCCGAGGTGGACGCCTAGAGCGACACTTTCTTTTGTTCTAGACTAGGATATTCATTTTGAACCTTGTGAAGTCTAGTTTTCTTTTGTTATTTCCGCTGCGCTACATTAGTTGATTTTGAATGTAAAGGCTAAAATGGGTCTATTCTTTTGGGATAATGCTGTAAATTTTATGGATGACTTTATAAAGTCTTATTTATTGATGGATTATTTTAGTGCTCTCCTGATGTGAATGTTTTAGAATGTAATGCCGTCCAGGGTGGTATTTGGGGCGTTACAAAACCACTATTCGCTCATGATTGATTGGAAAACGTTGTTGTTTCCTAACCTCTAAACATCACCCTCACCCTCAATGTGTGTATGGCTTATAGGAATGGGGGAGTGTCACTCTCCCTCCGGATGATGCACTCTCCCTCGGAATGATGCAAAAGATTAGGCAACAACGGAATGGTGGTGGATGGAATTGTGGAATGAACAAAATGTGATGAAAATGAAATGCGGTGTATGCACAAAAATGCTCCCCAATCGCAAGGAGTCTTTCGTGTGTCGGTGTTTTACTTGGTGGTATTCCAAGGTCGTCTTCTCAGGGAAGGAAAGAGAGTTGTGTGAAAGTGATTTTGGTGAACAAAAGAGAAAATGTAAAACTTTTGTTTGAGTTTTGTGTTTGGTTTGTAAATGAAAATGCAAATAAAGCAAGTGTTGGCTAATCCAAATGGTTCATTCCAATGGGAATACCAAATCAACTCAAAGCCTTCCTCCGATTGAGCATGAATGAACGATTGATTCGGGGGAAGCTAGGGACGAGATTGGTGAGTATCTAAGCATAAACCGTGACTAGGCCTACGGAATATCAAAGGCTCACCAACTCATCCACTCTCAACCCCGTCAAACCGAACCATTTGACTCTAAAGGGAGGAATGAAGAAGAGTTGAAAATGGTATTCCCAAGAGGAATTTTCCCTTGGATTAACCAACTTAAATCCTAGCTACTCATATTAACAATGCAAGACAAGCATAAAGGAAATGGACATGGAAGGGAAATGGAGCATGTAACTTAACTTACAACAAGAAATCTAAAGCTATGAAGGAAAAATATGCAATACCCAATATAAAAGCTTGAAATGAAGAAAACTTAAATAACAATGGTGAAATGAAGAACATGAAAGTAAACTTGCAATAAACTTGAAAGGAATGACATTAAAGACAATAAATGAAGCTTACAAGGTTCTTACATTAAACTACAAGTGAAAGAGTGGAAGAAAAATGCAAAAACGTCACTTTGAGCACTATTCATCATCTTCCCCCTTGGAGCTTTCTATATCTAATCCTAAGCTTAGGTAGCCAACTCCTTAATACAATGTGTGTGTAATGCTGAATATAATGGTGTGTGGGAGACTTCCAATTTCGTGCATGAGGCTCCCCCTTAGCTGTGTGCAGACCTCCCATCATAGGGGGCTGAGTTGAAAGCATTGGCAGGCTAGCCTGCAACTCCCCTGGCAGCCCACTTCCCTCTCTCTTTCATTCAATGCCAAGCCTCCAAAGTCTTCAAAATGTGTAAGAGATGCCTGTAAATGTGTAAGGAAATGTTGGGCTAGGCGTGGGAGAAGTGTAGGTGGGACCCCCAAGCAAGTGGAGCAAGAAAGAAGTCGTTCTGGGCACTTATGGATGACCTACCGGTAGTGACTACCGGTAGTTATTGGCTACTGGAGTGATAACTACCAGTAGTCATTTGCTACTGGAGTGCTAACTACCGGTAGGTCTTTCCAGTAGTTGTCTGCTCTGGACCAGTTTTCGTAGAATTGGCATAACTTTTGATCCAACCATCCAATTGAGGTGAAATTTGGACACAATATAGAAGACATCCAGATCTAAAACTTTCATGTTTTTAACTTTTCCTGATTCTTAGTAGATCATGGCCAAAATGGAGGAAAACCAAGGCAGTGCTTCCAAATGATGTGGCTGCTGATGCCCTTGTTCCCAAGCACTAATGCCTTATTGATTTCTTCACTTTTAAGCCTCCAATTCTTCATGTATTGTGTCTATGACTTCACCACACATCCATCATAGTTGCAAGGTTATAAAATACATGATTTAAGGTATAAAAACATGCAACATCAAAATATCAACATTATTGACAATTTTGGCTAACACTAAGTATTTAAATGCAAAAGTTGAGTTATAATGCATGTAATGAACCCTTCAAATATGCAATATTATGCGCTCATCAGCTCACATGGTACCGAGGCTGAGGGTTAGTATACTATTCCTGGGTTAGATTCGTCACTGCCAATGCGTTGGTATACGCCCTTCCTAAAGTTGGATATCCTTGCGAGGATTGGGTGTGTCTGTGTGTGGGCCAGGATATTCTCAATGTGTTTAATTCATGCGATATCATACATCATACCTGAGGTACATAATACGGTTACAGATACAAGTTATGTTTTGGGATACATTGTGGGTTATTGTGTATTGTTTTGGAAATGGTTTATTATACGAACTTGTTGGAAATGGTTTGTGGTTGGAAATTACTCATTGTTGGGAATTGGTTTTATTTCTTCATTTAAATCATTGTTATTGCTTACACTTGAGATCGGATGAATTGTCACTGCTTTCTTTCAAAAGTTATATATGATATTTGTAAAATGAGGCCAACTTGTTTTATATGTTTTCTAAACCTTGTTCGAGTTTGGGAGGATGTTGCTACAGAGCTTAGTGCTCACCCCCTACAAATAATATATTTTCAGATTATGGTTTAGAGGAAGAGCTCGGAGTTGACAAGCAGGTGCTTTGGGAAGCTCAAGTTGATGGACATGTAGATCCGGAAGGAACTGTATAGGATTGTTCTTTTTAAGTTCTAGACTAGGAGATTCCTTGTGAGAATATTGTTTATATTAATATTTTGATTATTCCGCTGCAAATTAATAGTTGATTTTTAGGATGTAATTGTCATAGTTGGGCATATTCTTTTGGATGTAATGGCCATGGTTTGGCTTATTCTTTTGGGATGATGTTGTAGATATTATGGATGATGAATGAATTTTTTTTTTTTTGAATTATGGATCTTATTAGTTGCTCTTAGGATGTGAATGGTTTTAAATTGTAATGCCGTCCAAGGTGGATTTTGGGGCGTTACATCTTTACTAGAACTTCATTTAACTTTTTTAACCTTTTGTCATCTGTTGTGGAGATGTCAAGCTTCTATCTTCGGGTAACTAAATTAGAGGTTTTTCTAATTTTTTACTGGTTTTGAGATCATCGATTTTGGTCTCAATTTTATCTAACTGTTTACCAATTGTTACCAAAGACTGATTGGTAAAATTGTTTTGCTCAATTACTTGCCTATTAGATTCGTTAGTGGGAATCTTAAAGGGTGAAGCTTTTACTTCATTGTCTTTGTGTTTAACTAAAATAGTTTCTACTGGAGGATGACTTGAAGATACTGTTGTAGTATCGTCTTTCTTCCATTTGTGTTGAAGAAAAACATGAGTATCATGAGTCACAAGTAGATTGGAGTAAATGGAATATACCTAGAGTCCCACACAGGGAAATCTATAAAACTAGTTGGATCCCAACAGCTTTTAAATATGAATTACAAGTAAAAACAATGGAACAAGTTTATGCTCTTACAACAAGAGGAGAAATAGGTCACTTGATCTTGAAGCTCAAGTGGTAAGATTTCAATCATGGGGCCGTGAACATGCCACCACTGTAAGAACAAGGATGGAATCTGGATTTTGAAATCTTTACTAAGTTGTATGAACCAGGAGTGAGTGTAAGACTCATCCTGATAGAGTAAAAGTTTAAACCATGATTTTTTATAATCATAGTAGTTAAACTTTATATTGTGGCCAGGGAGATCTCTAGAAGAAGAAGGGTGAGATCCCCATTCTTTTAAAGAAATAAATCTTTGTATATACAGAGAATGGTAAATTACTTTACTAGGATTTTTACTGTCCGGAATTCCTTTAATGAAAATGGACTGGGTAAAAAATAGGATATCTTGGTAGAACTGGAATGTCTTTTCATCATTGGAAGGAATGAAATTCCATCCGGGTTCTAAATAGGCATTTACTAAATCCTTGACACATATAGATAAGGCATCATTCAACAAACAAGGCTCCTTTCTCGTCAGCAAAGTAGCCAACAGCAATCAATCAGTCTACTTTTCCACCGAAAACAGATTCTCAGCAAAAAGCAGGGACCCACTCCTGCACAAAGTTAGCATTTACCCCAGCAAAAGGAATCTACCCCCTCTTTTCCACCGAAAAGCAGAGGTGAAAGTATTCCACCCCAGTTAAAGCAACAACAATAGTCAAAAGAGTAATCATTCCAAAGATTCTCTCAGAAATCCTTACACCTATATAAGGGTTTCACCCATTCTCAGCAAACCAAGCTTATTCAAGCTCACTACAAGCCAATATAAACACTCTCTCTCCCTTCTCTCATATTGTATCTAGCCTTCATACATGATGCAAATGAAGAGCTTCTTTAGCCAACAGTTTATCTTTCAGTAAACTATATGTAAGTTAATTTCAGTAAATTGTAATTTTTTATTTTGAATAAAGAATTCACTTTAGTAAATATATTTGCTTTAATCCATCACCACTCCTTATATCTATCTTCCATCCTATGTATACTCATGTATTCCGCATCTTGTCTTGTTTTGGTATCAGAGCCAAGTTGACGACCTGGATAGTTAAACATTGAGTTATATTTGGATCATCTTCCTTGGTTTAAATCTTTATTGTTTCATTTAGTAAATTTCTTTTAAGTCTTATCTTCCTTGTCACCCTAACTTTGCCACCAGAACCTAGAGAGTCCAGATCCCAGTGTAAGTCCTAGTGAGAGGCAGTGAAGGGGAATAGTGACAACAAATCTAGGAGGTATGTGTATAAGAGGGGTATGCATAATGAAGAAGAAACTTAATAGTAATTTACAAAATTGAAAAATTTAGATTTAAAAATGAGTAGATTATTCAGATCTAATTCTATGGCTAGCTCATCTAGATCTTCATTGAATACTATGCCAAATATAGTAAATGAAGAAGAACATGAGTATCATGAGTCACAAGTAGATTGGAGTAAATGGAATATACCCAGAGTCCCACACAAGGAAATCTATAAAACTAGTTGGATCCCAACAGCTTTTAAATCTGAAGTAAGCTTGGCATCTCCACATAGATCAGCTTGAGGTTGATGGACAATCTGAAGCTAACAACTCAGATAGCTCACATAGTTCACAAGGAATAGATTCCCAGCGGATACCCGTAACCTCCATCTTTGATATGGAAACCTTGGGAATAACGAAGTTGCCATCTTACGATGGATGTTCCCAAACTAAAGATGACAACAGGTTAAACTTAATTAATAAATTAAATCTTCAAAAATGGCACTCCAAAGTAAAAATCATAATTGACAATGATTATACTATTGATGTAATAGCCTTTATTGATACTGGTGCAGATCTAAATTGCATAGAGGAAGGGCTAATACCAACTAGGTATTATCATAAAACCACTGAAAGACTTAGTTCAGCAAATGGTAGTAAAATGAGTGTAAAATACAAGTTACCAAATGTACATATTTGTCAGGACAATGTATGCTTCAAAACATCATTTGTCTTCGTACAAAATATGACGGATAAAGTTATCATTGGTATACCATTCATATATTTGTTGTATCCTTTTACTACAGATATAAAAGGTGTGTCTACCAAACCAATTGGTCACCCAGTAACATTTAAATTTTTATCAAAACCCCAAGTCAAAGAATTTCAATCTTTTTCCAAATCTCACTATAGAGAACATTTAAATTTTCTCTATTGAACCAAACCTTGAGCTGATCTTCTGTTTCTAATTTTTCTTTAAATCTTTAAATCTTCTGGATTAAGATTGGGTTTGCCAACTGTTCTTGAATTCTTTTGTGATTAATTTCTTCTTTAAGAAATTTCACTTGATTAGTTTTCTGGATTACTAAATTAAGAGACTTAGAGATTGAACAATCTTTAAGTTGTGGCAGGTATCTTTTTGAAAGGTTCTGTCTTTGGACCCTGGTAGGTTGACTGGGATTGATATGGGTTAACTAATTGGCTAGGCTGAATTGAAGATATAGGATGGGCCATATATGGGCTAGATGGGCTTTGTTGTTGGGCTTGGTACAAGACAGTGCCTGGGCTTACTAAGGAAGACTGGTAAGTAGGTCTGACTGGGTTACCAAGTGGTTGGTAACGGTTTGCTATTTCAATGGTTGGTAGCTGGCTAGGTCTAGGGTTTGGGCTTGCTAATACTAACTGTTTTTGCTTGCTAGTATCCCTCCCGGGTTTTTGGGATGAGGTACCCTGTTTACTAGGTTTCCTGTCCGCCATGAGGTTCCTGCAGAACTATTTTAGTTAAACACAAAGACAATGAAGTAAAAGCTTCACTCTCAGCAAACCAAGCTTATTCAAGCTCACTACAAGCCAGTATAAACACTATATCTCCCTTCTCTCATATTGTATCTAGCCTTCATACATGATGTAAATGAAGAGCTTCTTTAGCCAACAGTTTATCTTTCAGTAAACTATTTGTAAGCTAATTTCAGTAAATTGTAATTTTTTATTTTGAATAAAGAATTCACTTTAGTAAATATATTTGCTTTAATCCATCACCACTCCTTATATCTATCTTCCATCCTATGTATACTCATGTATTCCGCATCTTGTCTTGTTTTGGTATCAGAGCCAAGTTGACGGCCTGGATAGTTAACCATTGAGTTATATTTGGATCATCTCACATATCGATAAGGCATCATTCAGGAAACAAGGCTCCTTTCTCCTCCGCAAAGTAGCCGACATCAATCAATTAGTCTGCTTTTCCACTGAAAGCAGATTCTCAACAAAAAGCAGGGACCCACTCCTGCACAAAGTTAGTATTTACCCCAGCAAAAGGAATCTACCCCCTCTTTTCCACCAAAAAGTAGAGATGAAAGTATTCCACCCCAGTTAAAGCAACAGCAATAGTCAAAAGAGTAATCATTCCAAAGATTCTCTCAGTAACGATGTCAAGGATTTAGTAAATGCGACATTCCAGTTCTACCAAGATATCCTATTTTTTACCCAGTCCATTTTCATTAAAGGAATTCCAAACAGTAAAAATCCTAGTAAAGTAATTTACCATTCTCTGTACACACAGATATTTATTTCTTTAAAAGAATGGGGATCTCACCCTTCTTCTTCTCAAGATCTCCCTGGCCACAATATAAAGTTTAACTACTATGATTATAAAGAATCATGGTTTAAACTTTTACTCTATCAGGATGAGTCTTACACTCACTCCTGCTTTATACAATTTAGTAAAGATTTCAAAAGCCAGATTTCTTCCTGGTTCTTACAGTGGTGGCATGTTCACGGCCCCATGATTGAAATCTTACCACTTGAGCTTCAAGATCAAGTGACCTACGGTCGTGCTGGAATTTTGGCCACCACTTAACATAAAATTGCCTGGCAACACAATTTGCTATAATTTTCCATTTCCAATTACAAATCCATGGGACTTTATATTTACTAATAAATATTAATAAAGCTGAAAACTGGCTCTCGTGTTTACTAGGTTTACAACAAGAGGAGAAATAGGTCACTTGATCTTGAAGCTCAAGTGGTAAGATTTCAATCATGGGGCCGTGAACATGCCACCACTGTAAGAACCAGGATGGAATCTGGATTTTGAAATCTTTACTAAATTGTATGAACCAGGAGTGAGTGTAAGACTCATCCTGATAGAGTAAAAGTTTAAACCATGATTCTTTATAATCATAGTAGTTAAATTTTATATTGTGGCCAGGGAGATCTTGAGAAGAAGAAGGGTGAGATCCCCATTCTTTTAAAGAAATAAATATCTGTATATACAGAGAATGGTAAATTACTTTACTAGGATTTTTACTGTCCAGAATTCCTTTAATGAAAATGGACTAGGTAAAAAATAGGATAAAAGTTGAAAATCCAGAGTTAAAAGTTAAATACATCAAAAAACTCAAAGGCTTGTTTGTCAAAAAAGACATTAAATAATCTTTTAGTGAAAAACAGCTAATTAGTTTTAACAAAACAATGGAAAGATTTAGTAAGGATAAAAAGAAAGAAGTAACCTTACAAGATCTCCAGAGTGAAGTTAACAAGTTAAAACAAGAAATAAAAGATCAAAAGCTCAAGATAAAAAGATAGAAGAAGCTTTTAATCTTTTCAAAGCAAAAAATAAGTTTAGTAAATCAAAGAGCCCAGCTCTTAGCCAAGCAGAAGATCAGCCTGAGGTTGATGGACAATCTGAAGCTAACAACTCAGATAGCTCACATAGTTCACAAGGAACAGATTCCCAGCGAATACCCGTAACCTCCATCTTTGATATGGAAACCTTGGGTATAAGCCCAACAACAAAGCCCATCTAGCCCATATATGGCCCATCCCATATCTTTAGTTCAGCCTACCCAATTAGTTAACCCATATCAATCCCAGTCAACCTACCAAGGTCCAAACACAGAACCTGTCAAAAATATACCTGCCAATAATGTCTTCTCTATTGAACCAATCCATGCTCATCTTAACGATGTCAAGGATTTAGTAAATGCCTATTTAGAACCCAGATGGACTTTCAAAGAATTGGAAGAACAGTTTGATAGTCAAAATCTTAACAGGCTAACAATAGCAAGAATCAATCCAACCAGTACCACAAAAAACTGGTACCCTAGACCAACACCTCCTGATCTTCAATTTGAAGAAAGGAACCTTAATAACCAATTCTCAGTCCAATCCAATAAACTCTATGAATGGAACATAGATGGATTAGGTGAGCAAGAAATACTTAACAAACTTCATCATATGTCTATGGTCATCAACAATTATATTAACAATCTTGATCATACTGAACCAGAAATAGTTGACCTTATTACTTCTAGATTCACAGGAGTGTTAAAAAATTGGTGGGATAACTATCTTAACCAAGAATCTAGAGATAGCATCAGATATGTTGTTGAAAGAGATGATGAAGATATGCCAATATTTGATGAAGATATTGGAAAAGAAAAACCAGATGGGATTAACACTCTCATCAGCAAAATCACCAGCAAAGCAGCAAAAATCCTCCTCTAAGGATTCCTGTAAGCAATAGAAGAAGAAGTCATCTGAGCTGATAGAATTAGCACAGAAGCTTCTCCAGCAAGCAGCCAGTTAGAGTAGTTCGTCTACATCCTTCCAAGCATCTGTTAGTCCATCCATGGATCCCTTCCAGGATGCCCAAGATCCTTACGAGGGATATGACAATCTGGATATCACTACCCCATGATCCTTACCTATATGTGTGATAGCTTCAATCACTACTTTCTTCTTCAAAAGCGTAACAAAAAGAATTAGATGTTACTAAGGAAGACTGGTAAGTAGGTCTGACTGGGTTACCAAGTGGTTGGTAACGGTTTGCTATTTCAATGGCTGGTAGCTGGCTAGGTCTAGGGGCACTTATAGTAAATCCTATAGATTAATACTAGTGATCTGGAATTTTTTACCATTCTGGTAAATACTCCATTAAGTTTTATTCCTAAGGTTAATTCCATTAGAATGTTGGGATCTTCTAGACTTAAAGTAAAGTCTGGAAAACAATTAAAATATATTGGTTCGTTATGAAGACCGGCTTCCATTATACTTAAGACACTCGGTTCATAATCTATGAATCTTTTGTCTCTTAAGGATAATAGAACTGCAGAATTTTTTCCAAGTTGTGTTAGAGGTTTGATTGCTACTTGAATTAAAGCAAGGTGGATAAAATTATATCCTTTTGCTCTATGTCTTTTAATTGCTTCTTTACTAAGTAACTGACAAGCTTCTTCCTCGTTTGTAAGAGCATAAACTTGTTCCATTGTTTTTACTTGTAATTCAGATTTAAAAGTTGTTGGGATCCAACTAGTTTTATAGATTTCCATGTGTGGGACTCTAGGTATATTCCATTTACTCCAATCTACTTGTGACTCATGATACTCATGTTCTTCTTCATTTACTATATTTGGTATAGTATTCAATGAAGATCTAGATGAGCTAGTCATAGAATTAGATCTGACTAATCTACTCATTTTTAAATCTAAATTTTTCAATTTTGTAAATTACTATTAAGTTTCTTCTTCATTATGCATACCCCTCTTATACACATACCTCCTAGATTTGTTGTCACTATTCCCCTTCACTGCCTCTCACTAGGACTTACACTGGGATCTGGACTCTCTAGGTTCTGGTGGCAAAGTTAGGGTGACAAGGAAGATAAGACTTAAAAGAAATTTACTAAATGAAACAATAAAGATTTAAACCAAGTAAGATGATCCAAATATAACTCAATTGTTAACTATCCAGGTCGTCAACTTGGCTCTGATACCAAAACAAGACAAGATGCGGAATACATGAGTATACATAGGATGGAAGATAGATATATGGAGTGGTGATGGATTAAAGCAAAGATATTTACTAAAGTGAATTCTTTATTCAAAATAAAAAATTACAATTTACTGAAATTAACTTACATATAGTTTACTGAAACATAAACTGTCTATCATCTTATCAACCTAGTTTATTACATAATAAACCAATTTAGATTAATGAAGGTAGAAAATCTGAATCAGCATATTCTAGTTTAACCAAAAGAGATAAAGAATTAGCAAATGACTTAGAAAGAAAATTCAAATTAAAAGGAATTGACACTTCCTCAGCAAATGTGAGTCAACCACGTTACACTCCACAATCACGGTTTCAGCAAGAAGAAGAGGATGACTTTTCACCATCTCCTTCTGCTACTGACCTGGAGAGTAACACTCCAGTAAGGAAGAATGCTAAGTAGGTCTGACTGGGTTACCAAGTGGTTGGTAACGGTTTGCTATTTCAATGGCTGGTAGCTGGCTAGGTCTAGGGTTTGGGCTTACTAATACTAACTGTTTTTGCTTGCTAGTATCCCTCCCGGGTTTTTGGGATAAGGTACACTGTTTACTAGGTTTCCTGTCTGCCATGAGGTTCCTGCAAAAATTCACGGGTTAGGAAATCAAGAATGCAGTTATTACTGCTTTTAATATATTCGATGTCAAAATCGAAAATACTTAGTATTTGCAAAAAAGAAAATTTTGAATTACTTAAAAATGGTATCATTAGGAAGAGCAAATCACATTGGTCATGCCCAGCTTTCTATGTCATAAAAAATGCAGAATTAGAAAGAGGAGCTCCAAGGTTAGTTATTAATTTTTCCAAATTGTGTTAGAGGTTTGATTACTACTTGAATTAAACCAAGGTGGATAAAATTATATCCTTTTGCTCTATGTCTTTTAATTGCTTCTTTACTAAGTAACTGACAAGCTTCTTCCTCTTTTGTAAAAGCATAAACTTGTTCCATTGTTTTTACTTGTAATTCAGATTTAAAAGTTGTTTGGATCCAACTAGTTTTATAGATTTCCCTGTGTGGGACTCTGGGTATATTCCATTTACTCCAATCTACTTGTGACTCATGATACTCATGTTCTTCTTCATTTACTCATCACCTCTTACTAAAGAGTGAATGAGAAATTACTCACTCTTCATGGCTTTAAGAAAGCTAGAAAAGTGAGTGATTCTCATCCCTCCAAGTAGAGGAACTTTTAATTACAAGTTAACGTTTACCAAAACAATAAGCTTATCTCCGACAAAGAATGAGTGAAAAACTACCCACCCTTCAAAGCTACAAGAGAGCTAGAAAGGTGAGAGAGGTTCAATCCTCTAAGTGAAGAAATAAGCTTTACAAAGGAAGCTAATGAAACTAATGATGAAAGTAGAAGAAAACTAGTTACTTTTGGAGGGTTTTTCCACTTCCAAATGATATATTTCGACAAGTTTCAAGGGATGGTATTTATAGACAAGGGAGGGAGGTAAATGACAGACCTAGGTGCTTAAAGTCCAAGCCTATGCCACAAAATTCGGGTGGAAATCTAATCTACCTGCGTTCTGTCTGAGATTTACATTCGAACGGTACTTGACGTTCGAACGTAAAAGCATTTCTTCTTTGAAGTGCATTCAAACGTCGCTGGAGTTCGAACATGGTTTCTAATGCAGCTTTGTTAAGTAACAACCCTCGTTTCATCTCCCTAGCAGCCTCTTGGAGATCTTGAATGATTTCAATGTGGCATTCGAACGTGGAAGCTTGTTTCCTCTTTCTTGAGTTCTCTTTAAAAACACATGTGTGTTGCTTGAAAGAGTGATGTTGTTGCTTTTAAACCCTTGTACTTTCTTTATCCTGAAATGTTATCATTTAAACACAATTAAAGTATAATTAATCTCATAAAAACATAGTAGGATGTAACTTTTAAGTATGCATCACCAGGGCCCACACTTTAGGGGCCCAAAAATATTGAAGCCCAGTTTAACTATGAGCAAATTTTCGTCTGTTAAGTCTGTTGTGTAGGAAATATGGGGCCCATAAATTCTATTTCAATCCATATTCAACTAAGATATGTTCCTTTTTAGGGCTCTTAGGTGGCATGAGTGCAACATTGTCTTGGGATGTTCCCAAAAAGTCTTGCCTTTAAATGCTCTCTCTCTAGATTTTGGAGTTAAAAAGTACTTTTCTCCCAAAAAAAAATGCTATTAACAAAAGTGTGTGTAATTAGTAATTGTTTGTGAATAGAAATTTTAAGCATCTTATTAATTTGTACTATTATTTCTTATATTTTGCCCTCAACCATTATATGGTCATTTTATGCTATTTTTTGTCAATTAGGTTTGTTTTAAATTATAGGATCCGATTACCATACCAAAACATATTTTCTTCGATACTACACATTCACTTTTCATAAAAAAAAAAAAATTTAGCACACATAAAAATTCTTTATTTTATTTTTTTAGTACTTCATATTTTTTCAATAAATATTTTCAAATCTTTCAACTCAAAATTAATGATTGAAATGATTAGACTTATCCATATAGATAAAAAGTTTGGATATTAGACTTGAATAATATTAGCTATTTTATTGCACTTAATCCTTGCTAGGTCCCCTTCAACAATTTTCGCCTTAGGCCTCCATTTACATCAAACCGCCCCTAGTTGTAGTGGGGGTGAACAGTGGTAGTAGTGGTGGTGAGAGACAATGATGGTTGTGGTGGGCGGTGACGATCGTGGTGGTGGCAATCGTGGGATGGCAACGGTGATGGTGGTGGTAGATTTTGGATGAGGATGGTGATAGTGGCAACCATGGGTAACAGCGGTGTTGGAGGTGGGTGTGGGTGGTGGTGGGAGGACGACAGTTATGGTGGCAGTAGTGGGTGACGACGTGTGGGGTAGGTTGTGGTAGTTGGTGGCGTTGATGGTGGGATAATGGTGGTAGTCGTAATAAATATAAGAATGAGATGATGGTAGTGGTGGGTGGTGGCAGTGGACAACGGTGGTAACAATTGGTGGTGAGTGAAGACAATGGTGGTGGTGGGTGATGGTGATGGCGGTGGCAATGGTGATAGTGGTGGTGGTGGTGTGGCGATGGTAGTGGTGATGGTGGTGGGGCAGTGGGGTGGGGTGGAGGAGGCAGCAGTAAGGTAGGGGTGCAACTTAAATTCAAACCGAGCCCAACCCAAAAAAAATAGGGATTGAGTTAGAATTTTTAATACTTGGGTTGGATCTGAGTGAAAAAACCCCAACCTGAATTGAATTTGGGCAAGCCTTGGGTTAAGGCCTCAAGTTGTCGGGTTCAATTCGAATATTAAATCGGGTTGAACCCGAATGTATATAAATACATAAATATATTTAACTAGGGTTAGTATTTATCTTCACTCTTCAGAGTCCAGACTTTCACTTCACTTCAAATCTTCACCCCTACGCCTCCATCACTCTCAGATCCCTCTCTCACTAGTCGCTCGTTTCTCATCTGGTCTCAGACTCTCAGTCTCCCTCTCTCACTCGTCTGAGTCTCGTCTCAAACTCTCAGCCTCTCTCTCTCACTCGTTACTCCTCTCTCTTTTATCAACCCGAATTAAATTACCCGAGCCCAGCCCAATTTTTAAACCGAATCAACCCGAATTCAACCCGAGCCAGCCCAAATTAAACTCGGGCAATGCTTGAGTTGAGTACCTCGTGTTGAGGTCGGGTTTGGATTTGGGTTAGGGTTGAAGATTATATACCTAGGGTTGGATTAGGATTGACCTCTCAACCCGCCCGAGTTGTATCCCTACAGTAAGGTGGGTTGGAGGAGGCAGTAGGGATGGTGGTGGTGGTGGGGCGGTGACGGTAACGGTGACGGTTCAAGTGGGGTGGTGACGATAGTGATGGTGGGGCGATGGTGGTGGTGGTGGGGTGACGGTGGTGAAGAGAAGTAAAAGTTATTTTTTTTTTAACTTTTACTTACTTATTTAAGTGGTAAAACTACTTTTAACTTATTTGAAAATAATTAAAATAAAATTTTTCAAACACTACTTTTTTTTTAAAGTGCTTATGAAAATTCATAAGTTCTAGAATCACTTTTAAAAAATCTCTCCAAACATCCTTATGGACCTATTTTTCCTATTAAATTTGAAGAGTTAATATTAACCGTCAGATTAATTTTAAAATAAAATTTAAAATAATTTCAACCGCGAAAAATAAAAATTATTTTTTATGTTGTACTTTATTATATATGTATATACATACACACAATTTGTTATATATATCAACAATATGTGATATACATACATATTTATATAATAAAGTAGCTAGATTTCTTTATCTTTAGTATTTCGCGGCTCAGATTGTTTGGCGATTACTGATCCGACGGTCCTCATACCAAATTTTCCTAACAATCTTATCTCTCATCTAACTTTATCCCCTTATCTCATACTAACTGATACAAAGACTTCTATCTGTCATCTAACTTTATATTTCTATCTTATACTATAACTTTTTCTCTTTATCACCCGATACACTCTCCCTCGTCTCTTCCATTTTTAAAAGCAAACTAAGTTTCCCGCCTTATCTCTCCCCGCAACCCAGCAACTCTCTCCCTCTCTTTCCCCTTATCTCTCAGTCACGCCTCTTCCTCTCTCTCTCTACACGCAGAAAACACACATGTGTTGTCCTATTCTCTCATACCCCTCTCTTTTCTCTTTTCTCTTTTCTCTTCTCTCTTCTCTTTCTGCAAGTCGGAGCTTCCAAATACTAGCCACCAGATAACCACCGGAGCCACCACCGAGGTATTCTTCGTATCCCTCCCCCTCTCTTTCCTTCCCTCACCTCTCTGTTTCCTTCTCCCTTTCTTCCTCCCTCTTCCTGCTTCTTAGCCCCCACCCACCTCCACGACAACCACCTCACATCGAACCCTCAAATCATCCTGTTGCGCTGCTCAGGTATGTCTTCTCTCACACACACACACACACACACACACGTAGCACCGCTATCCAATCCTTTTGAGTTCACTGGTGAATGCTTGAATGTTATTAGGTGCCTCATTTATCTATTTATTTATGTTCGTGGAATTTGTTGGTTGTATTGCTGCGAACTGTGTTTGATGATCTGGGTCTGTTTAATGTTGAAGGGGATGGATCCCATTATTACATGTGTAAAGACATTAAATGACATTAAATGAACTCACGTGAGGTTGACAAGACAGGGCACGTGACAAAGACGTAAGCTGCTCGAACAAATGAACCTAGCCGAGTTGATCAACCAGTTCGGCAAGGTACCAGTAGAGCTCGGCTTTTACCAAGCCGAGTTGATCAATCAGTTCGGCAAACATTGAAGTTGTTCGTTCATCATTATAGCCGAGCTGTTTAAAAAGATATACAGAAGAATAAATATTCGCCTAAAGTTTCGGCATTCAGATAAGCGAATCAGCGAAATTGTTGAGATACAGAAGGAATTGATGGAGAAAGATCAGCAACTTCCCAAATTGAATCACTGAATTAAAGGAAGGTGTGCCACCTTGAACCAGAAAACCTGGGAAACCCTAATGAGGTAGCGATCTATAAGAGGCAGAAGAAACTAAGGGAACAGGTATGCTGAATTCTCCCAGTCTTCTTGCATCTTATTGAATTCCATTACTGACTTAAGCATCGGAGTGCCTTCGATCGAAGCACTTCGATCTTAGGCAGTTTGTTCGTTTTGCAGGAAAGAGATTGGGAAGCCAAATTCAGAAAAACACTATCAGAATTATCAATCATTCCAGTATGAGGTATTCTCATTTTTTACCTCTTACATTTTGGCGCCGTTTGTGGGAATCTCATTTAAACAGAACAAAAAGCTACTATGTCAAGACTCAGAAGTGCTATTGGATCACCTATAGGCAGTCTTGCCTTGGGTAATTCCGATCTAGTGTCACTTCCTTCCGATGGCAACATCAGAGTACATGTCAACGGAAGCCCTGCTAAACCCCGCGAGGATGACGAGGTATCCTCAGCAAGCTTCAGACCTTCTAAGAATCCAAACCAGCAAGTTGGAAATCGCGGTGAATCCCTCCGTGCCGAGGGGGAAAATCACTCTATGGTAAAACTGGTCCAGTCTATGCAGGACCGGCTGGATGCTCATGACAAGTTGTTCAAGAAATCTTATTCCAGAGAGACGGATCTGCTGAAGGAAAATGAAGAGTTGAAATCCAAATTGAAGGAGTTGACTAGAAAAGAAAAGCGTGAGAGGGAAAGCCGACGAGAAAGTCCTGAAAAGAAGTTTGGCAGGTTCAAAAAACCCGAAACTGACAAGTACCAGTAGAAAAAACCTCGGGTTTCAGAGGAGGACTCCTGGAAGCAGTACATCGCTGAAGAGTTAGACAATCGCTTGAAGAAGTCGGAGCAAAGGTCGGCTAAGGATATGGCTAGAAGGGCAACTGGGGAGTATGGAGACGGTTCGGATTCGTCCCTTTTTTCCTCATGGATTGAAAAGGGGCGTATCCCGAGTAAGTTCACCGTTCCGAACTTCAGACTTTACGATGGAAAAACTTACCCATCTTCCCACATCAGACATTTCAGACAACTGATGACAATACATCTGAGGAATGAACCCCTGCTCTGGACGATATTTCCTAGCAGTCTTGGAGAGTCAGCCATGAAGTGGTTCGACAGCTTGCCAAGGCAGTCGATTGACGGCTGGTCGCAGCTAGCCGAACAGTTCACTGCTCGGTTCATAACGAGTAGCAAACAGCCTAAGGGCGTCGGTGCTTTGCTGACTCTGAAAAAACGAAACAATGAGACTTTGCGCGAGTATGCTCATCGCTATTGGGAGACGATGAACGAGGTAGAAGGTTGCAACCCTGAGATTGCGGTGGCATCATTCAAGATCGGGTTGCCAAAGGAAAACCCTCTGTACCAATCCTTAACCAGGAGGCCGACCGCAAACTTGGAAGAGTTAATGGCTAGAATCGAGAAATATGCTAAAGTCGATGATGACTTGTCCAGAGACGGGGGCAGGGATCAGTATAACAGAAGGCAGTTCGCAGGGAGAAACAGGCCGAGCCGAACAGAGAGATAGGGAGAAAGAACGAGAAGGAAGGGTTCTACACGAAGTCTCCTTTCCTTGGAGTAAACACACTGTTCAAAGAGCCCATAACAAGATATTGGGCCAGATCAAAGGAAAGCCATTCTTCAAATGGCCCAACAAGTTGATGGGAGATCCTTCGAGACGGAATCCTAATTTTAGATGTTCATATCATCGAGATGTCGGTCACATGACCGAAAATTGCCGAACCCTGAAATAGCACTTGGAGGAGTTGGTCCGAGAAGGGCACCTCACCGAGTTCATCGAGAGCGAGGCCAGGCCAAACGGAGGAAGAACCGAACCTAGGGGAGATAAGACCACGCCGGCAGGGGTAATAGATGTTATCCACGCTGCAACAAATCCACAGATGTCCACAAACAATGCTGCTAAGGCGTACATTCAGAAAGCCGCGAAGGAAAGAGAAGTCTATCAGCTTCGGCTAACCCCTGAGATAAGAAGCAAAAGGTTGAAGGTGGAGGAATCAATTGACTCCATTTGCTTCACCGAGCAAGATTTGGATGGGATTCATCAACCGCATAACGATGCATTGGTGGTAACACTTCGGATAGCCAACTTCTATGTGAGAAGGGTTTTGATCGATCCAGGAAGCGCGTCTGAGATTATGTACATTGACCTTTTTGACAAGCTCGGACTCAGGAGAGAGGATCTCAAGCCATCCAACACTCCGTTAGTTGGCTTTAGTGAAAAAACAGTCCTTCCCAGAGGAAAAATCACGCTGCCAGTAAAGACAGGACCAGTTGGTGTCATGACTGAATTTCTTGTAGTTGATACGGTCTTAGCTTACAACGCAATAATGGGGAGGTCGTGGTTACACGAGATGAAGGCGGTACCATCAACTTACCACCAGATGCTAAGATTCCCTTCTTCGGAGGGAATAGTGAACATCATAAGAGATTAGGTCAGCTCCAGGACCTGCTTATTGGCTTCGGTCAAAACGAAAAATGAATCAGAAGTTGCAGAAAAAAGTTCTGTTGCAAGTGGGGAAAAATAGCAATCAACGATTAACGGCTCGGCCGTTCCACACGACCGAGCTGACAATGAAAGTCCTAAAGTACCTTTAGGCACTGAAAAGGAAGCTACAGACCGTACAATTGAAGTTCTATCTAAAGTACCTTTAGATAAAGATGGTGATCCGGACAAGTACTTCCTACTCGGAGCATCTCTTAGCCCCGAACAGCGAAAGGAGCTCGTTTGCTTGCTTAAAGAATATGCCGACGTCTTCGCATGGAGCACCAGTGAAATGCCCGACGTACCGTCTGAGGTTGCGTGTCACCGACTGAATGTTGACCCGACCTTCAAACCTATTAAACAAAAGCTAAGAAGGTCGGCACCACAACATCAAGAAGCAGTAAAAGAAGAAGTGACCCGATTGCTTGAGTCTCAAACTATTAGGGAAGTGCAATATCCGACCTAGCTGTCTAACACAGTGGTAGTCAGCAAGAAAAATGGGAAATGAAGAGTTTGTGTGGACTTCGCCGACCTCAACAAAGCTTGCCCAAAGGAAAGTTTCCCTTTGCCTAAAATAGACCAGCTGGTTGATGCGACTGCCGGGCACGAGCAAATGAGCTTTCTAGATGCCTACAGAGGGTATCACCAAATCCCCCTGGCCAAAGAAGATCAAGAAAATACTGCCTTCATAACTCCTGAAGGGACATACTGTTACAAGGTGATGCCGTTCGGGTTAAAGAATGCTGGAGCAACATATCAAAGGTTGGTAACAAAGATGTTCTCGCACGTGATAGGCAACACTATGGAAGTCTACATTGACGACATGGTGGTGAAGAGTCATAGGGCCACCGACCATTGTGCCGACCTAAAAGGTACTTTTGATGTTCTTCGAAGATTCAAAATGAAGTTAAATGCCTCTAAATGCGCCTTTGGGGTGGGCTCGGGAAAGTTCCTCGGTTTCCTGGTTACACACAGAGGCATAGAGGTAAACCCTGATCAGGTCAAAGTCATTGAAGAATTGCAGTCACCCCGGACCGTGAAAGAAGTACAAAGACTTACAAGGATGGCCGCTGCGCTCGGCAGATTTATATCCCGAGCGTCTGATAAGTGTAGACCATTTTTTCAGTCTATCAAAGGAAGGAAGGGAACACTTTGGAGTCAGGAGTGTGAAGAAGCGTTTCTAAATCTCAAGGCATACTTGGCCTCACCACCAATCTTATCAACACCATTGCCCGAAGAAATTTTGTTCCTCTACCTAGCAGTATCTGAGAACGCTGTGAGTGGAGCGCTGATGAGAAACGACCATGAAAGATTAAGGCCTATTTATTATGTAAGCAAAATGCTTCTGGACGCATAATCAAGGTACACACCGTTGGAGAAACTCTCACTTGTGCTAATTAGTTCAGCCAGGAAGCTCAGACATTATTTTCAGGGGCATCAGATCACCGTGCTCACCGATCAGCCGTTGAAGTCCATTTTTCAAAAGGCCGACCTCTCTGGACGCGTTGCTAAGTGGGCTGTTGAGCTCGGGGAGTTCGACATTTTATTTGAACCAAGGAAGGCAATCAAAGGACAAGTAGTTGCTGACTTTATTGCCGAATTTCAACCCAAAAATAATTCAGAACCAAACAATGAGGCAGACGACAATCAGACGATGGAGCTCGGGGGCAAATGGACCCTATATGTTGATGGGTCTTCTAACCAAAAGGGCGCAGGAATTGGCCTCATTCTAGTGAGTCCGGATGGTTGTGTCCTAGAAAAGTCCATAAGACTCGGCTTCCACGCGTCAAATAACGAAGCCGAATATGAGGCCCTAATTGCCGGAGTGAAGCTCGCGGCCGAGTTGGGGGCACCAAAGCTTCAAATATTCTCCGATTCACAGCTGGTTGTAAATCAGATAATAGGGGAGTATGCGGCTAAGGATGAGAGACTGATGGCATATCAAGTTGTTGCTGAAAAAGAATTGAGCAAAATACCGGAGTATACTATCCAGCAGGTCGGAAGAGCAAGAAATTCGCATGCCGATGCACTTGCCTCATTGGCTTCTGCCATTGATCAGGATACTGAAAGAGCCCTCACAATTGAGTTCCAATCCGAACTGAGCATCAATCATAATAAAATTGACGAATTTTTGTTTAATGAAGCCGAACCGAGCTGGATGGATCCGGTCATTGCTTACCTGAAGAATGGTGATTTACCAGAAGACAAGAAGGAGGTTCATAAGCTACGATTGAAAGCAGCTAGGTATTGGTTATCTCCAAAAGACGAGCTTTATCGACGCTCATTTGGTGGCCCATACTTAAAATGTGTGCACCCGAAAGTTGTCCCGGACTTCCTGTCTGAAATTCATGAAGGAAGCTGTGGAGGTCACACAGGGGGGAGGTCTCTAGCTCACCGAGCAATCTCACAGGGCTTTTGGTGGCCATACATGCAGAAAGACGCCCAGCAGTTTGTTAGGCGATGTGAAAAATGCCAGAAATTCTCGGCAATTCCAAGGAAACCCTCACAAGAGTTACTTCCTTTGGCGAGTCCGTGGCCATTTGCGCAGTGGGGGCTGGACATAGTGGGACCTCTACCTCGGGCTCCTGGCAATAAGAAGTACCTTCTAGTTGCCACTGACTATTTTACTAAGTGGGTGGAAGCCGAGCCCCTAGCCAATATCAGAGACACCGATATAAGGAAATTCGTTTGGAGGAACATTATCACAAGGTACGGAATCCCTCATACACTTATCTCTGACAATGGCACACAGTTCGATAACAGTCCTTTCAAGGCTTTCTGTCAGCATTATGGTATTCGGAATCACTATTCCACCCCGGTCTATCCTCAAAGTAATGGGCAAGCAGAGATCTCCAACAAGACCATCTTGGATGGAGTCAAGAAAAGATTAGAGGATGCCAAGGGAAGATGGGTAGAAGAGTTGCCTAGCGTTTTGTGGACGTACCGTACCACACCTCGGCGCTCCACTGGTGAAACCCCCTTCTCCCTAGCTTATGGAATGGAAGCGGTAATTCCTTTAGAGATCGGCTTACCGACCCTGAGAACCGAACTGGTGCAAAGCAAAAATAATGACGAAACTATCAGCCGAGATCTTGATCTAGCAGAGGAAAAAAGAGAATGAGCAGCTATTACGATGGCCTCATATCGGCATCAAATGGCCCGAGCCTACAACAAAAAAGTTATGCCTCGGTCTTACATGCTTGGGGACTTGGTGCTCAGACGAGTGATGGGGTCGGCAAAGAACCCAACACATGGAAAGCTTGGAGCGAACTGGGAAGGACCGTACAAGGTAACCCGAGTAGGGGGCAGTGGTTACTACGACCTCGAGACTATGGATCACAGAGTCGTGCCGCGCCCCTGGAACACTGCTAATTTGAGAAAGTTCTATTTCTAAAAAGTACCTTTTTAAATGGAACTCTGAAGTACCTTCGGAGAACTTAAGGGTGCCCCTTGAGTTAGTAAAGTGTTTGTCAAAAGTTTAGACGAGAATTGAAGTTATTAAATAAAGAGATTTTTTGAAGATCCATTTGCATATTCTACTTTTCATTTACGACCTACTGCTAAGGCAGGGAGGCAAAAATCCTAATATAAGTAACTACTTAAATCAGGCGCAGCCACCCGATCTATTCCAATCCCACAGCTAGGCATGACGATGTAAGCTGAAAAAGGGATGGATTGGAGTCCAACAAGGTTGGCGGGTCGGTGCGTGGTAGAGACACTCTTAAATTCCCAAGGGATTATGAGTAACTCTACGAGAGGACCGAACTCTTTGAAGAAAGGCCGAGCAAGTGCCATAACTTCAGCAGAGGTAAAATATTTTTTTAAATGTTAAAGTCCTCACTAGAGGACCGAACTCTTTGAAGAAAGGCCGAGCAAGTGCCATAACTTCAGCAGAGGTAAAGTACTTTTTTAAATGTTAAAGTCCTCACTAGAGGACCGAACTCTTTGAAGAAAGGCCGAGCAAGTGTCATAACTTCAGCAGAGGTAAAGTACCTTTTTAAATGTTAAAGTCCTCACTGAAGGACCGAACTCGTTGAAGAAAGGCCGAACAAAGGCCATAACTTCAGAAGAGGAAAGAATTTTCTAAGTGTTGATGAAGAATTGTCTAAATGTTGAAGTCCCCACTAAGGGACCGAACTCTTTGAAGAAAGGCCGAGCAAGTGCCGTAACTTCAGCAGAGGTAAAGTACTTTTTTAAATGTTAAAGTCCTCACTGAAGGACCGAACTCGTTGAAGAAAGGCCGAACAAAGGCCATAACTTTAGAAGAGGAAAGAATTTTCTAAGTGTTGAAGTCCCCCCTGAGGGACCGAGCTCTTTAGATAGGCTAAGGGCCAAAACTATTAAAGTTTAATTATTTACATATTTTTAAAAGATTTGATCAAGTTCTATAAATAAAGCCGAAAGCAAAGATACCCAAAACCAAAGAGTTACTTGCATTAAAACTTCGAAAATATTACATCAAAAGATCATTACATCAAAAGTTGCAAAAAACTCTTTAAGTATTTTCAGGAGGTTGAGAGGAGCTAGGAAGGCAGTGTTTGGAGTAGAGCTCGGAAGAAGATGGGACCCCAGCAGTGATCAATGCAGCGTGCCAACCCTTGCTGAAATATGCCTCCTGCAGAGAAGGAATTTGGAGGGCCAAGTTGCTTTCTGCTTTCTCAACACCTTCATTGTAAGCAGCATCTTCTCGCTCTTTCTCCTCGGCCTTGTATCCCTCAAAATCCTCTATCAAGCTAGCATAGTCAACTTGGGCCTGGGAAAGTTCTACATTGGCTTCATGCTCAGACTCCTTCAGTTGACCTAGCTCGGTGTGAAGTTTCTGGTTCTCCTCGGTCAAGCTGTGGTTTTGAGCCTACAGAGCCTTGATTTCATCACAAAGCTTGGCATATTCTTCATCTACACTTTCCTTCTTTGCCAATGCTGAAGCTCGGGCATGGATGGCGTCTTTCATAGCTTTGTCCTTCCTGGCTATCCTAGCCCCGACCTCATGAACTTTTTGCAAACCCTTATTGAGGGAAAGGAAGAGAAAAACACTTAGAAAAAACAAATGTTTCAAAAAGCCAAACTGAGAAATAACGAACACTTACCAGCACCATATGTTGAATAACCTGTCGAGATACTTCATCATCAGTAAGGGCCTCATTCATGGCCAAGTCTCGGGGCAAGATCACTCCTCTAACAAGTCTTACTGCAACATTGAAGTCTTCAATGGCAGAGTCCTTTGAAGTGATCTCTCTCTTTTTTGACCTAAGGACAGGACGGAAAGAAGCATCGGTTGGTTTAGGAGAAGCACTCGCCTCGGCCTTGGCCTCGCCATTCCTTTGCCTTTTAGGAGCTAGGTCCTCGGCGAGCTCAAAAATCGAGTCATCTTTGGGTAGGGGAGACTTAGCAGAATTTGGAAGCTCCAAATCCTCGGGAATCAAAGTATCTATATTCTGAACCAGGTCTGCTGCGTCGCTGCTCGGAACGACATCTTCAGCGGAAGGTGCAGCCTCGGCAAGGACCTCGGTGTCAGTTTCATCCAGTACAGTTATTGAAGGTATGACAGATTGAGGAGTAGGCTCAATGGTTTGGGTCGGCTCGACAGTAGATAGAAAATCCAAGAAATTCTTCACCGTCCTTCGACCCGAGGCAGCCAGAGAGGTTTTCTTTTTCGCTCGAGGAGTCTGCTCCCGAGCAGCCTGAATTGCTTCTCGGTCCGCTGCCAAGCTGATGTTGGGTCGATTTGGAACGACGATGAATGATGTATAAGAGGGAGTATACCCTAACAGTGTGTGTGCAGCTCGGCAAAACAGGGATTCGTTAAAATCCCAAACCTTTCTGAGCTCGTCCATTTTCACGGCCGACTTAGGGATCCTACCTTTTACCGTTTCACCTTCAAACAAAAGAGAATTAGTCAGAAAATAGCAAACTACTCAGAAAATTGGAGTGAATCAAAGCTTCAATTACCTGGAGAGCCCTCTTCATAGGGACAGCGATAGGATGGAGTAGCATCAGCAGCATATTCCCAGTTACCAGAAACAAACACTATATCGTTCTCATGACCCTTGTTGAAATCGGGGAGATGAGTCACGAGGTAACGATCCTTCTTCCTCACAGCAAGGTAGAAGTTATCACCTGCTGGCTTCAGAATGTAGCAGTATAGAATTTCCCACAAACCTAAGTTAAGCTTCAGAAGCCTATTCAGCGCTGCTACACCCATCACTATTCTGAAGAAGTTGGGGCAGCACTGGATAGGGCACATCTTTGTTGCTGATAGAACCTAGGGAAGAAGTGGGTCAAGTGGGAAACGGACTCCCCCTTCAGTGATTGTCTTCGTATAAATGGGAATCCTCTCCCTAGTACCAATCAACGGTTCATCCTTTTTGGCGACTGTTACTTCAACGTCATCGGGGATGTTATATTTAGCCTTGAAAGCTGGGACTTCAGAAGGTATGAGAGGAGCCATTGAAGCAGACAAATGCAGAGATACAGAAAGAATGAAAGAGACGAAGTCTGAAACTGAGATGGCAAGGTAGCAGAAAGGAGAACAAAAATCGCTTTATAAAAAAGGGGGGAATCCCAAAGGACAACATTTAAATCAACCGCAAAAATCTAAGGGGGATGTCCCAAAAAAGGCGTGAGCAATGATGAGACTAGAAGCAAAAAACGGCTGACAGACGAAAGGTGCCTGTCAGACGTGTTTTGGGGGCAAATGAAGGGGATGGATCCCATTATTACATGTGTAAAGACATTAAATGACATTAAATGAACTCACGTGAGGTTGAAAAGACAGGGCACGTGACAAAGACGTAAGCTGCTCGAACAAATGAACCTAGCCGAGTTGATCAACCAGTTCGGCAAGGTACCAGTAGAGCTTGGCTTGTACCAAGCCGAGTTGATCAATCAGTTCGGCAAACATTGAAGTTGTTCATTCATCATTATAGCCGAGCTGTTTAAAAAGATATACAGAAGAATAAATATTCGCCTAAAGTTTCGGCATTCAGATAAGCGAATCAGCAAAATTGTTGAGATACAGAAGGAATTGATGGAGAAAGATCAGCAACTTCCCAAATTGAATCACTGAATTAAAGGAAGGTGTGTCACCTTGAACCAGAAAACCTGGGAAACCCTAATGAGGTAGCGATCTATAAGAGGCAGAAGAAACTAAGGGAACAGGTACGCTGAATTCTCTCAGTC
Organism: Ilex aquifolium; assembly: GCA_951799425.1. Classification (NCBI taxonomy): domain Eukaryota; kingdom Viridiplantae; phylum Streptophyta; class Magnoliopsida; order Aquifoliales; family Aquifoliaceae; genus Ilex; species Ilex aquifolium. The sequence goes on along the minus strand of OX637401.1, from coordinate 7,430,634 downwards.
TTCTTGCATCTTATTGAATTCCATTACTGACTTAAGCATCGGAGTGCCTTCGATCGAAGCACTTCGATCTTAGGTAGTTTGTTCATTTTGCAGGAAGGAGATTGGGAAGCCAAATTCAGAAAAACACTATCAGAATTATCAATCATTCCAGTAGGAGGTATTCTCATTTTTTACCTCTTACAAATGTCTTCCCCAATTTGTTTAATTATTAGAGTTTTGCTTAGATTCTGTTTGATAATTAGGGCTTGGGTGGACAAGCCTTTTGTGTTTGTGTTTTTGACTGTGGTGTATTGAATTTAATGATTTTTATATTCCACATGGGTTTTATAGGTGACTCTCTCTCTCTGATTGCTGTATCTCTGCTGCTCATTTCTCACTCCGCTGCTCATTCTGCGCGCACAACATACCAAGTACCTCACAACTCTCTACTTCTCTCCCTCTCTGTCTCTATCTCTCTGCTTCTCTCTCTGTTGACTGCTCAACACACACAGGACATACACACACCATGCACACAAGTTGTTCAACAAAATGCCCCTAGCTCTATTCCCCTAACTATACGCACACACACACACACACACTCTCTCTTTCTCTCAATGTGTGCCCATAATCTATTCGACCAAAAGCCCCAAATTCATGCTCACAGATTCTGCTTGATGAAATGCCATAAAAAGTTTCTAACTTGAGGTGGTGATAGAACATAAGTGGTGGTGGTGGTCTGGTTTGATTTTTATTTGGACGTGGATGGTTGATGGTGTTTTGGCTACCACATGAGTTGTGAGGGACATTTGTGCTGATAGTGTTGTATTGGATTTACTCCAAAATTTACTCTTTGTTTGGATCATGTAATAATTATCGGTTGCACTCGAAGAAGGATTAGGACAAAACAGAATTGGTATTGATGAATGATGTCGTCAAAGGTGTTATTCTTTTTCTTTTCCCCTCTCTCATTTATTTTGTATAGGATACTAATGTTGTTATTTCAAATTTTTCTTTCTAAGTCGACATAAGTTTAGTCTCCTAATATCATGATTCGTGTAGTCTTTTAGCAGATACAACTTCGGAAGCACACAACGGGAAGTAAGCCTCCCCGTACATGTAAATTGTTACGAGTTAGTTTCGAATCAAATTTATCAAATCCATTAATGTGTTTTGTTTTTCTAATCATCAAGGAAATGGAAATTTATGTGTTCAGTACTTTTTGTTGATAGTGGTGAGGATAAGGGTCCCAGAGTTTTTGAGACTTGCAAGTGAGGTTATAGATCCTAGATGATTGCCGCATCTTCAAAAATGCTATGTTCATTCATGACGCCGATAGTAATATTCTTTGTCCTGATTATCATGTTTTCATTTGTAAACTATTAGTTGTTTGGTACCAAGAAACAAAAGCAAAAGAAAATTGAGAATCGGGTAATTAAATAACTAGATGGGAACAAATGGGTAGGATAGAAAAATATGGCAGCTACCATGTATCTCCAGTTCTAAGCTAATTTAAATTCAATTTGTATATGTGTGGATTAGTTTGATTGTTAGCTTAGGTAATTTGCGCAAGAGTTTTACTACTTTTCGTATAAGTGGGTATCACTCTGTTGTTGCTAAGAAAGTTACTCTATTTTTTTTGTATAATGTTGCAACGTTATAAAAGAAGAAAAAATTAGTTTTAACTTTTTTTAATAGTTCTTGGTTTTTTTAAATTATGTTTGTTGGTTTTACGTACTATATCATTTATCTTTTGATAACTTGCAGGGTCTTCACTTTCTTGACCTTTTTTTTCTTCCCATGGATGTAGCCACAACACAAGAATAAAGTTTATCATTCCTCTCTGTCTTTTTTTTTTTTTTTTTGGGTGTGTTTGTACATTTTTCATGTATTGATTTTTTTTCCTAGTTTATTTGCTTTATATTCTGCATGTTCCTAGCCTCTGCTATGTTAAAGCTTTAATGTTTACTAGGTTTTTGTTGATTTACTATTAGATGAAATGTGTGTATGTTGGTTGTCATTGGGATTGCTTGGTTTCCTAATCATTGAGAGGTTATGCAATTTAAGCACTACCATTCATCATAAAGATATTGTGCCCACATATGTTTATAACCAATGATCATTCAGTTTACACATTCTTTAATTTATATTTCTTTCTTTGCTTTGTTATTTTCAAACTTTTTGTTATTGTTGATGTTTTTATTTGATCGACCCTATGACTCAATGTTCTCTTCTCTATTTTTTCCTCTTTTTTTGATATTGTCCTAGTGTTCTCTTTTAGTAAAAGTTCAGTTGGGAAGGCTAGCAGAGAAAGCTTAAGAACCTATTATTGCAATGTGATTCTTGAAATACGAAGGTAATTACCAGTTACATATGATAGTGGGAAAACTTATATAATTGTGATAGTATTGTACCATTATAGAAATTTTGTACTTTTGAATGAATTTGAATTAGGATGATATGTTTGTCTTTAATATGGTTTATGATTGTTGGTTGTGTTTTAATTTGAGTTTCTGTTTATAATTCGTTAGTTTGTGTAATTTGTCTCAGTTAATGATTGAGTAAAATATAATTTCGTTTGGTTTTGTTTGGTGATTAAGTAAAACTAATTTTATTTTGTTCATTATCTTATGTCTAGGTTTTGCATTCAATATGGATTTATAGGTTTAAACGCCACTGTTCCATGAAAGAAATGAGTCTAAGCCATTGGGGCTGAAAGAGATTGAGTCACATTATTTTGTTTTGTTATTCGTTTACTGTTTAAATTTTTGGTCTCTAATTTAGTATAGATCTTTATTGTTAGATTCTCTGGGTCTTATTCTTGAAGAAAATTCTGCTCAAAGGTTTTTGTTTATCAAGTCTATAAACTTATTCGGTCTCTAAAATGGACTACATGCATTACTTTTCTCTTGGTGATGGTCATTTTTTTAAAATTATTAATTTTTATTTTATTACACAGTACTTTCAAGCACGGACATTAGTTATGCGTTTCTTTGGTGTATGGTTAGTGGTTTGATTATTTATGTAAGGCTATGTGATAAAATTGAGGTATTGTGATTTTTTGATTTGTTATCTTAGTTGATCAGAATTTTTCTCGAATTTGTTATTTGCTTTAATCACCTGATTTGCTAGTTTTTCGTATAGATGTGTATTGATCGAAGTTATAGTCTTTTGGTGGAAAACTTGATTGTTTTTCGTAGATGTTGTTAGGTTTGAACATGTTTTTTATTGCGTAGTGCCTTCAGGCACGGATAATAATTAGTATATATATAGAGAGAGAAAGAAAGAGAGAGAGAATGATAAAGAGGTAAAAATCATAATTATATATATAATTAAAAATACTTGATCAATGCTTTGAGAGACACAAGAGACGCGTCCATAGTGGTGGAAGGAGAAGAAGGAAAAAGAAATGATAGTGAGGGCATTAAGGTTTTTTCGCTATTTCTGTTAACAGAGTTGGATAAACATCTTAGTCTACTAACACAATTGACTCGTTTGGTAGGCGTATTATGAAGAGATTAAATATTGAATTATACTATTTTTTATTTAATCGGACCTAATATTTTGTTTGATAAGCAAGTTTGATACCGTATTAATTTCAAAAATATATATTAATCATATATTTATCGTATATTTTTTATACGATAGACCTGTATTATGAAGGTCTTTTAATACCACCAAAAAAGGTGATATTATAATCTAACTCAAATGTATTATTCTATATATTTACTATTATAACCCTCAAGTGATAAAATTTAGCTGTCATAAATGTAACAAACACTGATTGAGGATATTTTTGTTAATTCAACATTAATGTAACAAAGAATTTTGCCCAAGGATTAATGCACGAGGATCTGATTTTCAAATCCTTACCCCTTATGGATCTAAATGAAGCATCTCTAAACAGTTTAAATACTACAGCCTACCATTAAACAAAAAAAAAAACACAAAAGGTATGTTCTAAACAACTATAAAATGTGAAATTGAATGAACAAAAACTTCACAAATCCAAGCTAAACTCCAATTTTGACAGCCTACGAGAAAATGCTATTAAGGATGTACCTAAACAGACTAGACAAAAAGGGAAATGCTGAGCTATCTGACAACAGGTTAAACCAAGATTTTAGGCATACTGACCCTCCAATATCTAACTGATATACTGACCCTCCTATTTCCCCCTCAATCCTTCAGTGCAGAGCCGCTGATGTCCAAGGTGTTTTCTTTCTGGCCTGCGGAGCGCATGGAACTTCTTATTTTCGAGTCCCCAACTTGTTGAGGCTGCTGTTCTTGCTGCTGCATCTGCAGTTGCGGCTGTGGATGCTGAAGTGATTGGTGCTGAAACTGATGCAGTGGTTGCGGTTGAAACTGGTGCTGTTGCTTAGAATGAATCTGGAGCTGTTGAAACTGCTGTGCAGTTAAAACAGTGTGCATAGCATGGTTGTTCGGATAAAATTGCTGGTTGGCCCCAAAGGATGGAGGAAAGTTCAGCATAGGACCAGAGTTCGAAATGGTTTGGCCAGTTAGTACCTTCAGATGCTGAATCTCCTCCTTCAGTGCATCATTTAATGCTATATACCAGAGATAGAGAAGCAAAGCAACATCCATTAATACCTTCAGAGATGAGCTTATCATTAAAAATTGCTGCAAGATATAGGTGTGTGACCATGTAAATATTATTACACCATTGCTTTACTAACCAGGTAGACAACAGAAGATATGGATTGGAGCACACTGTATATTTATATATCTGACATAGAACTTTAATCAGTTAAGAAATATTGTTGGCCACACAAAAAAAAAAACTATTTTGGCTGCTTCTGAATTGCAATGTCTATCTGAAAGCATTGCAGCACCTAGGAATTTATTTCACCAACCCAACCTTCAGTAATTTAGCTCAACATAATTCTCCATATGTGCCTAAGTTTAAATTGCATTTCCTCAATTTCTCTGCTAATTTTCAAATATTTTTCTCATATTTACTGTAAATTATAACTTGACTTATTGTTTTTCATAAGATCAAATAAAACACATTCACGAGTGTTGGGGTTTGCAAGTCTCCTAGATCAAAATGCCAAAAACCAACGTTTGTTTGAGCTATGTAAAGTTCAATCTTGCATTGTGTTGAAACTATATCCTATGCCCAAGCCAGTGTTTTATATCTTTTAACTATAGTTGAATGCATTTGCTAAAATAAATTGGTAAAGAAGCCTGTATAGCTTTCATAATAGCTTCCAAAAGAGAGTTCAGGTAAGACCATTACCATCTTGTAAATGAACTTCTTGTTCCATTGTTTGCAGACGCAATTTCAGTTCACTGTTCTCCGCACTAAGACCATTTGTATCTCTCTGTTCACAAGAAAACCAAGGAAAATAAGATGTGTAATTGAAGTCTCATGTACCAGAAAAATCCTCTGTATAAGCGAACACAATAAATTCAGCAAAACTATCAAGAAAGATGAACCATATAAACAGGAAACAGAATGATTGAATCATTATAACGTCTTATGACCCGAGTCACCTCAAGAGTAATGATAAGTTGTGTGCAATGCTAACAATTTTACCTGCAACAGGGTCAATTGAGCAGACAATGAGGTGGCTTCTGTTTGCAGATTCTGGACCTTCCTTTCAAGCTCAGCTATATACCTCATCTTCCTCTCCTTTGACCTCGCAGCTGACTGCCTATTTGCCCAAATCCTATACATGGCACAGAAATCACATAACTGTCAGATAACACAAACCATAGAAAAAGTGGCAATCATTCACCTAAAAATTCCGTGCCTCCCGATAAAACATGAATTTAACCAGTAGGAAAATTTAGCCACGGGGAAAACTAAGAAAAAAACAAAGAGAGAGCATATAATACAGTGGAAACACCAAACATTGAAGAAAAGAAACGATGAATAACAAGAGGATCTCGTACCAAGAGAATGAAACCATTGCACCAATACAGCGAATAAGATGGGTTATATCTCCGAGGACCAGTTACAGTCAAAAACCTCCAGACTCCACCTCATGCACAGCACCACCAGAGAAAACTAGCTAACTGTGCATGAGGTACCCACCCAATAGGACCTTGTTAAATTCAGGGAGAATGGATTTCCCTGCTATAAAAGCCCCATACCATCAGATTGGACAACCCTAAGAGCAGGCATCCACATTAATTTTTACGATTGCTCTGGATAAGCTACTCCATAAGGATGATAGAACACCAGTCAACTGAATTTCCATGAAACTTTTAAGTGTGAAATTTTTTTCCCGGATAGGTGAGATCATCTTTCTCGAACGAAGTGAAGTGATAGGAAGAGAAGACTGCTAGCGGGAGATCTCTATTCATTAAACCCCCTTGTATAGTAAGGGGAAAACGAAAGTGCGCTCCTGCACACCAGCTGAAGAAAGGAGTTTGCCTTAATGCCAAGTCTTTCTCTGCCGTCGTCGAGCAAACTCGTATCACCAATGTGAAGCCGAGCTGCGTCTCACACTTCCTGTCCCCTTCAATCATACCAGCCAAGTGGTAAGGAGAAAATAGTGAAAACCTTTGGATGGAAAGCGCCGGGGAAAGATATGATATTGGATCGGGTTGGAGGGCTGAACTATCGTCAAAACACCGTCTTTTTCATTAAAAAAATAGCAATTTAAGCATTCACAAACTAGTTGCTATGAGGACTTCCTTACTCAACTAGAATAGATGGAATTCTTCCAGCGCTGACCAAGCAAGGGATTGATTCCAGCTACAAAATCCAGCTTTCTCCACCACCCCTAATGAATTTATAACTCACTAAATAGAATGCCAAACAAAAATCTATAATCTCATCTACAATGAACCACAAGTTTAAGGTCTCCTCGTTCAGCTCATTCAACAAAACCACAACAGAGTAAGGAAAGAGTTACCAGCCTACCACAGGACCTCTGTCCGATAGAAGACCAAGTTTAAACAATACCAAGTTCATATAAGAGTGATAGCAATACTACTTAGGTTCAAGCAAATGGTGTAACAAGCCATATTATCAACAACCAACTGTCAAAATGGCAACTGCACACAGCATAATGTAGATAAAGACCATTCTTATTCTGCAGAATGAACAAGACCACAGATGCCAAGACATGCACTCTCTATACAAACTTTCTATATACGGAGTCAAAAGAAAAAACAAGAAACACAGCCTACAACCTTATTACCCAATTAAAGAACTTAAAGAAGATTACAGATGGAAAATACCTACATTTTTTTTATAAGAAAGGAAAAGTTTCACCAAAAATAGAAAGTATAAAGAAGTGGACAAGAAATCCACCAAAACTACAATAAACAGAAGAAAACAATCACATCAAAATACAATAGAGAGATTTTGATGGCGCACCCATTGGTTGGCTGGACCAATACAATCGATTTTGGAAGCCTAGGCGAAAGACTAGGAATTTTTGGTCCAAAGGAAAGTGTAATTGATAATTTTATTATTATTATTTGATTTATGAGTATTTGTTTGGTTAGGAGTATTAGTAGGATAGGGATTTGAGAGTTTGATTATGAAACTCTTTTACTATTTTAGTAGGAAAATAGTTTTTATTTTTAGTAGGGAACTTGGCATATAAATAATGGTGTAATCCCAACTATTTTTATTAGAGAGATTATGAATAAGAATTGAGTATTCTCTGCGGAGATTTGTGTGTTTCTTCACCGATTCCTTGCGAGGATGAGGTAAACCCCTTCTACCCCCTCTTCTTTCTACTTCTCTTTCTACTATGTGATTTCTAGTCCTTCTCGTTCTACATCAGTTTGGTATCAGAGTAAAACTCTGATCCATTAATCACACTTTACTGCCCTATTCTCTACCTAGTGTTATTGTTCTATAGCCTTTCAAGTCAATATATTCTCTTTCAACAAATAGTTCACTGGATTCCATCGAAAAAAAAAAAAAAAACCACTGACACAGTAATTGAACCAACACCACTGCAATTGCACAAACACCCCGCAAGACTTTTGAAATTACAGATTGGACCCCTGAGATTTCTAAAATTACAGATTTGACCCCTGAAATTTCTGAAATTAGACTTTCATCCCCAAAAGTTTTAAAAATTACAATTTTGCCCCAGAATTTTCTGAAATTACAGATTGACCCTAGAATTTTCAAAAAAAAAAATTCTAAATTCTACTCCAATCAAGATGGTGACCAATGCCGAGTTAAGTGCTAGAGTTGAAACACATGATTCGCGATTAGATTCGCTCCAAGGATCAGTGGATTCTCTCCAAGCATTTGTCGCCTCGATAAAAGAAAATATGGAAGCCTTGATGGCCATTGTCCTAGATAAAAAGGGTAAAGGAGTGGAGATGCATGCAAATCATGATTCCTCCTCTTCGGCTATCAATCAACAACCAATGCTCGCACAAGTCCCTCCACCACAAGGCCCAGTTCGAGAAGATCCAAGATTGTTTGATTTTGATAAACGGGTTAAATTAGAGGTTGGAGATTTTTCACGGGGACAATAATCCTGAGATTTTCCTTGATTGGTTGCATAGCATTGAAAGCTTCTTCAGATGGTATCGTTTGACCGATGACAGGAAGGTATTCTTTGCAGAATCAAAATTGAAGGGTATAGCAAGACTTTGGTGGGTAAAGTACCAACAAACTCACTTTGATAGATCATGGGATGATATGAAGACTGTTATGACCCGCTACTTTGTGCCTACTAATTATAAGCAACGAGCTGATCTACAGTTTACACAATTGAATCAAGGGAATATGTCTGTGGAGGAGTACACAAGAAAGTTCTACAACTTAGCCACCCGATCAGAGTTCCCATGAATTGAGGATGTTATGATTGCCATGTACAGGCAAGGTCTCAATTCACAAATTTCTACGGGTTTAGCTGCAAGTAGATTTTACACCATGGCAGATGCAGTTCAAGTTGCCTATCAGATGGAAGATGAGTTGAAAAAGAGATCTTATATGAGATCTTCTATGGCTCCTTCAACTCGGATTGAGAGAACTATTGTAGATGCAAATCAAGGTAAGTCCACTAATAACCCCCAAGAGAATACTTTTACTCCAAACAAATCATCTCGGGCTAGTGCTAATTCTTCTTCTCAAATGAGTACTAATTCTAAGAAAAGATGTTTTAATTGTCTTGGTTTTGGTCATCTCTCGTTTCAATGCCCTTCAAAATCTATTGCTGTGGTTGAAAAGGAAAATTCTAAGGTGCATAATGATTCTGATGAGCCAGAATTTGAAACAGAGATCGTAGAACCTCTTGATGTGGGTGAGGCTAATTTTGATGATTTGGACGATGATCATTCTATGGGTGTTATCCGTCCTCTACTTATTGCTAATAAAGAAGTTGCTAATGATGAGCTTATTCATCGAGGGAAAATCTTTTAGACAAGAGTTTGTTGTGAAGGACAGATATGTTCGTTAGTGATTGACACCGGAAGTTGCACAAATGTGGTATCAGAAGGGGTCGTGAAGAAACTAAATTTGAAAGTTGAACCACATCCAGAACCATATCATGTAGCATGGATTACTAATACCAAGCTAAAAGTTGATAAGAGATATCCAGTTACATTCACCATTGGAAAGTCTTAAGGAGACCATCATGTGTGATGTGCTTCCTCTCAAGTTTTGTCATATACTTTTAGGGCACACTTGGATATGGGATCGTGATGCACAACATGCAGGGCGTGCTAATACCTATTCTATTGCAATTGGAAGAAAGAAGTATACTCTTACTTGTGCTACAGATGCGCGTACACTACAATTGAAAAAGAGTCGTTATTGATTCAGAGAGTTTCTCCATTAGATGGTATTCTTGGCCCTCCTCCTTACTCGCCGGAGTCGAGTTCTTTTCAGCGGGGGAGAATTGATGGCGCACCCATTGGTTGGTTGGACCAATACAATCGATTTTGGAAGCCTAGGCGAAATACTAGGAATTTTTGGTCCAAAGGAAAGTGTAATTGGTAATTTTATTATTATTATTTGATTTATGAGTATTTGTTTAGTTAGGAGTATTAGTTAGAGTTTAACTAGGAAATTATTATAGAGTTTTAGTAGGATAGGGATTTGAGAGTTTGATTATGAAACTCTTTTAGTATTTTAGTAGGAAAGTAGTTTTTATTTTTAGTAGGGAACTTGGCCTATAAATAATGGTGTAATCCCAACTATTTTTATTAGAGAGATTATGAATAAGAATTGAGTATTCTCTGCGGAGATTTGTGTGTTTCTTCACCGATTCCTTGCGAGAATGAGGTAAACCCCTTCCACCCCCTCTTCTTTCTACTTCTCTTTCTATTATGTGATTTCTAGTCCTTCCCGTTCTACATCAGATTTCCTCTTAGCTACATACTGCATTACAATTTTGATGAACTAAGAGACAAGGAAGGTCCCCGAACTCTTTACAAGCCACAACCCATAATCTATCTCATAGAAACTCCTCCAGCTCCCTTATATCTTCAAAGATACTATTATTCCTTTTCATTCGTAGCACCCCAGAAAACCGGCATGACAAAACAGACCCAAAGTGTGAAAGCTCTACTCTCTTCCCCAAAAGCAACATAAGTTTCCCAAGTAAGGAAACACAATCATGTGGAATTACTCAAACCGAGCTTACCTCCTTAAAAAACTAATTTCTTCCTCGTTCCCCAACACAGCCTCATATGTCTAGTGAAGCAACTCAAATCTCAAGAAATAAACTTCCAACAAATTCAAAAGGCACCCCTAACCATTAGGAGGAAGTCCATATTACATTCTCATAGCAGCATGGCACGAAGAATCATGTTCTAACGTTAACCTTCATAACCACTTTCCTAGCAACTTAATTTTGCTCTTCACTAAATTCTCTACAGCCAATCCCCCGACCCATTCTAGTTTTTGACACCACCTTGCACCTAATTAAGCAATCGTTTTACCCTTCACTATTCACCCATAAAAAATCACTCATCTTTTTCAACATCATTTATGCACCCTTCCCAGGGATTCTAAAAAAAGACAAAAAGTAAACAGCAATAATAGACAATACAAACCGCACTAAGCTGAGCCTCCCACTCCTAGATAAACAAACCCCTTTCTCCCTATCCAATTTCTATTTTATCTTTCCAAAAACTAAATTCCAACAATTCAAAGACAGAATTACACCGTAACGAGAGCCCTAGATATTTCAACCAATGTTACATGCATCATGGATCAATTCAATACATGTATATGGTATGATACTTCTTCCGATATGTGATGCGGTGAAAGTATAATTAGTCAGTACCCCATTTTAGGTCGTGGTTCATGTTGTATTTTTATCCACATAAGATGATGTTCAGATAAATGGCTGTAAATAATAAAGGTAGTGGGTGCATATTTGTATTGTGAAAAAAATAAATAAAATCAAAATAAAAGTTTAAAGGCCACCAAAATAAAGAATAAACTAGTTAAATTACAATTTGATGTTAGGGTTACAATTTGGGATTACATGAATCATGAGTTTATTTGGGGTCATAAATTTAGGTGACCTGGATCGCGAATCGACCCCATTACGGGTCGTACGACCCCAATTTGTGGGATGCCAAGTGTATCTATGATCCCAGTATCTACGAATTTTCAACGGTCACCCTCCCACCAAACAACTAATCCTTGTTGCTATCCTTTCTAACTAATCACTCGAGCTATTAATTCGTGCCACTTAACTTTTAGACATAATGACCTCAAATCTCAAAACCAAATTCAGTCTCAATTAAATGCTCTACTTTTTTAGGCCTTTGCTCATCACCAAAATTAGAAAATGGAATCATCTACAAATTGAAGATGTGTAATACCCAATAGATCACCTCCAACCATAAACCCTGCCACTAAATTAGTCCCTCGCACTTACAACCAAATAACTTAACCCAGTTGTAACCAAAGTGAAAAGAAAAGGATACAATGGATCCCTTTCCTCGAAATGTTAAATCTATCTCATGGCTTACCATTAAGAAAAATTGAGAAATTTATCGGCCTTAAGAACATTACAATCCATCTCCTCTGTCTAACCTCAAAACCTTTGACCTCTAAGATAAAATTCAAAAAATTCCAGTTCACATGACGGTAAGCCTTTTCAAAGTCATACCTCAAAACAATCCTTCCTTACCATTACCTCTATACTTCTCCACAACTTCATTTTGCTACTAACACTTAAAAGGCACACATTGTTCCAATAATCAAACTCTTAAATCTTTCAAGAGCACTAACCATGGTCCTTGATAGTTATTAGCCAGAAATGAAATTGAAGATTCGAACAAGTCAAACTCACTTAATTAATAATTAGTAAACCAAATTACAAAAGACAACTCAAAATATATTATTCCATTCAACGGACCTTATTAACCACAAAACATGGTGGCAAGACATCAACAAAGATACTAGATCACATAGAGTGAGAGCAAGAGTGACAGCGGGAGCAACAGTGAGAGCAAGAGCAAGAGCACAAAAGTGAATTTTCAAAAAAAGTTGAGAGTGGGAGCATTACTTAAGAGCGTCAAAAAATGAGAAATAGTAAAAAAAATAAGGAAAGGATTCAAGAAATAAGGAAAGGATTTATCCCACATCGGTAGCTTTAACAATCTGTTCAAGGGCAACAACGCATAACAAACTGGGAGGAATCCCACATCCGTAGCATTGGAGAACATTCAATGGGAAGACAGCTATATAAGTAGAAAATGTGCTCTATAGGTTGACAACTAAGCCTTAGCATTAGGGCCCAGTAAGTTGGTATAGTTTAAAATGTTCCTTGGGTTTTAGGTCCAACTTTTTAATGAGTCTACAATTTTTTGAAATTATAGAATTGACCCAAAGAATTCCTTGTACGCGGATTGTTCACGAATTCAATTTTTGAATTCGCGATTTTGAGGTGAATCTGCTCTAAAACTGCGGATTTGCATTTCAAGCGCCAATTCGCTGGAGTATCTTCACGAATCATGCGATCTAGGATATGACTAGCATTGAATCTTACTTGGCTGAGGACATTGTCTTTGCAAATTGGGTGATAAATATATACTCCAAAATGATTTAAAAATTCGTGTGAATATATACGGATATATACCTATACACAATTATAGTGCAAAGAAATGCCAACTTATAATGTTGGACTCTTCCAAAAGAAGTGAACCACTTGCAACAATAAAGCATAAATCAAAATTTGGTCGGGAAATGGCAAAGAGCCGCAAACTCACGAAAGATGGAAACTTATAGTAAATAAATTCACAAACTAGGCAAGAAACAGCTCCTTAATCATAACATATATGCACAAATAAACTATATTACACAAAAACAGAGGAAAGAAAATGTTCCAAACATTTCTATCAAAATCCACTCCGGATCATAGGATTCTACAATCCGGTACAAGAAAATCAAACACAATCCCCGACTCCAAATTGTAACTCTAACCCCAAAAAAACTCACGATCCAGGTAGCTCCAAATTGTGACCTCAAACCTAAATTGTAACCCTAATTAATATTTTTTTTCTTTATTCTAATGAATTTTAAACTTATATTTGGATTTGCTATACTTTCTTTGTAGTACAATTATGCAACCACTAACTTTTAATATCTAGAAGAGTTAATTGCACTGGAGGTCTCTAAAGTATGAATTTTGTCTCATTTTGTTCCCCAATGTTTCAATTGCATCATTTTGGTCCCTGAAATATTGAATATGTTTCCATATGATCCCTTAAGCAGACAACGTTTAAATTGCTAACAATTTTTTTATCATAAACTTGTCACGTAATACATAAATATGGGCAAAAAATAATTTTAATAGCTCTTAAACAAAATTTGGGTAGCTCTTGACGAAAAATATGTAATATGAGTAGCTTTTGACCAAAATTGGGGTAGTTCATGATCAAAACTGTGTCATTTAGATAACTATTTAACTAAAATTTGAGTAAAAATTTGGTCAAGAGTTATCCAAATTATTTTTTTGTCCATATTTAAGTATCACGTGATAAATTTATGATAAAAAAATTATTAGTAATCTGGACGTTGTTTGCTTGAGGGACTATATAAAAACATATTTAATATTTCAGGGACTAAAATGATACAATTGAAATATTAAGGACCAAAATGAGACAAACCTCATACTTTAGGGACCTCCGATGCAATTAACTCTATCTAGAATTATTGCCATAGGTTGTTTGGGATTATAGTTCTCTTTGGAAATCTTATCAAAAATATAAATATCTATTAATTTTTGGATTAATTGCACTGGAGGTCTTCAAAGTATGGAGTTTATCTCATTTTGGTCTCCAATATTTCAATTGCATCATTTTGATCCATGAAGTATTGAATATGTTTTTATATGATCCCTCAAGTAGACAGTGTCTAGATTGCTAACAATTTTTTATTATAAACTTATTACGTGATACTTAAATATGGATAAAAAAATAATTTGAATAACTCTTAACTAAAATTTTACTCAAATTTTGGTTAAATAGCTACCTCAATTACACAGTTTTGATCATAAGCTATCCAAATTTTGATCAAAAGCTACCTACATTACACATTTTTTTGTCAAGAGCTATCCAAATTTTGTTTAAGAGCTATCAAAATTATTTTGTCTATATTTATGTATTATGTGATAAATTTATGATAAAAAATTGTTAGCAATCTGGACGTTGTCTGCTTAAAGAACCATATAGAAACATATTCAATGCTTTAGGGATCAAAATGATGCAATTGAAATATTGGGGACCAAAATGAGACAAACCCCATATTTTGAGGACCTCTAGTGCAATTACCCCTTAATTTTTTTTATAAGATATAAAATATATATTAATAAACTGTGTGTATTGAATGTGGAATTACATATAATTTCATATAATAGTAAAGCAATGCAAACTAAAGTTACAAAATTCAAAAATCCAAAATGTAGACTCCAAGGACAAAGCACTCGATCATCTTTTTCTTTTGGGCCTAATCACGGAATTCGGGCATCCGCTGTTCATGCATAGCAAACTATGCACTATAGCAGACTATTTCATCAATACAAGTTATTAGAGAAACTACTAAGTAAATTCATCACCTTAATCCGCCAATTCATATATCTTAAGCTAGACATAAACAACACAGGAATTAACTAAATACATAAATTAACCAAGAATAGGTTCATTAGAATCTTTACCTCTTAGCACGCTTTGGATCAATAAGGGCTAGCTCAGCAAGCTTAGCAGCAGAGATGGCTTTCTTAGAATCAGCTAGAGACGGCTCTTCCGTTCCTGACATGAGCATCTCTGACTTAATTGTAGTAGACCCATCCATGGACTGGCTATGTTGATGTCTCACTCTGGGCCTCTCACAATGGGCAGAGCCCACATTCTCGGCCAAAGGAGTTGCTGCTGCTGATGCTGTAGCAGCTGAAGAAGATGATTCACCCACTTGGAATGCAGAAGTTGCAGATGATGAATTGAATTTCTCCATGTCAAGGTACATAGAGAGCAAATCCTCCTCAGTCTCATCAGAGAATGAGGGTCCATCAAATCCACCCACAACACCAAGATCACTATCAAAGCTAATGTCATCCGGAAGAGTAAGAATTTCCGAATGGGCACGTCGATGGCCCAAATTCTTAGGCGGGTTGTCAGGCATTCGGCTTATATCATGGCTAAACCGGCTAGAATCCAAAGACAAACCATGACCAAAATGACCAGATTCAGAAGTACCACTCCCAGGTCCCAATGGAGGCAAATTCAATGATCCCGATGGCTCAGATTTCACATTAAAATTACTCCCTGGTGGCGAATAAACCCCATACCTTCCTGATGGAGGTAATAAACCTCCACCGTGGTTTGGAGACTTATCCTTCTCCATCTATCAAAACCTCCAAACCTTACAAGCCTCAGAACACAAAAATCTAATAACCTAAAAACCCAGAAATAAATAGTTTTGAAAGTCTACAAGCTCAGATCAAAAGGATCAAATGCTCCCACAAAAGCAACTGATTATATCAGCCCAACACAGAAAACCCGAGAAAAGCCACTTGTGGAATATCATAACAACATAAACGGTTTGCTTTTTCTTGTAAATCTGACAAATGTGCGTCCAATTAAAACCCTAGAAAGCGAAGATTACATTATAAATAAGCTAACAAAACACTTTTCATGAAAGTCCTGTTTACGACGTATGGCTAGCTTGTTCCAAATCAATTGTCTGTGAAATTGAACCCTAAATATAAAACACAAAACAACTCAAATTCAGTATCTAAATTAATAGCAAAAAACAGGAACAGCAGCAATAGAAAATAAAGATACGACAAGTCAATGTGCTTCAAAAGAAAGCAAGCAATGATTTAAACATTCAATAAGCTTCAAAGAAGGGTCGGAATTATTAAACATTGACGAATCGAAAGAAACCCAAAAGAATAAAAGATCAAACAGCCAAAAAAAAGCAAAATTTTAAACGAAAAAGTGACAAAAAATTCTTACCGATATTGTCTTCGCTTTCAGATTAGATCTTCGGAAATGAGAATTTTTTTTATTTTTTCTTTTTTGCTTTGACCGATCGGAAATGAGAATTGAAAAAACGAAAAAGGAAGAGATCGGAGAATGAGATCACGGAGAGAGAATGGTAAGCTTCGGACAGACGATACATACGCCCCAAAAAATATGTATATATAGGTCCGAACGTGGACTGGGCTGGTATGAGCCGGGCTTATTATTATCTCTCATCAACGTGTGGTTTAGCAAAAATGTGGCAGTAACCAATAATTTAGTCGAAGCTTTCTAATTGGAAGGTGATTAATTACACCGACCTCTCCTTGGATTCGCTTTAATTACAAGGACTTTTATTGTGGCCGCATTTCTCTTTCCTAGCAATGTATTATGTGCGTTACACATGAATAACTTTCATACGCAAAATTTAATAAATAAAACATATTAAGTATATGTATATCTGAATCAAATATCATTTTAAATTTACTAAACTTAATTTTTTATTACTTATATTCTATTATAGGATTATGAAAATTTTGTACGTTCCCAAAATTCGTTTTTCTAACTATAACAAGAAAAATAAAAAAATAAATAGTTAAAGTTCTATTTTGATAGGATTTTATGATTGAGAGAGATTGTAAAACTCGAAAAATTTTGAATTTTTATAAAAAAAAAAAAGGTAAAATGATAATTAGTCATTACGGTATGAGTTGAAAACTTGAATTTTTCTAGAGCTTGGATAACAAAACGAACCTTACCGTTGGATTCGTCTCATGAAATCTAGTTACCCAGTCAATTTTCGTTGAATTCTAAGACAGTCGGATTTTTCGCGTTTTATGATGCGATCGGGCATCACATGACCAAAATAAATGCAATCGAATTTTTTTTTGTGAAATACGAAAAATAATTTAAAGTTAGTTCAAATGAAATATATTGAACATAATACGAAACGAGATTTAATTGATTCGAAACAAAATCAGATTAGGAAAAGAAGAGATGTGTAGCGCATTGTGGGTCAAGTATCTAAGGGGTTGTTTGGTAAGGGGGTATGGGCGGGCTCGGTAAGATGGGTTTGGAAAAAATAGTCTAAAGGACCCCCAAACTCTATGGTTTGATTAAAAATTCAATCATGAGTTCCCAAACCAGGCATGTGGTTGGCCCGGATATTAAACTCATAATTATAGGTTTCGTCAAACTTAGGAGGGGGTGAGTTTGGGAAGATGGGTTAAGGGGTTAAAGATACAAAAGACAATTGGACCCTTTAATATGAGTATGAATTGGATTGATCAAGAGTAAAATAGTCATTTATAAGACAAATAGTTGTTAATAATTATGATATATCCGTGAGTCCTACATGTGTATATGTTGTATACTAAACATGGGTATGAACCGGATTCAATGTTGAATCTCATCTTTGTAAAGAGGGCCTTGGGATTGGAAAAGTTTGAGGAAGTCAATCCAAACCCTCCCAAAAAATTCATCCAAGCAAGTCCTAAGGGGTATAAATAAGGGAGAAAAATCAGATTTTCTCCCCAATACCCAGCTGATTTCGAGAGAGAGAGAAATGAGAGAAAGGGAGGAGGGTTCTTCAAGATTCTCTCTACAATCTAGGCCCAACAGTTAATCGACATGCTTCGGGCCAAGAACTAAAGTTGATCTACGTTGCGAGAGCTACGTCTACGTACCAAAAATCGGGAATTTTGACGAAATCTTAAGAACGGAATTTTTGGAAATCAAGGTTTGAAGCTTGATTTGAGTTCTTTGGAGCTTTCTACCGCTCGTATTACACTTCAAGAGATAAGATTCTTCTCTTAACTAGGTTTATTTTCAATTTAGGGTTGCGCAAGAAATGGATAGTTTGATTAGAGATGAATTCTCTTGTTTGATGTACTCTTAGTGTAACTAGAGTATGAGAAATGAGTATAGAAATATGCTAAACCAATTTTGCATGAATTGAGTTTGTGAAATTTACTTTTTTGGTAAATTCATGAGAAATGTTATAAAATGGGCATGATTGTGTGTTACAATGATTTTGAGCCCTTTTGGTGTTTAATAAAATGCTTATTTGATGTAGCATGTTTGTTTCATTGAAAATGTTGCAACATGCTTGGTGAGAATATGGATCGTAATTATATACTTTTGATATAATTGACGATTTGAGAATGTAATGATGTTGGAATGTAATTATATGCTTTATGATATAAGTTACATTGTGGAATTGGAAATTGTGCATATTATGCTCTTGACATGTTGAACATGATATTGTAATTGCAATTGAAATCTTGGTTGCATAGTAATACAAAAGGCAATTGTACATTACATTGCATATGCACATGAAGCATCACATTCGTGGGCATTTGACATGGGTGTGGGTGTGTGCATGGTTTTGATCAAACACCATTCTTGGTGGATGATGCGTGGGCTCGGAAAAGTTGGACCAAGGTTCAACTGAGTCGCACGGGTTTGCATTGAAAATAGGGTCGGGGTTAGCAAGAAGGGCTAGATGGTCCCTCGGGTGCAAGCCCCTGTGATTTGGATACGTACTCTGTTGGTATCGAGTCCATAAAGTGTGTCGGCGTATGCGGAGCCGTTGGTGGAAGTCCATAAATGCAGTGTCGGTTGGGTGCCCGTTGGTGGAAGTCCATAAATACCCACCCCAAGAAAAATCCAGAATTTATAAATGGTCATTGAATGTGTAACATCAATGGCGGGGACTTGCAATACCTAGATTTATACGCATGACATTGCATGTGTTATGGGAGCCGGTGAAGGCTCGGATTGCGTTGCATGTGCGAGTCTCATCTCATAACATGACATGACATTATGACATTCATTCTTGAAGTTGTATGTTCTTGGATGAATGCTTGTTGATTGTTGAATTGCAAGTGATCATTTCATATACATATAGGTTGGGGAGTAGCCTCTTTAGGAGATAACCTATTGAGCATGACTCACCATTTATAGGGACAACATTTCAGGTGCGGGACAAGCGCCAGTGGAAGACTCTCACTTGGACCCTCCTTGATGAAGAAAGTCGAGTTGTGGCTTTAGGTTACATTTTTGTAAAACAATCGTGTAATTGATTTTGGATATGTAACGTTGTATAAGAGATTGTAAGACGGACTCATATGAACTATATTTTGTGTAAAATTTGATGTTATATGAGTGTGGGTGAATGTTGTATGAGATTGAGTGAGTTGAAATTGAAAAATGATTGAATTGGGGGAAAACTGGGTTCATCTACCGGTAGAAAGTCTTGATCTACTGGTAGAAAAACTCCAGATGACTCATCTACTGGTAGAAAGTCTTGACCTACCGGTAGAAAAATTCCAAAGGACTCATCTATCCGTAGAATGTACACGATCTATCGGTAGCTCTTCCAAAATTCTCAAAAATTTAAAATAAATTTGCCAAGCCTTCGAGCCTTAAATCATTTTGTCCAAATGATATAAATGAAGTAATATTAGGGACAAATAGATGTATATTGGACCTTGGAATGGTCAAGTGATTGAAATCTATACAAGTTATGCATTTGGGAGTGCCCGGTATAAGGGAGACTTTGTCCAAACTTTGTATTGGTTACAATCCTAGTGAAGGGGATGTTATGATGTAGTGACGGGTTACACGGCATTCACGGGTACGTCCGCGGGTTGATGGGTGATTAACGGGTTAACAAAGGACCCCCGATTTTAGGGACGTCACAGTGATTTTTTAGCAGTGTTTGAAAAATTAAATTTTTTGAAATTCATTTGATTAAGATTTTACTTATAATTTCTTGAATAAAATAAAAATAATTGTCAATATACTAATCATATTAGAGTCTTACTTTAATTATCAATTCATTAGGTCAATTGAGATAAAATTTAATATACTACTCTATATTATATATTTTAAAGCATATTAAAATTTTAAAAAATTCAAATTTTACTTAAATATACACCACAACCTATTTTAGGTAGATTGAGTGGGTAACTAACTCATGGTGCTTCTTCACAAGATCCTTAATTCTCCCTCCTCCAAGTTGACGTAGCGAAAACAAAGAAATACAAAGAACATTATAATTTTAAGTATATAGAACAAAGATATTCTAAATCCACAGAGAAAGTAACAAGAAAATAACTTTGAAAAATGTATATTATTCAATAAACTGAACAAAATTGCAGTACATAGGACAATTTATAAGAAAAATCAAAAGCCTAAGATTTTCAAAATGGAAACAAATCCCTAATTTTAGGAAAGTTACCAAAAATAAACACATGTTTAATAAATTAAGAAAATTGACATGTTTTAGGAAATTAAATATCCTAGAATAGTGATAATTAAGTCCTAATTCTAACAACGCAATCAAATAAAATAAAATACAAAAATTACTAATCTTGTTCTACATCAGACCCTCCCTCTTAAAAAGAAACTCGTCCTCCAGTTTCTATTGTTTGAAATAGCTCAATACACCTTTGCTTATTTCCATCCACTTTGTACCTCAGAATAATCCTTCCAAGCACACCTTTACATGAATCTTGAAGGCCTTGGAGAACTGATAAAATAATTTTCCATTCAACATCATTCGGAAGCCATAGCATGGCTTTAAGAATTTCTTGATATATATCTTCCAAAGTCAACCCAATGTCTACTTCATCTTAATTTATTTTAGGAATATCAATATCCAACTTTGTTGAATAACTAGGTTTAATTTGATTGAGAAATCCACAATGCATGTTTACTGCCTCCCTCGAATTATTGTGATTCTCAAGAAAGATGTCACAAAAAGTATCATCAGCTGGCAACGAAAAGATATCAAGATCAAATATCTGCTAAAAATTATCACCATAAAAAATATCTACCAACCTAGAAATATCATCAACTCCACATACTTGAGATTTTTGTTTATCTATAAACTTTTCCTCAACAACCTTACATGTGTCTTTCTCATTAATTTCGACGAACTCACATGTATGAAGTTCCACTAAAATAACTTCAATTATGGCATCATCCCCTATGACATTGTCATTAATCTTGTCTTCACCTTTCTCTTTTGGGTAACCTTCAAGAGGCTCCCCAACATCACCATAAGTTCATTCAGTTCATCATCTTCCATATATTCTTTTTGATAATCATCAATGTTTTCCTAATTTGTACCTTCATAATTATTGAATGAGGGAATAGTTGTCTAAGTGGGCCTACTAACCTCTATGTGTTGGTGGTGCTTCTGGAACAAAATTTGTTCATAATCTAGTGGTAAAAACCTCTCTTTTAGTAACCGTTTCATTTTAGGCCACAACCAAATTGGAGTTTTTCGTTGTCGTGCATGTGAAGACTGCACTCATTCCCACCAAGAACAAGCTTTACTCCTTAATTTATATCCCACCAATTTTACCTTCTCCACATCATTTGTAACCCCGCATGTAATTAAAAAAACTCTCAACCTTAGTCAACCAATCAAGAAAATCTTCTATAGGAAGGTAACCATTCAAAGTAGGAAGGTCAACTTTGATTCTACGAAAATCTCTATACTCATAATCATGTCTTCTATGATATCTAGCATAATCGTAAGAATTAAACATATTCGTAGTATACCCACAACCATCATTATAATCTGCAATAGGTATGCATGGGCAGG
The DNA here is from genome assembly GCA_951799425.1 of Ilex aquifolium. Lineage (NCBI taxonomy): Eukaryota > Viridiplantae > Streptophyta > Magnoliopsida > Aquifoliales > Aquifoliaceae > Ilex > Ilex aquifolium. The sequence continues at coordinate 7,408,610 of OX637401.1, read as the reverse complement.
TCTATCATGACCATTCTGTCTCGCAGGATAAACTGGAAGATGATCTCGAACGGGTTGAACACAAGTCCTATCATTGTTCTATACCCACTCTAGATTGGGATCCTGGTTCAGACCCAACGCCAACCGAGCAACCATAGCCTGCAGCCCTTGGAAGGGCTTCTGGGTAGCCTACAGTTGTTATTGATGATCCAAGAATTTAGCTCTAGGAAGAGCCCTTTCCACATAATCACCATTACGAGGAAAGTTGTCACCACTTCACTGGTTAGCGATCATGTTAGGTCAGTCAAGGCTCTGATACCAATTGACGCAGTGGAACAAAGAAACGCAAAGAACACTACAATTCTAAGTGTATAGAACAAATGTACTATAAACTCACAAAGAAAATAACACGAGAATAACTCTGAAAAATGTATATTATTCAATAAGTTGCGTAAAATTGTCGTACATAGGATAATTTATAAGAAAATTCAAAAGCCTAAGATTTTCATAATGGAAACAAATCCCTAATTTTAGGAAAGTTACCAAAAACAAATAAACACATGTCTAATAAATTAAGAAAATTGACATGTTTTAGGAAACTAAATATCCTAGAATACTGCTAATTAAGTCCTAATTCTAACAATGCAATAAAATAATATAAAATAAAATAATTACTAATCTTGTTCTACATCACAAGTGCTCCAACTACACAAAACCAAAAATATTGAGTTAATTTTCAATGAGTTGGGCTTCCAATACATCCAACTCAAAAACAAATGATAAGTATGTTACATATATCTAATAAATTAGCTAGGTATTACTTGCAGAACCAAAAGCCAAGGGCAAATTAGTTGAGAATGAGAAGTCACCTTCACCCACTAGTAGTTTTTTGTGGTACCTACTTAAAACAAAGCTAACAAGCATATTTAATGGGATTACAAGGGTTCAATCTGTCTCAAAGCATATAATCGTACTAAGGCCTTAGTAAATCTAGATTAACAATTCTTGGTAAGAATTTCTTCTTCAAGGCTAACAGGTGACAGATTGTGTCCAAGTTACATCAATCACAAAAGATTACTTCTCTCAGTATAACACTAAATTTCTGCCCTAATTCAACATTGTAGATTTTTGTTCAATAAGCAAAAGCTATATCTACACATAAGAGATTGGGAACACTGCAAATTTTTTAACCCAACTTTCACTTTCCCTATCTAATTTAATCAAGCTCAGAGACGAAAACACATAGACAGACATATTCAAATGCATACACCCATCGAACACACACACAAAAATCTAACCAAATATAATAATATATACATAGATCTATGTATATAACAACCCCAAACTTAAAAAATTGATTCCAAAAGAGGAGTTATAGAGAGAGATTAATGGAGATGGAAAGAGTAGGAAATCTTACCTTGAGAGAGATATTGATGGAGATGGAAAGCTGAGAGAGATCGCGTAGGTTTAATTGTGAAAGGATAGAGTGGTCTTTGCAATTATTTATAAGAGTAGAATAGAGAATTAATTTTTTTTTCAAATATAACAATATATATATAGATCTAGGACTATATATGCATATATATACATATCTATGTATATAACAACCCAAAACTTAAAAAAATTGATTCCATAGAGAGGAGTTACAGAGAAAGATCGATGGAGATGGAAAGAGTAGGAAATCTTACCTTGAGAGAGATATTGATGGAGATGGAAAGCTGAGAGAGATCGCGTAGGTTTAATTGTGAAATGATATAGTGGTCTTTGCAAATTTATAAGGGTAAAATAGAGAATTAGAATTTTTTGATGTTAAGGTACTTTTATTAGTGTGTGTGTGTGTATATATATATATATATTATGAGCATTTTTGTTGTGGATTCATTTGCTTGTCAACATCTCTTTCGCCTTGACTCCATTGAACTTTTGAACAAATTTTTTTTAGATTATGTAAAGCTTGCACTTGTTGTATAAAAATGCATTTTTAAAACTATATTAATGCTTGCTCTTGTTCTCTGAATGAAACCTCCAACTAAAGTATAAGTCATGATCTGACTAAACAAAGATCCTGGGCCAACAATAGGTTAGTGTTGTACTGTTGGCATGCTTTGGAAAATGAGTCTAGAACATGGACCTAAATGCTTTTTTTTTAATATCGAAATCAAAATGGTTAACGAGTTTGTTTGGATTAAGTTCGATGGACGGATAGCTATCATGGAATATGAGTGTTTAGTTTACTTATTGGTTATCGAGATCACGTAATACCTTAGAAAAAGGAGCTACATCCCACATCCAAAGTGAAGGAAGCTCATTGGTTGAAGAACTCTTCCGCTCCTCACTAACAATCCTATTCACTTAGCTACTTGCCTTAGGCATTCCCACGAGAGCTCCTAAAACTACAATGGAAATATCATCGGTTCTTGTTATCATCTGCCGCTACAAAGATTCCTACGACTAGGATAGAGATTCTAACAACAAACTAAATAGCTTAGTATTTAGATAGGAATTCGCTTCTAAGGTTGTCTGTCAAAAAAGATTTTAATAAAGCCAAAGAGGATCTGAACCATACACTTTATCAAGGAAGAGACCCGAGGCCAACTCACTCTTTGTTCAAACTACTTAACTGGTTTGTCTAGAAATAAACATACCTATAGTTTCCCACCATGACGTGCATTTCGTGTCATTGCTTGTTACTCTACCTCTATTTATCTAACCGTGATCCAAGTGAGTTTAAATGCTTGAAGAGCATATCTATCGAAACAAATACAAGTATCTCAATAATATATTCCATTCATTCTTCCTCTGTTGGTCACGAAACCTTGTTCTTTTGGGGTTATAGTGTGACATCAATGACCAAGTGAGGTCTCTATTGAGATATCAAAATGCCTTTATCCGTAGTCACATTAATTCGGATAATCTTACTCTAGGACAGGATTTTATTCATCATTTTGAGTGCCACAATAAAGAAGAACGTTATTGATGGAGCTCAAGTTCAATATGCTAATTAAAGCAGCTAACAATCAATCATTATTTGTCATTCCTATTTGCAGTTCCATGTAAGCTTGGATTTTCAAAGATGTAGGTTTAATAATGGATCCATTCTTAAAAACCTATGCATATTGAATTGGGTAAGCATCATTACTTAGAATATTGTAATGTGAAGGTCTTCTAATAAGATTCTGGTTTTGACGTGATAGACCTTGAGATTGAACAAAAGAAGTTTTTACTAGATTATAATGGTTTAAATGAAAAGTCTATTCGTATCACTGGACAAAATAGAATCGGTTCTTTCTATGTTTCTATTCGTAGGATCTATCTTTCTTGGTCAGAGAAGGCTTTTTCTCAAGCTTGAGTTGGCAGGGTAAGGATGTGTTCTTTAGGAAGTTCAAAGATGGTGATTTTTGTGTTTCTGGAAAAAGAATCCAGCCACTCTGGGAATTTTATTAGAGTTTTTAAGTTGATGAACAATGGTAGGAGAAGTGCAATCATTGTACAGAAGGGGTTAACATGGGAGGATGGCAGGGATTTTGGAAGATGATTGTTGAGCTTTTGAGTGGCAATAACAATGTTGTACCAAAACAGTGGAAAACATGGGAAGGTTGATTGTAAAGGAAAAAAACATAGCATAGGTCAGATATGATATTGGGTGATGAAGTGATCAACAAGACTAAATAAAAATGAAAAAAAATGTTATGGTTTGTACTAGAGAAAGCTTGTTTCAACCGTAGAAGGTTATTGAAAAGGCTTTAAATAAGGCCTTAAGTATTGATATAAAGTTAGAGTTTTCCAGACTAATAAATCAATCTTTTTCTGCAAAAATAGTGGTGACGCTAAGAATATATGTAGGTATGAAAATTGCTTTCTTGAAGGTTCAATAATGGTAAAGCTAAAGAAGTGGTGTCACGAATAGAATAAGGAATGTAGTAGTTTTGTTTTTTGGTGGAGAGATTGTAATTGAGCACTTACCTTTTGATCTATGGCATCAGGAAATTTTTTAGAAGATTGGAGATTGGTGTGGGGGATTAACTGAAATTGATGGTTAGACTGAAAATGAAGAGAATTTTTTCTAGGCTAGAACTCGAGTTCACAAACCTATTTCTGGGTTTTTTTTCGGACAACTTTGGATGTATATTTCAACTAGAAAGTCTTCAAAATTAAGATTAGGGTTTTTCTCGTGAAGAATGGGAGAGGATTTTCGGGGGAGGTACCATGAAAACTTGGTACACTAGTTTGGAGGTTAAAGATGAAGAGAGGGTTCCAAAAGACTTACGTGGCAAAAAAAAAAAAAAAGAGGTATGGAGAAATCGTGGTACCAGGTGTAATAGAAAGAATCTACAGACAGTTAAGGAGGTGGAGGATTAGGCCATTAACCAAGTTATTAATGTTTTTAATGGTAATAAATCCCAAGAATTTGGTCACTTTAAACTTGGTTTGAATTTTAAGAATAGGATTAAGAAAGGCTGGGCTGGGAGAGCGGAGCACAAAGTGGGCTTTAAAGATAAGGCCCACAAAGTGAAGGACGAACACTTTGAGCTTATTAAGGAGCCTCAAAAACTGGATCATGGGAATGTGTTGGACCTGCAAAGTGGGTGAATCATCAAATGTAGGATTTTTTAGGCCTACAAAGGCCTAATTTGTTTAAAATAAAGTTAGGCCAAACCCAACCTTTACATACCCACAATCGCTCCTTAAGAAGAGATCAGATCACTAAGTTTATTTTTATGGGGCTTAGGGAGGCCGGTACCTCCCAAAAAACTTAATAGGATAAAAGTACACTTTTTAAAATAATTGGGATAGAAGTACATGTGTTAAAAAAAAGTTATAAAAGCCCTTTTACCCCTACCATAAATAATGCATACCTAATTGAATGTGAGACTTTTAAGATTAGAATGTGAGACTTTCAAGATTCCTTTTGATATTTGTGTATCATTTGAATTTTGAAATTTCATATATATATATCCATGCAAACAGTGTCACCAAAGAGAGACACGATATAAATTGTCATGCAAACAGTGTCACCAAAGAGAGACACGATATAATGACAATGGGGGTCCAATCAATGACATCATATAATGCCCCCTTCATAGTACCCAAAACAGTGTCAGTAAAGAGTGACAACAGTAGATTGTACTTAAATGATAACAATATATATTTTGCCCACTAAAAAAGTTACACCTAAAGGGGAAGTCGAAAAATTGTCATGCAAACAGTGTCACCAAAGAGAGACACGATATAATGATAATGGGGGTCCAATCAGTGGCATCATGTAATGCCCCCTTCATAGTGCCCAAAACAGTGTCAGTAAAGAGTGACAACAGTAGATTGTACCTAAATGATGACAATATATATTTTGCCCACTCAAAGAGTTGCACCTAAAGAGGGAATCGAAAAATTGTTATGCAAACAGTGTCACCAAAGAGAGACACGATATATATATATATATATATGAAATTTCAAAATTCAAATGATACACAAATATCAAAAGGAATCTTAAAAGTCTCACATTCTAATCTTGAAAGTCTCACATTCAATATTAAGTATGCACTATTTATGGTAGGGGTAATTATGGAATACAATTTAGAAAGAATTTGAAAATGTTTTAAAATGTGTACTTATTGACAATTATTTGATGAAAAAGAAGACTTAAAGGAGGATAAGTTTGGAGGTGGTACTTAAAGCCAAATAAGTTTTGAAAAAGGTACTTACATCCTATTATCTCTATTTTTATATCTCAAGAGAGAGACTCCACTGAGGGTTGGGATGAAGGAGATTGAAGACCAAAAGGAAGATATGAGGGTGATTTGCAATCTGCGGTTGTGAATGTAGCTAAACTGTCAGAGGCTTTGCTCAATAATTACGAGAAAAGTGGTTTCGAATTTCTGAATGAAAGAGAGAATAGATTTCGAAGAATTTCTAGATTTTAGAACAGAGGATAATCAACAAAAGATAATTATGCTGATGGAGGAGGGATATAATTATGTAAATAAATTTGGGTTGTACTTCGATGGGAGCAATAGCAATATCAATTGTATCGATGATATTTTTTATTGTGCCAACAATGGGAAGGAGACTAGATTCATCGAAGATGAGACCTTTTGCTACATAAGGAAGTTTTTTGATACAAGAATGTGTCATGGAGTTGAAATTTTAAATGGCAAATGAGGAGAGAACTTGGGCATGGATGCTCATATGGTAAGCCTTTCTTTTAAGCCAATTTCTCATGGACACCCTTGCACTAGGGATATTGTGGAAACCCAAAGAATCTACAATGGTGGGTAATTGTGAGGAAGGGTTTTTTTTTTCTTTTGTAGGCTAGGGTAGTAAATTGATAGAGTCTGTGATATTCTGCAGCAAGAGTGTGGCTGGGGGAATAAATGTGGGTCCTATTTTGGATAAATTAGTGAATGGGAAGGCTTCTTTTGGAAATCTATTGCTTTGTTTTAAGGAGGTATTCCAATGTCAGTTTAGTGAATTTGACCTTGTAGGGAAGTCGAGTGAGTCCTCTGAGACGTGTATGTCCTTGTGCAGTAGGGAATGTCCTATGTCAACCTTTTTAGTTGAACCGAACTTTACTTCTTGCGAGGAGTGTTTGTTTTGTTTGATATATTTCTACAATATGGCATAATTACTTACTGGAATTTCTGATTTGTATCATGCAATTTAAAACAAGAGTAATCCTATTTGGACCTAAAAATTTGACATAATTTGTTGACATAATGTTGTGGCTTCAGTGGAACCATTGAATTAACATCAAGTTCCAATGTTTGATGGGGTCTACAGTGAATCCAAATGTCACAGTGAATTAGGTCAGCAAATTATGTCAGTAAATTAGATCCTAATAGCATTGCTCTTAAAACAAATAGTAACATACATGAACAAAACAGTAACACATAAAGTAAAATAAATAAACTAGCTCGTTTGTAGATCAAGAACGGAGATTGAACTTTATAGATCAAGGCTAGTGTTTGACATTATGTCTTAAGACAAATTTTACCCCCACACTAGTGCTTATGGAAATCTTAGCGTTTGCCTCCCAAGAGACAATGATCTTCACGCAATTGAAAGTAGCTCTCCAATTCAATTGCCCAACGAACCAGAATTGTATTGTGTGCTCTCAGAAAATGCAAACTGCTAATGCCAAAATTATGAATGTAATGACTGCCTTAATTTGTAATGTTGTTAATATGAAGTTAGTGTAGAATGTCAATGAATCTAGGTTATTTATAGACAAAATGATGACTCTTCTGGACAACCACCATGCAAACAGATGCAGCCCAGAAGACACCATTGATGTCTACCTAATGAACAGATGCGAAGTTCAAAAATTTGGATTGGAGGGAAATCTGAACTAGTGCGAATTTTGAATTGCAAGGGGTAGAAATTTAAATCAGGTTAAGAATTTCGGAACCAATTTGTTAAATGAATTTTTTCCAAAAAGATAAGTTTGGGTCGAAACATAGTTAAAAATAGTTAATTTCTTATTTGTTATAAACTTAGAGTTTATTTGTTGGAAAACTTGATTTATTATAGACTCCGAGCACGGTGAATGCTTGTGCTATACGAGTAAATTAACTAAATTTATTCAATTAAGTTATTAATTTTACTTTTGATGTTTTCATATTATCACCGCAAAATATTCTGATTGGGATCACTCCTCAGCTGATTTTCAATTGAGTTCGAAAACTAGATCATTAATAATTGCATGTGGAATTGAAAGGGTATCCCCGATGCTTTAGTATTTCAAATTTCTAATTTTAAATCAAACAAATTTTTTTCTTTTGAACAATCAAATTCCTACAACAAATTTCAAAGTATTGTTCTTTATTTTTCTTTGTGTTCTATGTTTTTCCAATTCCCCGTGGTACGATCTTGGACTTTTGAGTTTATATATGACTTCACGATAACCTACACTTGGGTTTATCAATATTTAAGTTGTAGCACTATGTTATTCTTCTCATGAAGTAGAACATGAATCCACGAAAGTTTACTCGAAACGATGACCAGTTTCTATTTTAATTTAGATTCAAAGTTGACCAAAAATCAAAATTTATAACTAAAATTTTGCTATAGTCCAACAATTTCCCACATGATTGGAAAATTGGTTGTTAGTATGCAAATGATAATGCTAACAACTATAGAGAGTACATCTTTGAAAGCTTGTGCATCAAGATAGTTAACTATTGGCCTTAAACCTTCCCTAGTGAAAATCCATCGGACTTACTGGTCAAATAGTGAACGTGATGTTTTAAACTATTTAGCTGTTTGATAAATCAGATTGAATAGACATCACATAGTCACTTTCCTAATACAATTGGTTCTCATGATTGTGTTCATTTTGACCCTGAACAACTCATGGTTTTCATGAGTGCTTTAAAAAATTCAGCTACAAATTCTTATAGAAGTAGCCCCCTTCACACTTATATAGGTAACTCCTATTAAGAATATCTTGTAATATCCAATTGGGTTTCTAAGTTATAAGAGTCATTAAAAGCATAAATTACTCTAATAAACTTTGTAGGCAACACTAGTTTATCATAGGAATAGGTAGGAGAAATCATCTTCTTAGTGCTTCTTTTGAATCATGCATAATTTGGCTGCCCATTTGAATCTAGATCTTGGAATCTATAGTCAACTATGTTCAGTTTCCATTAAGATGACTCTTAAGTCATAGGCTTTAGTCTCATTCCCCTCAATGTGCAATTTATGTAAAACCCGAGAAAATTTCAACCTTTGTGAAAAAGGGCAAAACGGTAAATTGCCACTACAGTACAGGTTGTAAACCTGAATTTTTCTAGAACTCGGATGACGAAACGGACCTCACCGTTGGATTCGTCTCGCGAAATCTAGTTACCACGTCAAATTTCGTGGAATTCCGAGATAGTCGGATTTTTCGCGTTTTACGAGACGAACGGGCCCCGGGTGACCCTGTACACGAAATTTTTATAAAGTTTCCAGGTTTGGGGAAATATTAAACACAAGTTAAAACAAAAATAATTCGAACTTGAACCGGAGCGAAATTTAATCGTTTCGGGATTAAAACGGACCCGGAATTAAATAGGACGTGTGGCGAATTGTGGGCCAAGTATTCTAAAATATAAATAGGGGGAAAAATTAGATTTTTCCCCATTGTTCAGCCGGTTTCAGCCGATAGAGAGAAAGAGGGAGAAAAGAGAGAAAAACTCACCTTCTCTCTACGATCTACGGCGCTACGGACCTCGAATCCACGCAAGCCAAGAATTAAAGTCGCTCTACTCATCGAGGGCTACGCGGCTATACCAAAAAGCACAAGTTTTACCGAAGGTCAAGGTACGGGATTTTCGGGAAGTGAGGGTTTTTGCTTGAATCGGGTCTTGGAACTTCCCTTGGTCGTTCCTCACGCTTCAAGAGGTAGGATTTCTTCCTACTAAGGTTTATTCCAAGCCTATAATGTTTTTATGGAATGGGTAGGATGATAGCCTATGTGTCTCTTGCCTATTGTTGTGAAATTGGGTGAATTGGGTATTGAAATGGGTAAAGGAAATCCTAACTTGGATGGATATTTAGAAGTTACTAATTGTGATTTCTATGAATTGGATATGTGAAATGAACCCAATGTAAATTCATGTGTTATATGAAATTGTGGGCATGTTATGTATTTATGTATATATGCCTTGAAAATTTAGTATGTTGATAACATGCTTGAAATTCGTATTATGGGAATTATATGCTTTTGATATGATTTTGCCATGGAATATGAGAAATGTGTTGAGAATGTTCATATGTCACTCATACCATATCGAACATTGTGTTAGTGTTACAATGGAACACCACATTGCATATGCACGGGGACATCGCATTTTAGGAGGTGTGTGTGCATGATTGTATGTCTTCACCACGCATGGTGGATGACGAGTGAGCTCGGGTAATATGGGTCGATGACCTAGTCGAGTTGCATGGTTTATATGTTGATAGGGTTGGGGGTAGCAAGAAGGGCTAGAAAATCCCTCGGGTGAGAGACCCGGTGATTGGATACGCACTCCGTTGGTATAAGAGCCCATAAAGTGTGTCGGTGTACGCGGAACCGTTGGTGGAAGCCCATGAATTCCGTGTAGGTTGGGTGACCTTTGGTGTGAGTCCATGAACATCCCCCCTTACAAAGACCCTAGAATGAAATGTCATTTGATGTGGAACATAAATGACGGATTGGTACACATTGGCACTTGCATGTGTAGAGGAGCCGGGAAGGGCTCGGTTGATGTGCATGAGTGAGTCTCACCTCATTTCATAGCATGGCATTACATGTTTCAACATGGAATATATTCTTGTTGTGGATTGTTGATTGATAGCATGTGACATTTCATATGCATTTAGGTTGGGGAGTAGCCTCTTTAGGAGATACCCTATTGAGCGTGGCTCACCCTTTATGGGAAAAACATTTCAGGTGTGGGTTTTGCTCCGGCGGATGGCTCATTTGGAGAGCATCAAGCATGAAGGGGGCCGGCTTGTGGCCTTAGTTTAAGTTTTGTAAAACCTTTAACAAAATTCCATTTTGATGTATATATATTATGGAATGAATTGTAATAGAGATTGTATGAGTTGGGTATTATATGGAAAATCTCATTAAACATGTATTGAATGAGTTTGGAGTGTATGGGGTAGCTTTAAGGATGGTTTGGAGGGGAAAGAAATCCATTTTTATGCTCACAGTCTGAAAACCTACCGGAAGGTGTGTGTCGGCCTTCCGGAAGGTTTTGCTAAAAACCCCAGCTTGCCTTGCTCACAGCTAATACCTTCCGGAAGGTTTTGCCCACTAGAATGAACCTTCCGGAAGATTTTAGCTACTGGAGTAAAACCTACCGGAAGGACTTGTCTACTGGAGTGGACCTTCCGGAAGGTTTTGCCTTGGGTTTCTTTTTGACTGCCGAGTTCTTCCGGAAGGTTTTGTTTTCTGGAATGAACCTTCTGGAAGGTTTTGGCTACTGGAATGGACCTTCCGGAAGGTTTTTGCTACTGATGTCGACCTTCCGGAAGTTCTTGAAATTGATCTTTTTCATGTAACAGTTCCTTCAGCGACCTTCCGGTAGGTGTATGTCGACCTTCCGGAAGGTTTTTCCAAAAAAACTTGAAATTTTCAAAATGCTTAGCCATGCTTTTGGGCTTTGTTTTCTTTGGTTTCTATGACATAAATGGACATAAATGGAGGTATAATTGACCTTGTGGATGGTAAATCCGATTAAAAGCATGTGAGTGACGTGGTGTCGGGTTATACGACTATCACGAGTATTTCCGCGGGTTGACGGATGGTCAACGGTTAATAAAGGACCCCCGGAAATTTGGGGTGTCACAATTTACTTGCTCTCTTGTCAAACATTTAGTAAGCGGATCCGATAGATTTTCCTTTGATTTTATATAATCAATAAAAATAAAATCTTATTTGAGAACAATTGTTTAATGGTATTATGTCTACGACGAATATGTCTAGACTTACTGTTATACATATCACCCTGTGCCATTTCAATTGCAGATTGACTATTGCAATATATAAAAATTACTAGCACATGTTTAAGCTATATTGGAATATCGTCTAGAAATTGGCGAAGCCACTCAATTTCCTCTCCCACTTTATCTAAAATAATAAATTCATATTTCATCATGGATCTGGCAATACATGTTTGCTTAGAGGATTTTCAAGATACAATTGTACCACCAAGTATAAAAACATAACTACTTGTTAACTTTATATTCTTCATATTAGATATCTAGTTAGTATCATTATATCTTTCAAGTACAACTGGATATCTTCTATAGTGCAATTCAAAGTTCAAGATATATCTTAAGTATCTAATAACCCTGATAATTGTCTTCCAATGGTCCACTCCTAGATTACTCGTATATCTACTCGATTTACTAACTGAGTATACTATATCAGGTTTAGTGCAGTTCATGACATACATTAGACTGTCAATGATACAGAAGTATTCTAATTTGTTATATACCTTGTCTAGTATTTTTAGACAAATGAAAGTGTATATCAACTGATGTTCTAGCAAGACTGCTTTCATCATTGTCGAACTTCTCAAGTATTTTCTCAATATAATATGATTGAGATAATATAAGTCCACCAGATGTTCTAGAAATTTTAATTATTAGTATAACATTTACAACATCCAAATCTTTCATGTCAAACTTACTGGACAACATTTTCTTTGTAGTTTTAATGATATCATTATTACTACCTAGAATAAACATATCATCAGCATATAGGAAAACAATGACATATTTATTATTTGTGTCTTTGGCATAGACACATTTATCACATTCATTAATTGTGAATCTATTTGACATCACGACTTTGTCAAATTTCTGATGTCATTGCTTTGGTGTTTGTTTTAATCCATAAAGTGATTTAACAAGCTAGCATATTTTATTCTCTTGTCCTGGAGCAATGAACCTTTCAAGTTGCTCCATATAAATTTTTTCATTTAAATTACCATTTAAGAAAGCTGTTTTCATATCCAATTGGTGTATCACAAGATTATACAACACTGCAATAGCTATGAGAATATGAATGGATGCTATTCTCATAACCAAAGAATATGTATCAAAGTAATCAATACCTTCCTTTTGATTGTAACCTTTAGCTACAAGTCTAACCTTGCACTTATCAATTGATCAATCAGTTTTCATTTTCCTCTTGAAAATCCATTTACACCTCAATGGTTTACTTTCTGGAGAAAAATCTACCATCTCGCATATGTGATTTTGCAAGATGGATTTAATTTCACCATTTACAACTTCTTTACAAAAATATGTTTCAAGAGTGGACATTACTTCCTTGAAACTTTGAGGCTTATCTTCTAATAAGTATGTCAGAAAAGCAGGATCATAGGACTTGGAAGTCCTTGCCCTCTTACTACATCTAAGTGTCTCATCACTTCATCTATAAACTCATGGTCTATATTAATAGTCGTAGTACCATTAGTTTTTTTAAGAGAACTCTCATGATATGCATTATTACAAGGAAATATATTTTGAAAAAATGATGCATTTTTAAATTCAATAAATGTTATTGACATGTATATCAGATTTATGCATAAGAAAATGATATGCACTACTATTAATTGCATAACCAATGAATATACAATCAATAGTCTTAGGTCATATTGTAATTCTTTTGGGAATAGAAACCATCACCTTAGCCAAACACCCCCACACTTTCAAATACTTGTAGGAAGGACGCCGACATTTCCATAATTTATAAAGGGTTTTGTTTATTTTTTTGTGGGTTAATTTATTTAGAATATAGTTTACAGAAAGCAAAACTTTCCCCCACAAGTTCTGAGGTAATCCCGAATTAATCAACATGAAATTTATCATCTCTTTCAATGTTCTATTTTTACGTTCAACAATCCTATTTTGCTGAGGTGTATAAGGCGCAGAAGTTTGGTGAATAATTCAATGTTCTTGACAGAACCTATCAAAATGTGCATCATGTTCTCCACCTCGATAACTTTTTATTACCTTAATCTTTTGTCAATTTGATTCTCAACCTCATTATTATAATGCATAAACTTTTCTAATGTTTCATCTTTACTCCTTATCAAATATAGATAACAATATCTTCTGCAATCATCAATAAATCTAGCAAAATACTTCTTGCTAACTCTAATTTGAACATATTTCAAATCACATGTATCACTATTAATTAATTCTAGAAGTTCAATACTTCTTTCAATATTATGGAATAATGCTCTAGTTAATTTTGATTCAACACATGTCTCACATTTATAATTTGCATCAATAATGAATTTAGGCAACAATTCTAAATTCATTAATTTACGTAAAGTATCAAAATTAATGATTAAATTTTAAAAGTGACATTTCATTATCCATTAAAGAGGTTAATTACATGAATTTCATACTTAGTTGTTTTATGAATTAGATGTTTTAATTAGTATAGGGTAGTTTTGGGCACTAATTTGATTTGCAGGGAAAGAAGGCAAGGAGTTAAGGAGGTGGATTCAAATAAAGAAAAGAGGAAAAATAAGCAAGGAAGAGGCGTCCAAATGCTTGCCTGCACAATCCGGATGCCATAACTACCTCAAGATTCCCAGATAGAAGGCCACAACAAATGGAGGTCGACAGTGATTGGCGTCCGAACGCCTACCTCCAGCATCCGGATGCCCCTTCTCAAGCACGATTCTAGCAGTCTGCAAAACCAGAGAAATCCTAGCATCCAAATGCCTGCCACCACCATCCGAACGCCCTGCCAAAGTTGGAAAGTTCTATTCACACCCTAAGTTGCGAATTATTGGTCCTTCTTGCCATCCTTTACCGCTCATCCTTCTATATAAATACCCCCTATGTTTAGGAGGAAGAGATCACTTTTAGAGTTCCATTTTCTCTTTTATTTGCTCTCCAAGTCTTGTAATATTTTAGAGATCTCTAGTTTCTACATTTCTTAAGCTTCTTTCTTTATTTAGTAAGATGAACTTCACTCACCTTTCTAGTTTCCTTTGAGCTTTGAAGGGTGAGTTGTATTTCATTTGAACTTTAGTAAAGAAACAAGCCTTGCATTTATTTATTGTAATTTCAATTGTCTTCTTGTTTATACCTTCCGTAATCTTTAATTCTCTTTACCTAGAGGAATGAGGTTCTCTCACTTTTCTAGCCTACTAATGGTCATGAAGGGTGAGTATTTTCTCATCCATTCTTAGTGAAAGGGGATGGATTTATGTTGAAGTGTTGAGATAATATACTTGTGTAATTTTTATATTGCTTACTTGTCTACTCTAACTTATGAATGATTGATTGAATCTAGCAAGCTAACATACTTTATATAGTTGTTTGATTACCTATGGACAAGTTGATCTTGCTATAGGTAATGCTTATAACTTCCTACAAGTATTTAAGCTAAGTCTTCATGTTATCCTTCAAACTTCACCCACATGGTGCTTAACTATATGATTGATTATCTAACCCAGCTGGATGTTTTGTTTAAGTTATTTGATTGATTATCGATAGGTTAAGTCCTGACATTTTCAATATTTATAACTGTGGGCATAATGTCGAAGCTAACCTCATTAATCTAAAGTCAATCATCATCCTTCAGTTAATCTACTGATGACACAGGGGTTAGCTAAGATTTCATTATTGCACAAGTGTTGCATTCAAACACTCATGCGTGATTCTGGAACCTGAACTAAAGAGTGACCTTTCCTTATTGTCAAAGGCTTTACATTTGCTCGTGCACACAAATTCTTCACAACATAATCACTCATTCTTTAAGATTTATTGTGTCTTTGTCTCTATTGATATTTTATTTAAGATACATCCATTAGTTCCCTGAGGATTCGATCTCGGACTTAACTGAATTATTACTACAACTCGACCGCTTATGCTTGGGCGTGCATATCTTTAGTCGACTCAAGTTTTTGGCACCATTACCGAAGAACTACGATATTTTAATAAAAGTGAAGAGACCTTAATTCTTTTGTATATACTATCTAGTGTCACACTTCTTATTTTTATTTCTATTTATAACTAATGAGTCAGTAGGATCTGTAAATTTATCTAACCCTTCCACACCTCGATCAGTCACAGGTTCTTTTGATAACAATATAGCCAATAATGATAAAGACCGGGTGATAGTTCCAAATGTGAGAACTTTGAAGGAATACTTGCACCCTGCACGAAATAGTGTCCCTTATTGTTTTGTATTCCTCGAAAACGCACCAAATTTCAATGTAAAGCCTGGTAATGTCGAACTACTACCTCAATTTCTTGGCCTCGAGTCAAAAAATCCATATTTGCATATGAAAGACTTTGAGGAGGTACGTGGGACGTTTCAAGACAACTCCGAAATGGCCTGGTTGAAACTTTTTCCTTTCTCTCTAGTGGATATAGCTAAATAATGGCTAAATTCTTTGAACTCCCAGTCCATACCTAGTTGTCAAGTTTTGCAAATAGAATTTTTCAAAAAAAAAAATTCCTTTGCACCGCACAAACGCACTCAAAAGATAAATTATGAATTTTTCTGTCAAAGAGGGAGAAACATTTTATCAATGCAGGGAGAGATTCAAGGATTTCCTCCAATCTTGCCCCCACCATGCTTTCTAAAGTTGGACCTTGGTTGGATTTTTTTATAATGCAGTTCCTTCACGATTAAGACAATTTTTCGAAATGATGGCCCAAGGAGAGTTTATGGAGAAAAGTCTGGATGAGGCTTTTGAATTATTTGATACCATTTCTGAGAGTTCCCAAATGTGAAAATCGGCCTCACCCACCACTGATATCAAACCTTTTACTTCCCAAAAGGGAAAATAATTTTTGAAGGGAGATAATGACATTAGGGCAAAAATGGCCACATTGTCTCAGAAATTAGAAGCCTTAGAAATGAAAAGAGTGAATGCAGCAATTGTTGTGTCTCCCACAGAGCAAGTATGTGGGATCTGTGCTTTGTCAGGACATCGCACTAGGGAATGTCCAACCATACAAGTGTTTAAGGAGGTGCTAATGGAGCAATCCAATGCAATCTCCAACTTTGGTATTCCTTACTCCAACTCCTACTCTAAAACTTACAATCCGGGATGGTGAACCCACCCGAACTTTAGTTGAAAAAATAAACGACCACCTGTCAACCATGAACAACAAGGACCACCACCACCTCAAGGCCCTCCTGCATACCCACCTTACCAGCCTCCACATAATAGGAGTCTTCAGGACACCTTAAATCAATTCATGCATAGCCAAATGAGTTTCAATAATCAATCGACACAATCACTAAACGACTTCAAAGCCCAAACTTAACAATTAATTGATGACATTAAGAGTCATTTAACCAAATTGACTCAATCATTGAGCATATAAGAGAAGGGCAAGTTCCCATCTCAACCTAAACTGCCACAAGGTCAATTCCAAGCTAATGCCTTTTCTCCATCTGAGTCATCTCCCAGTCAGATTCAAGCAGTTACCACATTAAGAAGTGGTAAGGAGATAGACAAGACCATTACCCCCAAAGTCCATAAACCAAACGTCGAGTCTACACTGGAAGCTCAAGGGCAAACTGTGTCAGAAAAGGAAAAAGAACCATCGTGTCCTATTCTTTTACTTTTTCCTCAACAAGTGAAAAAGTCGCAAACTTTGAATAACCATGTAGAGATTTTTGAACTCTTTAAACAAGTGAAAATCAATATCCCCCTGTTGGATGCAATAAAAAAAGTGTCATCATATGCTAAATTTTTGAAAGACTTGTGCACTGTGAAGAGGAAGATCAATGTGCAAAAGAGGACATTCCTCAAGGAACAAGCTAGTGCTATCATCCAGCACAAGGCCACTCCTAATCTGGGTAGTCCAACTGTTTCATGTATATTTAATTGATCTTGGGGCAATAGGTCTAGGAGAGCTTAAACCTACAAGTATCACTTTACAACTAGCTGATTGGTCTGTCAAAATTCCAAGGGGAGTAGTTGAGGAGTACTTGTCTAGTTTGACAAATTTTATTTTCCTGTTGGTTTTATTGTATTGGACACCCAACCCATCATGCACACAGACACTCAAATTCCAGTCATCTTAGGCCGACCATTCCTTGCCACTTCTAACACTTTGATTAATTATAGGAATGAAGTCATGAAACTTTCTTTTGGCAATATGACATTAGAATTAAACATTTTCAATATTGCAAAACAGTCAAGGGAGGAAGAGGAGTTGCATGAAGTTAATTGCATTGAGTCTTTAATGCAAACTCTTTTTAATAAAGCATTTGTTGAAGATGAGTTGCGGTCACATGCATATGATAAATTGTTCGAGTCTATGATTGATACTGATTCTGTAAATAATTTTGAGTCTATTGTAAATATGTCTTCTATAGGGACATGGGGATAGACTGCCATAGATATCAAGGGAATAAGTCTTCTTCTCTGTACTCATTGTATATATTTGGAGGAGGACTCAAAACCCTCTTGTCAACCTCAACGAAGGTTAAATCTGCATCTCAAGGAAGTTGAGGGTTGAAGTGCTTAAATTGCTAGATGCGGGTATCATCTACCCCATCTTTGATAGTAAATGGGTAAGCCCTACCTAAGTAGTAACCAATAAATCTGGTGTTACAATGGTAAAAAAATGAAGAGAATGAGTTAGTCCCAACACGTACTGTCACTGGTTGGTGTATGTGTATTGACTACAGAAAGTTGAACTCTCTCACTAGAAAAGACCACTTTCCTCTACCTTTTCTAGACCAAGTTCTTGAAAGGATAGCTAGACATGGGTTTTATTGCTTTTTGGATTGGTACTCGGGGTACAACCAAATTGAAATTGCACTAGATGACTAAGAGAAACCCACTTTTACATGTCCTTTTGGAACTTTTGCATATAAAAGAATATTATTTGGACTGTGTAACGCTCTAGCCACCTTTCAAAGATGCATCTTGAGTCTTTTTAGTGATATGGTGGAACATTTTTTAGAGGTTTTCCTGGATGAATTTTATGTATATGGTGACTCATTTGAATTAGTTCTGCATAATCTTAAAAAAGTCCTTATGCAGTGTGAGGACACAAATCTTGTTTTAAACTGGGAGAAATGTCACTTTATGGTGACATAAGGGGTTGTTTTGGGTCATGTTGTCTCATCGGAGGGGATTAAGGTTGATAAAGAAGGATGTCAAACTACGCCTCCTCCAACGGATACTCATACTTCAGGAGTTTGATCTCATTATCAAAGACAACAAAGGAGTGGAGAATGTGGTAGCTGACCATCTGTCAAGGCTAAATTATGATACAAAAGAGGAACCTCTACTAATTAAAGAATTTTTTTCCTAATGAGCAACTCTTTGAAATTAATAAGGTACCATGATATGCGGATATTGTCAATTATTTGGCCACAGGTATCATTCTTTTTCACTATACCTCGTTCGACAAGCAAATTTTTTTAAGAGAGGTACGAAATTTCTTTTTAGGAGGATCCTTACTTATTTAAATATTGTAAGGATCAAATCATAAGACGTTGTATACCCAACCATGAAATCGGTTAGGTTGGCTCTTTCTGCCATTCTGGAGCTTGTGGTGGACACTTTTCTTCAAAGAAAACCGCTGCTAAAATCTTCTAATATGGGTTTTATAGGTCCACTCTTTTTGAAGATGTACATACTTTTTGTCTAGTTTGTGATAGATGTTAAAGGTTGGGAAGTATTTTGATCATTGAAATTTTTTATTATTGGGGTATCGATTTTATGGGACCATTTTCCTCTTTCTTTAGATATCTATATATTTTGGTTGCTATTGATTATATTTCCAAAATGGGTTGAGCAAATTCCTTGTCAAAACAATGATCACCGCACGATGGTCAAATTTAAAAAAAAACAAATCTTGTCCCTATTTGGAGTCCCTTGAGCCATCATAAGTGATGGGGGTGCACATTTTTGTAATCGTCCATTTAAAAATTTGATAAAAAAATATTTAATTTTGCATAAAATAGCTGCCCCCTATCACCCACAAACAAGTGAACAAGCCGAATAATCCAATCGGGCGATCAAACATGTTTTAGAAAAAACAGTAAACCCATACTGCAAAGATTGGTCCTTAAGACTTACTAATGAGCTTTGGGCATATCGCACTGCTTACAAAACAAGTATACAAAGCAGGTACATCCAGGAGTGTAACACCCCGCATTTTCGTTTATATATGTATATAGATATCTACTAAATAATAGTTGTAAAAATGTTGATATAGTATAACTCGAGGAAATAATATTTGAAATTTAGTTTTAGTATGTGAAAATATGAAATTTTATGTCCTAGAACTTGTACTAAATAGGTTTGAGGTAGAAATATATGTTGGAGAGGTTTGGGATGGTTTTGGAAGAGATTGGAATGGATTAGAAATGGAAAACAAAAGAAATAGGCAAAACTGGGTAAATGGTACCGGTACTGGGTACCGGTACTGTACCGTACCGGTACTGTGTACCGGTACCCCGATTTCAGAAGGTTTCTTGTACCGGTACTGAATGGTACCGGTACTGAGTACCGGTACTACCGAAACCAGACTGTTTATTTTAAGTCGCGAACAGGCCGATTTTTCCTCCACTATAAATACATTTTTGTCACCTCCTTAGCCTTCATTACACCACTCCAAACCCTAGAAAACATAAGAGAGGAAGAGAGAAAGAGAGAAACACAAGATCAAGAGAAAACAAGAGATTGAAGGGTTGATTCAAGATCAAAGCCCTAATTTTTCCAAGAACATTAAGGTAGGGGTTTTCTCTCACTCACTTACATTGAGACTAGGGTATTTATATATGTATGTTTTGGCTATCAATGGTATATATATGTTATGAAATCATCATCTCTTAGGCTTTTGACAAAGATTACATGTTTTGAACAAAGTTAGGGTTTAATACCCATGAAATCTCTTCTCTAGTTTTAAAACCCTCATTTTTGGAGAGTGATGCATTTCTTTCTTAAATGCTTTCTTTATTATATATTTTGGAACCCTTAGTGCTTTGTGTTGGGTAGAACAATGATGTTATTGTGATCTCATGTATTTTCTTTGTTTGTTGTGGAATTATTACATGATATATTTTGGGGGATTTTGGATAGATGATTATAAATTGAAATCAATATTGGAAATTGTATGCTTGGTTGGGTTAATTGTGATGCACATGAGTGAGAGGTTCCTTGTAAGGATGCTCACCCCTTCCCAAGAGGTTCCTTGTAAGGATGCTTGGGAAGCCATGCAATGAATTGTGAGAGGTTCCTTGTAAGGATGCTCACCCCTTCCCAAGAGGTTCCTTGTAAGGATGCTTGGGAAGCCATGCAATGAATTGTGAGAGGTTCCTTGTAAGGATGCTCACCCCTTCCCAAGAGGTTCCTTGTAAGGATGCTCACCCCTTCCCAAGAGGTTCCTTGTAAGGATGCTTGGGAAGCCATGTAATGATTTGTGAGAGGTTCCTTGTAAGGATGCTTGAGAAACAAAGATGATCTAAAGGGAGGTGGAGGTTACCCTAAAGTATGCCACCTACCGAAAGAATTGTTGGAAATTGTTTATGGCAATTAACGGTGATTATTTGCATATGGTACTCGTTTATTCATTTAAGTAATGTTTTACATAAACTTGAGATCCTTTTTAAATGTCACTGCTTTATTTCAAATTATGTATCTATGTTATGTTAAAAATGAGACCGATCATTTTAAATGCTTTTCTAAACCTTGTATGGGTTTGAGAGAATTTTTCTACAGAGCTTCGTGCTCACCCCCTACCGCTAACATTTTTCAGATTTCCCGTTTGAGGAGGACTTAAGGGTCGAAGAGCCCGCTACTTGGGAGACTCCACTTGACGGGACGGTGGACCCCGAGGTGGACGCATAGAGTGACCTCTTTCCTTTTTGTACTAGACTAGGATATTCATTTTGAACCTTGTAAAGTCTAGTTTTCTTTTGTAATTCCGCTGCGCTACATTATTGGATTTTTGGGATGTAAAGGCCAAAATGGGTCTATTCTTTTGGGATAATGCTGTAAATTTTATGGATGACTTTATGAAGTCTTATTTATTGATGGATTATTTTAGTGCTCTCATGATATGAATGTTTTAGAATGTAATGTCGTCCAGGGTGTGTTTTGGGGCGTTACAAAGTTGGTATCAGAGCCTAGGCTTTAGGTCTTACATGGGAGCTGTAGGTTATGTGTCACGCCCCGAATTTCCACAAACCCGGGGAGTGAGTGAAAAAGAAGAAGAAAAGTAAATGAAAGGTCATTAGGTTGGAGAAATTGATTTCTCATTCATTTCCCACGTTTTCCCAAAGTTTTTCAAGCCATTTTTATTCCATTGTTAGCCTATTCCTTCAAGGTTTCTAAACCCCCCTTTTGACACCACTCCCACCTATTTAAAAGGTGTTTTACACACTTAACAAGTCTTTTAATTTTTCATAAAATTTCGACATAACCTCCTTTTTTTTTCAAGCCTTTTTCCCACCTAATATTCACAATTTTCATATGCATAAATATATCACAACCCACCCTCACTCGGTGGCCACAATCCATGTAAATTAAACCTACATCTCTTGTTCTCAACATACACATCTAATTGCCCCAATATACACATATGATACTCATTAAATAAAGACATTCAACATATCAATTGAGTTTACACCCTTACACTTTAAAATAACCCAAGGTCTATAATCTATTACTTTTCCAAATTGAAATACAAGTCATTTGGGCTTATGCCCATACATACAAAATATGCCTCAAGGGCCAAATATCCATTCAAGCCCCTTTTCTCTCCTTCCTTTAAGACTTACTCAAGTCTCAAGTACCGGGAGCCTCATCTGTAATATGATATCCCACGAATGGGTCAGCTCAACCGCTGGTATGACAAAATACTAATGCTAGGAACAAATTTAAGGCGTGGCATGTGCAAGTGTACATTTTAAATGCTACAACCCCGTAATCCCTCAATGCTATGCAATGTCAATATGCATGACACATCCATGCAACTCTATGCCACCCATGTCTCGCTTCACGGTCCGCCCTCGTCAGCCCGCGAGTACTGTCATTGGCCAGATTTTGGGTTTTTCACCACAGGATCTACACCCTCATAATGCATAGCACCAAGTGCTCAACCCACACTATGTTCCAAGGATTCATGTATGCCAAGATGCCATGATTTTTCTCAATGTGAATTCTATGAAACATTTCATCAAACACTTGGCGTATAACTTAAAATATGCCCCATTTATAAAGTAAATCATAACTTTAAATTCATAACACTTTATCTACATGAATGTGAGGCACAATTCAATGAATTAAACATGTGATCATATTTCATGTTCATTACTTTCACAATTTCTCAAAGAAATACAAATACACAAATTACCAATTCATGGAATAAATCATAACTCTCAAACCACAAGAGTTTCTCTACATAAACATAAGGTAGAATATGATAATTCAACACATAAGCAAATATACACCTTAATCATAGCAACAAATTGTCAAGAAATTCAAAGAACACAAAAGTACTTAAGCCATTAACTCTAAGTTTTCAAAGCAACTACCAACTAAATGATTTTCTAGCATCAAGTAAACACCTAAATCATTCAATCTACACATGGAAAGGCAAGAAAACTTAAATCTATTCCCAACTTAGTAAAACATCATACCTAGAATGGTTTTTCTCAAACCAAGAGAGTTGTGTTCTCTTTATAGCCGAACCGATCGGTGAGAATCTAGCTCTTGTTGAGAGGAACAACTTCTTAGAAGGAAGTCTTGCAAGAATCTTGGCCTAAGATTGAGTTTTGGTGGCTTGAAGCTTGAAGAACGTAGGGTTTTTCTTTTCTTTTCCTCCAAAAACGTGCACTGCTCTATCTCCAGGCCAAATACTGATATTTTTACACTAAAAGGTCTGTATTTATAGTGGAGGGCAAAGGGGCAAAATGACCCTTTTGCCCTTGATGAATCCGGGACCCCGTTACACTACAACTCGTCCCGAAACGCCTCAATTCGACATTTTATTTTAGCCAAAGTTCTTAAAATTATTTTAAATGAAAATTTTCAAAAAAATATATTTTTGATAGTGGCCGAGTTTGGCCGGTCCCACCTAGGCCACCCGAGATACCCTTTTTGTCCAAATTTTGAAACTGTTTCCGTTTAGGCTCAAATTCACACAGTAGGTGTATTTTAACATTCTAAGCATGTTTCTCTTCTATGACATATTCAAATTATGCTCCTAAACATGACCTACGCATAAATAATGCATATGTAGTACTCTACGACAAATGATGCATGAATAGTGTCCTACCGACAAAACTGAAAATTTTATCTTCAGTATTCAGATCTCTACATTATGGATTACCACTAGAGATGTAGGGTTAGGGTGAAGGAAATTGTTAAGTTAAATTTTGTATATGCCTTGTACTTAAATTAAGACATCCTACATAGCACTTTAGTTATATCTTGCACATCAAGGAAACTAAGTTGTAAATTGATGTGCAGGATGAGCGGCGAACAAGGACGGGGACGCGGACGTGGGCGTGGCCGTGGAGGTCAAGCCAATCCACCACCACCACCACCTCCGGATGCCATGCAAGGCATTTACCAATGCTTGAGGGAGCTCACCACTTTGGTACAAAGCCAAAATGGTAACAACAACCACAATGGTGGAGCTCATCCTCTCGCTCAAGTACCGGGTAATGGGAACGGAGACCGAAGGATGATAGCTCTTCGGGAATTCCTACGACAACGACCACCCAACTTCCAAGGGAGCTCCAATCCTTTGGAGGCGGATAGATGGATCCGCCGAGTGAAGAAGATCTGTGACGGCATGGGAGTTGCAGAGGAGTTGAGAGTTGGGTTGGCGACCTACCTGTTTGAGGGGGAGGCCGACTATTGGTGGGATGCCATCAAGAGGAGAAAGGACACCGACACACTCACTTGGGAAGAATTCTATCAACTTTTCCAAGATAAATACTTCCCTGAATCGGTCAGAGATAGAATGAAGGCGGATTTTCTTGCACTACGACAGGGTAGTATGACCGTGGCTGAGTATGAGAGGCGGTTCGACGAGCTCTCCCGTTTTGCTACGGGATTTATATCTACTGAGGCCGACAGGGCCAAGCGCTTCGAGCAGGGTCTGAGGCCGGTCATTAGGGAGAAGTTAGTGGCCCTCAGGATCCGTGAGTTTGGGGACCTAGTGGACAGAGCTGCACTGGTAGAGAGAGACATAGAGGATAGCCAGAGACGACAGGGCTTCTCGAGAGGAGGTCCGAATCGGACGGGTGCTAGCACTAGTGGAGCACAGAGACCGACACCTTATCGTCGCCCCGACCAGACAGGGGGACAGCGACTTTTGACATCCCAAGGAGGGGGAGACACTCATACTAGAGCCAGTTTTACCCCACGATCCTGCTTTGCATGTGGAGGTGTGGGACATCTTCGGATGCATTGCCCAGTTTTTCCACCTCAGGGGCCTATCCAGACCGCCAGACAGGTACCCGCAGCCCAACCACCACCACCGAGGCCGGCACCGCAGCGACCGATACAAGCTCAAGCCCCCGGCGGCGCCAACCAAGGGCGAGTATTTGCTTTGGCTCAGCCGGAGGAGGACATTACCAATGCCGTTGTGGAAGGTATCGTCCTTATTTATAATTCTTGGGCCCGAATATTATTTGACCCCGGTGCAACCCACTCATTTGTACGCACGACATACGCACTTGATTTGGGATTGAGTTTCACGAAGTTAGAGCATGTTATGAACATTAGCTTGCCCACGGGAGAACGGTTAGATACTAGCCGAGTCTGCAAGGATTGCGTGCTTCGCATTGGGGAGCACGAATTGATTGTGGATTTGATTGCTTTAGAGATAAAGGGGTATGATGTGATTTTTGGGATGAACTTGTTGTCTGCTTTCCAGGCGGTAATGGATTGTTTCCGCAAACGGATTACATTTCAGTTACCGGGAGGAGTCGTTTTTAGTTTTGTGAATAACCGAGATTCTTTCCATCCATTTCCTACTACGGGTAGTAGATTTTTAAAAGCGAAAGCGGGAAGTCAATTGAGTTTCTTAGCTAGCTTGATGGGAGATGACAGGGATAAACTCCATACGGATGTGGTTTTAATTGTATCGGAGTTTTCAGATGTTTTTCCCGAGGAATTACCCGGATTACCGCCCCATAGGGAAATTGAGTTCAAGATCGATCTCTATCCGGGAACCGAACCCATATCCATTGCTCCCTACCGGATGACACCTTTGGAGTTGAAGGAGCTAAGGAAGCAGTTGGATCATTTGTTGGCGATTGGGTTTATCCGTCTAAGCACTTCACCCTAGGGAGCCCCGATCCTCTTTGTGAAGAAAACGGATGAGACTCTACGGTTGTGCACGGATTACCGGAGGTTGAATCGGGTTACCGTGAAGAATAAGTATCCGTTGCCGAGAATTGATGACTTATTTGATCAGTTGAAGGGTTCAAAGTATTACTCCAAGATTGATCTTCGCACGGGGTATCATCAGCTGCGGATTAAGGAGGAGGATATTCCTAAGACTGCTTTCCGTACCCGGTATGGTCATTTCGAGTATACGGTGATGCCGTTCGGATTGACTAATGCCCCCGCAGCCTTCATGGACTTGATGCACAGAGTCTTCCGGCCTTACCTCGACCAATTTGTCATTGTGTTTATTGATGACATATTGGTTTACTCACAGACCCAGGAGGAACATGCTCGTCATCTCTCTATGGTGCTACAAACATTGAGAGAACATAAGTTATATGCAAAGATGAGCAAGTGTGAGTTTTGGATGAAGGAAGTGAAGTTCTTTGGCTATGTTGTGTCTGAGAAAGGAGTAGCTGTTGATCCCGCAAAGATTGAGGCTGTGATGAAATGGGAACCACCGAAGAATGTGATCGAGATACGTAGCTTCTTGGGTTTAGCAGGTTACTATCGGAGGTTCGTAGAAGGGTTCTCAAAGCTTGCGATGCCGATGACTCGCCTTACAAAGAAGGGAGAAAAATTTGTGTGGACTCAAGCGTGTGAGCTAGCCTTTCGCACCTTGAAGGAGAAGTTGACGACGGCTCCTGTCCTCATTATTCCGAGCAGTGGGGAGGGATATGATGTGTACACGGATGCTTCGTTACGAGGCTTGGGATGTGTTCTAATGCAAGGAGGGAAGGTAGTTGCTTATGGATCGAGGCAACTCAAAACTCACGAACAGAACTATCCCACTCACGACTTGGAGTTAGCCGCTGTGGTTTTTGCTCTTAAGTTGTGGAGATGTTATTTATACGGGGAGAAATTTCAAGTGTTCTCGGACCATAAAAGCCTCAAGTATATCTTCACACAGAAAGACTTGAACCTCCGGCAGAGAAGGTGGATTGAGTACGTGGAAGATTATGAGTTCACGCTCAACTACCATCCGGGGAAGGCCAATGTAGTTGCCGACGCTCTAAGCAGGAAATCTCGGGGTGAAATCAATTCCCTTGCAGTAGGTAGGTGGAAAATGGTGGATGCATTGGAGGAGTACGAGCTATGGGTGGATGGATCGGAGTATCAACCATATCTATTCAACCTTGTAGCTCAACCGACGCTTTTGCAACGGGTGGTGGAGTTACAATGCCTGGATTCAGAACTCGATTTGATTAGAGCCCGATTAGAGAATGGAGAAGCGATGGAAGG
The DNA here is from genome assembly GCA_951799425.1 of Ilex aquifolium. Classification (NCBI taxonomy): domain Eukaryota; kingdom Viridiplantae; phylum Streptophyta; class Magnoliopsida; order Aquifoliales; family Aquifoliaceae; genus Ilex; species Ilex aquifolium. The sequence continues at coordinate 7,381,497 of OX637401.1, read as the reverse complement.
ATGGTCTTGGAAGAATGGAGAGTTGAGATATGGGGAGAAGCTATGTGTCCCCGATGATTCGTCCCTGAAGGAGGAAATACTTGGGGAGTGTCATCGCTCCAAGTTTGCTATCCACCCCGGTAGCACAAAGATGTATAGGGACATGAAGCGTCAATACTGGTGGAGGGGAATGAAGCGAGATGTGGCCAAGTATGTGACAAAATGTACGGTGTGCCAGCAGGTGAAGATTGAGCACCAAAGGCTAGGAGGAGTCCTACAGTCTTTGCCTATCCCAGAGTGGAAGTGGGATCACATCACCATGGACTTCGTATCTGGCTTTCCACGGACTTCACGAGGGCATAATGCCGTATGGGTCATCGTTGATAGACTCACCAAGTCCGCTCACTTCTTGGGTATGAAGACCACCGACACGTTAGAGACCCTGAGCAAGCTCTATATTCGCGAGATAGTGAGATTGCATGGAGTTCCATTATCCATTGTGTCGGATCGTGATTCTCGTTTCGTAGCGCAATTTTGGCAAAGTCTTCAAAGAGCTATGGGGACAGAGTTGCACTTCAGCATCGCTTTTCATCCCCAAACGGATGGCCAATCCGAGAGGGTAATCCAGATTCTAGAAGACATGTTGCGGGCTTGTGTGTTGGACTTCACGGGGAGTTGGAGCGACCACTTACCGTTGGTGGAGTTTGCTTACAACAACAGCTATCAGGAAAGTATTGGGATGGCACCGTATGAAGCATTGTATGGAAGACCATGCCGATCACCGACGTGTTGGTTAGAAGCCGGTGAGAGTAGTTTGTTGGGACCGGACATTGTTCGAGAAACTACGGAAAAGATTCAACTCATCCGAGAGAGGCTACGGACGGCGCAAAGTAGACAGAAGAGCTATGCGGACCACATACGAAGACCCTTAGAATTCAAGGTGGGAGACTACGTATTTCTCAAGGTGTCACCCAAGAAGGGCGTGTTTCGATTCGGCAAGAAGGGGAAGCTAGCGCCAAGATATATCGGACCGTTTGAGATAATCAAAGCGATAGGCAAGGCGGCATATCAACTTCGACTACCAGCCCAGCTATCCGGAGTACATGATGTATTCCACGTGTCCATGTTGAGAAGGTGTCACTCGGATGCAACTCCAGTCGTGAACTTGGAGGAGATTGAAATCCAAGACGGAGCAACATATGAAGAGCAACCGGTGAGAATTCTCGACACAAAGGAGAAAGAGCTTCGCAACAAAGTCATCCAGCTGGTGAAAGTTTTGTGGCAACACCACGGAGTGGAGGAAGCTACATGGGAACCGGAGCAAGAAATGCGGGAGAAGTATCCCTTTTTGTTCACTACTTGAGGTAAGTTTCGAGGACGAAACTTTCATTAAGGGGGGTGGATTGTAACACCCCGCATTTTCGTTTATATATGTATATAGATATCTACTAAATAATAGTTGTAAAAATGTTGATATAGTATAACTCGAGGAAATAATATTTGAAATTTAGTTTTAGTATGTGAAAATATGAAATTTTATGTCCTAGAACTTGTACTAAATAGGTTTGAGGTAGAAATATATGTTGGAGAGGTTTGGGATGGTTTTGGAAGAGATTGGAATGGATTAGAAATGGAAAACAAAAGAAATAGGCAAAACTGGGTAAATGGTACCGGTACTGGGTACCGGTACTGTACCGTACCGGTACCCCGATTCCAGAAGGTTTCTTGTACCGGTACTACCGAAACCAGACTGTTTATTTTAAGTCGCGAACAGGCCGATTTTTCCTCCACTATAAATACATTTTTGTCACCTCCTTAGCCTTCATTACACCACTCCAAACCCTAGAAAACATAAGAGAGGAAGAGAGAAAGAGAGAAACACAAGATCAAGAGAAAACAAGAGATTGAAGGGTTGATTCAAGATCAAATCCCTAATTTTTCCAAGAACATTAAGGTAGGGGTTTTCTCTCACTCACTTACATTGAGACTAGGGTATTTATATATGTATGTTTTGGCTATCAATGGTATATATATGTTATGAAATCATCATCTCTTAGGCTTTTGACAAAGATTACATGTTTTGAACAAAGTTAGGGTTTAATACCCATGAAATCTCTTCTCTAGTTTTAAAACCCTCATTTTTGGAGAGTGATGCATTTCTTTCTTAAATGCTTTCTTTATTATATATTTTGGAACCCTTAGTGCTTTGTGTTGGGTAGAACAATGATGTTATTGTGATCTCATGTATTTTCTTTGTTTGTTGTGGAATTATTACATGATATATTTTGGGGGATTTTGGATAGATGATTATAAATTGAAATCAATATTGGAAATTGTATGCTTGGTTGGGTTAATTGTGATGCACATGAGTGAGAGGTTCCTTGTAAGGATGCTCACCCCTTCCCAAGAGGTTCCTTGTAAGGATGCTTGGGAAGCCATGCAATGAATTGTGAGAGGTTCCTTGTAAGGATGCTCACCCCTTCCCAAGAGGTTCCTTGTAAGGATGCTTGGGAAGCCATGCAATGAATTGTGAGAGGTTCCTTGTAAGGATGCTCACCCCTTCCCAAGAGGTTCCTTGTAAGGATGCTTGGGAAGCCATGTAATGAATTGTGAGAGGTTCCTTGTAAGGATGCTCACCTCTTCCCAAGAGGTTCCTTGTAAGGATGCTTGGGAAGCCATGTAATGATTTGTGAGAGGTTCCTTGTAAGGATGCTCACCCATTCTCAAGAGGTTCCTTGTAAGGATGCTTGAGAAACAAAGATGATCTAAAGGGAGGTGGAGGTTACCCTAAAGTATGCCACCTACCGAAAGAATTGTTGGAAATTGTTTATGGCAATTAACGGTGATTATTTGCATATGGTACTTGTTTATTCATTTAAGTAATGTTTTACATAAACTTGAGATCCTTTTTAAATGTCACTGCTTTATTTCAAATTATGTATCTATGTTATGTTAAAAATGAGACCGACCATTTTAAATGCTTTTTTAAACCTTGTATGGGTTTGAGAGAATTTTTCTACAGAGCTTCGTGCTCACCCCTTACCGCTAACATTTTTCAGATTTCTCGTTTGAGGAGGACTTAAGGGTCGAGGAGCCCGCTACTTGGGAGACTCCACTTGACGGGACGGTGGACCCCGAGGTGGACGCATAGAGTGACCTCTTTCCTTTTTGTACTAGAGTAGGATATTCATTTTGAACCTTGTAAAGTCTAGTTTTCTTTTGTAATTCCGCTGCGCTACATTATTGGATTTTTGGGATGTAAAGGCCAAAATGGGTCTATTCTTTTGGGATAATGCTGTAAATTTTATGGATGACTTTATGAAGTCTTATTTATTGATGGATTATTTTAGTGCTCTCATGATATGAATGTTTTAGAATGTAATGCCGTCCAGGGTGTGTTTTGGGGCGTTACAAGGAGCTTATGGGAAGTCGTGTCACTTGCCGGTGGAATTGGAACATAAAGCCTATTGGACAATCAAGATGATGAATTTTGATATATACAAAGTAGGTACATTCAGGAGACTTCAAATTAGGGAATTGGAGGAATTGAGAAATGAGGTATATGAAAATGCCTAGATTGCAAATGCTAGGATGAAAATTTTTCATGATCAGAATATTGTGCGAAAATCCTTTGCACCCTCCTAGAAAGTCCTATCATACAACTCGAGGCTCTACCTATTTCCTAGAAAGTTGAGGCCTAGGTGGACGAGGTCGTACAGTGTTAAACAAGTATTTAGACATGGGGCTGTTGAGATTGAAAATCTGTCAAATGATAATATTTTTAAAGTAAATGGACAACTACTTAAACCATTTCATGACGAATTTGTTGAAAATGTGGATTCCATTGACTTAATGGAACCATTCTTTCTACCACTTTTATAATTTTTCTCACATTAAGGACAATGAAACATTTATGTTGGGAGGTAGGAATGGGAACTTCAAAAGTTCAAATGATTTTTAGTGTTTTGTGTAATTTTTATAAATATGTGTGTGATTTTAGGTTTTTTTTTAAACAAAAGATAGAAAAAAGAGTTGTCTTTGTGTGCGTGTGTGTGTGTTTATAAAGGTGTGTGGGATTTTATAAATATAACCGTGTTAAATTTTTAGAAAATTTTCTTTTTTGTGTGTGGATGTTTTTATAAATAAGTGTTAAAATTTTCAATTTGTAGGATAATTACTTAAATTAGGTTTTGTATGTGTGTGATTTTATAGGAGAGCTACTTTAATTATTAGCATGAAATTTTCAAAAATATTTTTCAAACTTTAAGGGTAGTTATTCTGCATTTAAAAAAAAAAAAATCAAAAAATCAAGAAAATAGTCGCAGGCAGCAGAGGAAAACAACAAACGGGCAGCATCTGAACGCTCCTTACAGCGTCCGGATGCCCAATGCGATTATAAAAGGGCCAGTTTCACTGATTTCGCCAATTTCAACCTCTTCTTCCCATTTTTCTGCAACCCTAGCCCCCCACAACCCCTCTTCTTCTATAGATCTTCAATACCCATCCATATTTCTTTGATTCTAGCCCGATTAAACACCAAATCTAGCCATTTTAGCTTGATTTCATCCCTCAAAAGCCAAAATCAAAAACCCCATTCCATAAAAAACCTTCAAATCAAATGGGTCCCAAGAAGAAGACCAATGCTCAAGCTAGCACGAGTAAATCGCGAAGAGGGGCATTTCCACCACCTCAAGGAGCTACAGGGCGACAAATTCTGAGCGAGCAAGTGCCTAATCCACATGTCCCTTCTGAAATTAAACTTGATATTTTTGAAAATCTTGATCAATAGTTATGGTTTGAACAACATTTTGATTCTAAAACTGTTGTCAATGAACATGATGCTATTTATGAGGATTTTGAGCACTTGGGAATTAGGCAAAATTTGGAGGGACAGGGTTGGGCTAGTTTTATGAAAATTGTGGGTTTAGATATGAATGAATTGTTAGAGAATTTTATAGCAATGCTGATATGATTGAGTCTAAGAGGTTGAAGACGTATTTTAGGATAGTAAGGTTCCAAGTAGGTGTGGGTACCATTATTGATCAAATTAAACCTAAAAAGAGAGAGCCAAATGTCGATTACCCAACTAACCACACTCTTGACTTGACCATGATTGGGAGATAGTTGACTAGTGACCCAACCTTTGTATGGGGTAGGAGAGGAAAATGCATTAAGCAAGGGGATTTGACGGACAAGTATCGAACCTTGAACTTGATTAATGTTTCTAACCTAATGCCTCAAGCCCGAAAGAAACAGATTTACACTAATAGGGCTAAGTTGTTTTACCCCTTTGGTGTGGGTCATTCCATAGATTTTCCAAATTCAATAATGGAGCAGATGAATTTGGCAATCTAAACAAGAAACCCTCACTTCCTTTTGGTATTTTGGTGACTAACATTTGTAAAAGTAAGGGAATCATTATAGATCATACTTGGACACTTGCCGAGGAGCTATCACATCTAGATGCTACTTCGCTAAAGAAAAGCCATGGAGTGCAGGGAGGACCACCAGAAGCCCAGCCAGCACATCAAGGAGCAGGAGTTAATGAGGAGGATGAACAAGAATATGACCAGTAGGAGCA